>JAMXBB010000005.1:70978618-71657221 GCA_024138015.1 Lumnitzera littorea | reverse complement strand
ATCCTAAACCTAGTGCACACGTACTTATAAGAATTCAAACCTGAACCTAATAAAACCCTAAACCCTAAGTTTATAAAACCCTATAATCCATATTAATGTTAATCATCATTAAGTACGCAGAATCATGTAAAAAGTCACAAACAAACGTTTAGAGATAATTTTAAATAATAATAATTAATTAATTTCAATCAATTAAATTAATAAATTATAAATAAATCCTATGTACCCCTACTTGTAACACCATGCATGTATATATATATTGTTATATTGTTATTATTTTTTTCCCTTCTTGATGTATATGCATATATTATTATTAGTATTATTAAGTATTACGATATATTATAGTATATTATACATAAGTATTCTTGTCTAAATAAATACTTTAACTAAGTATTTTTATTTTATCTAACTAAACCCCTAATGTAACCACATTAAAAGCATTTTCATTAACTTAGCTAAATCCCAAACTAGAGCCTTATTTTTTTTCGCTTAAACCTTATTAACAAGACATCAAGGACAACAAATCTTTTCTTACCTTTGTCCCATTCTCAGCAGGATATGTCCCTCTTCTCTAGAAGATAATTTTTTTTTTTAAAGCAAACCACCCCTTCTGACTTTTTTTGTCATGCTAGCAATGTCCATCCCCTCCTCCTTTTTTTTTTTCAACTTTTCTTACGACACAACTTCCTAAGCCCATATCCCCTCTTTTTCGTTTCCCCCTAATCCCCAATCACAATCCCCAATGCTCCTAAGACAAACAATGCAAAAAAAAAAGACCTTATCTCAAGTACAACTTTCTCTAATCAATGGTCATTTTTGTGCCTTCCACCTCCTCTTTTAGCACTCCTATAATACCTTTTCAAAAAAATCAAATTATACTTATCTATTACATCTCATGCTCCCACTTTTTTTTTTCTACCCTTTTCCAAACCACTTCTTCTCTTTATTTTCCTTACTTAGGAAAAACATTAATAATATCCTCTAAAAAGCCCCAACTTTGCCTATGCCCCATTCCCTTAACTTTTCCTTGTAAAAAATTTTTTTGCCTTGTTTATTCTTATTTCATTCAATTTCCACTCCATCTAACAAGTACCATACGACTCCAATAATATTTCCACCAACATTTAGTAAATACAAAAGGATATTAAGAGATTGGGTACACCAAGCCAAAGGATCAACATGCAAGCCTTAACCGCCCTTACAAGTCCTACAAAAAGAGTAATCATAGAAATTCGTTCTTTCTTTTTTTTTTTCTTCTTTTCTTTTATTTCCTTCCTTATAACTTTCATTTTTCATTTATTTTTGTCAATATCTTGTAAACACTTTTCATGTATACTCTCTTTGTGTATTTAGAAAGTACCTTAAGAGTGTATGTATATGTAAGTTAATCTCTAGTATAATAAACAATATAAAGTGTACAATTTTGTATATGTGAATATTTCAAAAATATAAGTACGTATGTAAATATACACACATATGGACACCACATGTACTAGTTTCTATTTTCCTTATTTCTATTTTTTGTATTTCTTCTTTGTACCCTTATTTTCTATACTCTTAGAACATTAAACTAAATATATATATGTATGTATTTGTGTATACGAGAAATTTTTCTTTATGTATATGTATATATATATATATATAATTATTCTTATACGAAAATAGTATATATATACATATATATATAACTAAAACAAAAAAAGGCATATATATAAATATATAAAAACATAACACAGAAATTTCACATAAATATAACTACATGTACAAATCTGTACCTATTATATATATACAAATATATTTTTTTTCTAATTTTCTAAGATTTAAGTACATATATACATGTATACAATATGAGTACTTACATCCATTCCGAACATATAGATCTATACATGTGTACCCATATACATATATATATCTACAGTAGTACTCTATATACATAAGTATATACGTATATTTTTATTTTTCTTTTTCTAGGTTGAAAGAAAATATATATGTGATAATCTGTATCTAAATATTTAAGTGCATTTTGAAAATAATGGATATACTAGCATTATTTTCGTATGTATATGCTATAAATACAAAAATATGTATATATGCAAGTATGTAGGATGTAACCTGTAGTAATATTTTTTATTTTATTTTTGGTTTTTTTTTGTTATTTAGTTATGTTATATAAATGATAGATATATATATATATATATATATATATTAATACCCTAGATGAACCAAAAATACAAAAATGGATAAAATTCTTAGAGTACCACTAAGCCAATCAAAAAGTGCCATGCCAGCCCCCACATTTTTTTTGACCCTAAAAATGTATTTTATAAAAATCAATAATAATAAATTAATTTAGAATAATTATTATAATAATAGGTAAATAATTAGCAAACTAGGGCCTAAAGTTATAGACTAAATAAGGTAGAAATTAGACTTTAAGGCCTATGGAAAAGGATCCTGCCAGGTTTGGCCTAAAAGTCAAAGTTATACAAAAATTTTTATTTAACTAAATTAAGAGTAAAAATATATAAACAAGATAGTTTTGTAACTTGTATAATTGAAAAACTTATGGAAAAGGCCTATTTCTAGCTAATAACCAAGATCTCGACACAAAAATAAAAATAATTAACAAATATAAAATTTAGAAATATTAATTAGGCCTAAATGTAATTTTAAGTTCAATACAAACATAAAAACTCAATAAGGAATCTTCAAAATTTTAGATGAGCATGATAGGAATCAAATAGATAAAGGATAAGTCTACACAGTTTTAGATCCACTAACAAAACTTAAGTAAAGCCCAATTAATAATATTGTTAAGAAAAGCCCATAAAAATTACTAAAGAGTAATTTGGCCCAAAAATAATAAAATTCATAGTACCCCAAGCCCATAACAGAAAATGTAGGTCTTAATTCCTAAAACGGACCTTACTATATGAAAGTACGCCCAAAAATGATGAAGATTGACTATAAGATTATTAAAATCAGATTTAAAACGAAAAAAAATTATACATGATTAAAAATTTAAAATAAGTTACCAAAGATAGGTGGAATAACTCAGTTACCCAAATGATTTGGCCTTATAGATTAATAAATAGGATAAGTACTTAAAAGTAAATAAATAAATATGTAAAGATATAATTGTTTATAAATATACACATATATTTCTTAGAAAGTGAAACCAGTAAACACACACCATAAGGTACAATATCAAGCATAATTGTATGATACAAAATTATTTAGAAAGTCAAAGTTTTGTATATATGCATATACATGCATACTTAAAAGTTCATACATTCCAAAGTAAATATGTTTCTACATATGCAAATGATTAAGCCTATAAAATGTAATGACCATGTCATAGTAATATGAAATAACAATGATGATGATGATAATGGCGATTAAAATAATAATGATGATAACAATCTATAAGATCATATACTTGTAAGAGGTAAATTGAGTATATGTATGTATACACACGCGATATGATCTTAGAATGATACTGTAATATGATTAAGCTGAAGTTTTTCAATTAATTAAATATACGATTATGATATTTTCTACCCAGCATTAGTACTTTGTCTAACTTATACCGTCATACTATTATTTATCCCATTATACGCGGGCAATACAATTAAATCATAACATAATAGTATACTAATACGAAATTTATAAAAAGTGAGAAAAATCCGAACCCATATAATATTTATTAAGTTGTATATAATATTACTTATATGATAAAATAATATTTTCTAATTACAACAATAAATAAGATAAGCAATAAGGAATATCATTCAAAGTTCTAAAATTATATCATTATTGAAATATATCCGAACTTGATAAGAATTGACTATAAGAATGTAAAAGTAGAAGGTAAAACGAAAAAGCTACATGTGATACAAAGTCTAAACGGAAATAGGAATCATGAATTAGATAGTTAGTTAATTAGGCTATTTAGCACTTCATCTAGATACTCATTAGGTTTCTTTTATTGCTATCTATTAGGAGAGATCAATCAGGAGGGTGAGCTGCCTGTTGATTGTTACGACTCATAACGGCTTTTGTTTGGTGAGTACTCTCAATGACTCTATATTTGTTTTGTGCTTGTAGTTAGTGTACTTAAATTACATATATTAATAGATTGATGCTTTAGGTTCGATATATGCATATGGTTGAATATGGCTTGTTTAATGTACAAAATGTTGCTAAATATGATAACTGAAGAATTGGTTATATGATTGATTGCAGTACGATTTGGATGGTTTGCTTATATTGGTTTATCGCCTAATAATTTGACTTAATTATATACGGCTTGCCTTAAATTGGATAGATCATGCATCAACTATGCATTGCATTACTTATTCTAGTTATCATCTCACGTAAAGATAAAGAGAGGCCATGTGGGGTTTATTTCTATATATTGAATTAATGTGTTTTAGTGCAGTACACTCGTACAACATGACCTTACCTTGACCTGTAGGTTTATTAGATGTTGGAGGCATTAAACGCCTGACTAAGAGTCAAGTCTAAAGACCTCCTCTATAGGGTACGAACATAGATTGTGGGGGTTACCTCACTACTAGACTTAGGAATGTATGAACTACTGCATTTTTGAAATGGAAATATATTTTGTGAAATATGGAATTTCAACATATGGTTAAAAACGTAGGTGCTAGAACCCGGTTGTGATTAGTATCGATGAATCTCTAACCCTTACTTCAAATGACGTTAAATTCGAAGTTATATGCAGCATATTGCTTATTCGTGCATTTATACATTTTTAATTAATTACTTGATAACCTACTTATTAGTTTAGTAGAAGGGATATCTCATTAAACTCTTGTAGTTTACTCCTTAATAGTTTTCTCTCACAAGTTGATTGATAAATGGACTTAGGTTAAGAGCTGAGCGTTGAGTACAAGCATCGAAATGTATCTTAGAAGATAGATTGTATAACTAGTTTGGAACATTAAATGTAATTCTTATACTTAGATTTTATAATTTCGGTAAGTTGTTTAAATTATAGAACCTCATTACCCAATTTTATCATTTTGTAGGGGATACTGATTCTCTATGGTTTTAACTAACTGTGAAATATTAGGTATCCATAGTTATTTATACTTTACACTAAGTTAATCAATTAAAAATTGAAAGCCTTATTGATTGATTAATTAATTAGAGTCTTGCAATTTCTGACTTAAAAAATGATTTTCGTATCATGGGTATACATGTGATTTGGAAATTCTAAGCAAGCCTATAAGCTCCCTATAGGGTCTTGACAAGAACTATAACCTTTAAGTATAAAGGGTGCATTACTATGCTATCTTCATTTTACTATTATAGATAGCAATTGCTACTTTTAACTTAAAACAATTCATCGAAAAATATAAAATTTCAAAATGCTCTAAGATCGTGTCTTTTCTTTAAATTATGTCTTCAAGTCATGATATTAGATTTTAGATAAATTAACAGTTGTGTCTTCAAGATAGTATTTCAATTACCTTACCTTTATTAATATATTTCCAATAGCTATATGATAAGAATTTTTTTTGTTAAAAAAAAAAAGCAATTTTTTTCCTTTCCACATCATAGGTTGCATGTTTATTTTGAGCTAAGTTGGTGATAAAAGCGAAGAAAATTCCATTTTTCTATAAAAAATACGTAAAATGTTCTTTTAATGAATATGCATCTTATATTGAACCTTACTAGTTCACAAAACACTTAACCAAAAGTTAAGTAAATCTCATTTCCTCGAAAAACATAAATGAATTGTATTCTCAACATTCACAAACACATCAATAATCGCAACACCTACAAATATAATAGAAAGCATATTCGGAGGTGATTTACAACCAACACCAAACCATATATCAATAACAGAACAAATACATTAAAAATTAATTAGTTATTGCTATGTGGATAACATGACATGCTTACAGATATTCTTTTTCTCTACATACTATCAAATAAAATATTTCTACTTTTATATAAAATCATGAATAATTGAAGTATCTAAAACTACCTCTCCAATCTCTTATGATACTACATGGCATAAGCTACTTCAAGATTTCAACAACCTGGATAAATATGCTTAACCTACTATATGATCTAGATGGGTTTGTATATAAGGTGGTGGCTCATTTAATATTATGTAGCATGATTAATCTATATTATACATTCCCCTATATGAAAGTTGTTTATATGTCTATGCTTTTTAAGAGAAAGCTAAGTTGCTATAGTAATAAAGGCTAAATCTAATGCAGGTGTCTAAAAAAGTTTTGTACTCTATAGGAACGACGATCCTTCATCCAATGAATGAACAAAATAAGATGAAGTCACGCTTAGGTTAAGTGTAGATGGTAAAGAGCCATGATGTGCTGGTAAGAACTGAACTAATGACATGCTCAAAGGCAGAGAAGGAGACTTATCCACTAATAACTTACGTCAACACCCTTGCAATGCCTTCATCCTCTACTTTTGACTACACAAGGAGGTATGAGAACCTTTACCTACATCTACTAACCTCAAGAGAATGCTATGGTTCCTCGATAGCTTAAAGTAGATGCTTCCTACATATAAAAGCCTTGACATCTCTTTTAGATCAATAGCCAACTCGATGCGATTAATTGCCTACATAGTAAAAAAGTGTACATATATATATGTATGTATGTTAGCTATATTTGGAATGATATCAAATACACAACCTAAATTTTGTGTATCTTTCCAATTTTATACTTGATGTTTGAAATTGTTAAATATTATAGCCAATTTTCCTTATTGGATTATATACATCAAGTTTGAATTTGCTAAATGTTATACTTAAACAAATTTTTACTTATCAAATTTACTATTTTCATAAGATAATATAGTAAACACTAACTTATCAAATGGTCTAAGTTAGAGTTTAGGTAGTAAATTTGGTGAGCAAAAATTTGATTATGTTCAATGTAGTGCCTGAAAGCACTATGGTGCCATGTCTAATAACTAAGATCAGCCCCATCTACTAACATAGCATCATACTCAAGATTAATGATGAAACCAAATGAGAGGAAGATGCACAACGAGATTGAAGCCCCATGAACACGATCCTTATGGTTTCAATAACTAACATGTTAAAGCTAAAGGGATTGTTACCCTTCTCATAAAGCTCAACGATGTTGACAATGTCACCAAGTAGCTCGTGGATTTCTTAGAATTTGATTGTTAGTCTCTATTGATTATAATTGAATCAACTGGGATAAATGGGCTTGTGTGAAGTTTGGGTGAGATGGACTTAGGCTTCGTCTCTTACGTCCTAATACCTACAAAAAGCCCCAGATAGGTATGATTATGGGGGCCCTCTGATGCTCAAGTTAGCAAGGAGGACTAAGAGGAGAAGATAATGAGCAATAAGCACCTAAGGGGCAATGCCTTCCCAAGATATGCGTAATGTGTATTGAGTAAGGAAAAGAGGAAGGAAAAAGGAGAGAATTTTGGGAAAGTCAAGGAGAGAGAGTGTTCTGCCTTACTTCATGGCACCTGACACCTTTTATGGAAGTTACCTAGACATGTGTGAATCTAGGGTTTGTTCATATTAGCTGTTGGTAGACAGCGTACTCCAAGGTAGAGATTGAGCTAAACTACATGTGGTATGTTGTGGTTGACTAAACCACTACATTTGCAGCCTAGAGGTTTGACATTTGTAGAGGGTTGCCAAATGTACTGGCTGTACTATGGATGTTAGACATTCATTAATGAGCTACAATGGAGAGCAGGCATTAGAGATAAAAGTTGAGTCAAGACGCTAAGGGAAGGATTGGTGAATGCTTGATCAAGGGTGAACTGAACCCCAAGCTTGTGCTAGATGGTTACCATGTGCCTGCTCGATGATTAAGGTAACCTCGCTCAAATGGTACGGCTTGCTGAGTAGGTCATGGTATAGGGAACGGGCTCATGACAACTCATACCATTCTTAGTGTAACTGCATGGCCTCGTGAGTAGCCACCTGTAAGGGATGAGCTTGTTGTTCACTCACGTGCACTTTGATGCCCCTCGTGATGGGCTTCACTCATTAGGCCTTAGTTCGAACGAGAATTGAGTGTCAATACTTATCCCCTCACTCTTCTCAGCGTCTAAGGCATAAGAAGAGTAATTCATGTAAGGCGACTGAGCTAAGGCTAGGCTATTTAACCTCTGAGCGAGCGGGGAAGCTAGTTCTACTATTCGGCATCATGATGGATAGTGCTTCTAGTCAGGTCCATTTTCCTATATACCAACTTCCTACATAATTGATGTGATCGACAGGCTGCTTGATGTGTCATAATGGTGGTCCTTAGGAAGTGTAACACGCATTTATGGTCTATGAAGAGTGGCTGTGCGCGTAGGGTGACTAGTTGTCAGGTTACGTTATGGATCCACGTGCGAGGATCAATTGGGGCCTTTAACTGGAGAAGCAGGACATGTAGATGTCATTTTGTAGGTTTATGCTCTAAAAGAAGGAGAAACCATTCGCCTTCTACCCTTAGTTGTCTATATGAAGGGGGCATGGGTTGCTTTCTACTTGCGAGTTGGTTGCTTTCTCTTGTATGATTTCTTTCTTCATCAATCATTTGCAATAGCTTATCGAAGTACGACTGACAATCAAAGTAAGTCTTCCTATCCATCTCTTTCAAAGGAGGTGGATGAAAGTTGTAAAGGCTTGTCCCAAATAGAGGGTGATAGCCCTATTCCCCTCGAAATGACAATAGTAGCAGGAGAGGAAGATAGGGGTGATATTGTCTTGGGAGGAGAGGAGGGAGTACACGTAGCGAAGTCCCCATGATGTGTACCCCTTAGATGGTGAGGAAGGTAAAGTTAAGGGATTGTTGCAGACGACTAATACAAATGATCATGCATGTGCCTGTGTTGTATATGTAACAAGCGAGGAGAAGTTGAGGCTAGTTACCAGAGCAGTGGGAAAAGTTCTCGAATGGTGAATGTTAGTACCCGAGGATGGGAAGTGGTATACAATATAGGGGATGATTGATCATTCAATATTTATGCAAAACCATTCAAGCTTGGTCTTCGCTCTGTGTAGCTGTTTAGACATTTCTTTCATGTAAAATGGGTACCCAACGGTTAGGTATATGTTGCTACCTAAGTTAAGGCACTAAGTATTTCTAATAAACCGCCGAACAAGGTTAAATGTTGGAAAGAGTTCTTTTATCATGTTCACACTCCTGAGCCCCATGATTACCCAACCAAATGGAGATATCCTATATGGGGTAGTGATAACTCTGATTTTAAACATATTTCATATGGTGATTTTATAGCATTTCCCTTACATTTTTGGTTTTCTTTAAAGAAAATGATACTTAATTGAGTAAAATGTTGATTTCAAGGTTTAAACGCATTCTAGGCTCGAAAACGAAGAAAACGAATCAAGTTTCACTCAATTCCAAGTTCAAACGAAGAAGTTGTGAAATTTTGAAGTTGTGCAGAAATTTTGCCTTTGTGCAGAAAGTTACACGACCTGGGGACACGGCCATGTCCCAGGCCGTGTCTGGCGACGAAAATAAAATCCGTGTAATACACATATATAAGGGGATCTTAGGGTTCAAAAGGGAGAGAGACATTACAGAAACAAAGAGACACAAGAGAAGAGAAGAGACTTGAGGAGAACATCAATCAAGAAGCAAAGAACGACATCGATTTCAAGATTAGAGATTGTTCATCAAATCAAGAGGGGTTTTCATGCTTTATTTTATATTATTGATGAAACTCGTTGTTAGATTCGTTATGATAGCTTAGAATTCAAGTATTTAGGATTATGGAACCTAGGGTTTCATGTAACCCTTGGATTGAATTATAATTTCAAGAAAGTTTCTATCTTTTCTTGATTCAATTATGTCGTTTAGTTATGGATTGATAATTCTAGAGTATCAATATATGATATTATGCATGTTGATTGAGAAATTGCATGTGTAATTAGATCTTAGCATAATTGAAGAGAATTACATGTATACTTAGAGATAAGATACATGTTTCTTTCGGAAAGTTGATTGTTTGTGTGGGAATTCATTAAACATTAATGCAATTCTAAGTTATATTACTAAGTGAAGAGATTCCGGTAAATAATTTAGGATTAGGGTTAATATGCTTGAGAAAGATATTAGCTTTAATTGTGGATCCCTCCGGTCAAGATTATAGAAACTGAATTGAATACATTTTAAAAAGGTTACATGTTAAACACTAAGGGAAATAATTCCTAAATATATTATTGCATACTTGAAGTCGTTAGTAGTTTATTGCTTTTTAATTTGCTTAGTTAAGTCTCATAATTAGTTTAGTTTATTAATTTCAGTATTTTTAATTCAATCATCTCGACATAATTTTCCGGTTAGATAATAAAGCTAAAGTTAATATTAGTACTCAAAATCTCTGAGGGATCGACTCGGACTCATATCCGCTATATTAAAATTGATAGGTGCGCTTGCCTTGTATCAAGTTTCAAATTTCCCCATACTTGAGCATTTGCTTATCCTCAAGCAAATAAATCAAAACAAAACTTTTAGGACAAGAAACACTAAACAAAATTTATCACTGTTTAGGAAACCTGTGAACGAATACACTTGACCCGAAGAAAGGTAAGAAAATCATTCTCAACTAACTTGCAATAATAAAGTCAACCAATTTCATCTGACCATATTCGAATGCTCCAACAATACTTAATACTAGAGTTCATTAGTTAATTTATGAAAATCAAAGTTTACCCGAACCATTTAACCAAGGATTCTTAAACTAAAAATTAGATTTAACATCTCGCCAACTGAGAAAGAGTCATAAAAATTTTATCCATTTGACTAAAATGTATACAATTCTCTCTTCCATCTCACTAAGCACCATAATCTAAAACAAACACATTTTACATCCACTCTTCCTCTGATCATCCCCCTAACTCATACTTTTGTTGAGAGGTCTTTTGAATTTACCTTATTTAAGCACAATTGTGTTGGTAGCGGGAAAGAATCTCGCTCTTTTGACGGACCAAGACCGATCCATACCAACTTATTTCTTATATTGATAGCGGGAAAGAACCTTGCTCTTCTGACGGACCAAGGCCGATCCATATCAATTTTTTTCATTAGAATTGGCATTGGGGCTCAATCTCGCTCTTCTGACGGACCAAGATGAATCCTTACCAATTTTTCTATTCATACACTTATTATTACTTTTGACCTCCAATCATTATGATATTTCAGGGGTTTCTCAAAAGAAGAATTTCATTTGTTTATTTGTTAAAAATTATAGGACTCTTAAAAATTTCTAAGAAAAAGGTATACACAAAAGTAAATTTAAAAATAACCATGACTAACTCTCAACTAGTGATGTTGCTCTAATCTCAAATTTTAAAATCCTAAGCTAAATAACTCGTAACATTGCCTTCCAAAAATTTGACTAATCAATTCTAGTAAAGTATCATAAAATCAATAATAATCAAGATGACATAGTTGATTTCTTAAAAATTAATTGGGTCAAATATGAATAATTGGTCTCCTAAACAGTAACAAATTCATATATATCCCTTCCCCACACTTAAAAACGTACATTGGGGACAATGTACGTTTTTAAGTGTGGGGAAGGGATATATATGAATTTGTTACTGTTTAGGAGACCAATTATTCATATTTGACCCAATTAATTTTTAAGAAATCAACTATGTCATCTTGATTATTATTGATTTTATGATACTTTACTAGAATTGATTAGTCAAATTTTTGGAAGGCAATGTTACGAGTTATTTAGCTTAGGATTTTAAAATTTGAGATTAGAGCAACATCACTAGTTGAGAGTTAGTCATGGTTATTTTTAAATTTACTTTTGTGTATACCTTTTTCTTAGAAATTTTTAAGAGTCCTATAATTTTTAACAAATAAACAAATGAAATTCTTCTTTTGAGAAACCCCTGAAATATCATAATGATTGGAGGTCAAAAGTAATAATAAGTGTATGAATAGAAAAATTGGTAAGGATTCATCTTGGTCCGTCAGAAGAGCGAGATTGAGCCCCAATGCCAATTCTAATGAAAAAAATTGATATGGATCGGCCTTGGTCCGTCAGAAGAGCAAGGTTCTTTCCCGCTATCAATATAAGAAATAAGTTGGTATGGATCGGTCTTGGTCCGTCAAAAGAGCGAGATTCTTTCCCGCTACCAACACAATTGTGCTTAAATAAGGTAAATTCAAAAGACCTCTCAACAAAAGTATGAGTTAGGGGGATGATCAGAGGAAGAGTGGATGTAAAATGTGTTTGTTTTAGATTATGGTGCTTAGTGAGATGGAAGAGAGAATTGTATACATTTTAGTCAAATGGATAAAATTTTTATGACTCTTTCTCAGTTGGCGAGATGTTAAATCTAATTTTTAGTTTAAGAATCCTTGGTTAAATGGTTCGGGTAAACTTTGATTTTCATAAATTAACTAATGAACTCTAGTATTAAGTATTGTTGGAGCATTCGAATATGGTCAGATGAAATTGGTTGACTTTATTATTGCAAGTTAGTTGAGAATGATTTTCTTACCTTTCTTCGGGTCAAGTGTATTCGTTCACAGGTTTCCTAAACAGTGATAAATTTTGTTTAGTGTTTCTTGTCCTAAAAGTTTTGTTTTGATTTATTTGCTTGAGGATAAGCAAATGCTCAAGTATGGGGAAATTTGAAACTTGATACAAGGCAAGCGCACCTATCAATTTTAATATAGCGGATATGAGTCCGAGTCGATCCCTCAGAGATTTTGAGTACTAATATTAACTTTAGCTTTATTATCTAACCGGAAAATTATGTCGAGATGATTGAATTAAAAATACTGAAATTAATAAACTAAACTAATTATGAGACTTAACTAAGCAAATTAAAAAGCAATAAACTACTAACGACTTCAAGTATGCAATAATATATTTAGGAATTATTTCCCTTAGTGTTTAACATGTAACCTTTTTAAAATGTATTCAATTCAGTTTCTATAATCTTGACCGGAGGGATCCACAATTAAAGCTAATATCTTTCTCAAGCATATTAACCCTAATCCTAAATTATTTACCGGAATCTCTTCACTTAGTAATATAACTTAGAATTGCATTAATGTTTAATGAATTCCCACACAAACAATCAACTTTCCGAAAGAAACATGTATCTTATCTCTAAGTATACATGTAATTCTCTTCAATTATGCTAAGATCTAATTACACATGCAATTTCTCAATCAACATGCATAATATCATATATTGATACTCTAGAATTATCAATCCATAACTAAACGACATAATTGAATCAAGAAAAGATAGAAACTTTCTTGAAATTATAATTCAATCCAAGGGTTACATGAAACCCTAGGTTCCATAATCCTAAATACTTGAATTCTAAGCTATCATAACGAATCTAACAACGAGTTTCATCAATAATATAAAATAAAGCATGAAAACCCCTCTTGATTTGATGAACAATCTCTAATCTTGAAATCGATGTCGTTCTTTGCTTCTTGATTGATGTTCTCCTCAAGTCTCTTCTCTTCTCTTGTGTCTCTTTGTTTCTGTAATGTCTCTCTCCCTTTTGAACCCTAAGATCCCCTTATATATGTGTATTACACGGATTTTATTTTCGTCGCCAGACACGGCCTGGGACATGGCCGTGTCCCCAGGTCGTGTAACTTTCTGCACAAAGGCAAAATTTCTGCACAACTTCAAAATTTCACAACTTCTTCGTTTGAACTTGGAATTGAGTGAAACTTGATTCGTTTTCTTCGTTTTCGAGCCTAGAATGCGTTTAAACCTTGAAATCAACATTTTACTCAATTAAGTATCATTTTCTTTAAAGAAAACCAAAAATGTAAGGGAAATGCTATAAAATCACCATATGAAATATGTTTAAAATCAGAGTTATCAGGTAGGAAGTTGAGTGGTTTAGGAGATGAAGATGTGATGACTAGCATCGAGCTATTAAATCTAGTAGGTTAAAAGAAACCTAATCTTTTGTCGATATGCTAGAAATATAAGAATAGCTTACCATTGTTTGGGGGTGGAGACAAGTATTTGCTGCTTTTTGCCAAAGAGGGATAGTTGGCTATTTGTTGCGCTAGCCGTCTTGTTGTTAGAGTGGGGGACATTGGGCTATTCGTCTTTGGCCTAGTAAGTGCATTATCTTTGTTTTAGTCTATTTACTTAATAAGTTTGTTGGTTGTCTTACAACTTTGGAGATGGCTACAAAGAGTATGAAGGTGAAGCTTCTCGCTATGTAAAAGAAGCGGCTCAAGAGTGCTTTAAGGCCTGTTGAGAAAAGGAAATAGCTTATGTTGGAGGAGGGAGGGGAGACCTTGTAGCACCTTTCTAAAAGTTGAAGAAGAAAGGTAGGAGTCAACAAATGTTCCTTAAGGTCATACAATAAGGTGGTGGCAATGTGCCAATAGGGGTGCCATTGGGGACTTTAAAGCTGGGTTAGGTAGTTTCTAGTGGTAGTCCAATTCAAGAGGGTTAAGATGGAGTTGTAGTTATTGTGCAGGTACCCTTAGTAGCAGGTGCTTGGATGGACATGGAGTGAGAGGACTTAGAGTGAACCCCTCAAAATGATGGTATGTGTGCCATTGAGATCTCCGATGACGAGGATGTCTAATCTTTAATCAGTTGTAAGAAGTAGGCAACCCTTATTTAGTCTGTAGATAAGACTATATAAAGGTTGGAGCAACTACAAGCGTGGTTCAGGCAACTGGTTGTAGACAAGAATGACATAGAGGCCTTAGGGAAATTGCTGAGGAGGCATAATGAGGTGAGCTGCTCGTATTTTTTTGTTGAAGTTCATAGTCTTGATTTAATTACTGACTATGTATTATGCTCCCAGTTGTATGATCTACTGGATTTCATTCTTGCTTATAATCGAGCATACCATCAATTGGCGGGGTGTAGGCTGAAGGTCGAAGTGGAGAGGCTTAAGAAAGAGTTAAAGGAAGGGAGAAAGGTGTATGATGACTTGGCTATCACGTTTAGCAATCTGGAATGCTAACATAAGGAGCTCTTTAGGTAAGTAGGCAGGTTGAAGGATGACCTAAAGAAGGTTAAGGAATCTAGCAAAATTACTGAAGACAAGTTAATTGTTGAGCTAATGGCTAGGGGGGAAGAATTGGATAGGGTATGATCTAAATTCATTGAAGGGAGTCTAAGCTCTTAAAGAGGAAGGGATTAGCACCTAAGGTCAAGTAAGATATTTTCTTAGAGACCTTAGATAACCCTTTGATTGAGAATGCCATCACCATGACTAGTTACACGATGGCGAAGGAAGTTTGGAAATAGGTTTACCAGAATATGCCTAAGGTGAACTTATCCTTCTTAAATTGGCTAGATGAACTAGAGGGAGTTGTTACAGGTGGGCTGGGGGGTGTATCGTTTAGTAACTCATTAGGAGCTTCTAACAATGGTTCTAAAGCAGTCTTTGGAGAAGAGGTTGGTGATGAAGAGGATAAATAACAGTAGTAGCAACAAGTTATTGTGAATGAGGAGGCTTAGGAATGGCTTAAGTTTTTCCTTTTTAATTGTTGGTAGGGAAGACAATGTGTACCCATTTTTTATTTTGTTTTTTGTTATATTCTTGTCTCGATAGGGTCGGGGTGCCTCCCTTTGTTGAATGTAATTGCCAAAGACTTTAATAGATAAGATTTCTTGTAATTGTTTGTACTTTGGTTTTTGTTTTCCCTTAGTTGCCTTTTCTTGCGTTTTTACTGTTGCTCAATACTTAAACTCCATTGATTTTTTCATCTAAGTCTTTTGTACTGGCGACGATGCTTCTTGAGTAGATCGATGCATCTCGCTTCCCCACGAAATTCCCTAAATTCCTTATCCCCGAATATAGGGGCTTCTATTTGTTTGTTGGTATTCCTTTATGGGCTTATTCCTTTACTCGTGTACTATTACTCTGCGTTTATGCTTCATTTTTTTTTAAGTGTTTTACGCTTGCAATGATGCTTTCTAGTAAGTTGACATAATATGCCTTCCGAGTAGATTGTGCTTCCTTTAGTTCTTGTAAATGCTTATCTTCATGGGGTGATAAGCCTACTAAAGTAGATCTTGTAATAATGTCATGAGATCTCCTTGGCGGGGTAATTTTGATAGGGTAGATATTCTTTGACAACAAGCTGTCTCGTTGGCAAGGTTCATTTTGGGCAGTGTACTTACCTGGTAAGTGAATCATCTTAGGTAGGACGCCCTTTAGAAGGCATTTAATGAGCATATAGCGTATCATTATTACCCAGGCATTGCTTAGTTCCCAAGGTGTTTAGGTTGTTCGATGGTTTCCATGCGTATAGCTGAGGGTATTCTATGGCTTCTATATAAAAGTTGCATTAATCCTTGCTTTGCTATGCTAAATACCCAAACAGCTTAGTGGGGTATAGATCAAAGTTGACATAAGTGTATCTAAGGTAATCATGTTGAGAGGTAGAGTACTAAAGTTGGAGAGGGGGTCTTCTTTAACCCTTCACTTTAGGTTATGATTTGAGGTATGGATAGCCGCTTAGTAGTGGGGGAGGCTCCCGAGCTGTGACTGGGAGGAGTACGTGGCCTTTAGGTCCTCCCTTCTTTCTATCCCAATAATAACAAGTAAAGTGGGGAAGAGGGGGAGAGGGCTACTTGAGTACTTCCTATTGCCTGTCTATAGCGGCCTCACCATGGAGGCATTCATCTATAGGAGGTTCTAAGTGGTTCTTCCATGCTCTGTCCTCAATGAATCCGAGTAGGCAGGGGCTATCGCGGTGACTATGGCGATTGAGGAGGTCTTGCCTCTACCTTGACTTGCTGATCGAGGCACTCGCGGGGAATCCTCTACTTTGCAAGTACTCCGGTTCATTTAGGGTGGAGTATTGACCTTACTTTAATAGTAGTAGGGCCCTTAAAGCTCGATGCTTTGAGTGGAGTGGCTGGATCAGCTATCCCCATCGTTGCTTTTGTGGAAGATAAGCTTTATAAGATGGATTAGGGACCTTCACTTAGAGGTTGAGTATCACGGGGACCCTTACAACTTGGAGCACAGCCCTGTAAGAGTTTAGGGATATAGTCACAGCTATCCCTTCAAAACTCATGGACCTAGTCAAAGTCGAGAGCAAATCCTCTTGGAGAAGAGTTTAGAGTGAGAAGCCAAGTTGGAATTTTGAATGGTCATTCAGGTCAAACATACGGCTATAGTATAAGATGTGGTTGCATGCCTTTAAATTCTTATTTTTCCTTCTAAATGTAATCAGGGTTAATATGTCGACCTACTAAACCTTGCACTTAGCTTCATTAGTGAAATAACATTTTCTCTTTTCACTTATCTCTTATAGTTCGCTATTTTATTTTCCTTTAGCCTTTGGTTCTTGTTATCCAATTTAGCTTGGAGTTGTTTTTAGTACTTGTTATAATAATGTTTAATTTAGGTGAATGTTTGAGGATGAAGATCAACCTAAGGTTAGGGGCTAGATGTAAATTGAAGCCTAAAAGAGATGCCCATAACGTTAGTGTAGGGATCAACTTAGGTAAAGCTTAGGGATGAAAATTGACCTAAGGTTGCGGGTTCGATGTAGATCGATGCCTGATAGAGGTGCTCGTAGTGTTAGTATAGGGACTAACTTAGGCAAAGGTTGGGGATAAAAATCAACCTAAGATTAGGGGCTTGACGTAGATCAACACCTGAGAGAGGTTCTTATAGTATTAATGTAAGGACTACCTTGGGCAACGTTAGGGGATGAAAATCGACCCAAGGTTAAACACTTAATGTAGATCAATGTTTAAGAAAGGTGCCCATAGTGATAGTGTTAGGACCCTAAAGGGGGCTTAGTAGGATTACCTAAAATTTCTATAGTACGTGTGCACCTATGATATGGAAATTGCCTTGTAAGTCAAAGATTGTAAAACTTTAAATGATAAATTACTAAGATTACTAATTTTTAAGTAATTAATTTATTGTAAAATATAAATATAAATTATTATGGATGTCTGATATCCCATAGTTTCTCAAAACCGTAAAGAATCGGTTTCCCTTACCAAATAATAAGATAGAATATGCCAACTTTACAAATCTGTAAGAAAAATTAAATTATATTAAATTCTAACATATAAATATTTTCTACAAAGGATGTTTATGTATCATCTATAAAGAACTTAGCTAATTCTAACACTAATATACATGTTTTCATCTTGCACTCGGCACTCAAGACTTATCCCAATCTCAACATAAGTAAACCTACAAAAGAAACTAAGGAGGAATGAGCATAAAATAGCTCGGTGAGTTCGTTCCTCACCATTACCATTTAAGCAAGTTATCAAATGTTATTAACACATATGCAAACTATCTACACATAAAATGAATGCAGGCAAGATAAATGCAAGCAACACATTCATAGGAGTCCGGAATTATTGAAAGTGTAGAATTACGTTGTCTACACTTCGATTATTCCTTGTACTTAACCGTACAGGGTACCTCAGCTTATCTACATAAGGCTGCCTAAGGACACCACCCCTCTAGGTAACATTCGACTATTACCCTAGTCGAGATAAGAGTTCCAATCCAAATAGGTGGATCCCAAATTAGGACTATTCACCATCCAAGTCCCTTCGAGTACAAAAATGCGAGTCCTCTCACTATCAATTGGAGATCCCATGCTAGCTTTACCTTAGTGATAAAATATTATTTTTGGTACTGCAAATCCTTATCAAAATCGTACAAAATATGTTTAAGATTACAAAAGCTTTTTCCATAAAATACTTTCCTCAAAATTTTGCAAAACTAGCACTCTCCATCCATACATTTACTAAGTCATAGACATGCAATGAATAGAACCGGTTATTCTGGTCAAATATTTATATTTATCAATTTTAAAAAGGTGATCACACAGATGATGGCATACAAGCAAAACGGTCATTCAAATATATATGTAACAATAAGCAACAAAGCATTATACAAGTAACACGCATAAACAAGTAGCAGGTCATTAGAACTTTCTCACCTGGATTATTGCTCATTCTCCAAGCTTTTGGGGTTTCTAGAACTCGATATTGAAACACCTAAAAGATAGTAAACCTTATAAGTATTATGAGAAATAAAACTCCTTAGTTAGCTAAAAGTCTATTGTAGTTTGTCTAGTTTTCCAATATAACCCAAGTATGGCGTATACAGAGTATATCATACTTTAGTGGGATCAATAATAACTATATTTGTATATTTGTAAGTTATGATACTTCATGTATTTAGTTATTTATTTCTCCTTATTATTAGTTTATAGGTTTATTACTTAGTTATCTTACTTATTCTATTCAATTTTATTTTACATCTTTAGTCGCGTATAACTTTTTCATTTTATCTCCGATATTTACAAGTTTATAGTCATTTTTTATCGTTTTCGGATACACATTCACACAGTGATGTCCGTTTTGGACGTTAAGACCCATGTTTTACGATATAGACTAAATTTATTGAAATTTTATTTATTGAAACTTAAATATTCTTATTGCTTATGTTTATATCTTATTTTAGTACTTAATGATTTAATTAACCATTAGATTCTTATACTTAGATAATTTTACATTATATTTACTAATTTATGTGCTTAATTGAGTCTAATTCAATTTAAAATGTGTATTAGGGGCTTATAATAATTTCGACCCACATATGTACATGTATATATATATATATATATATTATCATTTTATTATGTTATCTTATATTTTATTAATTTACATGCTTATGTCATCATTTATGTATACTTTATACTTATACTCTTATGCATTCTATACATGGGTTATGTTTATACTTATACTTTTGATATACTTGTATGTATACTTATATACTCATACATATACCGTATCTATACTCGTACATATACCCATATATACATACAGTGTTATACGTATTTTTCGTATGCCTTGTATAATCCCTTAATAAATCTTTATGTAATCCATATTTTTGCACCTTATAGGCTTATTTAGTAAGTTATATGTATGTATACTTAGTATACTCCTCATTTTAGGTTATATGCATAGAAGATATGTATGTATAAGGGTATCTATACACATGTACATCAAGGATATTCTTGTATACGCATACTTGAGCATATGTATATGTGCTCCTTCTCTATTTATCTAAAGATTCTTTTACTTATACTAAGTATTTTACTAAAATTCTTACACTACTACTTCACATGGATCCACTTGTTATATGTACATAAATAATTCTACCTATATCCTTAAGTATTTCTACACTTCTGAGCATGGTATAAGGATTCTTATCTTCAACAACATATAAGTACATATTACATGTAAATTTCAAACTAACCTAACATACATAACTAATTATTAATTAAGATAAGAGATCATATAAAAACTTACCTTTCTCTCCTTTATGATATGGAAAGGAAAGCAAGTATATATGATATATTAGTTTATGGTGGCAGTTGAAATTATGAAATTGAATTTAAGAAAAGGTTGAAGATGAAAAGGGCAAGGGACGTTCATGGTTTTGTGGGAGGGGAAAAAGGGATTTGTGTTGTCTTAATTATGTTTTATAATTGAGAAAAGTGGAGTCTAGAAGAAGGAAAAGAGTAGACGGCAACAAGAGGGTAAAATTGGACAAAAACAATGTGTAGAAAGTTCAAGAATATGGGAGAAAATTCTAGATGACAATGATATTTTGTTGACTTAGTCAACTCTCTTAAAATCATATGTAATTTGAATGCACATAATGGGGTAATTGAGGATAATTGAAGAAAAATTAAGGAAATGAAAGAAAATATGGAGTTTATTGAAATGATTAGTAAGAATAGGTAATGATATCTTCCTTTAGGTATTTATATCTTATACATATCATTTAGTAGGCTACTTAATGTAATTATCATGAAAAGTGTCATTTTGTATGTTAATATTGACTACATATGGTATAAACATCAACTAAACACTTAACTCTATATAATACTAACTTAATTATATAATTGGAAGATGAATGCAATCTATAATGTAATATCCTAGTTTCTGATGGATTACTTTAGTATTATATATATTTATGGATGATTGAAAGTTATAATTGATCTTTTACTAATAATTTGGTAAGATAATAAGGATATACTGTCAATTAAGGTTTTACAGTAAGTTATCGTGAATTGGTACTTTTATATCCTTAAAGTTATAATTTTAGGGTTTTATTACTTTTATGTACAATCTTCAGTGTTTATATACATTTAGGGTTTTATCACTTTTGGTTTTTTCTGGTTTTGCTCTTGGTGATCATGTCATTGACATAAACCTCAATGTTCCTACCTATTTGTGGCTTGAAGATGTGGGTAACCAGCCTTTGGTACGTGGCTTTGGTTCTTCAAATTGAAGGGCATCACTTTGTAACAATAGGTCTCGAAGTCTCTAACAAAGGATGTATGGACTTCATCTTTAGGAGCCATCTAGATCTAATTGTATCCATAGTAAACATCCATGAAATTGAGAAGAGCATAATCGAATGTCAAGTCGACGAGCTAGTCTATACACAGTAGGGGGAAGCAATCCTTGGGGCACGCCTTGTTAAGGTCGATGTAATCGATGCATATGCACCACTTTCCTTTTGCTTTCTTGACGAGAACTATATTGGCAAGCCAGTTCGGGTATTTCTCCTACTAAATGAAGCCTGCTTAAAGTAGCTTTCGCACTTCTTCCTTAATCGCGGCCTGGCATTCTAGGGTGAAGTATTGTTTCTTTTGATTAACTGGTTAGATGACAGGATTGACATTTAAATGGTGAGCAGCCTCCAGTATGTTGATGATCCCTAGCATTCTTTTGATGCAGACATGAAGACGTCTAAGTTTTGCTTGAGGAAATCTATGAGTTAAACCTTGTCGTTATTTGGCAATTCGACCTTATTTTGGTTATCATTCCAAAGGCATCAGATATCTTGACTTTTATAGTCTTTTTTGCAAGTTCTCTTCGTATTGTAGAAGTAGAGGAGTTGGTTGATTTGATATTCATGACATTGTTTCTAGATTGGGCTTTGAGAAAGAGCTCCTAAGACAAAGTTTGGTTGCCTCTAACCTCTCCTACATTAATGGGTGTAATAAACTTCGCTTTGAGGCATTTTTGGTTGATGAGCATGTTGAAGTTGGTGATGCTTGGTTTGCTAAGGATGGCACTATATGGTAACTAGACATTGACAACAACGAAGTCTATCGGCTGTGTGGTGACGTATTCGTTGTTGCCTAGTCAAATGGGCAGGGTAATGATTCCTTTAGTGGGCACTAGTATGTCGCCTTCAAACCCGATGAGGCCATGTTTATACAGTTGAAGGGGCTCGTCAAGCTGTTCCTTCATTTACTTAAAAATGCTATAGAAGAGTATATCTACTGAACTTTTGCTATTGATGAATGTTTTAGGGATGTTAAAGTACCAGATTTTAGTGTTTACGATGAATGCATCATTGTAGGGTAGGTCAATTCCCTGTTTGTTTGCATTAGTGAAAGTGATTGTCGTATCGATCTTTAGCTTCTTATTTCTTACGATGTGCATGCTGTGTTTGGCTATTATAGTTATATTGTTTTGGAGGAGACTGGATCTACTGAATATGGTGTTGATTTGGCCTTGCTGTCCCCTATAATTTTGTTCGTCTATGAGGGCATTAGCTTGCTGATTGTGATTCTATTATTGGTAATTTACTCAGTGACGTTAGGTCAACTACTAGATTTGGTTTTTCTCGACTGCCACAAAGTGGTTGATGTGGCTTTTGCAAACAAGGCCTTCGATTGCATTCTTGAAGTGGCAACACTCATCAGTGTTGTGTTCGTGTACCCTATGGTAGTCATAATACTTCCTTTAGTTCGCTGCTTCTAGTGTTTCATGGATGTTGGGTGGTCGTAGGAGTTACCCTTTAACCTCGTATATGATTTCACCGAGTGGTTTGTTAAGTGATGTATACGAGGTGTAATCTTGAAATTTTTGCCTTTGCTTATTATGCTTTTCTTGTATTAGGGCTTACGGTTTGGGATTGTGAGGCCCTAAGTGGTCCTTTGCCGAAATGCATATACTATTCTCTACTTTGAAATGAGCTTTGATGGCATCCTCTTGAGTTATGCATTTCTCGATAATTTTCATGAATTCGCCTAGTGATTCAAGTTTATCCAATTTGACCGCATTAAAGAGCTTTCCATTAAGGTCTATGCTTGTTAAAAGCACTTATAAGGTCGTTCTCGTGTCTAGCTTGGAAACTTGTAGCTTTGTTTGGTTAAAACACTTTAGATATGCCCGTAAGGTTTTGTTGGGACGTTGCCTGACATTGTAGATAATGGAAGAGTCTCTTCGTAAGACTCAAGAACTAAGGAAGTGTTGTTGGAATCTACTTCCTAAGTCATCAAATGAAGTAATAGATGCCTCAAGGAGAGTATTAAACTAGAGTAGCTTTTGTTAGTGTGTAGAGGAAGGCTTTACACATGATGGCATCTAAAAAGCTATAGAGGTCAACATCATCTGAAAGTAAATGAGGTGATTGTTTGGGTAGGTAGTGCCATTGTAAGTGTTTAGATATGGCAACCTTACGCCTGTGAAGATTGTTTCTTCAAGGATTAAAGGGATGAATGAGCTTTTTATTGGCATGGAGAGTGACACACATGCGGACGATTCAACTTTCTTTTGGTCGCATATGTTGGAGTTGTGGTGAATATGTTCATTTAGTTTATCCATGTTCATATCTTCATAGTTTTTTGGTGATTGTCTCATTGATAGGTTGTCGACCAGTTTACTTATCATTGTACGCTCGCCTTTCGCACGCGTTATACTACAGTTGCGGTTCAACTATTTACATAGGTTTTAATGGTGTTGGTGATCGTGTTGAATTTGCTTTGGTAAGCGCATGAGGTATGTGGTGCATAGATTGTCATTCTTGGTTGGCCATGAGGAGGATTCGATAGTTGCCTCCTCGATTGGGATTTTTTTAGATTCATTTTTAAGTATCACAATGTCTTGGTGCAAGGTTGTAGTAGATTTACGATATTTTCGGTTTTCTTCAAGCATTTGTTTAATAAATGACCTGAGCTATTGGAATTCAAGATTTTTGTTTAGAGGTGATGGAAGTGTTTGGTCACCTCTATTGTATTGGGATGTGTCGATATGCCCTATCTAAGAAGCTTGTGGAATAAAGTTTTTGCTTTTAGCCATCGTGCACATGGTGTCTTGAAACAGTGGGTGCTAAAATGTTGATTGTAGTTGAGTCAACTGGGATAGGTGGGCTTATGGAGAGTCCAGGTGAGATGGACTTGGGCTTCATCACTTGCTTTTTGATACCTACAAAAAGCCTTCGATGAGTGTAGCTATTAGGGCCCTCCGATGCTTAAGTTAGTAAGGAGGACTAAGAGGAGGAGAGAACGAGAAATAAGAACCTAATGGGTAGTGCTCACCTAGGATATATGTAATGTGTATTGAGTAGGGAAAAGAGGGAGAGAAGAGGAAGTGGAAAAGGAGAGAATTTTGGGAATGTTAAGGAGAGAGAGTGTTCAGCCTTACTTCACAGCTCCTAATGCCATTTATGTGAGTTACTTAGTAAAGACTGAGCTACATTGTGAGTAGTATGTTATGGCTAACTAGACTACAAAATTTGCAACCCAGAGGTCTGACAGTTACAAGGGTTGTGTGGTATGCTAGTTGAATTAAGGATATTAAACATTCACTAATGAGCTGTAATAGAAGGTAGGCACCAAAGATAAAAGTCAAGGTAGGATATTGAGGAAGAGGTTGGTTGATGCTTGATCGAAGGCGAGCTGAGCCTTGAGCTTATCCTAGATGGTCGATCTAACTTGACAATTAGGGTGACTTTGCTAAGACGGAATATTATACTAGTTGTAGAGCAGGTTGTGGTATAGGGAACGGGCTCACTAATAACTCATGCCCTTCTAGGCATAACTATATGGCTTCACGAGTAGGCTGCAATGTAAAGGATGAGCTCGTTGTTTGCTTATGCGCACTTCGGTGTCCCCTATGATGGGCTTTGCCAATTGGGCCTTGGTTTAGGCGAGAATTGGGTGTCAACAGTCTCCATATAATGTTATCCTTAAGCAAACTTAGTTCAAACACCTTCTAGATGACCCTTTTAACGACATATATCAAGGCTAAATTCCTTGCACCAATCAGTGTTAGCAATGGCATGTGCAAAGGGGATTAAGATTTAGCCTAGACTTTGTATGTTAAGGCTCTTTCCAAGGTAAAAGTCCTCACTATAGAGTTTGGGCCGAATGATAAGTTGGGTGCGAAACGTATACTGGTAAAACAAATGGAGAAAATTTAATTTGACGACAACCCTAAGTGAACCACGTGAATATGTGCATCGTTACTAACTAAACTTAAGCAATAGTTCATAGATTTCCTCCAATCTAACAAGGACATTTTCGTATGGTTGCTAGTGGACTTGTTAAGCATCTTCACTCATATAATGATACATAACTTTGGTATAGATGAGAATGCCAAAGTAATCAAGCATAAAAAGATGCATTTCGCCCTTAAGAGGTAGGCCATTGTTGAGCCTTATTTTCATTTTCTTAATTTAACCTATATTAAGCTTAGCTCGCTTAATATAAATTACTCAACATTAAATTAAAGAAAATAAATGTTGTTTTTTTTTTTTTAAATGGAGTTGCCAACTGGATTAATCGGTAAAAATAAAATTAGGGTTGTCCACTGGTCTGCGAATATTTAAAAAAAATTAATTTTTAGAAAATTAAACCAGAAAACTAGGTTCAAGGGCTAACCTATTAAGACTAAGTCATTATATGAAAATAAAAAAAAATTGACGGGCTTCATTTTTTATAATTATTCTAAAAATATTAAAATATACCTAAATAAGCAAAAGTAACTAAAAATGATTTATTATTATTATTATTATTTATTATGAATTTCTAAAAAGGGTAAATGTTTTTTTTTTTAACGGTTGCCTCGAAGGTACTTACTTACTTGTTAATTAGGATTAAACCAATTGTAGTTCTTTTTTTTTTATAAAATTTTTAGTGAATGAGTCATTTTTATTTTGAAAATCGAGCTAGATTTATATTTTTTATCAATTTATTATTTTAAGAAAAACTCTAAAAAAATCTAATTTTCCTAAATTAAACGAAAACCCTAATTAACTATCCTTTCTTTAAAAAAAAAAAAACTCAATTTAGATTTTTTTATTTTTTTCAAAACTACTAAGTGTCAAAAATATATTTTTTATTAAATAAAACGTGATTTTTCAAAAAAAAAAACCCCAATTTAACAAAAATTGCAATATTAAAAAAAAACTTGCACTTAAACACAAAAAATTAATTAATAATAAAAATAAATAACCAATAAGGCAAATTACTAAAAATAAACAAAATAAAATAAAAAATAAAAAAATTACCTAGCGTTGGATTGTCGGTGTTGAGCAGTGATCTAGGCGATGTGGGCGACACTATGGGCGAGCACGGGCGGTAACTCAAGTGATGGCTTGGGCGTATGTGGGCGAGCGGATGTGTGTGTAGTTGGGTGATAGCGAGTGAGACTTCGAGCGAGAGAAGGCACTAGTACGGGCGAAAACTTAGGTGACATATGGGCGAGAGATTGGACGACACACAGGCAAGCAAGGGCAATGGTATGAATGGTAACTTAGGTAGTACAGATGAGCGACCAGGCAATGGTCTGGGACGTCAGTGGCGATGGACTAAGCGATGGTCTGGGAGATGCTGGCAACAGCAATGGGTGATGCTTCGGGCGATGGTAGGCGATGGCTTGGACGGTGCTTCAAGCGACAGTAGGTAATGCCTAGGCGATGGTGATGGCGGCTTGGATTTGGGTAATGCTTGGGCGGTGGTGCTGTGCGGCGGTGGTGTAGATTTGGATGGTGATGCAGTGTGACGTAGCTATGGCACGTGATGCTTGTGTAGTGGTATGTAGGGGCACGTGAGGGTGGTGTGGTCACGATTGTGGTGTGGTCGTAGCGCGTGGGAGTTTATGGCGTGTGTGTAGGGTTTTGGTTGTTATTTGTAAAAAAAAAAAAAAAAAAACTCTCTTTGAATTACTGACCAACATGCTATTTATAGGTTCTAAAAATGAACCTTTCGTATTAAAGATACGAAAGATTTGTTTGCGATTTAACCTAGATTCACCCTAACTTCTAGAAATCCTAGCTAGTTTGAGCTTTTCTTTTAAGGCCCGGCCAAATCCAATTTAGCCCAATAATTTAATAAATCCTGATTTTGAGCCTCTAAATTGGTTTGGCCCAAAACTAGTTGATTTAACCCATCTCAATGATTGATCTAACAACTCAACTTGATCCAACTTGACACGACTTGACTCTTGACTCAACTTCCTATGACCTAACTTGATTTTCTTTATTCTTGTTTTTCTTTCATTTATTATTATTATTTTTCTTTTTTATTCATTAACCTAGCTCAGTTAACAAAAAAAATTAAAAATTGGCAAAAATAAGGTGTTTACAGCTGTCTCTCTTTGTAGTAAAGTTTGATTAGAACTTTGCTACAAAGACAGAAAAAGATACCCATTTTTGCTAAACCCTACTTTGAACTGATTTGTGTTTTGTTTTGATGAAGGATATCAACTTGAAAGGTTAATGTAAAGAATAAATTGCTCATAAAGCAAAAGGTTAGGGAGCCTATCATGAAAGGATATGGCTTAATGGTATCTATCTTGGAAGAATAGAGCAAAAATTTCTAGGGAGCCTATCTTGGAAGGATAGGGCTTAACGGTGTCTATCTTGGAAGGATAAAGCAAAGATTTCAAGAGGGCCTATCTGGGAAGGATAGGGCAAAAATCTTTGGAGGTAAAATTAACTTGTTTTGGTTTAGCGAATAATCCGAAGAGGATAGATCTCTCCGAGATTTGTTTTACTTTGTGATTTAAAGAGGATAGATCTCTTCGAGATTGATTTTCAAAACTAGCTTAATTCCTCAAAAGATTTCTTCTTTTTTTTCAAAATTATTTTTTCTAGGACTAAAGAATTTCTCAGATAGCAACTGATTGCCATGCTTACATCGACTCCTAATATTCACTCATTCAATTAGCAGAATTTCTCCAGAGGTCTGTACTTGCTTCTTTTTTTCTCTTTTCCCTTTCTCTTTTCTTTCTTCTTTTATTTTCTTTTCTTTTCTCTTTTGAACCATTCCCACGTCTTGAATTTGCTTGGTCCAATTTCAAATTTCAATTTTTACTCTTCATGACTTTTGAATAATAAATCTCTTTTCGAATGAACAAGATTAAATTATTAAGAACATTCGATTTCAATTTATCTAGTGATTCAAACTCAATGGTAAGTGTTTAGTATTTAAGTGTATGTTGCTAAGAAACAAGGTTTATTGGTGGAGTGTTTGTTGGTCAATGACTACCTGAATTTGAAAACATTTATGGATATCAACTTTACTTGTAAACGATGAAAGATTAACTATAAACTATTCAAGAAAAATTGGAATCCTTATTAAATCTCCGTTTTCATGGATAATACAACTTGATTGTATCCGAATTCACTGGTCCTCTTAATTCTAAGCCATCCATCTCCTTCAATACTAATGCACCTCCTGATAATATCCTTTTCACCACATAAGGGCCTTCATAATTTGGAGCGAACTTGCCCCTAAGGTCTTTTGTGTTCGGTAACACTTTCTTTAACACCAAGTCTCCCTCTTTGAAGTACCTTAGGTGTACTTTCTTGTTAAAAGCTTAAATCATTCGTTGTTGGTAGCATTGACCATGACATATCGTGCAAGTCTTTGCTCATCTAGGAAATTTAAAAGCTCTATTCTCTTCTCCACCCACTCTAGTTCATTAAGCTGAGTTTTTGCCAATACTCGAAACGAAGGTATTTCTACTTCTACTGGTAGTACTGCTTTAGTTCGGTACACCAATGAATACGGGGTTGCACCAATAGAAGTTCTGTAGACTATGAGAGCAAAGGGAAGCATCTCATGCCAATCTTTAAATATGATCGCCATCTTTTCAATGATTCTTTTGATGTTCTTATTAGCGACTTTAGCGGCTCCACCCATCTAAGGTCGATATGGAGTTGAATTTTTGTGATTAATCCTAAATTGGCAGTACACTTCATCCATTAACTTGTTATTCAAATTCATCTCGTTATCTATAATAATCGACTCGGGTGCACCATATCTTGCAATAATATCTCTTTTCAAGAATTTTATCACTGCTCCTTTGGTCACCATAGCATACGATGCCGCTTCGACCCACTTAGTAAAATAGTTAATCGCGATTAAAATGAATCTATGCCCATTTAAAGCTGTTGGCGAAATTAGACCGATCATATCGATTCCCCACATCGAGAAAGGCCAAGGAGCTGACAATACGTGTAATTCTTGGGGAGGAACGTTGATTTTATTAGCGTACACCTGATACAAGTGACAGTACCTTACGTGCTTAATACAATCCAATTCCATTGTTATCCAGAAATACCCTATTCTCATGATTTTTCTAGCTAGCATATACCTATTCATGTGATGACTACAAACTCCTTCATGCACTTCCTTTATCAATTTCTCGGATTCTTCTTCATCCACATACCTTAGTAATATTGCATCTGGTGACCTCTTGTATAACGTAGCCCCACTTAATAAGAAACGAGTAGCCAACCTTCTTAAAGTCTTTTTATCTTTTTTATCAGCATCTTTAGGAAATTCTCCTATTTGAAGTAACTTCTTGATATCGTAATACTACGGTTCTTTTGTTCCCTTCCCTTCAACTGCAAGGCGAAAAGGCAATTTTCTTCCACCTGAATCTTCAAGGGTTGAATTTCTATTCCGTCTATGACTTTCACCATTGACACTAATGTGGCCAATGTGTCGACAAACTGATTCTGGATCCTTGGAATGTAAGTGAATGAAATCTCTTGGAATTTTTCAACTAGCTTACTTAAAAGTTCGTGATAAGGTATTAATTTCTTGTCCTTCATCTTATATTCTCTTAAGATCTAGAGAATTATAAGGAAGAATCTTCGTACACTTCCAATTCTTGTATTCCCATATCTAGCGCCATTTTGAGCCTTAAAATGCAGGCTTCATATTTTGCGATGTTGTTGGTATGTGGGAATGTTATTCTTGCTACCATTGGAAAATGGTTATCCTCAGGTGATACCAATACTACTCCTATTCCACATCCAAACACATTAGCTGCTCTATCAAAATATATTTTCCATCCTGACTTCTCACCACTCAATTTGTTTGCCACCATCACATTTTCATCAGGAAATTGTGCTTCTGAACCCTCGTCCTCATCTTCTAATAGGTATTTTGCCAATTGATCAGTCATCACTTGCCCCTTGACTGAACTCTAACTCACGTACTTGATATCAAACTTAGAGAGTAGCATCTGCTACTTCAATATTCTCCCAATCAACACCAATTCCACTAAATACCTCAACAGGTTATGTTTTGTCAATAACTCTATTAAGTAATAGAGAGTGTATTGCCTAAGTCTATGCATCACCTATACTAAGGCGCAACATGTTCTTTCTACTTCTGAGTACTTTTGCTTGCCTTCTGTAAATTTCTTGCTCAAATAGTATATAAGATGCTCTTTTCTTCCCTTTTTGTCTTTCTACCCTAGCATGTACCCCATCGATTTGAGGAGAATCATCAAATAAAGGATCAACAACTGTCCTAGTGTAGGAGTGACCAGTGTAGGAGGATTCATGAGATATTTTTTTATTTTAGCAAATGCGTGCTCACATTCTTCATCCTACTCTATCGTGGCATTCTTCCTTAATAGCTTAAACAACGACTTGCATCTATCAGTTAGCTGTGATGTAAACTGAGCGATGTAATTTAATCTCCTTAATAATCCTCTAACTTCTTTGACAGTCTCAGGTGTAGGCATGCTTACAATTGCCATGACTTTATCTGGGCCTACTACAATTCCTCTCCTACTGACTACGAAACCCAACAATTTGCCTAAAGTCACTCTAAAAGTGTATTTTTCAAGATTCAACTTCAGTTGAAACTTCCTCAATCACTTAAATAATTTACGCAAAATATCTACTTAGTTTTCATTCTCTTTGGATTTAATGATCATATCATCCACATAAACTTCGATTTCTTAATGCATCATGTCATAGAATAAGGCAACCATAGCACTCTAGTAAGTTGCCTCAGCGTTTTTCAACCCAAATGGTATCACACGATAACAAAACGTTCCCCAGGTGATAACAAACGTTGTTTTAATTCTATTTTCTTTAACCATTTTAATTTGATTATACCCCGAGAAATCATCCATAAACGAGAAAAGATGGTTCTTGGCTGTGTTATCTACTAATACATCAGTATGTAGCAAAGGAAAATTATCCTTTGGTGTTGCCTGGTTTAAATCACGAAAATTTACACAAACCTTAACCTTTCCATTTTTCTTCAACACTAGCACTACGTTGGCCACCCATTTGGGGTAATCTGATACTTCTATGAATCTAACTTTTAACAACTTCTTCACTTCTTCTTTTATCTTAAGGAGTATGTTCGGCCTAAATTGTTTAAGCTTTTGTCTTTTTGGTTTTATTTCCTCCATGGTTGGTAACTTATGAACCATAATAGACGAGTCTAAACCAAGCATATCTTCATAAGACTAAGCGAATATGTCCAAATATTTAGATAGCAATCGTAACAACTCTTGTTTCTGATTATCCGTTAAATTACCACCAATTTTCAAGTTTCATGGATTTTCCTCTATTCCCAAATTAATCACATCCGTTGGTTCGTCAATAATCACTCTACCCTGTTCATGTCGATGCTAACTCTCTTGAATTTCGTTTGGAGTCTCAATATCATCTCCGACGTCTGGACTAATAAGGCCGAAAGTCATATTGGTACTTTCATCATTTACATGCATGAGATATCTATTATGTTCATAATTTTTATTGGATTTGAGGAGTAAAGGAAAAAGAAAAGGATAACAAATAAATAACAAGGAAGAATTGATAGAAAGAAACAAATTTTATTAAATGAATTAATTTAAATTGTCTGACAGAAAAGACCTAACTAATTGGACTAATGATTGAAATCGAATATTCCTAATTAATTTAATTTTATGTTTCTAGAGAGACTTATTCATGGGAACGGAAAACTAATTGCACAAAGAAACTGGTACATCGACATATTCTCTCCTATTTAGACCGATGTTGCATTGCTAAGTCAGGGCCTTAGATGAATTGGCTACTTCAGGTTCTTGAACATTAGTTGGTGCTGGGAATGTTTGACGGATGTCCGAAAAATCTGTGTGAGCATGGTATAGTTGATCTCTTCTTTTGCTCTTGGTTTTAGCCTTCATTTCTTAAATCTCCTCTTCAGTGGGCTCATATCCAAGCCCAAACATTCTAATCTGCTGCTTAAGCTGTTTCAAACGACCCTATGCCCCCTGTCTTGCTTCTTCAATCATATTAACTTGGTCGAAAATCTGTAACCTTGGCTCTTCCAATTCTTCATCCTCGATAGAGAGAATAGTTGTTTCTTTGTAAATCTCATAATCTTGTTCCTCAAGAATTGCAACCAACCGTCCATCGGTTATGAACTTCACTTTTTGATGTAAGCTGGATAGAATTGCCCCTGTTGAATGAATCCACGGTCTTCTTAGGAGAAGATTGAAAGTTCACGGGATGTTAAGAACTTGGAAGGGGATAGTAAACACCTGCGGGTCGATTTCAACCTGCAACATGATTTCTCCAATTATCTCCCGTTTTGATCCATCAAAAGCCCTTATTGAAATCAAGCTAGGCTTTATTTCAGTCACCTCCACACCAAGTTGATTAAGCGTTGTCAATGGTCATATGGTTAATGATGACCCTTTATCTATCAGAACATGGCCAACTACTTTCGCCGCACACTTAACCACTATGAAGAGGGGCTTTGTGTGCCAGTCTCCTTCTTTACCTAGCTCGTCTGGTGAAAATGAGATCTAATCCACTGCAAAAATTGAGTTTACCACTAACCCCAATTTTTTCGTAGAAATCACTTCAGGTACCTAGACTTCCTTCAGAATTTTAATCAATGCCCCTCGATGAGTATCTAATGACAACAGCAAGCCCATTAAAGAAATATGGGTTGGTACCTTCTCTAGCTGATCCATTATCTTGTATTCATTGACCTTCATTGTCTTCATGGCAACATTCTGATCTTTATCTTTCATATTTTCAAAGATTTTTCGAGAAGCCTCTTCTACAGTAGATTTCCTCTTGGCTTCCTCATGCTGATCATAAACTCGTCTTGAGCGGGTAAGCCCACCAACCATGGGTAATGAGACCCTAATCATTCAATTTACTGCTTGTTAATCCAAAGGTGCTACTTTATAATTCTTTAGGGCTATTAGGACATTGAAAGCGATTTTCTTGGGCTTTCTCAATTCCTCAATCTTCTTAGTCTTTCCATCATATTCAAAAATCAACGGTTTGGGCCCGTCTCCAATCATTCCAACAATCCCTATCACCTTCTTGGCTTTTGCAATGAGTCTGTCTTCTTCCTCAAATTCTAGAACCTATCTAATGGGTAGGGCATCAGCGTATATGGCGGGTGAACTAGTGTAGTCCACCAAATACTAAAACTTCCTTGTCAGTTCTCCTAGGGTGTCAACTGTCGGATCTCCAGCTTCATATCTCTTTTTAAGCTCCCTCTGAGTACTTCTCTTTCGCGGTTTTTGAATTGTCATAGCTATGATATTAACTTTCTTTATCTTTCCTTCCTTAAGTAGTTGATATATTACCGGTTTGGTTCGAGTCTTATCCCGAAGATTCATATCCTTCAAGTACCCAGCCTTCCTCAGATTCCACGCTATCTCCCTAATAGTGATGGGGAGACTATCTAGGTCGATTTCTGGTTCAGAAGCTTTAACAACGATCATATTGATAGAATGTCCATGATTCAGCAAAAGGTTGTTAGCCACATTGGGAGTAAGAGTTTGGATGAAATCTAATTGAGCCAATTTGGCATTAATAAGATCCTGGATTTTATGTCTGAGTCTCTAACATTGGTCTGTAGAATGTCCCACTTGCCCTAGATGGTAATCACATCGAAGCTCCGGGTTATAATCCTTCAGTCTTTGCCCTTCTTTCGGTGTTTCAAATGTCAAAAGATTCTCCTTCCTTAATCGTGTAAGAACCTAACTTAGAGGAATGAGAATATGTATGAACTATCTTTTCTATAGGTGGTTATTCTGATTTGGACTCAGCGGGGGATTAGATCCTCCAGTCATAGCTACTAAGGTTTTGGGTTTGATAAGGTTGCTGGTATCAACAACACTAATAGTGGTTTCCAAAGCTTTATTGGAAAATCTTGGGGAAGGTGTCTTCTTTTCAACTGTTTTAAGATTAAGGAGCCTCCCAGTAGCAATGCCTTCCTCAATTCGGCTTCCTGAGGCTACAATTTCTGCAAAATTAGAGGAAGGGTGCCTAACCAAGTGTTGGTAATACAAGCTTCTAAGAGTATTAATGAAAGTGAAGGTTAGATCCTTTTCAGTTAAGGGTACCATGCCCCTCCATCTTTGGGCATATTTTTTAAAATTCTCATTGGTCTTCTTTCGTAGATTGTTCAGATCCCACATGGACGGGGCCACTTTAATGTTGAATTTATATTAGTTGTAGAAAGCCTGTGCTAACTTATCCCAAGTATCAATTTCATTCAAGTCCAATTGAGCATATTAAGTTAAAGTAGGCCCAGTCAAGCTATCCTGAAAAGTTTGGACTATCGCCTTGTCATACTTCGTATATTTCCCCATTTTCCTAATGTACAACCTAGTATGGAGTTTCGAGCAGCCAGTCCCATCCTATTTCTCAAATTCCGGTACCTTAAATCTTTCCGGGAGGTCATTGTGTTCATAGGTCGACAAACTCATCATTCCCATTTGCTCAAACCCATTCACCATTTCTAGGGTTTTCATCTTTTCAGTTAACTTTTGTATGACCTTTCTTTCCATTTTGCGGTGTTTCTCTTTGATCTCTTTCCTCCATACCTCAGTATTAGGGGTTGATTCTTCGTCTTCTAGTTTAGGGCGAGGGGTTGTTTTTTGCATTCCAGCTTAGGTTAGCTTGAGATCCTTACCTATCGTTAAGGATCCCAATAGCTTGAATGAGAGCCTGAATTTGTTTGGCCATCTTATTCATGTTTTCTTCTAGAGTCGTTACTCTTAGGTCGGGCTCGGTTTAATTGACAGTTCCAATACCTTGAGTCGACATCCTTACCTTAGAATGAGTGAATATCGAGCTTCTAGTTAAGTTTGCTTGCTTGGACGCTATCTTCAAAATCTTACACGAAAACCCAAGTTTTAGAATTTTTGGTGAATTGAAGAGTTTTTTTTTTTACTTTCTATTTTTGTGACGTTTGTTATTTCGTTGTTTACCTCTTTTTTTTTTTTTAAAGTCAAATAAACAAACAAATAAATAATAATAATGAGCAAGAGACTGCGCAATTAATGAAAATTTTATTTACTAAAGTTGCAAATTTATTAATCATAAGATCTAACTTATACGACAGACTAAGCGAAAGGAAAAGAAAACTCCTAACTAATCTTAAAAAAAAACTTAAATCTTATATCTACACAGGTCGACGAATTTAACTGGGATGAGCTTCATCAACTTCCTTAGTAAGTCTTCATACCGTACCATCCCTTTCTTGAATCTTATTCCTCAAGAATTGATTTTCCTTTAGCAATCTCTCATTTTCCAACCTTAACTCTTTAATGATCTTCTTACTTTCCTAGAATTGGGCTTCAATTCTAGCCTGTATGGTATCTCGATAAGCCCACTCAGCGGGTGAAAGACATGCTGGATTTGGCTCATTTCTAAATACATCTAGAGCTTTATATCAGATCTTTCTAATCTTCTCCAATTGATCATAAATGAACTGCTTGGTGGCTTGGTATTCTCTGACTTTGCCCCTTAAAGTTCCCACATTGATTATCTTCTTGAATTCTCTTAATTCTTACAGCTTCACGAGTTCTGCTATTCATTGGATTAGAGTAGCTATAAATAGACAAGGATTTTGATAATTCACTGTAACGATGTCTAAGGAGTCTCTATAGGCTATCTCTTGCAGTGGGCAAGGTTGTCTGGTGACATAAGCTAGGAAATATCCGGTACAGCCCGTAATACCAATAAGGGGAACTCCTGCATAATCAGTATACCTCAAGATGGCTTGAGTGCAATGGCTCCATCTAGCTATTCACATAAAGTCTGCACATTGCATTTTGCTGATAACTGATACCTATCCCTTAAACTAAGCTTCATTCGGTACCTTGAGGTGGCGGGCAAATTCATCAATTAAGTCTTTATTCTCTGTCAAGGACTCTCTAAGAAGATTTCCTCCATACCTTTGTGTGTGATTAAAAAACCATACAGCAAGGATTGTAAGGTTAGCCATGAAATAACCGTGCTCCTGCTTCTTTAGGTAGGTAAGCATCCTGAACTATTCTACCAATAGCATTGGTATATAAGATTTACCAACTAGGAATTGAGTCACTAGCTCGGCAACCTTATAGTGGACCTAACCATATTTGAAGCAAAACAACATTGTTCTAAACATTGCTACAATAAAGGCGTTGGCCCTCTTTTCGGCCGACGATTCATATCCTCCGCAGAAGATCTAATGATATTTCTGGTAAGCATTTGGGCTTGAAAACCACTCCACCAATCTTAAGATACCGAGACATTTTTGGCCCTCTGAAGATAAGAATGGGGCTAAGGCTAACTTCTTAACCCTTAACAGCGTCATGAAGATTTTCTTAGGTTGGACTTTAAGATCAAGGATAGCTACGCCTGCCTCGAGGGGTGGGGCATTAAGTAATTGCGAGTATTCTTCTATGGTAGGTGTCAATACATGGGGGCCAAAGTTGAAAGTTGTAGATTCTGGATCCCAGTAATGAATAAGGACCTGGATTAGAGGCTAATAGAGTTAGACCCGCATGAAGGATATGACCAGCCCGATCTTCTTGTAGACATGATTTTACCTAGTGGGTAGAAGCTGGTTCAACTAATTTTTCAAGATGGCTTTGGGGAAGGAGTACTTATCCAACTGGACTTCATAGATGGGCTTTGGGCTGACGGGCTTTGGAATGATACTATCTTGACTCTCCATATCTATATTACAAAAAGATATAAATGAAATAAAATGCGACAACTATTTACAATGAGGACCCTAAATTTAAAATAAAGTTAGATTCGATGTTAATAATTTCATAGCTTTTTTCAAAGATTTCCATAGAAATTGCGTAGCCTTTCACTAACTAAGGGGAAATAAAAAAAGAGACACATATAACACTAAAAATAAAATATTCACAGAAAAACAAATGTAATCAAATATATAAAAATGTAATATGTTACATGTGCATGCAATATAATAGGAGTCAATAATTAATAAATTATAGTAATTATGATAAATTTACAGTAAAAAAGCGCCCCTATATATAAGTATATTCAAAATATGATCTAATAAAAATGAAGCTTGTGTATACTTATATAAAAGGGCTAAAATTTTTTTTAATTGAAAATGGATGATGATTTAAAAAAAAAATAACTACCCTTATTTCAAAAAAAAAAAAATGATGCAAAGTGGCGAGGTCTATAGGTCTCAAGCTCTGTAGCTTTAAGGCTTTCTGAAGAGAAGCCTGGTGAGCTACATTGAAGCCTGAGTAGACTCGCTTATCACCGTCAGGCGGGGGTAATGACCTTAACGACCTGAGGGTTACACAATGGTGGCCCATTCTAGGTTCCTAAGGTAGCTTAGGTCCGACCATATCTAAACACACGAATGATAAAAAAAAAAATTCCTTGTAACCCCCTAAAAGGCCCATTGGGCCAGGCTTCATTCTTAGGCCTACATCACTAAAAGATAATTAGTATAACTATAATATAATACAAAAAGAAGATAATAATACAAAAGCCCATTAAATTTTTTTTTTTTAACTATCACATGGCTAACCCACTAAGCATTCTCAGTAAAGTCACCAATTCTGTTAAGCCCTATTTTCATTTCCTTAATTTAACCTATATTAAGCCTAACCTACTTAATATAAATTACTCAACATTAAACTAAGAAAAAGAAATGTTGTTTTTTTTTTTATAAAAAAAAAAATGGAATCACCAATCGATTCAACTGGTAAAAATAAAATTAGGGTTTTCAGGTAAGAAAATCTTAATTTGACCACTAGTTTGCAGATATTCTAAAAAAAATTAATTTTTAGAAAATTAAACCAAAAAACCAAGTTCGAGAGCTAACATATTAAGACTAAGTCACCATGTAGAAATAAAAAAAAAATTGATCGGCTTTATTTTGTATAATTTTTTTAAAAATATTAAAATATACCTAAATAGGCAAAAGTAACTAAAAATGATTTATTATTATTATTATTATTTTTTATTATAAATTTCTAAAAAGGGGAAAAAAATTTTATTTTATAATCGTTGCTTCGAAGGTGTCTACATACCTACTAAAAGGGATCAAACCAACCGTAGTTCTTTTTTTTGATAAAATTTTTAGTGAGTTGGTCATTTTTATTTTGAAAACCAAGGTAGATTTACATTTTTTATCAATTTATTATTTTAAGAAAAACTCTAAAAAGATCTAATTTTCCTAAACTAAACAAAAACCCTAATTAACTATACTTTCTTTAAAAAAAAAAAAACTCAATTTAGATTTTTTTTATTTTGTTTCAAAACCACTAAATGTCAAAAATATATTTTTTATTAAATAAAACGTGATTTAAAAAAAAACCTAATTTAACAAAAATTGCAATATAAAAAAACCATTAATTAATAATAAAAATAAATAAACAATAAAGCAAATTAATAAAAATTACTAAAAATAAACAAAATAAAAAAATTACCTAGTGTTGGACTGTCGTTATTGGGCAGTGATCTAGGTAATGTAAGCGACATTGTAGGTGAGTACGGGTAATGACTCGGGCGATGGCTTGGGTATGTGTGGGCGAGCGGATGGGCAGGCATATGCATGCACAGCTAGGCGAGAGCAAGCAAGAAAGGGCAATAGCACTGGCGAGATCTCAAGCGATACATGGGCGAGAGCTCGATGATGGCATGGCGGTGATTCGGGCAACACACAGGCAAGTGAAGGCGATGGTACGGGCGATGACTCATGCAGTACGGGCGGTGACTCAAGCAGTACAGGCGAGCGACTGGGCAATAGTCTAGGACGTCTGTCATGAACTGAGGACGGCCTAGTAGTAGCAGACGCAGAATACTGTACAAAGAACCCCTGATTGGTTACCCTTCTAATCATGGACTCTTCACACAATATACAAGGTTTTACAACCATTAGTTTCCCAAGAATATATAGATCCATATGATATCATCACATAGACATATTTATATAAAATTTGAACTATAAAGTTTACAATACACAGTAATTTATTACATCTAGGTCTATATTACTGATAAAGCAAAAATACATAAGTAAGAGTCTACATAATTTGTTCTCTCTCAATACACAGGATGGCTCACTCTTGCCCAAGTCCCTAAGCTAACCTGTGGCATTCCCTGGCCAGCTTTTACGAACAAGTTATCCTACAACAAAAGTCTAAAGGGGTGTAAACCTAAACTTAATGAGCAAAACTCTCAGCCACACTACAAGCAAGTCATAATTACATTATATTCACGCATATAAATGAATGATTAAATAGAATGCCAAACAATACATATAGTTAACTAGTCCATATACGTAACTCAGATTTAACGCCCTCTGAAGTCAAGGTTGGAGTATATACGGCACCAATCAGATCCAGGTATTATACTAGAACTTATTTTACTACGGAACTCCATATTTTGTACTTAAATCAAATAAATCTTTTATTTTCACAAAAATAAAGTTTTAGTATAATCATGAGTAGGCCCCTACAGTCTACACTCACCCTTAAACGGAGGCCTTTAGACTCGACCCTTAGCCAGGCAGTTGGCACCTTTAACGCTTAGTATTCTCGTGGGCTAGGATAAGGTCATTTTGTACAAGTGTACTGCACAAAACCAATAAATTAATAATAACAACCCTCGAATGGTCTTTTTTTAACTCCGTGTGATGTGATGGCCGGAATTGTGTCTATGCAATGCATGTTGATGCATGTACCAGTTTTTTCTTATGAGTTGAGTATATTTAAGTTCAATTATGATGTGACCATTCAATAGTACACACAATCATTTTCTATACTACCAAACAACAAACAAAGTATTATCTGTATTTAAAGTAAATTCACAACTCAGCACGTAATAACATATACATGCATTTCCTGACCCTACACAATAGTCAATTAACAATAACATTTAGATCCACCATCTACAATCACATATAAGCATGGAATCATAGGGTAAATACTCACTCAACCATGATGACTCACTCTAGTCGTAGTAATCAATTAGAAGATCCTCGCCCACCTCGGGATCACCTAATCATTACGATATAATAACGCTAGTAAGTAATTGAATTAACTAGTAATTCTAAATATCTATTTACCTAATTTTACTTAGATTACTGTCAATTTTTATCTAATTAAACTTTATCGCTAATCGTATGTAACTTTTTCGTTTTACTTCCGATATTTATGAATTTATAGTCATTTTTCATCGTTTTCAAATGTACATTCACATGGTGATGTCTGTTTTGGACATTAAAACTCGTGTTTTACGATATGGGCTAAATTTATTGAAATTTTTAACTATAGAAGCTTAATTATTCTTATTACTTATATTTATATCCTATTTTAGGGCTTAATGATTTAATTAGCTATTAAATTCTTACACTTAGGGAATTTTATTTTGATATTACTAATTCATGTACTTAATTAAGTTTAATCCAATTTAGGAAGTGTATTAAGGTATACTGATTCATATAACTAATTCTTATGTACTCTTCTTATTTTTTATTTTATAAACTTATGCTTATGTCATCGTTTATGTCATCAATTGCTTATGTCATTGCGTATATTATCATTTGCTTATGTCATCATGTGATTACATCATTCTTTCCTTATATAAGCCTTACCTCATACTTATATGTCTTATGTACATTTCTACATATATAAAGTATACTTATACCTTCACTTTACTTGTATGTATACTAGTATACTTATACATATACTTATACTGTATTTATACTTATACATATACCTGTATACACATACGGTAACATACGTCTTTTTATACGTATTTTTCGTATACCTAAAATTTCTCTTAAGAATTTCATTCTTTTTGTGTTTCAAGGGTGTATTTAACATGGTATAGGTATGTATAGTTAGTATATGTCTTAGTTTAGGTTATATACATAATAAATATTTATGTACAGAGGTTTTTATACTAGTATTTCTTTAGTATACCCTTATGTACATGTACTTAAACACATATACACATGCATCTTCTTTCACTTTATAAAGATTCCTACTCTTTTACACATAAAAATTGAAGCTTTAAGCCTTCTTCAACATAGATGTATACAATACATAAACTACTTATCGAGCCTGTTTTTTCAATTTTCTATTTAAAATTGAATTCCCCATTTTTGATTAATACTAAACCCTAACTCGTTTAAAAATTTAGAAAAATTTTTAAATTCGTTACCCAACTGGAGACGGGAAAAAAAAAAAACATAATCAATTGAGTAGATAGATTACGATCTAGTTATCGGTCTTCGATTTCAATTTAATATAAACTAGAGAAATCTAAATTCGGGGGCTAACTTATTAAACCCTAACGGGTATAATTATTTATTTACCGAAATTAGGATTATTCTTTTAAATTATCTTTTTTAATATCTTCAAGAAAAGGAAACAAAAAAAAAAAAACCTAAGTTTCTATAGATTTTATCGTCATCCTTAAAGTGGCTACGTACCCGTTAGCCGGGATCAGACAATCGTAATTTTTTCTGAAAACTTTAATGTGTTGGTTCTTTTAATAAAAAAAAATAATTGGTTGAATTTGTGTTTTTATTAACAATTTTATTTTTATTAAGAAAAATCCCTAGAAGCCTAATTTTTATTCCTAATTATAAAAAAAAAAAACCTAAAAACTTAATTTTTGAAAAGTCTTAAATTAAAATTTTTATTTAAAAACAACTAAGTGATAATTTTTTTTATTTTCAAGAAAAACCCTAAAGATTTTATGAAATATGTAATTTTTATGAAATATACAATGTTCTACATGATGAATCTTTCATATAGAAAAGATGCTTAAAACATAAAGAAAAAAAGGGAAAATTTCTTAATCATAGAAAAGATACCTAAATCATAGAAAAGATGCCTAACCATAGAAAAGATGTCTAAACCATATAAAGATATCTAAACTATGAAAAAGATGTTTAAACCATAGAAATAAAATCTGAATCGTAGAAAAGATGTTCGAATCATAAAAAAGATGTTCGAATCATAGAAAAGATGTTCAAATCATAGAAAAGAAACCTAAACGATGGAAAAGACATTTAAACTATGGAAAACAAGGCTAGACTATAGAAAAGATGTCTCGCTGTAAAAAAGAAGTCAATTAAAGATTTTTTTTTTAATTTTATGAACATCAAAATGATTTTTTTATCTAGAAGACCCTAACATGCCTAATGCAATTTTTCTAAATTAATACAATATGTAAAGAACGAGATTTTATAAAATATGAGATTTTATAAAAATGTCAATTTGAAAATATGAAATCTAAAAAAAAAATTAAAATTTAACTTAACACATGTTCACTAGACACTAATGCTATAACTAATTACTAGCAATTAAAGACATGATAAAAATAAAAAAAAAATTAGTACAAGTCTTAAAAATAATTATACATATACTAAGTGAGATAAAAATAAATAAATAAGATAAGCTATAGATAATAATTAAAAACCACTATTATGTACCTGTAAGGCAAAGCACGCAAAGCTGATGAAAAGGAACAGATTGGATCGTTAGTCCTATCGTGGGCATAACTTTAGAATTGGTCTAAGGAGCGGGTTCGAGCGTGTTTTTTAATAAATGTGTGATTGTTCTTTTTGACTCGCATCATGCAACCTTTATTTATAAAACTCGAAAATAAATCTTTTGAATCGAATCGAATCGAATCGAATCGAATCTAAATTAATAAAGATCCAAAATAGATTCGAATCTTACAAATTTTGATTTTATTAGATTTAATGTCGTCATATCAATTTTTTTTTTTTCGATAACTATTTAGTCAAGATACCATCAAATTAATTTTTTCGAATTTTTTCTTTTTTAGTTTTTTTTTTCTAACAATTTTCTATTTTTTTGTCTTTTTTTATCATTTTTCAATTTTTTTATTATTTTCTAAATTACGACACTAAAAATAAAAATTATAACTACTATGAGCAAAAATCAAATGTCTACACTACTTAAACTAATCTACCTCTTCACCTAACTAGTAAATAATATGAAGCAATACATAATAATATAATTACATACCTTAGTTTGCTCTTGAAATATGGATGCAACTTTGGAAAAATTAGGAAAGTGAAAGGGAAAGGGGAGTTCACCGTTATGGAGGTAAGCTAAGGGGCTTAATTTTGTTTTGCCTTATGTTTGAAAAGAAGAAGGAAGTGGGGTCTAGAAGGGAAAAGGAGTGGATGGCAAAATGGAAAAGGAAAGGGAAGAAAAAAGATAAAAGAAAAGAAAAGAAATCATTAGAAGAAATGGATATTTTTTAAAGTGAAAGTGAAATTTTGTTGACTTTTTTATATGTTGACTTAGTCAACTTTTTAACTTTGGTCAACATGTGTTGACTTGGTCAACTTTCCAAAAGCATATGTCATGTAGTATACATAATGTAGTAATTAAGGAAAATTAAGAGAAAAATTAAGGAAATGAAAGGAAATGAGATATTTGGTAAATTGATTAGTAAAAATAGATAATGAGATCTTACTTTAGGTATTTATATTCTATATACATCATTTGGTAGGCTACTTAGTATAACTAGTATGAAAAGTATCAATTAGGGTATTAAGGTTTACTACATGTAACCTAAGTATTGACTAAACCCCTAACTCTATGTAATATTATTCTAATTATATACTTAGAAGATGAATGTAATCTATGATATAATATCTTAGTTTCTAAAGGATTACTTAAGGATTCTAAATAAGTATGCATGATTGAAAGTTATCTCTAATCTTTCACTAATGATTTGGCAAAATATGAAGGTTATATTATCAATTAAGGTTTTAGGGTAAATTATGATGAATTAGTGCTTGTCTATCTTTAAGGTTATAATTTTAGGGTTTTTATCACTTTCGGATGAAATCTTTAGTATTTACATATGTTTAGGGTAGAAAAATTTTATACGTGATTGACTAGTTATTTTAGGGTTTTCACTTTCATTAGCTTTGTTAACTCCTAGATTATCCAACATACTTAAGTTTACTTTAGAAGTTAGATCGAAAAATTTAGGGGTTTACAACGTCAATGGCGATGGACTAGGCGATGCTGGTGATAGTGATGGGCGATGCTTCGGGCGACAGTGGGCGATGCCTAGGCAGTGACTCAAGCAATGGCTTCGGCGGTGATGAGCAGTGCTTCAGGCGATAGTGGGCAACGCTTAGGCGATGGTGCTAGCGATGTAGATCTAAGTGATGCCTAGGCGGTGGTGCTGTGCGGTAGCGGTGTGGATTTGGGTGATGATGCAGTGTGATGTGGTTATGGCGCGTGGTGCTCCTGCAATGGTGTGTGGGGACGCGTGAGGGTGGTGTGGTGGTACATGTGGCGTGGTTGTGGCGTGTGGGGGTTTGTAGCGTGTGTGTGGGGTTTTTAGGTGTTGTTTGTAAAAAAAAAGAACTCTCTCTAAATTACTGATCAACATGCTATTTATAAGTTCTAAAATCGAACCTTTCGTAAAAGATACAAAAGATTTATTTACGATTTAACCTAGATTTACTCTAACATTTAGAAACCCTAGCTAGTTCAGGCTTTTCTTTTAAGGCTCGACTCGATCCAACCCAATAATTTAATAAATCCTGATTTTGAGCTTCTAAATTGGTTTGGCCTAAAACTAATTGATTTAACTCGTCTTAATAATTGATCCAATAACTCAACTTAATCTAACTTGACACGAATTGACTCTTGACTCAACTTCTTATGACTTAACTCCATTTTCTTTATTCTATTTTTTCGTTTTTTTTCATTTATTATTATTATTTATTATTATTATTATTTTTTATATTTTATATTTTTCATTTTTCTTTTTATTCATTAACCTAACTCAATTAACAAAAAAAAATTTAAAAATTGGCAAAATGAAGTATCTACAGCCATGATAGACAAAGAGGTGCAAAAGTTTCTAAAGGTTGGCTTTATTAAGGAGAAGCCTCTTCTGACTTACCTTGTTAACTACGTGCTAGTGAAGAAACCTAATAGAAAGTAGTGAATGTTCATTGATTTCAGAAACCTCAACTAATACCGCCTAAAGGATGGTTTCCTTCTTCCTAGGATCAACCAACTCATTAACTTCGAGGCATCTACTCTTAAGCTTTATGGATACCTTCTCGAGCTACAACTAAATCATGATGCATGAGCCTAACTAGGTGTTTGTATCCTTCATCACCAACTTTTGAACATGTTATAAAGTCATGTCCTTTAGTCTTAATAGCCTCACCATGTAAACTAATTTAAGGTAGAAGCTAGCACCTTAGCTACTAACGTAAGTGTAGTCTACACCAAGCAAGCGCGACTCAACTAGCTTTGAAGCAATCGGTAAGCACTTGTAATATTTAGTACTTGTGGAGTAACTCATTGGAAAATATGATTTATTGTACAATAGATAGTTAAACCCTTTGTATATATATAACTTTGTATACATTAGAAGTTTAAAAGTTTCAGAAAGACTGTATAACTTTACAGGTAGACTTTATTACATGTACTTGATATATTAGCGAGCCAACGAGAACTATTAGGCCTCTTAGGAAGACCCTCATAGTTTGCCTACAAAAGAAAAACAAAAACAAAAATCAAAGGAAAAGGGTGATTAGTTCATTAGTCTTCACATCTTCACTTCCTAGCCCGTCGTAACTAACTTATGAGTAATTGTAGCACGGCATCTCTAGGTACTATTTAACACCTGCAAAATAGTCTATTGGGATGTGAGCATAATTAGCTCAATAAAATGGGATGAAGTCATAAGTGTACATTACAATTATGGTTATCAAATCATTACTTAAATGCAAATGCAACAAGCAAATGATAATTTTTTGCACAATGTTTAACCAATCCATTGTGAAGCCAGAGTAATTGCGTCTACTCTAACCTAAATTAGGGAGTTTCAATGAGATACTATTAGACCAAATCTAGGCTTATGCAATAGAGAATACTTTCTTCCCTAGACAACATTCGAATTACGATTCCTAATTTTGTCATGACCTCTTCTTCTATCACTTAGTTCGACTAAGAGTAAGAAAGAATCATTTTTGCTATCCTCATCAAAGTGTCACTATTTGGTCTAACCACTTGATTCTTACCCCTATTGGGCTATCATGAATATCTAGTTTGTATTTAGTTAAGTTAAAGATAGTCCAATTTTTAAAGTGAGCAACCAAGTTAAAACATGCTAGACATGATATATTTAAACAAAAAATAGCCCTTGGAGATCATTTCCCAATCATAAATCAATATCACAAGCATACACATAGCACATGTACGTACATTCTAGTTACAATCACAAATAAGCACTCTTAATCTTTTAAGTATCTTGAAATGATACTCCAATATGCCATGAAGCACCAATCCTAACTTACTTGATGCCAACGTGACTTAACCTTGCTTCTTGTACTCAATCCCTTCACAAGTCCCTAAATAGTCAACATAAATATTTCAATTTTTGCTAAATATAAAGTATATGAATTCTTTTTAATGTTTCAAATATAGTTTTGATTTAGTTTGAATAGGTTTATAAGGTCATTGGTTAAGTTGTAGCTTGTTATTGAGGTCTCTGAGCAAGGATTTGAATAGTAGTCTTAATATGGTTTTTGTTTTGGAACCTTTTGAAGAAGTATCCGAAAACAACTTTACTAACTAGGAACTCTCTAATCAACCTTTTGATATTAAATTTGTTAAGTTAATAATATCTACTATCCTTCAGATCAAGTCTCTAAACTTGGGAATAAGTCCTTTTTTCACCAAATTAATCCTTTGAAGAGCCTTCTGAATAGATTCAATTTACAAGTTCACTCTAGGCAACTCATTCCAGTAGCATATTTTAAATTATAAACATGTTGGGACATGGTCATACATCAGGTTTACTACAATAGATAACACTATACCATGAAGCTTCTAAATTCTCATATTCTTACTTCATTGTACTAAGCCCATAACTAATAATTTGTGCATATTCATCTCTAATTCATTCCACTCAACTCCAGATCCTTCTCTACAGTGGAATATAACACAAATAAACTTCATAACTGATATAAATTGCTTTTCCTCAAAGCTAAATACTCAAAGTCTTTGCATTTTTCACCTAATTTAGAGGTTCAAAAACACATAAAAATTATAAAAAATATTTTTATCTAAAAACTCTTCATAACATTCATACATGCAATATGGGCATGTTCTAGAAAAAGTTTGGTCTCAAAACTACTTCAATAGGATCATTTAAGATAACTTCGAAAATTGCTCAATTTTGGGCGATTTCTTAAGGAGGTCATAAATCCACTTAAAAATTTTATAAACTAGAATTTTTCTCAAATAGTACATGTATGAATACTTCAAAATAAATTTTCTTATATTTTTTTGAATTAAATTAGTATTTTTTACAAAATTTAAGAAATTTAGGTAAAATTTTGACTTATAGAAAAAATGAACTTCTTGCTGCCAATGCAGGCCATCTATGTGTTGGCCTCTCTTACCATTACCACTACTATTGGGTGGTGGTGGTGGTTCACACTTAATACCACTTTGAACCTATGTTCATTGAAATAGCTCGATTTTGCCAATTTTCTTTATATTTTTCACTACATTTTTCTTTCATTGATCTTCTCCTTCCTAAATTTTTCCTAAATTTCTCAAAGCTTTAATGAGATCTTAGAGAACATTTGTGATAGGGATCAAGGACTGATTACATGGTCCCGAGCCCAAGGGCTCTCTCAAGTGGTTCGTTGAGTTGTCTGAGATGAGTTAAGTACCGAAGAGTAGTGCTTGTCCCAATCCGATCTGCCAAGCTACTTCACTTTCCATACTATCCAAGGTATTGCTGAAGTGACCAGCCGATGTGTGAAATCAAACCCTTCGCTATGCAATTGTCCAAGTGCCAAACTTGAATACAACAATTTCTACAGTGTCGAGGTCGAATTGACAATTGTCAAGAGCCAACCATCCGAGGCCGACCCGAATGTGAGTCATTCCTAAGCTAACCCCAATCTTGCCTCAACAGTCAGGGTGTCGAACTTCTGACGTTGAACATACCTGAATAGGGGCTTACCCCTGCTCGACTCACTATACTATCAAAATAACAGAGTAAAACGTGCGCACGTTGTCTTTTTTGACAATTGTACTGTCCTTTTTTACAAAGGATGTTCGTTATGCACAATTTCGTATTTTCCTTCTTTTTGGCAAATAGGGATCCATTTTTGAAATTTTCTATAATGTGGAACTTACCCTAATATGGAACTATAAATAATCACATAATGTAATAGCTGCAACAGAATATACAGAAGAATACACTAAACTTTTCATCCTCTCTTGAGCTAAATGTCCTCTTACTTACTCTTGAGCTACTCTTATCTAACCTATTCGAGCATGGACTAGTGGTAAGTAACCTCTAGCCATGTTTATGTGTCATATCAAGTGTAACCTAAGCTCGTGTGAGACGTTGGTACGTTATATCCATCATCAGTACATGGGAACCCCTTGCTCACCTTCGACCATCATTTACTTTGCAAGCTATATTGTGAGTTAGACCCATCCTTTTGGTTATGCATGATATTGGGATTGTGTGTTTATCCACGAGTTCGTATCATCTTAGCATTAGAGCTTGGCTATGTTCAGAATTGGATTTTGCTACTTTGTTCTTTTAATAGTTTTTCATTGCTCTTGTGTGACAGTGACTCTATTGTTAGCTTTGAAGTTTACTAGTTGAGAAGTGTTTTGTACTCTGTTTTCCCCTGTTTTTGATATGCCAAAACAGAGTGTGGCTGAGTGTGTGTTTGTTGTGAAATTGTCATTGTGAAGTAACTATCAATGTTAGGGTCAAGTGTGCAAGGAACTTTGGGAAACCAAGAAAGTGATACTCGACATGGCTAAGGGTAAGAAGGGAGCTTTACGCCTCAGTTAGTGGATGATCAATTGGATAGGCTTACTAATTTGGTAGCTAGTTAGGTAACTGTTATATAAGAAGACAAACAACGAGTTAGAAATAGCCCCATTAGAGAACGTGGGCAGCAGTAGTGAGGTAACGGTCGGTATGGTTGAGTTAATGCCCTAACTCGCCTACCTCGAGTTGAAGGAATTGGTAGGGCTGCTAGGCAAAGGCTAGCACTTGAAGAGATCGAGGAGGAAGCAGAAGGAGATGACGAAGAAAAGGAATACTATGAGTCTAAGGAAAGAAATGTACGAGCCCCTAGAGTTGAAGTATTGGGGATGCATATTCTAAGTTTCTTTGGTAGTGATGATGCTGAGGACTACCTGGGTTAGGTAGATAAGATTGAAAAACAATTTGAATACCATGAAGTGCCCGATAATGTGAAAGTTAAACTTACTATGTTGGAGTTCACTGTTATGCCGCCTTATGGTGGAAGAACTTGCAAACTACCCGAAGAAGGAAAGGAGAACGAGAAATTAGAAGTTGGGATGATATGAAGAGAGTCATGCAGAGAAGATTTGTGCTAAGCTATTATCTATGGGATTCCTTCAAGAGATTGTAAGAAATGAGACAAGGAGGATCGAGTGTGGACGCTTATGTTAAGGAATTTCAGATGCTAATGATTCGATGTGAAGTCGTAGAGCCCGAAGACTGAACTATGTCTTGATTCATTGGCGGATTGAAGTATGAGATTAGACATGTCCTAGAAACGCTAGATGTTAGAACACTTAATGATGCAATCTGAGCTAACCAGAGGATAGAAAGGTGCCAAACAGGAAGATTTCGACCACTAATCAACCGTCTTGGTAATAACCGACTTGTTTTGAGCAGACCTGTGCAAACAGAACTAAGCAAGGCCAATGAAACCTGACCTGCTCAAATTACTCGAACCGAGGAGAAGGAACCCTCAAAGAAATTTGAGAAAGGCTAGAGTTTAGGGTAGAAGACGAGTGAGATCAAGTGTTTCAAATGTCAGGGATTTGGACACATGGCCACTCAGTGCCCAAACAGGCGAATAATGGTGATCCAAGGCGAGGTGCTAACTGTTGAGGTTGACGGTATTGATGATGAAGTAGAGGAGCTGAAAGAAGACGGACAAGTCGAGCTATTTGATGAGGAAGTCATCTATAGTGAGGAAGGGAAATTCATGCTGACCGCTCTAGTGTTGAGGAGGACAATAAGTGTCAGTCCCGTACTTGAAGACGAGTAGAGAGAAAATCTCTTTCATATTGGTTGTAAGGTGAATGAATCACTATGAAGCTCATCAATTGATAAACCTCACTAAATAACCACTATGACAAATTTTGTAGAAACCAGATGCCTTCGAGAGGATGGTAAAGTATGCTCTTGAGCCTAGTGCATATAAAGTCCAATACTAATCCTGTAAGGCCATCAAAGTACAAGTCTTTGTAAACTTAATTTATGCTGAAGTTAGAAAAGTATTTAAGTTTTTGAAAGGAAATAGAGAACTCAGTGAACAAAGTACTTAGAGGCTTCTTACAGAGGGTGTATTCCTATATTTATAGGCCTTTGTTTGATAACCATTGTAGTGGATAGTTGAACTACAGTGATACGAGGCGTCTCTTGAATTTAACCATGTGTGAATCATGTAGAGAAGTCGAGGGTTAGACAATTGTTGTTTGGATAACCATGAACTATTTACACCTATATTTGAATATTTGAACCTTCTTGGAGTGAGCCTTAACAATTAATCCTCCAGCGATATTGGTTGGAAGAGCGACATCGAGCTGTAGAAGCTCTAGTAAGAGGTCGATAATCGAATTGTTGATCTAGTGGTAATAACTAAGTGGTCAATTATAAAGGACCAAGATAAAGGCACTATCAATTGGGAATTAGAAAAAACTTCTAACCTTTTAGCTCCTACCTCTTTGGTAAGACTCAACTAGCTATCAACGCTTCATATTTTGCTTCATTATTACTAGCTAGAAACCCAAACTTAAGTGCATAATGAACCTTGAGGTTATGTAGCCCTTGCAACATAAGTCTTGCCCCTACATCCTTCTCATGTTGAGGAACCATCTACGTATAAATTCCACTAAGGCTTTTCGATTAGCTTGGTACTATCCTGTGGCAAACCGTGACCAAGCTTGTAGAAAGCTCGAAAAGGGTTAATGGGGAAAGGTATGAAAGAGCGAAAAATGAAGGATGAAAACAATAAGCAAAACCTACGAATAGCTCTAAAGGATATAACGCACTAATGGAACTTCCGAGGATTTATGGCACAATTCGATATGATGTACGAATTGGTCTAATGTGGTTACTTGCAACCTAACCTTGCTTAAGAGAAATGATAAGAGTGATGTCGAGAATAAATAAACAGTGTTTACGTAAGGAAGAAAGTGCTTAAGTGTATTAAAGGTAATCTGCTTTATTATAGCTGCAAGTACAAGGGTATTTATACCCGTAAGATAAGGCAACTTGCCTAAAAGGGAAAAGACAATAAGGACATTCCTAAAGAAGCAATGTATACGATACAAAGGGTAAAAATGAATATACAAGGAAAACAATCATTGGTGTTACAGATTCTACATATGATACTGTACACGTGGCGATGCTACATTGGTGAGGTTGTTAGGAGATGCAGACAAAAGTACGAATAGATGGGCTTGTCCAAACAAGGATGGCTTAGTCAGTCCAGATCCTCTATCTCTCGGCTTCTTGGTAAGGATGATGCCGAGTAATTGGTCGGCTCGGCATTAAAGAATAATTATCAACTTGGCATACTACAAAATAATGGGTGATCATACGACATGGCGTTAAAGGTGACTCGGTAAGGAAGTACTCGGCTTTAGTAGGGTTGGTTAGAACATAAGGATTTGTCGTACCGGCCCCTTTAGTCTTCAAGCTCGATTGCGAGTTTGAGGTCCCGTAACTTGATTCCCATCATTCCCTTCGAGTTGTTTTAGATTTGGGATCAAATCCGAATGATGTTCACTTAGTTCTCCATCCAGGTGATATGGATTAAGGTTGGCAATGTTGAAGGTGTCAGAAACCCCATAGTCCTCAGGTAGTTCCAACTTGTAGGTGTTGTCACTGATTTTCTAGAGGATTTTAAAAGGTCTTTCCACTCTTGCAAATAATTTGTTCTTCCTCTTGTTTGGGAACAGTTCCTTGCTGAGGTGTAGCCATACCAAGTCTCCTAACTGAAATTATTTGGCTGACTTACCTTTAGTCTTTTTTCGCATTCTTTTGGTAGCTTGGTCGACGTGCCGAATGACCTTCTTATAGATGTGTTGAAGAGATTGTACTCTAGTCAAGGCATTAGGGTCCTCTTATGCGAGTACTAGTATAGGGGAGTGGTCGAGGGGTAACTTGAGATTAAATCCATAAACCACTTTAAAGAGAGTCTACTTAGTAGTGTTATGTACGGTTTGGTTATAGGCAAACTCGACCACTAGCAGGCAAACGTCCTAATCAGCCAAGTTCTTACCTACTGTAGCTCGGAGCAGTGACCTCAAGGTATAATTAACCACTTCTGTTTAGCCATCAATTTAGGAGTGACATGAGGTACTAAAGAGTAATTTAGTTCCTAACCGACACCACAGGGTTCTCCAGAAATGGCTTTAGAACTTCGAGCCTCTGTCAAAGATTACACTTCTCGACACGTCGTATATTCGCACAATCTCCTATAAGAAAAGAGAAGCAATAGCTGAAGCATCATTAGTTTTGGTGTAGGGCAAGAAGTGTGACATCTTACTAAACTAATCCACGATAACCATTACAGAATCTTTACCTTTGGTAGTTCGTAGCAGTCTGATAACAAAGTCCATACTCGGTTCAGTCTACGGCCTCATCAAAACAGGTAAGGGCATTGCTTTCCCTTGTTTGGCTTGGTACTTAGCCTTTTTGTACACTGTATAGCTTTCGACAACTTGGTGCACATTTTTTCACATTCTTGGCCAAAAGAATCGACCATTCAATAGTTTACAGGTCCTCCTCTCTCTAAAGTATTTAGAGAGTCTTCTGTTGTAGGCTTCCCTGATTAATAATTCCTGTAGGGAACAAGTCAGTACATATAGTTTCCCCCCTCAAAACAGATAGCCATCCTCTATAAAATACTCATCCACTGTCCTCCCATCTACGCATTGCGAAATTATTGGTCTAAGTAGTAGATCCCTGAAGTGTTGTTCTTTGATACTCGTAAAACTAAACAGCTTGGTCTGTAGTTATGATAAGAGCGCATGCCTATTCGAAAAAGTATCTGCAATTACGTTGCTCTTTCCTTACTTGTACTTTATCATAAAATTAAACCCCTCAAGGAACTTAACCTATCTTGCCTACCGCTTCGACAACTTGGTCTGACTTTAGAGGTACTTCAGCGATTCATGGTCAATATATACGACAAATTCTCTTAGCAGTAAGTAACGTTACCATACTTGTATTGCTTAGATTAGTGCTAAAAGTTCCCTGTCATACATGGAGTAGTTTAGCTATAGTCCTTGAAGCTTCTCACTGTGAAAGGCAATTGGTCGGTCTTCCTGCATCAAGACAACACTTATTTTAATACCCAATGTGTCGTATTCTAGCTCAAAAATTTTGTCAAAATTAGGTAATGCTAACACCAGGGTGGAGGTCATTCTTTCTTTTATTTTAGCAAAACTCATCTTCTCTTTTTCTCCTAATCAAAAGTCGATATTCTTCTTTGTTAGCTCGGTAAGTGGCGTGATGATGGTGCTAAAATTCCTGATAAACCTTCTATAAAATGAAGCTAGTCCATAGAAACTTATTACATCGACACAAGTAGTAGGAGTCGGCCACTTGACAATTGTCTTGATCTTCTCATCATCAACTCGCAAGCCTCCTCCATTGACTACATATCCTAAGAATACCACTTCCTCCTGATAGAAGCAACATTTCTTTAAGTTGCCGAATAGTTTCTCAACATGAAGGATATCCAAGACTACTCTGAGATGTTCACAATAACTCAGTATGTCGACACTGTAAACCAGAATGTCATCAAAGTACACCACGACACACTTCTCGATGAGATGTCTTAGCACTTGATTCATAAGTCTCATGAAAGTGCTTAAGGCATTTGATAAGCTGAAGGGCATGACCATCCACTCATAAAGTTCATGTCGAGTCTTGAACGCAGTCTTTCACTCATCTCCTAACCTTATGCAGATTTGATGATAGCCAAACTTAAGATCAATCTTGCTGAAAATCTTGGCTCCATTCAATTCATCCAACATGTCTTCTAGCCTTGGGATCAGATACCTATATTTGATCGTGATTTTGTTCATGGCTCGGCTGTCAACACACATCTGCTAGGTTCCATCCTTCTTTGGCACTTGAAGTGCAAGCATAGCATAAGGGTTGAGACTCTTTCTTATATAACCTCTCTCCAGCAACTCATTGACTTGACGTTGGAGTTCAGAAGCTTACTCGAGATTCATCTGATAAGCCAACTTATTCGATAGTGCAGCGCCGGGTATTAAGTCAATGTTGTGCTCTATGCCTCGAGTTGGGGGCAACCCTTTAGGTAATTGTTTTGAGAACAGGTCAACATAGTCATTAAACAATTCCTTAATTCCCCAGGGAAGCTTACCCCACTCCTTCATTTCCAATAGTCGCCTAACCAACAATAGGGTCGGCTCATCAGCATTGATGGCCTTTTGGAGCTCGACTTTACTCATTACCAAAGCTTTCTTTGATCCGTAAGCAAGTTTCATCTGCAACTTGTTAACTTCTCTCAACGGCATCGGATTCAGCGTGATTTTCCGATCATCCTTCTCGAACATATACGTATTTTTGTAGCCATCATGTATAACTCTCCTATCAAACAACCATGGCTTACCCAACAACACATGGGAAGCGTACATAGGCAGTACATCGCAGAGGATCTGGCCAAAGTAATTCTCTACAGTGATCAGCAGCAGTATTTGCTCAATGACATGTAATGCTCCTTTGTCACTCAACCAATACAACTTGTATGGCCTGGGATGTGCAATAGTTGGCAACTTTAATTTGGAAACAATATCAACCGATGCTACATTGGTGCAACTTCTAATATCCACAATGAGAGCACATATCTGATCATTCACCTTGCAAGTGGTATGAAACAAATTCTCACTCTGCTCCTCTTTTCATGAGGGCTCTACATTCATAGTGGGCTGGAGAACCATGAGTAATTGGTCTAAGTCCTCAAGGAACACGTCATCCTCAATTAGTTCTTTCTTAGTAGGAACCTCCTCCTCCTCCTTAGGTTCCTCATCTGTACTCTCTGCTTCTAACTTCGGGATGTCTCCCTTAATGACCATCATCCTTTGGTTTGGGCACTAAGCAGCCATATGTCTAAACCCTTGACACTTAAAGCACTTGATCTAGCTCGTCTTTTTGCCAAAACCTTGCCTTTCTCACAAGTTCGAGTCGGCACTTCACCTTCAGGTTGGCCTATCTGCTCAACTCTAAAATCAACTCTTCTGCTGGACTTGATACTAGACTGAGCTTAGTAACTTGCCTATCCTGGTCGGCTAGTCGACATTCTGGTTGTTACTTGGCTCCTTCTTTGCCACTCTTTTACTTTGTAATGCATCATAAAATTTGAAATTCTTGAACATACTCGTCAACAGTTCGGCCACCTTCTCTCAACTCTTGAAGCCGAGTGAAAATATCTCGGAGATATGTTTCCGGTACGAATTTATTTCTAAGTATCCTCTTTATCTCGGGCCAGGTGTTAATGTCTCGGTACCCCTCTCTTCTTCTCATGGCCTGAAAATTCTTCCACCATATGGCTGCATATCCGGAGAATTCAATAGCAATAGTCCTTACTTTTTCAAAATTCTAATATTGATAGTAATCAAACATACGCTCCATCTTTTCTTCCCAATCCAGATATTTGTCAACATTCCCAGATACATTGAAACTCAGAATCCGAAGCTTCACATGGTCGGATGCTCTAGGGATTCATACACACTCTTCTTCAAAATACTCTGGTTCCTCCTTATCGAGCTCTTTCAGGTCTATCCTTCGCCTTACTCATTTGCCAATTCCTTCACCTTGAATTGGTTGAGCTGGGTTCTGACTTCTAATAGGTTGAGTAGCTTGTGGAGTGTTTTGCGTGGCTTCAGTGAGTCGGCAAGATAGGGTATGAATAGCTCGAGTCAAATCTACCAAGAGGTTAGCTACCTTATCAAGTCTTTCGCTAGTGCTTCTAGGAGTTCTTTGAGATTATCGTCCATAGTGGACAACTCTATTGTCATCACTAGTATTAACATTCATACTTAGGTTTATCATTTTTCCTTACAAATTCAAAATTCAAACAAACACTTTAGAAATTGAATAGCTAATAACACAGCAGTCAAATGAACACAGTAACTTGCTCTATTTCTCACATGCAAAACAAAGTATAATAGAAATGAAGAAGAACTAACTACAGTTGATACAAAACCTCCACTCTAATACCAAGATGTTGCGAATCGTGACCAAGAACAGATAAAGCATGTCGTTGAATGGGTCTAAGCTTGCAGAACGCTCGAAAAGGGTTAATGGGGAAAGGTACGAAAGGTTGAAAAATGAAGGATGAAAACAGTTTGCAAAACTCACGAAGAGCTCTAAAGGATATAATGCACCAATAGAACTTTCGAGGACTCATGGCACAATTCAATATGATGCACGAATTGGTCCAATGAGGTTACTTGCCACCTAACCTTACTTAAGGGAAATGATAAGAGTGATACTAAGAGTAAACAAATAGTATTTACGCAGGGAAGAAAGTGCTCAAGTATATTCAAGATAATTTGCTCTATTACAGCTGTAAGTACAAGGGTATTTATACCCATAAGTTAGGGCAACTTATCCAAAGAGAAAAGACAATAAGGACATTTTCTAAAGAAGCAATGTATACTGTACAAAAGGGTAAAAATGAATATACAGGGAAAATAATCATTAGTGCTACAGATTCTACATATGATATTGTACACGTGGTGATGCTGCATTGGTGAGATTGTTAAGAGATGCGAATAAAAAGTATGGACACATGGGTTAGTCCAAGTAAGGATGGCTTAGTCAGTCCGGTATCTCTCTTTCAGCTTCTCGGCAAGGATGATGCCAAGTGATTGGTCGACTCAACATTAAAGAGTAATCATCAACTCAGCATACCACAGAATAATGGGTGGCCATACGGCATGGCATTAAAGGTGACTTGGCAAGGAAGTACTCGGCCTCGGTAGGGGTTGGTTAGAATATAAGGATTTATCATGCCAGCCCCTCTAGTCCTTAGGCTCGGTTGTGGGTTAGAGGTTTCGTAGCTTGATTCCCTTCATTATCCTATTCTCTTGTAAATTCCACCGTAAAATCTGCTAGGAGTTATGCTTTTGGAGTTGTTCTTAGTTGACACTAATAAGGATTAAAGATCGATTATACGCTCCCAAGCTTAAGGGCTCTCTCAGATGGTCCGCTGAGCTATTCGAGGTAAGTTAAGCGTCGAGGAGCAGTGCTTGCCCCAGTCTGATTTGCTGAGCTACTTTGCTCTCTATGCCATCCAAGATGTTGCTGAGGTGATCAACCATTATGTTGAGCTTAACCTTCCACTAAATCATAGTCTAAGCTCTAAATCTGAATGCAGCAATCTCTACTATGCTGAGCCTAAGTAGAACTGTCAGGAACCAACCATCTGAGGTTAACCCCAACGTGAGTCATCCTTGAACCAACTACTGTCCAGTCCTTCCGATACTAAACAAGCCCGAACCGAGGTTTACCCCTACTTGGACCACAATATTGTCAGAATCATAGTAAAAATGTGCGCGTACTGTTCTTTACTGACATTCGTACTGTCCTTTTTGATAAAGGACGTCCATGTTGCTTCTTTTGCATGATTTCATATTTTTCTTATAAATTACTTTTTTTTGTTTTTAGCAAATAAGGACCATTCTTTTATAATTTCTATAACCTAGGATTTGCCCTAACAGGATGATACTAATACCGTCATATTATAAAAGAAAACATCATAATATACAGAGAATACACTGAACTTTTTTTTCACTCTCGAGCTAAGTGTTCTCCTTACTCTTGAGCTACTTTTATCTAGCTTATTTGAGTGTAGACTAGTGACGAATGACCTCCGACCATACTTATGCATCATATTAAGTGTGACCTAAGCTCGTGTAAGGCATTGGTGCATTATATCCTTTGTCAGTACATGGGAATCCCTTACTCAACCTTCGACTATCATTTACCTTTCAAGCCATCTTGCGGCTTGAACTTACCCCTTTAGTTACGTGTGATATTGGGTTCATATGTTCATCTATAAGTCCATATCATCTTAGTATCAGAGCTTGGCTACATTCAAAGTTGGATTCTGCTACTGTGTTCTTTTAATAGTTTATCATTGCTCTTGTGTGATAATGATTCTATTGTTAGCTTTGAAGTTTAGTTGTGAGAAGTGTTTTGTACTCTGTTTTCCCCTGTTTACGATATGTCAAAACAGAGTATGGTTGACTATGTGTTTGTTGAGAAATTGTCATTATAAACATCAATGTTAAATTCAAGTGTACAATGGACTTTAGGAAACCAAGAAAGTGGTACTCGACATGGCTAAAGGCAAGAAGGAAGCTTTTTAGCTCAATCCGTGGGTGATCGCTTGGATAGGTTTATTGACTTAGTAGTTAGCTTGGTAACTATTATCCAAGAAGACAGACAACAAGTTAGAAATAGCCCCACCAGAGAACGTGAATAGCAACAGTGAGGCAATGGTCAGTTTGGCTAGGTTAATACCCCAGCTCACCTACCCCGAGCTGAAGGAGTTGGTAAGGATGCTAGATGAAGGTTAGTGCTTGAAGAGATTAAGGAGGAAGCAGAAGGAGTTGATGAGGCGGAGTACTATGAGCCTGAGGAAAGAAATGTACAAGCCCTTAGAGTTGAAGGACTCAAGATGCGTATCCCAAGTTTTTCTAAAAGTGATGATGCCGAAGACAACCTAGATTGGGTAGACAAGATTGAAAAGTAGTTTGAATGCCACGAAGTACCTGACAATGTAAAGGTTAGACTTATTGTGTTGGAGTTAACTGGTTATGCCGCATTATGGTGGAAGAACTTGCAAGCCACTAGAAGAAGGGAAGGAGAACAAGAGATTAGGAGTTGGGATGATATGAAGAGAGTTATGTAGAGAAGGTTTATGCTGAGCTATTATCTACAGAATGCCTTTAAGCGACTGTAAGAACTGACAAGGACCATCGAGCGTGGACACTTACATTAAAGAGTTCTAGATGCTAATGATCCGATGTGAAGTTGTAGAGCCAGAAGATCGAACTGTATCTTGATTCATTGGTAGATTGCAGTATGAGATTGGGGATGTCTAGGAAACCTTGGACATTAGAACTCTCGATGATGCAATCCGAGCCACCCAGAGGATAGAAAGGCGCTGAATAGGAAGATTTTGACTAAGCATCAACCATCTTGGCAATAGTCGACCTATACAAACAGAACCAAGCTAGGTTACTGAGACCTGACCTACTTAGATTACCCGAGCAGAAAAAAAGGAACCCCAGAGGAAGTTTGAGAAGGGCTAGAGTTTAGGGAGAAAGACGAGTAAGATCAAGTGTTTCAAATGCCAAGGATTTGGATACATAGGTGAACAATAGTGATCAGAGGCAAGGTGCCTACCTTAGAAGTCGACAGTATAGATGAAGAAGTAAAGGAGCTGAAAGAAGACGGACAAGCCGAGTTGTCTGATGAGGAAGTCATCTACAGCGAGGAAGGTAACTTCATGCCAACAGCTCTAATATTGAGGACGGACAAGCCGAGTGTCAACCTTGTACTTAAAGATGAATAAAGAGAAAATCTCTTCCATATTGGGTGCAAGGTGAATGAATCACTATGCACATTGATTGTAGATAGTGGGAGCTACACCAATGCAACCTTTGCATTAATGGTCCAGTAGTTGAAATTACCAACCATGCCCCACTCAAAACCCTACAAGCTTCATTGGCTTAATGATAAGGGAGCCCTATAAGTGAATAAGTAGGTATCTGTACCGATGTGCATTAACATGTATCGAGATGGAGTGCTTTGTGATGTATTGCCCATGAGTGCGTCCTACATTTTACGTAGACAACCATGGATGTTTGATCGAGCAGTTATGTATGATGGTAGGAGGAACATAAGTTTTGTAGAGCATGAAGGAAGAAGGATGAAATTGAGCCCCATAACTACTGAGTAGGTAAAAATCATGCAGTCCTAGCTTAGCTGAACCCTGAAGAAGGAGACTTTGGTACTGACCTAAGTTGAAGTAAAAAGAGAAATGGAGCTTGAGGGACCTACTTATCTGCTTATTAGGAGGTTTCTGGAGATGAGACCCAGGGAGGAAAAGCTGCTGACCGAGGTAAAAACCCTATTGGAGGACTTTGCCGATCTGTTTCCTAAGGAGTTACCGGAGGGTTTACCCCCAATCTGAGGCATCGAGCATACGATTGACCTGTAACTAAGGGTCGCCTTGCTAAACAAGCCTACCTATAGACTGAACCTTGAACAGACTACCGAGCTACAGAGACAAGTAGATGACCTCATAAAGAAAGGGTACGTGTGCGAGTCCTTGAGCCCTTGTATTGTACTAGCTTTATTAGTGCCGAAGAAAGATGGGTCTTGGAGGGTGTGTATAGATAGCCAAACCATCAATCGAATCACCATTAAGTACAGGTATCTCATACCTAGGCTTGATGACATGCTAAACAAGTTAAATGGAGCAAGAGTGTTCTCTAAAATTGATCTCAAATCTAGATACTATCAGATTCAAATACGTGAAGGCGATGAGTGGAAGACCGCCTTCAAGATACGACATGGTTTGTATGAATGGCTTGTAATATCATTTGAGTTATCCAATGCATTGAGCACATTCATGTAACTTATGAATCATGTGCTCCAAGAGTTAATAAGAAGGTTTGTCATGGTTTATTTTGACAACATTTTAGTATACAGTCCTGACCTGGAGACGCACCGAGAGCATCTCCGACAAGTGCTTGCAAAACTCTAAGCTGAATAATTCTACGCCAATTTGAAAAAGTGCAATTTCTGTCGATTCAAGGTGATCTTCTTGGGATTTGTTGTGAGTGGAGGTGGCATTCGAGTTGATGAGGAGAAGGAAAGAGTGATTCTAGAATGGCTCGAGCCAACCTGTTTTGCCGATGTAAGAAGTTTCTACAGCCTGGCATCATTTTATCGCCGATTCATAAAGAATTTCAGTACGATTGTGGCCCCACTCACTAAACTCTCGAAAAAGAATGTTAAATTCAGATGGGATGAGAAAGAGAGGAGGAGTTTTGAAGACATGAAGGAGAAGCTAACTACAACCTCCGTCTTAGCTCTATCGAGCTTCGACAAGGTATTTAAGGTAGAATGTGATGCATCTAGACTAGGCATTGGTGCTGTGATGATGAAGGAAGGTCAACCTATTACTTATTTCGGTGAGAAACTTTGAGGAGCCACACTTAACTACTCTATCTACAACAAGGAGTTCTACTCCTTAATTCGAGCCGTAATGGTCATAGGTGCTGTGATGATGAAGGAAGGTTGACCTATTGCTTATTTCAGTGAGAAACTTTGAGGAGCCACACTTAACTACTCCATCTACAACAAGGAGTTCTACTCCTTAATTCGAGCCCTAATGGTGTAGCAACACTACCTACTGCCCAAGGAATTTATGATTTACATCGATCATGAATCCTTGAGATATCTAAAGAGTTAACTGAAGTTGTCCCGAAGACAAGCTAAGTAGGTTGAGTTCATGGAGGCTTTTTCTTATGTTGTAAAATATAAGAACGGAAATAACAATATAGTAGCCAACACCTTATTGAGATAACATACCCTCTTGAACGAACTGCAGACGAGGCTACTTGGGTTTGCAACCATCAAGAATTTGTATGCCGAGGACCTACACTTTGGTCCTATCTATGTTTGATGTGAGGAAGGACAGACGCTGGATGACTATCATAAGGAGGACGGATACTTATTTAGGAAGAGGAGGCTATGCATCCTAACCTATTTCATGCGAGAACTGCTAGTATGTGAGGCACATTGAGAGGGATTGACGGGGTACTTTGGCCAGCATCGAACTTATAAGGTATTATCCTCTAGATTCTTTTGGCCAAGGATGAAGAGAGATGTTCGATCAATGCTGGAAAGATGTGTGACCTGCCGAAAAGTAAAGAGTCAAGCCGAACAAGGACACTACCAACCCTTGTCTATCTTGACTAAACCATGGTCCGAGCTGAGTATGAACTTCATGTTAGGATTATCAAGGATGTCCTAAGGAAAAGACTCCATCATGGTGGTTGTGGATCGATTTAGTAAGATGGCACATTTTGTGTCCTGTTCCAAGACTAATGATGCTTCGGCTATCTCTTTTCTTTTCTTATAGGAGGTAATTAAGCTTCATGGCGTACCTAGAAACATAGTTTTGGATCGAGACCCCAAGTTCATGAGCCACTTTTGGAGGAGACTTTAGAGGTGACTAGGAACCAAGTTATTGTACAACATGTCCTGCCATCCATAGACTAATGGGTAGACTAAAGTTGTTAACCGAATTGTGGGAACTTTATTGTGGGTTGCCGTCGGATGAAACATGGCCAATTGGGATATGTGTCTGCCAATCATCAAATTCATGTACAATCGGACCGCCCACAGCGTCATAAGCATGTCTCTATTTGAAGTTGCCTATGGGTTCAACCCTAAAGTGCCAATGGACCAAGTACCCCAGTGGAAGATTGATGAGGATCAGCCAGCTGTTGGGAGAGTTGAGGCCATCAAGGCCATGTACCAGAAGGTTGTAGAGCAACTAGGTCGAGCTGCAATTAAGCTTGAGAAACGAAGTCGAGGGTGGAAGAAGAGAGAATTTTGACCAGGTGATTTGATCTACATACACCTTAGCAAGGAATGATTCCCAAACTTGAGGAAGAGCACGTTGTCTCCTAGAGCGGATGGACCTTTCAGAGTGCTTAAAAAAGATCAATCCTAATACCCATAGGATCAAATTACCTGAAGGATACAGAGTCTCAAACTCTTTCAACATTGCCAACCTCCAACCTTATACTCTTGAAGACAAGTAAACTAGACTTGACATAGATTTGATCCTAAATCTTAAATAACCCAGAGGGGATGATAAGGATCAAGGATTGATTACACGCTCTCGAACCTGAGGGCTCTCTTAGATGGTTCACCGAGTTGTTCGAGGTAAGTTAAGCATCGAAGAGTAGTGCTTGCCCTAGTCCGATTTGTCGAGCTACTTTACTCTCCATGCCATCCAAGATGTTGTCGAGGTGATCAACCAGCATACCGAGCCAAACCCTCCACTAAATCGTAGCCTAAGTGCTAAATCTGAATGCAGCAATCTCTACTGTACCAAGGCTGAGCAGAATCATCAAGAGCCGACTATCCGAGGTCAACCCTAATGTGAGCTATCCTTGAACTAACCACTGTCCAGCCCTTTCTAATGCTGAACAGGCTAAACTAAGGTCTACCCCTGCCCAGATCACAATACTGTTAGAATCACAGTAAAAATGCGCATGTACTGTCATTTATTGACATCCGCACTGTCCTTTCTGACAAAGGACGTCCGCATTCCTTATTTTGCATGATTTCACATTTTCTTTGTGAATTATTCTTTTTGTTATTAGCAAATAAGGATAATTCTTTTGTAATTTCTATAACCTAGGATTTACCCTAATAGGATGATATAAATACTGTCATATTGTAAAAGAAAACATCAAAATATACAAAGAATACATTGAACTTTTTTTTCACTCTTGAGCTAAGCGTTTCCCTTACTCTTGAGCTACTCTTATTTAGCTCATTCGAGCATGGACTAGTAGTGAATGACCTTCGACTATACTTATGGGTCATATTAAGTGTGACCTGAGCTCGTGTGAGGCATTACTGTGTTTTATCCTTTGTTGGTGCATGGGAACCCCCTGCTCAACCTTTGATTATCATTTGCCTTTTAAGCTATCTTGTAACTTGGACCTACGCCTTTGGTTACAAGTGATATTAGGTTCGAATGTTCATCCACGAGTCCGTATTAGATACCAAACACCATATACACTTAATTCTATTGCATATTTAATCAAGTGATTAGATGAATCGAGTTTCTATAAAGCTCACTGTAATGGCTAGTATGTAAGAACTACAACTGGATGAGCTTTAAATAAGGCTTTAACTTCCTTATTGTCGTGATCTTGGAAAGAACAAACTTTTCCATCTTTGTTTGCCTCAATTTTGGTCCTTATAGAACATGATTGACATAATAGATTAATCGATGCTCCTTCCCCTCAACATGCACTAGAATAGAGGAAAAAGTTGAATAAGATGAAGACCTTGTACATAAACTTCTACATTGTGATGAATTTAAGGCTTAAACATTTTTGTCATTAACCTTTAATAGGTTGCTCTAGTGTTCTTCAAGCAAAAAAGCATCATAGGATAGTAGTATTACCAAAGTTTATGGCAAACAAGGTATGCACTTCATCCTTATCTTCCATCTTTATTTGATTGTACCGAAAAAAAAAAACATCCAAAAAACTTAGTAAGGTAATGCTAGATATTGCATTTACTTATTGATCAATCTTTGACAATGGAAAACAATCTTTTGGACAAGCTTTATTTAGGTTTATAAAGTTAATGCATATTCGCCACTTGCTATTTAACTTTTTGACTAAGATACAGTTAGCCAACCAGGTTGGATAAGGCTTTTCCCATATATAGCTTGCCTCCAAGAGTTTTTTACCTCTTTTTTTATTACAGCCTATCGTTTAGGGGGAAAATGCCTTCTCTTTTGTTAAATGATCTTGGAGTTCAGATTTATCTTAAGCTTATGGCCATGCACTCTCTCGGTATGTTGGGTATGTCAGAGGGGGACTATGTAAACACATTAGCATTCCTTCTAAGAAATTATATTAAATGTTGTCATGACTCAACCAGTAAGGACTTCTTAATTCGAGTTGTCTTCTCTGAATCCTCTACAAGTTGTATTTCTTTCATCCTTTGTTTGGCTTCCTTAAATCCTCTAAGTATTGATCTTGATTTGTTTCAATGTAGAAAACTTCTTAGCGTTTGAAGGCTTTCAAATATAATGACATCATGAGCTATTGGTCTCCTTTACAAACTTAAACTCTAGTTGGAGTAAGGAACTTAGTTTTAAGATGTGTTGTGGATAGAACCGACCCATTATAATGTTATAAGGAGACCAACACTTCATCACATAAAAATCTACCTTATCCTCTACATTATGCTTGTTGTCTTCAATTTTGGATTGGGAGAGAAATTACTCCAACAACTCAAATTGGTTGATTATTAAAATCATATAGGTCGTAGTTATATGATCTCATATGTGCCTTAATCTTGGGCTTGATTTGATCAAAAGCATGCTAGAAGATTATATCTATTAAGCTTTTAGTGTTTATAAGAATCTTCCTTAATTCAAAATTTGCAATCCTTACACTAATGATTAGTGCATCATTATGGGGTATTTATACATCCTTGAAATGTCTCTTAGAAAAGGAGATTATTTACCTTCAATTTCTTGCCCTTGTACGTTATAGACATAATCAGGAGCATTAGTTGAGCTCGTAAAGCATGATTGGCCTATAATAGAAGGTTAGCTAATAATAATGTTAATCATACCATTTAAGGCCCCATTTTTGGTGTTATTACTATTGTCTCTATCATTCCTTTTGGCTTAATTAGGTCACTCATTGCAATCCTCATTATTCCTTCTTCTTTAGGTTGGCCACTCTACATTCTTTGTATTGTAGGTGAAAAACTACCTCAGGTAACCTCTTTGGACGATAACTTCCAAAGCATTCTTAAGTTGAATGCACTCTTCAATGTTGTGACCCTATTGATGGATTGCCAACCTTTAGACCCCTCCTTCGTGCTTACCTTCGAGGCTTCCAATCCCTCACTAGAAGGATCCTCTCCTATTTACTTGTCAAGGATGAGCTCTAGTACATAGAAGAACTCCCTAAGGTCCCAACTTGGACAATTGCCCAGTTGTTGTCCTACCGAATACCAAGGTTGACCTATTAAGTACTAAGTCTAAGGTCCATGTACACCGAGCTCTACTCTTCTAGCTTACCAAATTGCGGTCTCATCTAATCACCTCGGCCACTTTAAGCACAATTTAGCTTAGCTCAGCCATAGTACCCCAAGATTCTAGAACACGAACACATTGATAAGTTGCCACTTATCCCTTACTTTTCTAACACTTGTACTATATTTCTTTTTGTCCTTTGTCTTATTTACGCTTTTTCGAACATATTAAGAATCTCTTTCTTACATTATCTTTTATGTAATTTTCCATTATTGAATTGTAGCCCTAAATGACCTATTATAAATATGACTTACTATAAATAGTCTTTTCTACTATAGCCATAATCATCTTACACCTTATAAGTTAATGAATATCCTTGTTCTTGTGAGATACCCCTCTCGAGTACATTTCCTTTCTCACACTCTTATCTAATATTGCTGAATAGCTCGAAATTAGTGGCAAGTAGACCTTCGTATTAGCTTATGAGTCATATCAGATGAAATACTAAGTCGTATTATGCTCGTTAGTACATCATATCCTGTAAGCAACTTTACGGAAGTTACTGTATTTGTTGACTTTTTCGTTCCTTCGTTCTTCAATACTGTGAAGGAGCCACTGTTAACACTTCCTACGATAAGCCTTAATGATCAACTCAACTCTTAGGTACATCATATAATCCCAGTATCAAAGCTTGAGGTTATAACCGAAAGCTTAGTGTTGAAGTATTTCTTATTAGAGTGTGTATGTTCTATTATATTCTATTTCTCAAGAGCAAAATAAAGTAAGTTCTTAAGTCACTCTGTGAAATTGTATTTTCAAAGTTTATGAGAAATATTTCATTAAGTAGCGAACTTCCTGAAGTCTTGTATTGAGAATGTCAAATCACAATGTTCAAGGGGAGATTAATGATGCTAAAAGTGATGCTCATGGTTACGATTGTATTACCCAACAAACCCCATAAACTTCTGATGAACAATTGCAAGACCTTGCTGCTATTGTAGCCAACCTAGCTATTTCTATATGGAAGGTAGTAGAGATTAGGCTATAAGAGAGAGTTGATGAACGATGTTGAGATGTAAGAGATAGGTCAAGAAGAGAAGTAGCTAAACTTAGAGCACTAGAGGCTGTTATTGTGAACCTAGCTCTACCTTGACATGCTGAGAGGTTTACGAGGAGGAGACTTGAGTTAGATGAAGTTGAAGAATATGGGAAGGAGGAAGAACAATATGAAGGATTCGTAGAGTAAGAGCTTTGTGCCTCTAGAGGAGCCAAGCATTTCAAAGTGCAAATTACGTACTTTAATGGGTTTGGTAGTGTTGATGACTACTTGGAATAGGAGAAGAAGTTTGAAAAGATATTTGATTTATGTGACTACAAGGACTTAGTATGTATTTGAGTAGCTGCTTTAAAGTTTTTTGGATATGCAATAACGTGATGGAAGAAATTGCAAAGTGTACATCAACGTGCCGATTGTAACATTCGAACTTGGAGTGAGATGAAGAAGGTTTTAAAGAGTAGAATTGTTTCATAATACTATGGGTAAGACACTTTTCGACGTCTCCAAGAACTCAGATAAGGTATTTGATCAATGGATGGGTATGTCTAAGAGTTTCGATTGTTAATGATTCGATAGGATGTTGATGAGCCTGAAGCACGGACAATAGTATGGTTCATTTCTAGACTAAGATCTGAAATTGATAAAATAGTGGAAATACAAAGGCTTGAAAATTTATATGAGACCATTTGAGCAACATAAAGGGTTGAAAGGTAGAGCCGAAATCAGATCAATCGGGTACCGAGCAGCCGAACTGGCTTACTGAGTAAGACTATTATGCTGAGCCAACTTAGATATAACCGAGCTTAGTGCAATTCTGAGGTGGACCACCGAGGTCGGATGTTAAGTAGACTTGATGATGGGTAAGGGGCCTGAGGTCAAGACGGATGACTTGAGAAATCAAGTGTTTTAAGTGCTTTGGTTTTGAATACGTGGCTAGTTAGTGTCCAAACTAACATGTAATGACCATTAAGGAAGACAAGCCTTAGTTTGAAGTGGAGGGTGCTAGTGAAGGGGAGGAAGAAGAAGTGGGCATTGGACAATTGTTAAAAGAGTTTCAAGAAGATTCAGATGCCGTAACCTGACCTAAAATAGGAGAATAGTGTATGGTTGTACGAAGATCTCTCAATACCTTTACCTCTAATGAGATTGAACAGACAGAGAACCTCTTCTATATAGACTGTCGAGTGAATGACAAACTATGTGCTTTGATCATCGATGGAGAGAGTTGTATTAATGTCATAGCATAAGGAGTAGTGAAGGGTCTAAAGTTATTGACCTATCCTTACCTTAAGCCTACAAGATTTATTAGTTAAATGAGAAGAGAGATCTACTTGTTGTCGAGCAAGTTAAAGTGTCGATCACTGTTGTTGATAGATACAAAGATGAGATGTGCGACATCCTACCTATGTGTGCTTCATATATTTTACTTGGCTAACCTTGGTTATTTGATTTGAAGATAATCCATGATGGGTATAAGAACACTTATATGTTCCAAAGGAATGGGAAGAAGGTTATGCTGACCTCAATAAGCCCCAAAGAAGTTCAGGAGTCATAAGAGAAGATTATTAGATTGCTATATAGGAAGTCCTTAGCGATTTCCTGAGCCCAATTTTCCAAAGATGTTAAGATAGAAAAGTGTATAGTTTTATTGGTTAGAAGGCTACTATAGTTGAAGGAAGTTGGAGCATTACCCACTAAGGTGCAAACATTGCTTCAAGAGTATGGTGACATGCTTCTTGTCGAGTTGTTGGGAGGTTTAACCCCTACTAGAGGTATAGAGCATTACATTGACCTTCAGCCTATAGTTGCTCTAGCTAATTGACTTGCCTATAGACTCAATCTTGAGCAGGTAATTGAGATGAAGAAACAAGTTGACGACTTAATCGAGCGCAGATATGTTTGAGAAAGCACGAGCCCTTGTGCTATACTAGTTGTCCTAATGCTGAAGAAAGATGGGTCGTGGATAATATGTATTAATAGCCGAATTATCAATAAGATCATTATCAAGTACCAATATTCGATCCCACGATTGGATGATATACTAGATGAGTTGCATGGTGCATAAATATTTTTGAAGGTTGATCTGAAGAGTAAAATCATAACAAGGTTTGGAGATGAGTTGAAAATTGCTTTCAACATGAAGAATGGCCTATTTGAATGGTTGGTGATGCCATTTGGTCTTACGAATGCACCGAGTACTTTCATGCACCTTATGAATCATCTTTTGAGATTTTTGATGGGAAAGTGTGTTGTTGTTTATTTTGACGACATTTTTGTATATAGTGCCAAACTTAAATCTCATGTCGAGTAGTTGAAGTTAGTATTTGAAATCCTTTAAGTTGAACAACTGTTTGGCAATTTGAAGAAATGTTTATTCTATCAAAGCGAGGTAGTATTCCTCAGATATGTTGTCTCTGGTGGAGGAATTAGAGTTGATGATGAAAAGACTTGAGCTATTCTCTAAAAGTTGACGCTAACTAGTGTTACAGAAGTTAGGAGTTTTCATGGTCTAGCTTTGTTTTATCAAAGATTCATTTGAAAATTTAGTTCCATAACTGGCCTACTGATCAAGCTAATCGGGAAGAACTTTGAATTCAAATGGTATGAGAAAGCTTAAAAGAGTTTTAAAGAGATTAAGTCCAAGTTGACTTGTATCCTAGTGTTAGTACTGCCTAACTTTGATAAGGTTTTTAAGCTAGAATGTGATGCATTTAGAGTTGGCATTGGATTTGTTCTCACATAGGAGCGCCAACCAGTTACGTATTTTAGTGAGAAGCTCGGAGGTGCTACACTGGATTATTTGGCATATGATAAAGGGTTCTACGCTCTTGTCTGAGCACTTCAGAACTTGCAATACTACCTATTGTCGAGGGAGTTCATTATCTACACAAATCATGCATCTCTTAAGCATCTTCGAGGACAACAAAAACTCACTTATCTAGAATTGATTTCTTCTGTGTAATACTAATCGATAGGGCCACATTTGTAAGTGCTGTAAGATCTCATACATTAGAACCCATGGTTATGGACTCAAATCCATTAGTATGGAATATTTTCTTTTCCAAGTGAAATCCCCCAGTATATGAAAGGGTGAAAAAGTGCTTTCGTTGTTGTGGAATAAGAAGCATTCTAAGAGCAACATAGGAATCCTTTCGTTTTCATTATTGACAAACTGAGTCATAATCAGTCATCACTTTAAACAAAATGATAGAAAAAGCCAATCGTTTTTTTTTTATTCTTTTCCTTACACTTTCTAATTAGTAATTAGAGATCTTGATATAGAATTTGATTGTTAGCAAAATCAAAATTTTTGGGAACAAATAAAAATAAATAGAATAGAGCAAATAAAGCGGTAGGGGTATATCAGAAAATTTTACTTTTTTATTCTTTTTTTTAGAAGTTAGAATTTTGGAAGAACAAATGGAATATATCATGTCATGGTGGATCAGCGAATTCTTAGGCTAAGTTGGATTTGAACCGGTATAGACATATTGTCAACGAATTTATAGTTCATCCCCATTAATTGCTTGGGCATCGACGCAGGAAGAAGCAAGTCTAGGCTTATTAATAATCTACAATTAACTTCCTTTCGTAGTACCCTACCCCCAAAGGAAGTCGAATCCCATGTTAAGTAGGTAGAGTATTGAAAACGTTTAGCTATGTTATCAAATACAAGAAGAGAAGTACAAACACTATGGTAGATAAACTTTCTCTTTAGCATATCCTCGTCACAACATTGTAAGCTAGGATATTTGGGTTTGGTACACAACCTAATCAATATGAACATGATCTGTACTTTGGACCCTTGGTGGCCAAGTGTAACATTGGAGGAGTAATGGATGGGTTTTATCTGAGCTAAGGATTTTTTATGAAGGAAAGGTAAGTTTATGTGCTAAGTAGTTCTATTAGGGAATTATTTGTTCGAGAAGCACATGTTAGAGGCCTAGTTGGCCACTTTGGCCCGAAGAGAACTGTTGAGTTGTTGAAAGAACACTTCTATTAGCCTGAGATGATGAAAGATGTGCATAAAATTCTTGAGCGGTATGAGATGTGCTAGTGAGCCAAGGGGAGAAAGGAAACATATGGAGAATATATACCTTTGCCCATATTTGAGCAACTGTAGACCAATCTAAGCATGGATTTCATGCTTAGCTTACCCAAAACACCTCAAAAACATGATTTTGTTGTGGTAATTGTTGATCGGTTCAACAAAATGAGCTGCTTCATTCCTTGCCACAAAACTAATGATGATTTATTTGTTGCCAATCTCTTTTTGTAAGTGATCATGCGGCTGCATGGAGTTCCAAGGAGTATTGTATCTGATCATGATTCAAAGTTCACGAGCTTCTTCTAGCAAACACTATGGAAGAAGCTCGACACTAAGCTTATGTTTAGTACTTTTTGCTATCCATAGACAAACAACCAAATGGAAGTTATGAATAGAACCATAGGCAACCTCCTTTGAGCTGCTATTGGGAAGAATCTACATGATTAGGTTCTCTACTTGCCCATCATTGAGTTTGCTTACAACTGCTCTACTCATAGCTCGACAAGAAAGATACCTTTTGAGCTTGTCTATGAACTTAACTTGAACTTATCCTTAGACATGATTATTAGCTTAACCTTTCAAGGAGAAAGTCAATTTGGCTTGCAGTGTACTAAGGAGTTTTGGAAATTACAATAGAAGGTTGTGAAGCAATTAGTTAAGATAGTGTCTTGACGGAAGGAGGCAAGTTATTTACAAACTAGGAGACCTTGTTTGGATCTACCTCAACAAGTAGCTATTCCCAGGGAAGAGAACAAAAAAGTTATCACCCAGGTCGGATGCCCCTTTCAAGATCCTATGACGTATGAATGACAATGCTTATAAGCTAGAACTACTTAAAGGATATGGAGTGTCTCTTACTTTCAACGTTAGTGATCTAATGCCTTTTGTGCTAGAAGAAGAAGAAAAAGAAGACCCAGATTTGAGGGAAAATGTTCAACAACCCCAGGGAACTAATAGATTGCTGACCTTTGGACCCCTCACTCGTGCTTGCCTCCAAGGCCTACAATCCCTCATCAGAAGAATCCTTTCTTGTCAACTGGCCTAAGACAAGCTCTAGTACATGGAAGAACTGTTGAAGAACTCCCTAAGGTCCTAATTTGGACACATTCTACTTTGCTTAAACACTTACCTAGTCACCGACCTGCGAGTTGAGGTTAATTTATCAAGTATAGAGGTCGACTTGCCAAATGTTGAGTTCGAGGTCCATATACACTGAGCTCTACTCTTCTAGCCTACCGAACTGCGATCTCATCCAATCACCTCAACTGTTCTAAGTATAATTCAGCTTAGCTTTGCCATAGCGCCCCAAGATTCCAGAATATGAACCTATTAACGAGTTACCACCTATCCCTTACTTTTCTGACACTTGTATTTTATTCCTTTTTGTCCTTTATCTTATTTACCCTTTTCGAACATATTAAGAGTCCCTTCCTTATATTGTCTTTTATGTAATTTTCCATTATTGAATTATTGCCCTAAAGGACTTAATATAAATAGTCCTTTCTTCTATAGCCATAATCATCTTACACCATAAGTTAATAAATATCCTTGTTCTTGAGAGATACCCTTCTTCGAGTATATTTCTCTTCTCACACTCTCATCTAATATTGCCAAGTAGCTTGAGATTAGTGGCGAATGGACCTTAATATTAGCTTGTGAGTCATATCATGTGAAATATTAAGTCGTGTGGTACTCGTTGGTGCGTCATATCCTATGAGCAGCTTTATGAAAGCTATTGTATTTGTTGACTTTTCCATTCCTTCATTCTTCGATACTATAAAGGACCTATTGTTAATACTTCCTACCGTAAGCCCTAATGATCGACTTAACTCTTAGGCACATTACTTATTACGATGGAAGCGATGGTAATTATTTGAATTTTTCTGAGATAGATTACCTCGCATCCTCTCAAGCTATTATAAAATCCTCCAGTTTTATACTTCCATTAAGATGTCCGACATAAGGCGGTTGAGGGGAGTGTAAATAAAAGCGCTATTTTTAATCATACCATTTGAGACCCCGTTTTCGGTTTTATTACCATCGTCTCCATCGTTCCTTTTAGCTTGGTCATTAGTTGTGATCTTAGTCATTCTTCTTTCTTCAGGTTGGCTGCTTTATGTTCTTTGCATCATAGGCCAAAACTACCTTAAGTAACCTCTCCAGACGACATCTTCTAAGGCATTCTTAAGTTGAATGCACTCCTCAATGTTATGACCCCTATCATTATGGAAGTCATAACACTTATTTAAATTTCTGTAAGATGGATTACCTAATAGGAATTGGCCTACAACTATCTCCAAGCTAAGGTCGACCTGGTCTAAGCTGAGGTTGACCTGTGCCACTCAAGTTCAAATAGATACCAGAAGACTTAAAAGAGGAAGAAAAATAGCTTAATAACATCTTTAGTGACTTGACAAAAGTCATGGGACTGAATAGCCGAGGTCTCAAGTTCAAATATCAACTTAATACTGTATTAGGGATCTATTACTGATTAACCCATAATTTCAACAACTGTAGGCTAACCTCATTGGGAGCTCAGCTAAGTACAAAAGGACATCAAGAACTCTAACTTTAGCTCCGACAACTAGCTGTCGACCCTATCCAGCTCGACCTGACTTACCCTAAGACAACTCGGATACCTTGCACACTAACCACCCTATTAAAACCCATCGTTTAACACAGTTGTGTTTACTTGTAAATGTTTTCCTTAACTTTAGTTGTAGGCCTACTTCATGGTTTAAGGCCTTGTATATTATTATAGTTTTGTCACTAGGGTTTTAGGATATACAATAAATAGTAACTTTTTATAATTAGCAGATAACGAATTATAATCAATCATTAAGCGTATTTCTTAAAGAACTTCTCTCGTGAGCTTCCTTCAAGCTTGTCTCCTTTTTTTGAATGGTTATTGAGTCTGTTTACTCTTTAATCTCTCTTGTGTTTTTATTAATATTCTTCTTGAGATTATGGTGAACCTTTCATTTGAGTAAGTTAGCGAGTTGTATCTAACTGCTTATTTGAAACCTAAGTGTTGATTTAGTGTTCATAAGTTGTGTCTAACCTTATTTCTAGCTTAATCCTGATTGTGTTTGTGTTTTGGCGATTGACATCCATTTACATTCACATTCAAAACCCCATTCCACTTCTTATTCCTCATTTCCATTTGAACTTCGAATACCCATTTATCGTTCGTATCCACCATGTACTCCTAATCATATCATAACCTCTCATCCTCTCAAGCCATTATAACATCCTATAATTTCATACTTTGATTAAGATGTCCAATATAGGGTGATTGGGGGGAGTGTAAGTAGAGAAGGTTCGAATCCATAATTTCTTCCTATCTCTATAATCCCCTCCAAAAAAGCAATCGTTGCAATTACCATATCACTCTTTTGCATTTGTTAAATTCTTGTCTTTTTTGTAGTTAGATTCGGTCTCATATTGAGCTTTAATAGTGTCTTCTTATCTGATATATGGTGTTTATTCGACCTTAAATTCTACAAACATTTTTGGCTAGGGACTTAAAAAAGTTACCATAGGGCTTCATTCTATTAATAATTGCACTAAGTGCTATACTCATGTCAAGCTTTAGGATTTGAACCATCTCAGCCATAAATCAATCCAAATTCTCTCTTGTAGATTTGTTAGGTTTTTGCTTAATTGTTTTAAGGATGAAGGAATCCTTAATTGAGAGTTTTCTTACAAGGAAGTGTTTTAAAAACATCTTTACGAGATCATCAAAATAGGTGATGGTATGAGGCTTCAAGTGTTTTAACTATGTACTTACATCATTGATTGAGTTGATGGAAAAGCTTGATATGCAATTGTATCACTTAGGCCATGGAATTTAGCCAAAGTACAATAGTACTCTAAGTGATCTTCTAGATCTTTGGTTCCATCATATGTGTCAAACTATGGAAGTTTGACATGTTGATGAATGACTTCCTTTAAAATTTCTGGAATAAAGGGACCCTTTTTCAAAACAAACTTTTGGCTTGTTGACCAGCTTTTCCCTTATCGATTTTCTTAAGTATAGGAGCTTGAGTTTCACGAGCTACTCTAGCTTGCTTGACTGCTTGTTTAGGAGAGTAGATGGAATCATTACAATTCTCCTCATTATTTGCATCATGTTTACAATGTTTGTTTTTCAACATACTATACATACTAATTCCAAAATCTCATCATTCCTTCTTCCCAACTCTTAATTTTCTTTTGCTAAGTTAGCATAGAGCTACTCCAACTTAATAAGTTGATCATCTCCCAATTGGTGTTATTTACCCTCCCTTCTTCATTGTTGAGAGATGGTACCAATACCGACACTTCTTGCAATGATTGTCTTAGTTACCATAGTAGTCTATCGATCATAGACGGAGCCAAAATATTGGTGGTTGAATTAGGGTTAGTATTTGAGATCTACAAAAGAGCAAACATTAGGCTAAGGTGGAGCAGGGTTGAATGGCTAACCGACGTTGTCGCTTTGATGTCTAGTTTAGTTATTTGTGCAAGGAGTAGGTAAGTATAAAGAAAGTAGGTAAATAGTTGAAGTGCTAGAGAGTCTTACAATAGGCTGCTAATTGTATTTATAGAACTTTGTCCGATAACTGCATGAAAAAGGCAGTTGAATTGCCATTGACATGTGACTTTTGTTGAATTTAATCATGTACAAATTGTAGGAAGGAGTGGGTAGTTGAATTGTTATCAATAAGAGTAATTGTCAAACTGCTTGTACCTTTGTCCTGACATTTGAATGGGGCTTCAATGATTTGATAATAGAAAACCTTAGAAGGCCAGTGTATTGCTAGCTACTAAAGCTCTAAGAATAAGTCAATAATTAAGATGCTAACCTATTGATATAGGTTAAATAGGGATCATTACAGAGTATGATTAGAAATGTAGTTGTTATACTTAACGTAACTCGTGATTTAGAACAGGTTAGCTTAACATTCGATTCTTGGAATGAAAAACCATTGTCAATAATCATAGGCTTAGAGATTAATCATAGATGGGATGTTTTCTATCTCCTTTAGAAGATAAACATTCTTATTGGTCACTTAGAAACCTCTCTAAATTATGTTTACATGGAGTAAATAAATAGTAAACTTTTTAGCGAATTAAGTAAGGAAGAAAAGAGTTGATTTCTTTTATATGATTTTTTTTTTTCAATTAGATAAATTTTGTCGGATTTAATTTTATTAGATGAGAAAGCCACTCTTTCATTTTTCTTAATAAAGTTGGGAAGGGTGATCTTAACCTTTTTTGCGAACATTTAAGCTCTTAAAGGTTAAAAAAAAAAAGAAGGTAGTAATTGCTTCATGTAATTAAATAGGAAATGATAAATAGTATGTCTGTACGCTAAAATCTTTGAAAAATATGTACTTAGACTCCATGTATCCATATTCCTTTTGATTTTTTTAAAATTTTTAAAATTTTCAATTTTAATAACTTTCCTAGTTTATTTAAGAATAAAACAATAAAATATGATTTAAAATATACTTTTATAATATTTAAGATTCTAAATACATACTTTTACGTATAAATGATATAAAAGAAAGGAGGGATGTACTTGATATTTATCCAAATTTTTTTGTTAATGTAAATTATTGGAAAATTATGCTCCATGATCGTGTAAATTAGTCTACCACTACGTTTGCAAAAGTAGAAAGGGGAAGACATGAATGAGGGGAAAATGAAACTTTTTTAGTTTTTCATTAGTTGGAATGATAGAAAATTAAAAGGGAAGGAAATGGAGGGGTTTTAAATCCATGGGCTCTATAGAAATTGATGTCTTGAACTATGTTTGAAATGAATGAAAGAATTGGAGGGAAAAAAATAGAAGGAAAGTGTGAATTTGGAGAAGGAAGATAAATAAGAGCCGTGAATTTAGAAGGAAAGATTCTCCCAAAATCCTAAAACTTTTTCTCTTTAGATTGGAATATTTTGGAGAGAAAATGATTGAAGTTCTAATTACACTTCTACTTTATAAATTCCAATCACCCTTTTAAGATAATATAGTAATTAGATAATTTAAAGTATTTTTATATATTATCTTAAAAATCATTCCTACTGCATTTACTCTTTCATATTTTCTTCGTACAAACAAAAAAATGCACTAATTCTGTTCTTTTTATTTTCTTTGGATTAATTGTTTCTTTCCAAAAATGATGTTAAAAGAGAGGAAAAGTTATTGAAATTAGTAATTTATTTCGCTCAAATATTATCTTTTGAATAAATTATTATTTAAAACTCTTTAATAATTATAAGATTTTCAAACTTCATAAAATCTAACTTTCTACTCAATTCCATTTTTTTACTTCCCCCAATTCTCTTAACCATGTAAAAGATTAATTTTTTTTTTCATCAGTTTCCTTCCACCTCTAATTTTTCTTTCTTCTCAAACATAGGTGTAAAATTGGAAGCGGGATTTCTACACTAGGACAAAGCTCTGTCACAACCCGACAGGGGAACCGTCGGAATCGAGATGCGGTGCCATCTCAGCAGAGTTAGACTCCTCGTGGACCGTGACTCTCTCCTCCATTAACTCTTCACTATAAACTTATCTACTCCTCTTAATTGATGTTTCCATAACACCCAGGCCCTAACTAAACCCAACTCCAAAGTTAATAAACACTGTTGTCTGTTGCCATGCCTCGTGATATATTTACCTCACCCGTACATTATTCATCAAAATTTGCTATTTTCGTTTTTTTTTTTTTCTCAAAACATTTTATGATCTATCAGGAACTTATATATGTCCTAAGATTTTCCTTCTTCCCCGTTTGGATTGAGAAATGGACGCTTGCAGAAAGAAAGTGAGTTTTTAAGAAAATTTTACTTATTTGGAAAAGCAGGGCATAGAGAATATAAGAAAATCTTTCCTTAGGACTTATAAAAACCATTCTAAATTAGAGAATTCCAAGAAATTAACACGAAAATTATAAGAGAGTTTTATGATAATAATAAAAAAATTCATATTACTAATTTTTTCTATATTTTCTTTCCTTTCTTATGGAAACAATAAAACTAAAAAATTTTTCCATTTTTATTTTTTTTCCAATTTATTTCTATCATTTTCTTTCCTTTCTAATTTCTCTCTCTTTTTAAATATAGGGTTAAGATTTTATCTAAGTAATAAATATTTTATCTGATTGGTCAAAAGTATCTTACTTAGAAAAATAAATTTTGCAAGTCATTCATCAAAAGAAGTTGTGTTGTCTTTTTTTTTTTTTTTTTTTTTCAATTTGCACTTCTTCTATCAGTTGTAGGTGGCATTTTATTATCGAGGTGAAGATTTTTCTTATTCCAGGATTCATGAAGATTGTATTTATAACGTAGGTCCAATCATATCTTACCTACTATGATAAATAGACAAATAAATTTTACAAGCTGACGAAGAATCATAACATATATAATTATTTCTTTATATGTATATATCATACAAAGAATTACCTAAGAGCAAATGATTTGATTTCGGGACAGTAGATCTATTTTCCATCTCACACCTGTTCATTATTTCTATTTTGTTTCGTAGATTCTTATGTAGATTAGATCGGTAAATAACCCAATTATAATAATGAAAATGTGTACTGCCATCGACATAATGTTGTTCGTTTAACAGGGAAAAAAGCAAGGCCATATTTGTAGACCCATTCATTTACAATATAATTCTTATTTTTGCTTTTTCGTTCTATGTTGTAAAAAAAACATTCGGATACTTTGACCCCACTCTCTGTCCACACCAAGTTGAACTCACTTCTCTCTCTCTCTCTCTCTCCACCTTTTCTTTTTCCTCCTTCCTAGACTTGCTTAATCAATGTAGAAATCTAAAAAGGAGCTTCCTTTTTTTCTTTTCAACTTTCTTCTGCTAGCCTTGATTTATGGGTTTTATTTGTTTTTTGAAGCAACTCTAGAGCCAAACTCTCTTCTACTTTACTGGGTTTATTACAAGATTGGGTCTAATGTGTTTTTATGGTTTTGGAAGAACGCGTATTGGTTCTATGGGTTTGGTTTTGCTCCTTTCCTTTTTGGCTGTGTTCAAAGCTTCTGCTGATGAAGGTAAGCTCTCCATAACTTGATGTCATTGCCATCCCTCTTTCTGTCTTCATTTTGTTAGCTGGATAGTCATCTTTCTAGCTTTGAACTCTGGCTATTCTATTCTATATAGGGAAAGATAGATTTCTTGAATGCTTTAGTTGTCTGCTTTCTTGCTTATTATGTCAGTGAGAGTACTTCTATCTGCTCATTAATCTTTAGCCGTTAAGTCTTTGGGGCAACGACTTCCAGTTTTTGTTTGGAGTTTGTTATGGCATACATATTATACTTATTCCCTTAAGTATAACTTCATAGGGAGGATGTTCTACAGTTACACTGTTCAACTACTGAAAAACTCTGTGGTGAACCACACGCCGTCTGTTGGCATTGGGGTCCCTCTAGTCGCTTGACTGAGGTTTTGTTTGTCTTACCATGGCACTTGCATGCAGAATGCCGAAATGTGGTTCTTCTTTCTTCTAAGTATAGAGCAAAACATGTTTTATTTTTTATTACAGTTATGCCCTCAAATGTATCTGGTGAGATCTGAAGTAGCACATATACGACCTTAATACAGTTTGGAACAAAAGAAGGTGCCTCTCTGTTGGAGGTAGGTTGAAGAAACAAACAAAACCAAAACAGAATCAACGGTTAGGTTCCATCTGCTAACCTCCTTGGTCTGAGGAGTGAGTTCACTGATGAGAACACCGACTAAGACTTCCGATACCAACAGGATTAATGGGAATACAAGAAGCTTTACTCTAGTGCATTACTCTTTAATCAATCAACTAACTCGTAACTCAATATATCTCAAGAATGAATTCTTGATGACTGCCATAATTGGCGATTGAGTGTAAGAAAAATTATCAAATTTGGGCTTTTGCAAGCCTTCCTTCTTGTGTTCTGTGCATCTATCTTGCTTTTCACAAATACCCTATCTTTTATTTTTTCTATATCAATGAAAATAAGAAAATAATCTGACATTAACCGCCCATGTTGGATCAAGTGTTGTTCTTGAATTTGAACAATCAAGTTAGGAAACAGAGCTTTCTAGACTATGGTTTAAGTAGGTTATATGGATTCTCATATTTTGGTGGATGCAATTGTCCCTGAAGAACCTGTTATTGAGATCTGAGCTGAGTAATAGTTGTATATTTCTATTTTTAGTGTGATAACAGGAAAACGCCTTGTACCCAGATTAATTTTGTACTATCAATTTTGTTTGATTTTGGATGTGGTAGTTGCCGGTTTTACTTATATAGTGTGTTTGCTAGTGTTTCTTCTACTAGGTTGACATAAAGGGGTAAATTTCTTGTTTTGCAACCTGCCCCAACAATGAGGTGTACTCTCTTGCTTAGAAGATCTCATGATTGATAGCTAGTGGTATCAATGCTTCATTGGTGGATTCGGTATCATTTTGTTAGAGTCTCCTTGTTTATTTGTTTTATAGCATCTTCATTGGAGTTCTTTTGTGGGAACTCCAAGAATGATTAACTTCTCAAAGTATCTCCTCAAATAAAGTGGGCTCCTTACGTAGGGACAGGTTGTCATACAAGGGGCCTCAAAACTATAGGAGGAAGTAGATTTTTGTTCCAACACATTTTTCCAACCCCAGCACGTCAAATAATATGAACTATTTCATTTTTATTAGGTTGAATGATAAAAGAAAGTAAAAGGAACTCACCTTTACACATCTCTAACAAAGTCAAGAGGTGTTTAAGGGGAATGTTTCTAGGTGCTGGTATGGCAACTTAAGGAATTCACCTTAATCACCTCTACTAAACCTTAAAAACATTTTCTGATGATAGAGATTAAATAAGTTTACATTACCTAAAAAATTGAATTCTTGCTGAAGATTTGTTCTTCCAATACAAGTCAGTGTGGAATCAAAATTCTAATTGAGGAGCAATCTACAAGCTTATATTGTAACAAAAGCAAGGGGAAGAATTGGGGATTGAAGAAAATGTATTGGCATATTTTTTCATGAATGTTCTATAACTTTGTCACTGCCCTTTTTGAAGGATTTTGAAAATCTACATATTCTTAGGAATGTACTTTTATTGTATACCTACGCTTCCTATTAGATCTGTGAAATCCATCAATTTTGCACACATGTACAAATGGCAGCAACGCCATCCCGTGTGTAGTACTAAAATTAATGAAATTCAAGTTAAATAACTCAGACTGAACCCATGCGACGTACCTGAGTTGAACAAATACCTGCATAATTTTCAAACTTAAACCATAATGAACTTAATGGTACAAGAAGCTATGCTATTGAACACTTGTTTGAAGTTAGAGGACTAAGCAGGTCTGGCAGGGATCTAGGTGTTCAATAAAATGCCAACATGATTTACCCTATTAGTGAGCTTATAACGGGGGAAAAAATCATGTTCCCTAAATCTTAATAGCAATTAAGAGAGGCATTCTGTTTTGGGGGGGCTGGTGGAGGAAGTTAAACAGACACCCAGTCCAGTCATGTTTGGAGATGATTACATTGGGTGGATACTGGATTGGATAGTTTGTAGTGGTACACTGGACCTGAGTTCGTCTTTAAGGAGTAGATGATTTAATGTATCTGTAGTGCTCATGCCTTCGAACAAGCTACTGTCAGGCCTTCCTTGAATCTAATATAGTTGCTGACAGTCATCAAATTTGGCTAGATGAATTTTGTCAGTGATTGAGGATGTCTAGATGGTATCTAATTTCCTTCTATTTTGTTACTGAGTGAATCTTGTGTCCTTGGTTAGAGTTGTCCGCTTCTATGAGAGAACTTCAATTGGTTGCTTTGATCTCCGATCTTTTGTCATAGGCGAAAACACACTTATGAGAAAAAATGGAAAGGAAGCATCATGCATAATAGCTGTGTTTGAATTGCAATAAGATGATTAGTTGGGAATCAAGGAAAGTTGAATAAAGATGGCGGACATCAATTATAATATGAGAATCAAGTGCATTTATTGTTTCTTATATGATAACCAATAGTGTTTGAAAATTTCTAGATGCACGTTGTTATCCATAGGTGTTTACTTCCCTTTCATGCTTTGTTTGCATATTGAATAGGTTATCAAATTTTGATATAAAAGGGTGAACCAAAGAGAGAATAGCTGCCTTGGTGTTGCTATTCTTGGATTTACAATGTCTCTACATTGTGGCCTTTGTCTATGGTGAAACTCAGATAAGCTTGTAATAAGAAATACACTTTCATTGATTGGGGTTGTGGTCCTTGTGGATTTATTTATTTATTTATTTTTTGTGGATGTAAGCTATGTGTTGTAGGTAAAATGGGACTTGAATAGTGATCTGCAAAATAGAAAGCATTAGGCTATGGAGTGTTGGTGCTGTTTAGTGTGGCTACTCTGATGTTTAAGATAGTAATTCACTTTTGGATGCCTAAGTCAGTAATTTGAGGTAAGTGTTTAAGTGAAGGAAAGTGAGTAAGTTGAGAGAGTCTGTTGCTCCATCCCCGCAGGGGCAGAGAACCCGTCGCTGTCTCGGCTAAAGAGCTTCCCTGTTGGTGCTCCTTGGACATTTATAGAGACAGCTGATAACTGTAGTAGAGTGGCAATTGAATTGTTTAAGACACATTGAGCTCTGTTATTTAGAGCATTTGCTAAATGTGAGACTTTGAGGTAGTTGAGTGGTTATCTCATGTAATATACTTTACTTTGTTTGAATTTTTAAACTCATGGTCTGGGCCTTGGTAATATGGGCACAAGGGTTTAGAGCTTGGAGTTCTGAATCCGAGTTGTTCCGAGCTGCTTCTATAGGTCGTATAGTTTTAGGTTTGACCTAGATGTTATTCACAACTGTGGATCGTAAGCTGTACAAGTTGCTGACTTGATTGTAGAAGGTCAGGCTAAGGTGATGCAGTTCGGTCATAGCTTTAAGTAGGTCAGATCCATGCCTAGGAGACCTTAAACAAAAATCTGCTATCAACACTATGTGACGAAGCAAATTAGATATTGATTTACATATATTTTCATCTTGTGTATGTATGAGCTTATTGTGCTTTTTCGTTTTTTAACAAGAATTGATGCAAGAGTACTCTAGTAGCATCTTAATTTCATTACAAGAACTGATACGAAGATATATTCACTGAAATTTTTGACTTCAACTAATAATGCATTTAAATACGAACCACAATATTTTTATTGTTTTTTCCCTCTGGATGCATTGTTGGAAGATAATTGCTTCTATACACATCCGTTATTCACTATCTGCTGGATTTCATTTCCATTAAATATAATAATCTCCTTCCGTTCATCCAAAAAGATGATAATATCCTTCCATTCAATACATCTTAGGTAAATTGCCAACCTTTTCCAACCTTGCTTATGAGCCCTTTCTTGTTGTATTTGAAAATAGATGGCTTGATATGTACAAAATTGAGACCATGGGCAAGTCTTTCAAATTTAAAGCGAGTTTTCTTTCCTTTTTATTAGTTTTTTAATTACATAAGTAATCTTCTAGTAAGTTTACATTCAAGTTCGATGGATAATCTTGATAACTTATCTAATTGTCAGGAAAGTATGAATTATGAACCATCCTACTCAAAATTATGACAACATTTTTTTGGAGGTCAAATCTGTATTATAGAGAAACTATCTTAGAGGAGACAATTGTTGTTTTATGTCTTTTGAAATAATATATTTAACTAGAGAATACCCAAGAGCGAAAGAGAGCATACTTCTTCTCTTCCATCAATGTGCTTAGCCATATGAGTTTCCCTACTAAAATTATAAATGAAATAATTGTTTGACCTATTTGCTAATAGAGAAATGGCCATTCATGTTCTTAATCTCTTTTCTTAAGCTTTAATGTCACTTCTAGTAAGCAGATATGGTTTGTAATAGAATGGAATCTAAAAGAATCAAGGTTAGAATATAAATCCATCTTTCTGTTGGGACAATGCCCATGAAATGGGAATGGAATGGAATGTGATGTGTGTATAATAGTATTTTTTTAAAACGCCATTAATTAATTCATATGATAATTAGATTGAAAGTTAAATATGTATTGATGATAAAATGGAATTGCGATTCTGCCCCTTTGAAGGTGGAATTGAATTCCCCCTTAGACGGAAACTAAGTTTCTCTTGAAGTTGGAATTGAATTCCCCTGTTGAAGCTGAAATCACCAATTCCAAAGAATTGCGGTTTTATCTTCTAAATATACTTTCGAACATGAGAAATAAAATGGAACCAGGATACGTGGTTTCATTTCGGGTTAATTTCCACGTACCAAATGTGACATAAGTGAATTGGCTGTTGTATTCATTCAATAGAAATAAATGTTATACCAATTTACTGATTCCAAATTTCAAGGAATGTTGATCCTTGTGCTTATGATGCTTTGCTGGTTTATGCCTGCTCTATTTTGTGAAAATTCAAGTCCCACCTGGAACCTTTTTTCTCTTTGTTACTGAAGTTAACAAGAAATGGACAGAATTGAAATTGACCACTGACTTTTGCAGCATGTAACTTTGACTTCCGGACTCATTAGTTGACAAAGTAAATTGAAGTTGGACCACTGCTTTTGTAATATACAACTTTATGTTTTTCACACACCGATTGGTGAGGTAAATTGAAGTTGGACCACTGACTGTTGTTATATATAACTTTGAATTTTTGGACACTAACAAAGTAAATTGTCACTTGTGGTCTGTCATTGAATCTTTGTTGTATGATTTACAAACGATGAAAGGTCCTATTTGTAAAGTGTTTCTGCTTCTTATTCTGGGATATCCCTAACACATTGTCTTATTATCCCTCCACAGATGCTTTTATTGGTGTAAATATCGGCACAGATCTCTCTGACATGCCAAGCCCAACTCAGGTGGTGGCTCTTCTTAAGGCTCAAAATATTCATCATGTTAGGCTCTATGATGCTGACCGATCCATGCTTCTTGCACTTGCCAAAACAGGCATTCGTGTAACTGTTTCTGTTCCAAATGATCAGCTACTTGGAATAGGGCAGTCCAATGCAACCGCTGCAAACTGGGTTGCTCGAAATGTCATAGCTCATGTCCCGGCAACCAATATCACAGCTGTAGCTGTAGGGTCTGAAGTCCTAACCACCCTTCCAAATGCTGGTCCAGTCTTAGTCAATGCCGTCCAATTTATCCATTCTGCACTCATGGCGGCAAATCTTGATAGACAAATTAAAGTCTCTACACCCCATTCTTCTTCAATAATCATTGATTCCTTCCCTCCTTCTCAAGCTTTCTTTAATCGCACTTGGGATCCAGTTATGGTTCCATTGTTGAAGTTTTTGCAGTCTACTGGTTCCTACCTCATGCTGAATGTATACCCCTACTATGACTACATGCAATCCAATGGCGTGGTTCCTTTGGATTATGCACTTTTCCGTCCCCTTCCCCCAAACAAGGAAGCTGTGGATGCAAACACGCTCCTCCATTACACTAATGTCTTTGATGCAGTAATAGATGCAGCATATTTTGCAATGACATATCTAAACTTCACCAATATCCCAATAGTGGTGACGGAGTCTGGTTGGCCCTCCAAGGGAGATTCCTCGGAACCAGATGCAACTCTTGAAAATGCTAACACTTATAATAGTAATTTAATTAAGCATGTGCTTAACAACACAGGGACACCAAAGCATCCAGGCATTGCAGTTAGTACCTATATCTATGAGCTTTACAATGAAGATTTGAGGCCTAGTGCAGTTTCTGAAAAGAACTGGGGTCTTTTTGATGCTAATGGAGTACCTGTATATATATTACACTTGACTGGTGCTGGAACTGTGTTGGCTAATGACACTACAAACCAGACCTTCTGTGTTGCCAAGGAAAACTCTGATCCAAAGATGTTGCAAGCTGCACTTGATTGGGCTTGTGGACCGGGGAAAGTGGATTGCTCAATATTATTGCAGGGGCAACCATGCTATGAACCAGACAATGTAGTTGCACATTCAACATATGCTTTCAATGCTTATTACCAACAGATGGCCAAGTCTCCTGGGACCTGTGATTTCAAAGGGGTGGCCGCTATAACTACAACTGATCCAAGTATGTCTCTTCCACCCGTCTGTGTACTATGCATATGCCAAAAGTAAACATGGAAATTAAAGGAAGTATCACATTTTATTTGAAATTGTTTTTTGTTAGAGGGTAAGCAGCAATTGATTCTTCAGTGGAACTGTTTGGCAATTTGATTGTAAATTTATCAACCCAGCCAGACCTAATCTGTATTTTGTTGAGAGGCAAATGTCTGGCCAACATTCATCCTTTATGAAAAAACCTTACTGTGTACTCATCGCAGACTTCCAATTGCTGTACGCATTATCAGTTCTTCACAATATATCTTTGCTATATGTGTAGTTAGCTATTAATGGATTATTACTTTCTTTCATTTTAAATTCAGAAATTGCTAATATTTTCTTTGATGCAGGCCATGGCTCTTGTATATTTCCTGGAAGGTAGACAGCCTTGCCTTTCATAGTATATATTTTCTTTGCTATGTCACTTATTTCATTGTTGATGCTAGCAGAGAATGATGCTGATGATATCTCCTCTTTTTTTGTAATGTGCAGTGGTGGAAGAAATAGCACCTTTATCAATGGCACATCCCTTGCTCCCTCTTCGAATTCCACAAGTTCTGGATGCCTTTCCAGATACTCTTTCAGCAGCAATACGATCACAAGTTTACTAATGGGCATTTTGTGTCTGACTACGACTGCAGCTTTCTTGTAAAATCCCACCACGCACTTACATTCAATCAGTTCTGATGTCTTGGTCTCTCTCAAAGTGTTTTGTCTTGCTTCTATCGGAAGACCTGCAGCTGACCTGATTTTGTTCCTCCTGGAGTTAAAAGGGGTTGCAAGGTTGAACATAACATGTGACAATTGTACTGATTTTTTTGTTGGATTATGTACAAAGACAGAAATTGTTGGTGTAACATTCTTTAGGTTAATGTTAGCTTCCATTAGGTATTCATGTTTAAATCATTCCTAACGTGTATCCATTCCTTCAATTTTTATTTTTTGTTAAGCCATTCATCATGACATTTTGTTTTCCTTGTTTCCATTTAGTTTTTTAAGGCTCTAGCACTAGTGGTTCCTTTTATTTTTCTACACAAAATAACTTTTGTTGATGCCTGCTTGGATATTGTTAATTACATCTTTGTTATGAAGTGAAATGATGACAATTGGAAACGATATACAGAATTTTTCTGCTAATTGATGACAGTAAGTGGAATCGGTTGCAGTGATGCAGTGACCAAAGTTTATGATTGGCGGCCAAAACCGGAGAGAATAAAAAAAGAGAAAAAGTTTATGATCTTTGATCAAAGTATGCAAGTTTGAAACATCCATCCAATTATGTATCTACAAAATCGCCATTCCATTCTGCTTTACAGATGCTGCAAACAAATTCCTTGGGCCTTGAAGGACCCAATTCCTTGTTTGCATGCAGTCTGCAGTAAGGCTTGTTACAGAAACTACATTTTGAGAGCTGAAGCCAACACTGCGTGCACAGTATATCGTGGCAAAGAGCTTCCTCTAGATCTTCAGGATCAACGCATCCACCACACTCAATGCATCTTGGGATACACAGGGTGCATCCAACGCATTCGGTTAGCTGCCGCTCTCTTCTTAGGGTGCAGGTTTCCTTTGGACAGCTAAAAATCATCTTGACTTCATTGCATTTCGGACAGATATCTACATCAATCACGTGACCATGGCCTTCATGGTTAAATTCCATGGAATGTGCTGTGTGTAGATGGAAGAAGACAGGAGGCTGATTTTGATGGCATTCCTGTGCATGGATCCCTTTAAGATAGTAGTATAATGTTTGAAGGTGTTCTTTGTTCAGCTTGTAAAGACCATTGATTCGGAGATGTTCTACGCCCTTTCCACCAGCAGATAGGGCCTTGACTGCTTTTATTACTCCCTCGGGGGTCAGGTTGATGCATCCCGGTAAATATAACTGCGCATATAATAAGATCTAAGTTGGGAGTTGAGATACATTTGGTTTCAAGCCAATGTACTTATGACACCCAACTTGTAATACGGTCTAATTCAATTATAGAAATGTAACGTGTATCTTCATAATTTTGCAATTTACTAATCTGTGTTTTATCATTTCATAAATATATGATATGTACTATTTACTATTAAACAAGGGCACATGCATATGTATCCCAAGATCTTCAAATCACGTTCATATTACTTAAAAACCCTAAACTAGACGAAAGGACACACTTGGAAACTTTTGATTTGGGATTTAAGAGTGGTGAGGGTGCATTTTTTTTTTTGTCTAGAATTGGAGATTCTGCATAAGATATGTCAGATTTGTGGTTTTGTTGGGGGAACACGTGCATTACATACCATTTTTAATCGAGCACTCACGACTGCTTAACAGCAGAAAAGTGTAGAGGTCATGAATTTTGTTGAAAAACAAAACATGGGTCACTGAATTTTACAATTTACCCTATTTTGTTTCGTAAATTGAGTATTTGTTGAGACCAGTCAAAACTTATTCTTGTGATATTTTCTAATAAAAATTGACGGATGAATCCTAAGCGCGCATTAAGTCTATATCGGTCCATAGTAAATCCATGCACGTCCTAACATAAATATAGACCAACCATTAGCTTACCTTATCCACTCCTTCCCTTCATACACCAAACAATCATGAAACATCATCCACTGAAATGATCCATCCAATTCAAATTGTTGATTAGTTACCTTGTTGAGGAGAGGATTCATCTCTGTAACTCTGAGGAGTCCATCGTCAGTGATCTTCACACAGTTAATGAGGACTAAACTTCTCAATCTACCATTTGCTTTATAAGCAAACTTGAAGAGGACTTCGTCAGACAAGCGAGAGCTTAAAGGATCTCGAACTCTCAGGTCCAACCACGGTAATAGGTCCTTGTCTACTGCATCTCTCAGTGAAACACACACTCGGGACATGGACAACAACTCAGACAACGGAAGGTAAGGCAAAACTAGGGATAAAGCTTCATGGGGTGGTGACCCTTCTTCTCTCTCCTTATGGAGATCGGATTTGTATGGGTCCATCTGAAATCGTATGTATGGAGTCACTTCAAGGAAAGTGCAACGCGAGCTTTTTATCGGCAGATTGGCAGAATGCAACCGATTGCCATGGAGAAACTTCCGTACTGAACGATGATGCACGTGCAAACTTTGGCTTTTTAATTGAGAAGAATCATTGGCTATAAATAAAAGTTGAGAAAAATCTTGGCAAAGAAGGGGGAAAAAATGAAAATTGAGAAAGATCTTTTGTATTTTTTACATGTTTTCTTATGGCAAACATGATGCAGTTACTATGAAGCCTATCAAGCAGTAATATTTTCCAAATAAAAAATGAGAAAGATTTATGCGGTGCATTATTTTTACTTTACGGCAAAAAGAAATCTACCAACGTAAAACATATATCCAAAACTAAGTTTCTTATTGAGTCCTTAGATAATCCATTAATTCATCCGTTCAGGAAATACATGGAGGCGTGTAGAAGAAACCAAATTTAACACAAATTGAGTCAGGTGGAATGTGAAATGACTTTAGATAATCCATCCACAAAAACCCCATTTAAGATAAAATTATATAAATTGTTCGTGTTCGAGGATTTCAAATTTTTATTAGTAACACGGTCATGTTTGGACCTATGAAAACACCTTGATTATTTAACTTAAGTTATAACCGCATTGTTGTTATGATATAGTGCAACTAAATCAACAATATTTATTGCTTGGAACTCCAGTAATGAATAGCTTTATGGTTTAGGTAAACACATAACCTTATCGTGATTTCAAATTATCTTTATTTGTCTGGAAAAATATCATGAGTGTATCCTTTAATTACTAGTTTCTCGTCTCCTCTATAGACTAAGAAAATATCCTTAGTTCTTCTTAAGTACATTGCAACACAGTAATCCTTACATGAGTTGGCCTGATATCTACTCATCATACTTAGAGCATAAAAAACGTCTACTTGCATATATTGACCAAATTATTGAACATATAGTATTTTGTCCATTTTATACTTTTTTACTTGAGTCTTAAAATGCATTCCTCGATGAGATGTACATTACACGATAAGGGCAAAAATCCTTTCTTAGAATTTTACACATTAAATTTGTTCAATACCTTATTGATATACAGGCTTTCACTTGGTCGAAAGAGCCTTCTATGCATATCATGGTACCTTGATTCCTCAAATATAGGCTATTTCTTTTAAGTCTTTTATGGAGAAGTACTAAGCTAATTAAGATTTGGTATACACTAGGATAGGTATATTGTTTCTAATAAGAAAAATATTATCAAAACATAAAATTAAGAATATGACCACACTCCCAATAACCTTCTTATAAATGCAAGATTCTTATTAATTCTTAAGATAACCAAATTCCTTTGTTGCCTAATTGAATTTTAGATTTTAACTCTATGAAACTTGCTCTAATTCATAAATAGACTTCTTAAGCTTATAGATTTTATTAGCACTGGTGTTATAAAACCAAGAGGATGTTCCATATATACTTCTTCCTTTAACTTTCCATTTTGAAAAACTATTCTATCATCCATTTACCAAATATTATAATCCTTGTTAGCTACTATTATAAGTAGATACCAGATGGACTTAAGCATTATAACTAGCAAAAAAGTTTCATCATTGTTAATTACATGATATTAGTTAAACCCTTCACTACTAGCTTATATATTTACATTCTTTTACATTTATCTTCTTTACAAAACCTACCTATACCTATATGTTATATCTTAACTGGTACATCCACCAAATTCCATACTTAGTTGTAGACATTGAGTTTATCTCAAAACCTCATGGCTTCTACCCATTACTTAGAGTCTAGTGAAGCAATTGCTTCATTGTATATCAATGGGTCATTTGTTTCGATAAGCAGTATATATTCTTAATGTGTCATGAAGACATTTAACCTTTTAGGTCCTTAACGTACTTTATTTGACTTACGTAACTCTTGTGTTTTATGAGTAGTCTTTAGTTGTGGCACCAAAGGTGCTTGTGACGTTTGATCCATTTTCAATTCCTTATGACCTAACTCATTTGTGAAAAGCCTGAATTTTTTCAAGAATTACTTTACTCTTATTACTTTCTTTGTAGTATAGTGAGTAATATAAACTCTATGGTTGCTTGGAAAATAAAGTAGTGTCTCTTGGTTTCTTTAGGATGTCCAATAAATGAAAACTTAATGGATCTTATTGTAAGCTTTTGAGAGAACTCTCTCTTCATATAAGCATTGCAACCCCATACCCCCATACCTTAAAAAGACAAATTAGGTTTCTTCTAAACCAAAATTCATATGGTGTCTAATCTTCTACCTTAGTTAGAACATGGCTAAATGTAGATGTTGCAAATTCTAGAGCGCAAACCTAGAAGGTTAAGGGATGACTTAAGTGAATGATCATTGACTAAACGTATCCCTTAGAGTAAGGTTCCTTCCTTTTTGAAACAACATTGTACTCTAGTGTTCCAAGATGTGTAAGCTTGGAAACTATGTGACATTCTTTTAGGTAGTCAAACGAATTCTAGGCTAAGATGTTGATCATATCAAAGTATATCTATCTTCTTACCAAGATGATTTTCAATATCACTTCTAAAATTTCTAAAAAGTTTCTAACTTATTCCTCGTTAATTAGATATATCCATACCTATTGACATCATTAGTAAAAGTCATAAAGTAAGAAAACCCACTTCTGATTTGAGTTGACAATAATCCATAAACATTTGTGTAAACGAGTTCTAGTGGCTCCTTTACTCTTTTACCTTCCTGGTAAAAGATTTCTTAGCCCTTATAAACATTCCTGGTAAGTGTCTATGGAATAAATATCAAATGAATCTATATATCCTTCATATTGAAGTTTAGCTCAGCATTTCTCGTTTAAATAACGAAGTCTAAAATGCCATAAGTAGGTTAAATTTGAATCACTCGTTTATAGTTTCTTAGTCTCAATGCAATAAATAGGTTTACTAGTACTAAGAATATGAAGATCAATATACATCATCTTTGGTGATAGTGCATGACTAAGACTAAGAATTCATTTCAAGCATCATTAAGTAGTGAAGCATAATAATAGCAGTAATAAATAGGGTCATTAGAATCCTTAAAGCAACAACTGACCTACTAGCTATTTGCTTATAATTGGAATGAGTACTACTCTTAACATTTGGAAAATAAGAACTTTGCCACCAAATGAGTTAATTCTTAGAAGCCAAAAGTAAGCCTTATCTCTAGTTTAATGTGACAATTTTATATTTCAATTTTGGTCATGATCTATTGGTATTTCTTTGATAGGATTTTAATGTATCGGTATAAAAAGTGAGTTTTCATAATACATTTAAGCAATGTTTCAATTTTTTTTTTCATCGTAGCTCATTTAATGCCCAAAATTGTTCAAATATAATGTTAGGTTTAAAATCAAAGAAATTGATAAGTATTTTAGTTGATTTATTACTTTGGTTGATCTTGGAAGTAAGAGAAATGAATGTATTTTATTTTGAATATCGAATGTAATTAAAGGTGCTCATAAGACTTAAAAATGACGTTCGTAGCATTTTGTAAACAAACCAAACAAATGGGTTGTTCATACTTAGAGTTCCAAATATGAAATCAATAAAGTTTCTAATGTAATACCAATTATGTTATGAAATTGATGTGAAATGCTTATTACTCACAATGATGCATATAAATGAATCACAAATGAATTAGGTGGTGTATATAAATCAAAATAGTTGATATTAGTCACCCAAATAAGTAGATTTCATAACTTTTATGAATATGTTGATTGATCAGATTAGAAATAATAAGTTTTTGGATACGCAGTATAAGTATAACTTATGCACTTATTCAAAAAATAAGGTATAAACCTATACAAATTGATGGTAAGTAGTATAATATATATAACTAATAGACAACATATAAATGTCTATATATATACACGTATACATACACACACACACATACACATACACATACACATACACATACACATCAATATGTGAATAAGAATACTTAATACTATTATATTAATACATAAAACAAGTATATTTTTATAAATTTATTATTTAATATATATCGTCTAAACATTGTGGGATGACAATGACATCATTCTGAATCATAAATAAATTGTAGTGTTCTGTAGCTTTAAGAAACCTAAACATAAGTTTATTATATTGTATAGGATTTCTAATTGATAAGGAGCTTGACGTAGCATACTAGCTTGAGCAAACATCATTTTAGGTAAGTAGGAATTTTGAAGATTGGAGTATATACTTGCTTGTGGTTGTAAGTAGTTGGTTATATGCATGCTACGCTTATGATTGGATATTGAAATGCTAGTTGGTAGTTAAGTTACATGTTTTGTTATGCTATTGTGAAATTTTTTTGATTTGTTTGTGAATCAGTTGACTACCTTAACTGGATTAATATAAACTTGAACTATACTTTAAAATGATACCCATTGCAACCCATTGGAGGATGATTAGGATTCTCTAGCCTAACTTCGACCCCTTTAGAAAGGTAGTGGTGAATTAGTGTTTTCTTACCCTTAGTCAAATTAAGTAATAGGAGAGAAGGTCGTGGTAATATTAGGGGTGCTATTTCAAAGGTAGCCATGGGAGAAGTAGTGTCTCTATTGTACAAGCCTAGATCTGATCGTGAGAGCATCGTAACCTTTATGATGGCATTGTAGCCTTCATGTGTAAACTTGTTAACTTGAGTTAGAGTAGACATAATTTCTCTAACCCCATAACGGATTGGATAATGTTGTGCAGATGATATTTGTTTTGTTGCATTACATGAAATAAATTGGTTTGAACAACTTTTTTGATTTGCTTAGCTTGTTAAAGCATTGGATGGACTAAGATCTTGAGTGCATGAGAGTTTTTGCAAACCTAATAGGAGAAGCTATGCCAACATATCAACGTAGATTATTGTGGAAAAGTTAATCATAGAACTGCTTTTACCATCTATTTTACTATTTGATAGGGGATACCGATTCTCTATGATATTGAAGGTTTGATTGAGACTATAAATGCCTTTTAATATTTATACAAAAACTTGTATTTATATTTTATTATTTTTAATAAAATATCTAGTAGGTTGTAAGTTAAATAAGATCTTATGTGATTATAACTAATAGAGTAGTTGTTGCGAATCTATTAGGGCAACCTACTGGATAGGTAGTGTAAACCCTTAAATTTTGGCTCATGATATGGAGTGCTCACTTCCATTAATGTATAACATTTTATTTAATTAAAACGAGTAGCTCTTATCTTTAAAATTAAAACAAATCCATTGATATCTAAACTTGATATTGAAATCATGTTCTAGGTGAAACTTAAAATATAGAAATTGTTATCTAATTTTAATACTAGTTCACTAAGTCAATAAATAGTACAAATTCCAATAGTTAAAGGGGAAGTCTTAACTCCATTAGCTATTAGTAGATTTACTTCTCAATTGGACAACTCCTTGCTTTGCTTTTACTTAAATCCTATAAGTTAACACAGATATGTGAACCACATCTTACATCTATAGCCCATGCATAAGAAATAGAAAGATCACATTCTATCATAAACATGCATTAGGAATTATCCTCTCCAAATATATTTCTCTTGAAGTGAATATAGTTTCACTTCTAGTGGCCTTTCTTGTTGCAACAAAAAAATAATGTATTCTTCTCATCACAATTAGGCTTGTGTTGCCCCCATTTTAGCTTAGGTTGTTCACCTTTTGTTGCTTACTTAGCCTTAATTTTTTATTATTTCCACCAATCTCTCTCTTATTGGACTTGTCAATCAAGAGAAATTGTTGAGATACATTTGTGTTGGACTTTATGTCCCTTTTTATAGTCCTTAACATAACAAGCAAGTTTATTAGAGACCTTTCCATGTTTTTCATGTCGGAATTCATGACTAATTAGGAGAAAGAATTTGATAAAGAAGATAGGATCATATTGGTGGCTAAGCTATCATCAAGCTTGGAGCCTAAGTTCTTGAGCCTCTCTATGTATCTTATCATCTTGAGTACATGAGATCCAACTTCCTTCAGCTATCTTATAGTTAAACAAGGCTTGGGACATATTTACTGTTCAACCTTCGCATTGTCCTAGATTAACTCCTTTAAGTGAGCATATACCTCTCTTGTAGACATATTGTCATGCTACTTTTGCACTGACATTGTAAATAACATAAAATACTAGACATCAAAAAATGTCCTTCAGGTGCATCTAATATTGTTCATATTGCGCAATGGTGGCATCTTTGCTTGGTTCGTTAACTTATTCCTCTTGTAGGATGTATAATTTTCTTTTATACCTAAGACAATTTTCATTTTCCTTAGCTAGTTGAGAAAATTTGGTCCAAAGGGGAGGTTGTCTTTATCTAGCATGGATCATGGCAAAAAAATTGTTGTTTGCCATTCTAGATTCATATAGAGTAAATTACAAAGTTTAGTATCTGTGGATGACTAAGGTCTTTCAAATTAACTTACATTTATTGTTTTAGTTAGACTTAAGAACCCTCGCCATTAGGCTTGAGGAACCCTATTGGAAGGTTCCCCAAGGGGACTAAATCCTGAATAAAATTAATATATACATAACTAGGCTATACTTACATATTTCATTATTTTAGATAGGTCTTAACTTATTGTTCGTAGATCCATACAACTTTTAGACTTTTTCGTTAGGTAGCCTCTTGAAACAAGTCCATATTTGAAAACTAATTATAGTACATAAAATTATGAACCTTAGACCAAGTTAACAAGTTAATGCTTTTATTTAAGTAACTAAGTAATAATATATAAAAATTGTAATCATTTTACTAATCTACATAATAAAAAGAAAAGAAATTTTTTGACCAATTTATAAGCTACGACTGGAGGGTATTATAATTTATCTTGATATGGTATATTTAAGGGATTTCATTTAGTCATTACATGTTACCTAATATGCATGCTATTGTTGGTATATATTAACCTCATTTGTATATATTAAATAAATATCAATGATAATAAAATAACTACAATTCTTGTTAGGAAAAGGAAAAAATATTATATATTTTTTAAAATGATTCCTAAAATAGAGCTCTTAGAAAAATAATATTGACACTACCATAGTTGTAATCGGGTTTGATGATAGTGGAATTTTGCCCTAGATTATAACTCGGCACATTACTTACCAAGTTGACTATTTTGCTAAGGTTGGTAATATGACTTTATCTGATGACTAGGGAGACTTTGGGCCTAGCTAATCTGATGGGTTGAAAAGCCTAGTTTGCCCCATTTAAATACTTTGAATTTGAATAAAGGCATAACAATTTGTCATCCACCCAGCTTAACTACACAACTACCCACTCTGCTTGTCTTCCAATGTGTAATTATATTAAGAAGTCGCCACGTGGCTCATGACAAATGAATTACCTGTTAAATGCCTATAAATATGGAGATATCAATATTGTAAGAACTTTCTATGCACTCTTAAGTATTCACTTACTTATTCTCTTATACTTTCTTTCATACTCTGACTTAGGAATTAGAGTAGTTATGTCAGACTAGTCCTAGCACCCCCTTTAGGCTAATTTTCTTCTCTTTTTCAAGAACCAACTTACATGATATTTTTGACCAACAACATTTTAGCTTTGTCTATTTTTGAACCTTCTTACCCATGGCAAAAACCCAATTAACCAAAAGTGCTAATATTGGACCTTCTCCCAAGCCATTTTAGGGGGAAGTAGGTACCCTGATGAAGATTGCTTGACTAGGTTAGAGGAACTTTGATACAATTTAAAGTACGTAGCAAACATGAACTACAAATAGGTATTCAGAGTTTGATGGAAATGAGAAATTAGTAAGTGGAATGGGGTTTTTGGGATGTGAACGTGTATGGATATTACACACTAAGATACAAACACAATTAGGGATTGAGCTCGAAATGGATTTTGATATGACTCACAAGAACCAAACCAAGGTTTTGGTTTCAAATGAGAGTTAAATGCAACTTACTAACTCGTTCAAGTGAAGGGGTTCACTACAATTGCACGAAGAGGATTGATAAGAACTCACTAAGGATTAAAGAGCAAATAACACTCAATAATCAAGCTCGACTTAATTAAGCTTACAAGAGAGACAAAGCTCTTGAGAATACTCACTTTAATTCTTAATATGAAAGGTAATAATTCGACTACTTACAATACTTTGCTATTTATAGTAAATCTTAAACCCTAGTGGCAAAATTGTATAATATATAAGGCCTTAAAACCCTAAAGACGAGGCTTACAACTTAAAAGTAACAAAAATATTTATAAGTATACAAAATAGTATTAAATGGTGCTTTTAATAGGAAGGTTAGCGTATAAGGTATCTAAGTTGTTCTACGATAAGTCGGGTTTGAGTAGGATCAGGGTGGTAGTTGGCTGTCGAGCTTAAGTTGGATTCCTTAAAGTTATAATGTGCTCGACCGAGCTCTTAGTGAGGTCAACTTACAGTTGCCAAACTTGTGGATTGCTTGACACTAGATTCGTCGTACTGTGTTGAGTTGGTCTTTGGACTTAGGACCTTGGCTGTTTGGTCCTTGGTTTATTTGGTAGCCTATAGAGTCGTTGTCGAGTTGCCTTTCTTTCGATTCTTAACCTTTTGGCATTAGCTTGACCTTGAGCAGATCAGGTTGACTTCGGTGTAGAATAGGTCGGTTGTGGCTTGGAGATGGTCGTAGGCCGATTCTTATCAAACTCTATGCTAATTTGGCCAAGGAAAACCAAGAATTGTCTAACAAGAATGATGAAATCTTGAACATCATTTGAAAAAATAAGTCACCTAATCAAAATTAGGAGCACAGTGACAATAATGTTGAAGACTTTGGTAATTTGGTCCATTCACTTGAATTGCCAAGAAAGTAGGTTAGAGAGATGTATGGAACTTTGATCCTTGCACTTAAAAGATTGGATAAAGGAAAACAACTACAATAAGCACACTATGCTGGACCATCTTATGTTAACACCCTTGCTATGACCGGTTGTTAATTTACAATTAAGAAAAGCCCTTTTGTTTCATAAATTTTGGAAGAAGTCATACCTCAACATGTCAAACTACCACAGAATAAAAGACTCGGAGTATCATCTCAAATATTATTGTACTTTTGCTAAGTTACATGGCTTGAGTGATGTCATGGCTTGTCAAGCATTTCCTTCAACTTTACGAAATGCTACAAGTATATGGTTCAAATACTTAAAGCTGAATACTATCACGTGTTTTATGGATTTGGTAGAGGTGTTCTTGCAACACTTCCTCACAACCAAAATCCTAGTTAAGGACTCATCTATCCTTAACACTATCAAATAGAGATACGTTGAATCCATTAGAGATTCTTTGGCTCGGTTTATGGTTGAGATAATTCAGATCCCATAATTAAATGAGTGTTGCTTAAATGTAGTGATTGATGGAGTGAAGACACATAGAGATTTCTTTAAATCTCTAGCTAAAAATAAGCCAAAGACATTTACAAAATTTAAGGCTAAGGTTACCTCTTACATTTGGAAAGAAGACAATATAAAAAGCTCGATGTGAGGTTGATCAAAATGGAGGTGATCAGAAAAAAGGATAAGAACAAGAAAAGTGTAAATGATAGGCTTGTTGGATGTGATGACCATTTTTTGGAAGGCGGTAGTGGTGAAAGAAAGAAGTTGCATATTCCAACCTATTCTATTCATACTCCCCTTAGTCGTCCAATATCTAACATATTGATCGAAGTGCAAAATTAGAGGGTGTTGCAATGGACTAAACATATTAAGGGAAACCTATTGGTAGAAATTGAATAAATATTGTGATTTTCATCATGATAAAGGCCACAACATCGACGAATATATAGCTCAAAAATGCTATTGAAGATACAATGCAATAAGGATATTTGAGCAAATTCTTAGCTTGTGATGCTAAAAATATTAAGTGGTCAAGATGGAGATGAAGAGATGAATAGGATAATATGAATGGCCTCTTTAGGCCAGAAGGGAGGTAAGAGAAGGAAGTAATAATAATAGGGCCGTAAATGGCATTGTAAACATCGTTGTTAGTAGACCCTTAGTTTAGGCTGGTCTTGCTCCTTGAGCTTGACTAACACCATATATTATGTTTATACTTTGCAAGGCAAGAAGGTGAAGGTTGACAATTCTATCCCTTTCACATAGAAGGATTTCAAAGGCATATAAGGCCTCACGATGACGCAATAGTAATGAGTGCAAGAATTGCCAACTTTGAGGTCATGAAGATCTTAGTTGACCCTAGAAGTTCGGTAAATATTATCTTTTAACATGCCTTCGACCAAACGAAGCTAAAGATTAAAGCACAATTATGATCCCACGATTATGATCTGTCTGCTTTCAACAACTAGCCTGTATGAGTAGTTGGAGTAATTTCTCCTCCAATCTAGATTGGAGATGATGAGAACGTAGTAGAAGACAAAGTAGATTTCCTTGTTATTAAATGTTAGTCCCCTTACAATATGATTATGGGTTGACCATGCCAGTAGTTGTTTGGTATGGTCTCATTAATAGCACATTTGAAGGTAAAATTCCCTACTCCTATTAGAGTTGGAGTATATAGGGGAGACCAATTAGGGATGCTACTAGGGTAGGTTCGGAATGGGTTTTGCAAAACCTTAACTTAACCTACTATCTTACAAGACTTCCAAAAATCCTATAGGGTTTTATTTTGTTTTTAAAACCCACCCTTATAAGGTATCTTAAAACCTATTAAAAACTTGACCCAACTTACTAATACTAAAAAAAATTGATTTGTGGGTGTATATGAAAATAAAGCAAATAGTGTATGGTTTATTTTAAATAATAAAACAAATGGCATATAACTAGTCAAGACTAAACTAACTTCTTTTTATTTTAAATTAATATAAAATTAATGAAAAGGAGATGGGTAGGGATTGAGGAATGTGGCTGACTAGCTGAGAGAGAGAGTGAAGGCGAAAGAAGAGAATCATAGAGAATGTGAGAGAGAGAAAGAGATGAGAGTAAGGGTTTTTTTTGAAAGATGAAGCATAAAAGAGACAATATATATTATATAAATTATTATGTTTTATTATTTACAACTAATACTAAATTACTAATATCATATATGTATATTATTATTTTTAACTAGGTTTGAGTTTTTCATTAGGGCTTTTTTAAATCCTAGGGCTTGACCCAAAATCCTATAGGTTCAAACCTTACAGGGTTTTAAACGAGTCAGAAACCCTATAATGACCTGCCCAGTGGCATCCCTAAGACGAACAGTTAGCTAAATCATTATATTTAAAGGCATTTAAGTGTAGAGAAGTTTTCCATATCAAAGCAAATCTAAAGAGAAAGTTTGGTAATTTAGAAAGTGCCAAAGATTAGGTTGAGGAAGTTCAACTTGGGGACGATCTAGATAAAACAACCAAGATAAGGAAGCCATTGTTGATAAAGATCCGAGAAGACTTGATTAAGTTCCTTCGTGATAGTGCTAATGTTTTTTCATAGGCTTTAATGGGAATCAGCCTTCGATCATATCTACGCTGAGGCTAACTAATCCCAAGCCAAGATTGATTAAGTTGAGGTCAGCAGTTAGATTTCTAAGTTCAAGGGGAAGAAAAGAAGACACTTGGCACTAAGTATATCATCAGCTAAGACGCCGAGAGACCACAGGACCGAGGACTCGAGGCCCAAGATCCACTTGATACGATACTAAGAGACTAGTGCTGACTAATTTTATCACTTGGCAATTATGGGCCGACCTTTCTAGTGTCTCAGCCAAGTACTCTGAGACTTTAAAAGCTCTTCTTTGAACTTGGACATCCAACTGCTAACCTTGCCTAATTTGGATCTTGCTCTTTCCAGGACAGGCCAAGTGATTGCATGCCGACTTCTATTAAACAAATAGTTTTGTATTCTTGTACATGTTTTCTTTATTTTATTTATGAGAAAAATTCTTTAAGGTTTAAGGCCTTGTATATTATTTACAGTTTTTCCATTAGGGTTTAGAACTTACTATAAATAGCAACACTTGTAATCATAAAAGGACAGTCTAGAGACAGATAAAGTAAAGAATATTCCCATACAAAGAGTGAAACTTTTCCTTCTTCAAGCTAGGCTATACTTGAGCTAGTAGAGCTTGTATTTGCTGGATTATTGAGTATTGAGTAAACTCTTTAATCTTTCCTATGTTCTTATCAATCTTGACCCTAAGATTGTGGTGAACACTTATTTGAGTCAGTTAATGAGTTGCATCTAACTCTCATTTGAATCTCAAGCGACATTTAGTGTTCGTGAATTGCATCGAACCCTATTTTGAGCTCAAACCCCTGATTATGTTTGTGTCTTGGTGCATGATATCCATCTACATTCACACTCAAAAACCCTTGTTTTACTTCCTGTTCTTCATAACCACTCGAATCCACGAATACCTATTTTGTTCGTCCGTCCCATTGCCCTGTTTTAGCATCAGACTCCCTCAAATATGCTGGGCATCCCAAGAGAAGTTATGTCATACAAATTGTAGATAGATCTTAATGCTAAGGTTATTCAACAGAAGAAGAGGTATTTCGCCGTTGAACAGCAAGTGGCAATAAGGTTTATGAGGTTCAAAAACTATTGACAATAGGGTTTATGAGGGAAAAGCCTTATTCAACGTGGCTGACCAATTGTGTACTAGTCAAGAAATTGAATGGCAAGTGGCATAGGTGTATAGACTTCACCAACTTGAATCAGGCTTGCCTCGAGGATTGATTTCCTTTACAGATTATCAATTAGTGGGTTGACTTAACTACTGGGCATGCCTTGCTTTCTTTTATGGATATATTTTCTAGCTATAATAAAATCAGAATGGAGAAAGAGGATGAGGTACACACATCATTTGTTACGAACTTTGGAACATATTGCTATATGATCATGCCCTTTAGATTAAGGAATGTTGGCGTAACCTACTAGAGACTTGTAACAAAAATGTTTAAGCCTCAAATCCACCGTAATGTTGATGATATGATAGTCAAGAGGAAAGAAGAGGATTAGCACCTTATTGACTTAGATGAGACTTTGACACATTGAGGAGAAACAACACAAAGTTGAATCCATAGAAATGTGTTTTTGGAGCTACCTTAGCCAAATTCTTAGGGTATATGGTAACTCAACAAGGCATTGAAGTGAACCTAAGAAACATCGATGCAATAAGGAATATGAAGTCCCTAAGTGCAGTCAAGGAGGTTTAGGAGTTAATGAGCTAGATTATTGCCTCGAATAGATTTGTTTCAATGAGCATAAATATATGTGTAGAGTTTTTCAAGATTCTAAAGAACCCTAGGGAGTTTTGATGGATTGATGAATGTGAGATCACATTCAAAGAATTGAAGGATCTTTTGGCATTACCTCCAATACTTTCGAAGCCAACTTGAGGAAGATTTGTTCTTATATCATTCGTTAGCAATTGTAGACACCCCATTTTTACCACCATTTATTTTAATTTTAATCTCTTTATGCTTTTAGGCCAGGTTTACAAAAAAATTTTAAAAATAAAAGAATTAAAAAATTGAAAAAAAAAAGTGATAAAAGTGTTTGAGTCGAGTTAGTTAGTCTTTTAGGGTCAGATTAGGCGATAGTTGAAAATATACATGCGATTTAGTAAATTCGAAGTCTTTTGGTTTTCACTGAAAAAATATTTTTTTAAAATAGTCCAACAAAACATTTGAGTTCATAAATGGGTGTTTGTCCAATTTAAAAAATATTTTAACTGGATTAACTAAAATTAAGACTTAGATTTACTAAATTTAAAAATGGTGTTAAAAAAAAAATCTTTATCCTGTATATTTTAGGTTATGTAAATGGGTCTAGGTCATTTTCGAGGATAAGTAGAAATGAATTGGGCTTGGATTTGACAAGGGTTTTGAAGTTGGGCTTAGCTTAGAAAGGTTAACAGAATTTTAAATTCACTAATTAATGAGAATCTTAGCATAGCTAAATGACTAAGCGAACATGACATAGCTAAATATCAGGAGTTTAATACTCAATATTATGCTTGGGGGCTTTTTATTTTTGCACGTGACCACTTGTTTCCTTCTTTAATTTTTTTTTTTTTAGAAACAAATAGAAAATGGAGGAAAATGTGCAAGCTTCTAGAGATTTAATCTACATTGTATCTTGTCAAATCTTCATCTTTTCTTTGTGGATTTGGAATAATCTTTACAAAATCGTTGATTAAAACTTCAAATTTTATAATTATTTAAGATGATGACAACAAAATCAAGATTTGATAAAATTGAGCTGATCTTAAATCTCATTCATAGATGATTTAACTTAATCTGGAACCAACAAGAAGATTCAATCTTTAATTCTATAAATCGGTTTTGGATTGAAGAGAAAAAAACATCATCATCCTTATGATCCACTCCTTCTACCCAACTTGTCAGCCTTTCTCTTTGCAACCTCCATTGTTGAAACGTAAGCACAGACCCTACGCATAACCACACCTATCCATGTAAACACAGTCATAGCATCCATAACCCATCGTACTAGTGATACGGATCACTCCCTTTTGATCTAACCAACAACATATGCCATCCTCTCGTACAAACCACCAACCAATAATCACCTTAGCTCGACGCTGTGTAGCACTACTTGACTACCATCCTCTTATTATTGTTCAAACTCAAACCCAGAACCATCCTCGTACAAAACCATTGTTTGCATCTTAACCATCACAGAACCCAACTATAAATAGCAACCCCCAAGCACAGCCACTCTCTTTTGTAACCCAAACCCACTCCATAGTCACCACTAACATCCACGTACATAACAGCACATAACACTCATTCATCTCCCTTACCCACTCCACAGTCACCATCAGTAGTACCCAATGCCCACATGACTGCTGCTCCTTTGTGACTCTAACCTAACATTAACCGCCTATAATAACACATCATTTTTCGAGACCTACTGTAAGGACCTTTGGGGGGGGGGGGGGGGGGGGGGGGGGGGTAGTAGTATTGCTTAGAATTTCCATATCATGTGTGCACCCATGATAAGAAAATTGCCTTACAAGTTAGAGATGGTAAGACTCTACATAGTTAGTTTTTAGGATCTTCAATTTTAGTTCATTAACTCATTGTATAATGTAAATAACTATGGATATTTATTATTCCACATTTCCTCAGAACCGTAGAGAATTGGTATCTCCTACCAAAATAATGAAATAAGATAGACAATTCCAGGAAACTCTAAACTTACTAAAGTACTAAACTTAATTGACATATTAGTTGTTTCCTAGAGCATTCCAAATTAACTACACAAGCTTTTCATCATACTGATTCAATGGTAGTACTCCACAGTCGATTCCTATCCTTGTCTCAGCTATCAATTAGCTTACAAGGAAAAGAACTATTTGGGTCTAAGCTTACGCTTAGTGAGATAAACCCCTTCGTAAATACTGCATGACGAAAGTTTATTTAATGCATAAACATATGAATGCATGATTAATCAGTATGCTAAACAATACATGCAGTGGCCTAGGAATTGTATGTAACTCAGAATTACGCCCTTTGTAGTTGAGGTTGGAGATAATTAACTAATACAAACCAAAATCTGAGTCCTAGTACTTAGGTTTTATATCAATCGCACTATTGTGCTTAAGTCAAAACAAAACCATATATATATATAGAACGTATATAATATACTTTCATTCTGAGCAACAAATTATATTTTCAAAATCCCAAGTCTTGTGGTGTGGTGGCCTCTATAATCCACAAACACATGTCCTAAGCAAAAGCCACAAGACATGGCCCCTTGCCAATAGTTGGTGTCTCCTAATACTTAGTAAGCCCTTCAACTTAGGACATAGACTCAATAAAATGATGGCGTAACTAGTGCCCAATCCTGCAGGAGGCCCCAATCCTACAGGTGAGTCTCTTCCTATCTTCTGTATGAAGTGGCAGTCGGTGTCATACGATGCAATTATGAGAAATGTATGATTCAGTGAATTTTCTTAATCATATAAGTGCTTAATCTAGTTTTTATGGGGATCATACAATTTCATTCTATACAACAGTACATATATGTCATCACAAACAATTCTCTTTATTATCTAATTAACCAGTCATAGCATTCAATCATAATATCACGCACATGCATTTCCCATATCCCACAAGCATCCAAGTATGGAGTCATAAGGAATTTACTCACTTAGTTATGTAAATCAATTGAAGTAATTTGAGGGTAGGTCATCTCCAAAAGCCAGGTCCCTTGGATATCGCAAGTATGATACTATAAGGATTTGAAATAGAACTTAGAAAACTAAGCTAAAACCCTTTAAGTTATATTTTTAATTAGTTTTCATATTTTTCTCGATTTTTTTGCTTAAATGTTCAATTGCGTATAACTTTCTCATTTTAAATTTGATTTTTATGATCTTATAGTCAATTTTCATTGTTTTTGAGTGTACTTTAACGTGGTGAGGTTATATTTTTGAGATGAGGTGGAAAAAACTGTCTATAGGTTAGAACAGTAGTGATCCCCATGTTTTGGTGTCCTTTTGGGTTTTATTTGATTGTTGGGCTTTTTAGTTGTCTTAGGAAATTCTTTGGGCTTAGGCTTAGGACTTTATTCTAAACTTAAAATACTCTTTAAGGTCAGATTTCCAACTTTGGTTTACACTCTTGGTGCTAACAACAACTCCTTAGGCTTTAATGTGGCCTTAAATTATCAAATAGGCTTGTTTTTGGTTTAAACTAAAGTTAGTGACTTTGATGGGCTTATGGAGTCTTAGGTGGACTTCTTGTAGGCTTCAAAACAACCTTTCTTAATGTTTTAAAGTGCTGGTCAGAATTTTAATGAAGGCCTAACTTAGAGTTCTAGGCTCGTTTTGAGAGTTTCAGATTCGGTTTTGAATTTTAGGCTTTGTATACTCACTATATTTGCTTTGGTTGATTTTTTTACTTTGTTCACTTGGTTTTATCATATTTTTAAGTGGCTTTTACTTATGTTCTAGATTTGGCCATAAGAGTCTAAGGGTAACACACTTGGTTTTTCAACTTATTTTATCATTTTCTTAAGTTTAAGGGTTAGATCATAAACCTATGTTACTCATATTCTAACTCTGACTTAACTTCTCTTCTATGAGGCAATTATTTAGCTTATATACTACATGAAAATAATAGTTCTCATACTTATCATAACTTCTATGCCATAGTTCACATCTCACAAAGTTAATTTCCTCATAAAAGGTTCATATAATGGATTTTCCTTTAGCTAAGGTTAGTTTTGAGCATGTTCAACTTAATAGAAGTGAAGATAACTCTTGAATAGCTTTCTTATACTTCACATCTAGCATGCTTTTTCTTTGTTCATGTACATATTTCATGACTTCCTTCACTTAATATCTTTCATTCTAAGTGTTAATCAGGTCTCCTTACATAGCACCGACTTATCATGCTCATATTTTAGCTTTCTTGTGAAAGATTCATAAACTTATTTCTTAAAGTGGCTAGCTAAGTTATCATCTTAAGTTTATACCAACATCTTTATAAAAAATTATGGTCTCCCAACATGTCATACTAGATCACTTAAACGAGGATACAACTTACTTGTCCTTAAAATCGTAAACAAAGTGGTTGTGCAACTAAGTATCCTCTTGGCTTGTTATCTTTCTTCCTCTTCTTGTAAGTTATTTTGGAAGCTAAGGTCTTGATCTTTAAAGTGGGTTTTTGGAGATATTCTAAAGTTCCTAGAAGTGGTTTTTGAAGTTGACAAATAGAAGGCACAAAATAAAGCTTGGTGCCATGAGTATGAAAGCAAAATAGTGGCGGCAATGTTGGGATTTTGTGGGGTTGGATTTCTTCTTTTGGTTTATGTTTAAAGTGAGAGAAAAGGAAGTGAAAATGAAAGTGAAATGAGAGAGTGAATGGCCGATTTTGAATGGGAGGGAAGTGTGTTCAAGAAGCTTGAATTGGGTTGTCTTTTAGCATGTATAAATGCCAACTTTTGACAAAACTAGATGATGTAAGCATTAAGGGATGAATAGTAGATGTGTAAGGCAATCGAGTAATTGAAAGTTGACAAGGCATGACCTCCCTTAGGCTTTCTTCCCAATCGGCCATAGGGTGTCCTTTTTGGGCATTGAGTTGTCTTGTCACTTAATTAAAAGTTGAATACATAAAATAACGTGATAACTTGTTCATATATATTATAAGTCATGGTGATATAAGGAAAGTGTCTTATCACTAGCTTTTAATAAGTTATTAATTGATAAATGATTCCAACTCTCAATTGATAAGTTATCTAAGGTGATTGGTTGGTTTACTTATTCATGTACACAATTGTTATGCATTAAGAATAAGGGAATCGTCTTATACAAAATTCTTTTAGAGTCTGTTTCTTAAATAATTTTGTAAGTTAAAATTTAATTCTTGTAAAATTATGAAATCTTCTAGAGTTGAAGAAAATTATTCAAATTAAATTCTCAATTAGTCGCTTAGGGTTACAAGTTTTTAATTGTTTTAGGATTTAGGGTTTTAGGTGACTTAAGGTCTATTGTTCTCGCATTCGAGTTTTATTGATAATAAACTTTCAAATTGGAAAACTAAATTCATTTTTTAGATGTAAATTTAAATTCTTAGTTTAGTTAGTCCTTGGGAATGTTTGGAAAGTACTCTTGGTTAATTCATAAGCCCATTAAAAGGTAGAGTTTACAAACATAGCTTATAAGTGAAGATAAGGGAATTGTCTTGTATATAATTCTTTTAGGGTTTGGTTCTCAAATTAATTTGTAGGTTATGATTTACTTCTTAAGAAATTTTAGAATTTTCTAGAGTTGAATAAAATTTGTTCAAATTATATTTTTAATTATTTATTTAGGGTCATAAGTCCTTGATTATCCCATATTTTAGGGTTCAAGTGAGTTTAAGTATGTTTTAGGGTTTTTCACTAACTCGGGAGTAATTGACTTATACTTAAGAGCTTAAGGTTCAATTGGATTAATTATTTAGGATCATCGTTTTATTATGCAACATATATATATATATATATATATATAGATCATATGATAGATTAAGAATAGAGAAGGAAATTGCTTAGTAATATATTTATATATATATACATATTGTGGGGCTACTTATATACATAAGTAAAATTAATTTTATAAATTTATTAATTTGTTCTTTTAATTAGCTTAGTTTTGTTGTTTATTATTACTTGAAATCATCCTTGATTCATTCATTATCAGTTTCATATGATTTTGCAAAATTAATGATAATTTTATTGATTTATGGCTTTTCAAGCATTAAGATAATTTAATAGAGTTTTAGCAATTTTTATGATTTAATATTTATGGTTTCTATTAAGTTTAAGTTTACATTTTTAAAAGTACGCGTATGTAAGGATTGGGGTTTTCGTGTATGATTAGGGTTTTCAAATTGTATAATAAGGTCTTGCATATTCGTTTTAAGTTTCGAGTTTAAAATTTTAATTACTTTTCATTTTATGTGGTTTTATCGACATAGAAAATATCTACGAAACTCGAGTTTGACACCATATCTAGAAGGTTAAATTTGCGAAGTATACACCCACATCTAACAATTAGGCCATTGTAGCATGCCGACTGTTGATGCCTCTCTAGCATGACCCACCTTTACCATCCTCTTGTGCGACTACAAATCCCATACTTGATAGTCACATAACTACCACCAAAGCCACCACCATTCCTTAAGGTGTTGAGTCTAAACCTACTTTTATCTATACAAATCACACAACTTTGAGATTTCCCATTTATTTCGTCATCTACAAATCATTGTGTAAAGTCACCTTACATTGTTACTCCTTCTTCTTCCGACTGACCTACTTTTGATTTGACCTGCATGTTAGAGCGTAGGTTTTATTTTAATAAATGTTTTAGTTCTTTTAAATATATGATTTATTTATTTATTGTTATTTTGTGAGTTTTATTATATGTGTATACTAACATGTTATAGTAGTTTTTACACGATATACAAGTCTTTTATGTCGATTCTCATTGATTTGTATCTTTTGCATCTTTCGTATAAATTGTATGTTTTAGCATAAAATTACATACTTTTAGTCAAAATTTCATATTTTAATAAAATTTAATATTTTTGTTAAAAATTGCACTTCTATAGAAAATTTGCATCTTTTGTTTAAAATGGTATGTTTTTCATTAAATCTACATTTTTAAATAAAGTTGGCATTTTAAGGATTTTTAGAAAAATCATTTTGTCACTTAGTTAGCTTTTTATAAAATAAAAAAATCTTTAAATGGCATCTTTTTTATGTTTTTCATTAAATCTTTTCTATGGTTCAAACATGCTTTCAATGATTTGAGCTTCTTTTTCATAGTTTAGCTATCTTTTTCATAACTAGTATGTTGTTTTTAGTAATTGCGTATTTCTTAGAAAATTACATTTAGGTACTTTAAGATTTTTCTAAAAAATTTTATCATATAGGAAAGGTTTTTCTTTAAATAAAAATCTGATTTTTTTTTTAATTTAGGGATTTTAAAAATTAGAGAATAAAAAATTAAGGTTTCTTCTTTAGAATTTTTCTTAATAAAAATAAACTAGCTAAAAACGTAAACTTGGCTACTTTATCAAAAATAAAATGAATCCACATACTAAATCTTTTCTATGAGAATGTGAACTATGTTCGGTTTTATTCTGATTAGTAGGTATGTAAGCACCTTTGAGGCAATCGTAAAATTTGTAAAATATTTTGCTTTCTTTTCATTTTTTAGGAAAAATTCTTAATGAAAAAAATAAAAGATTCATTTTTACGCATTTTCATATCCTTTGCATGTTTTCTCATTTTTTTGGAAAAATTAGAAAAATAAAGGCTCATTAGTTATTTTTTTTATTTATTTTTATGTGTTGACTTAATCTTAATAGGCTAATTTCTAAATTCAGATTTTCTAGTTTAATTTTTCAAAAAATTAATTTTTGTAGAAAATTTGTAGCTTAATGGCCAAATTAGGGTTTTCCCACTTGAAAACCCTTATTTCATTTTTCACTAGTTTTATTGGTTGGCGACTCTGAATTATTTTTTAAAATATTTTTTAAAACATTTTTTCAAAGAAATTTTTTTTCTTAATTTAATATTGAGTAATCTATATTAAGTAAATTAGACTTAATATAGGTTAAATTAAGGAAAAAACCGAAATAGGGGTCAATAGTAGCTAAGCTCTTTCCTTTGTCCTTGTTTGTATAGAAGGAAAAGAGCACAGGTTGATCTATTATGTGAGCCATCTCTTGTATGGCCTATAGCAAAGATACACTAAGATCGAAAAGTTTCTCTTAGCCGTAGTGATTTCAGTGATGAAGCTAAAGTCGTATTTTGAAACTCATCAAATTGTAGTCCTTACAAACCAACCACTATAGTAAGCCTTGTAACAACCTGATATCTCGGGAAAAATGATGAAGTATGCCCTTGAATTGAGTGCTTGTGGTGTGCAATATAGACCTAGAATAGCATTGAAGGCCCAAGTTTTAGTCGATTTTATGGCTGAATTTATTGGAGAAAAGGACAATGTCGACATGATTGAGAAACTTGCTTGGAACTTGTATGTAGACGGCTCCTTCACAAAGGAAGGAAATAGAGTAGGCCTTGTCTTGTAAGGACCATACAATATAAAGATACAGTATGTATTGAAGTTTGGATTTTCAACAAGTAATAATGAAGCTAAGGATGAAGCCTGTAAACACTTCATTTTTGCTACCATTTTATATTAGGTTTTTATTTTTATTTTTATTTTTGGCTAGGTTTACAAAAAAAAAAAAAAAAAAAGAGTTGAAAAATTAAAAAATTGAAAAATGGAAAAATGAAAAATGTGTGCAATGTCGAGCCCTATTTTGGTTTTTTTAATCTAACCTATATTAAGCCTAGCTTGCTTAATATAGATTACTTGATATTAAAATAAGGAAATATTTTTTAAAAGAAATTTTAAAAATTTGAGTCACTAATTAGTTTAATTGGTAAAAAAATGAAATTAAGGTTTTTAGATGGGAAAATCCTAATTTGACTACTAGTCTACATATTTTCTAAAAAAACGATTTTTAGAATGAATAATTAGAAAAGATCGGGTTCAAGGGTTAACCTATTATGACTAAGTCACCATTTAAAAACTAAAGAAAAATTGATGGGCTTTTATTTTTATAATTTTCTAAAAATACTAAAATATACCTAAATATACAAAAGATAACTAAAGTGAATTTTTTATTAATTTTTTATTACGAACTTCTAAGAAAAAGGGAATTTTTTTTAATTTTTTATGCGGTTGTCTCAAAAGTACCTATGTATCCGCTAGTCGGGATCAAACTAACCGTAGTTCTCTTTTTATAGAATATTTAGTAGGTGGGTTTTTTTTGTTTCGAAAACTGAGCTAGGTTTACGTTTATTTATTAATTAATTATTATTTTTTTGAAAAAAAAAACCTAAGAGATCTAATTTTCCCGAATTTAAAGAAAAGTCTAACTAACTAAATCTTTTTTTTAATTGAAAAACTCGATTAAGATTTTTTATTTTTAAAATCGTTACATATAAAAAAATATCTTTTCTAAATCTTAATTATAAGATCTACTAAGATACGGCTAGATACGTATCTCGATGTATTTCATTTTTAAAAAAAATGATTTTACTAAAAATGCAATTTAACTAAGTTTTATTAAACATTGGAATTATTTGAAAATCAAGCAAAAAATATGGAAATAATAAAAAATAAACCTGCACTAAAATGAAAAATTAATTAGTAAAAATAATTGAATTAAAATAAAATAAATAACAAAATAAAAATTTTTACCTACGAGTTGAGCTACACATGATTGGAGGGTGGACGAACACTGTTTTCAAATGGCTGCGGGTGTGATTGAGGGCGTGTTGGTTGCTGTCTATATTAATTACAGGCGTGATTGAGGGCGTGTCAATTATTGTCTCCACTAATCACGGATGTGATGATTTGTGCGTTAATGCTGTGGTCATGTGTTTGTGTCTGTAGGCCGTGTGAGTTGGAGCGTGTGTCATACAGTAGAATGTCGTGTGTGCTGATCGTGAATTGGCTATGTGCGTGTGTGGGATTGTGGTAATCATGGCTGTCGGCGTGGATTTGGAGTGTTTGAACATGGGCAATGTGTTGGGCTGATGTTGTTGGAGTATGTGGTTAGAGTGATGTTGTTTCTAGTACGTATGTAGTGGTTTTCAGCAAGTGAGGTCAGGGAGTGTTGGCGTGTAAGCTATTGTGGAATTCGCTAGGGACATAGGATAGGCGATTACTTGAGGCTGTGTTGGATTGCTAATCAATTGGTTTGTGGCTGTTTGGTCAAGAGGGGGTTTGGATTGTTGGAATTTCAGCTGTTACATTATGTGTGAAATTTGAAGTTGATTGGATTTGTTGACATGTATTGGTGAGTTTGGCTTGCGATTGTGGCAGTGAGGATTCGATCAGCGTGTGGACGTCAAGGACATGGATAGTGCTTGTCATAGGGGTCAGTTTTGTATGCCAATTGCAAAGGGGCGTGGCTTGGTCAGGTTGTCGGTGGGGGAGTGCTCGTAAATTGTGGAGATAGGGCTAATAACGAATGTAGGTTATGTAATTGTGGAATGTGTAATGAAAACCTCATCAACATCACTTGCTAATTTATAAACCTTAAAACTGAATCTTCTATATTGTTTTAAATATAGATTTGATTCCAATTAAACCAAGATATATAAGATACAATTTTGATTCTTTAAAGGTTTGTCTTAGCTTCTAGAAACCTTACTTGGGCTTTCTATTTTTCGGGTCGGGTTTGATCTAATCCAATTTGATTTAGCCTAATAGTCCACTTAATAAATCCTAAGTATATTCTAGCCCAATATGAATAAGATAAAAATCCATTTTATAGCGGACTAGACTAAAATATTTTAATGAAGTTTAATTTTTCAATGACTTAGAATTTACTAAATTAATCACTTACCATTATCCAATTTGACACTAAACGATCCGACTTGATTCGACTTAACTTGATACGACTCGACTTGACTCAACTAGACTCGATACGACTTGACTTCTTTTTATTATTTTATTTTTATCTTTTTAATTTTACTTTTTTTTATTTTTTGTTATATTCATTATTATTTTTTTTATTAACTTGGCTTAACTAAAAAATGAAAATAGCAAAAATGAGGTGTCTACAGCTACCTCTCTTTGTTGTGAAGTTTGATTAGAACTTCGTTACAAAGATAAAAGAAATACTCATTTTTGCTAGATCCGACTTGGATAATCTGAAGAGGATGGATCTCTTCAAGATTACAACTTCGTTTTGGTGGATAATCCGAAGATGATAGATCTCTTCGAGATTGGTTTTGCTTTAGTTTTAATGACTAATCTGAAGAGGATAGATCTCTTCAAGATTTCAAAAATTGGTTTCGATTTGGGTGAACAATCCGAAGAGGATAGATCTCTTCGGGATTCATTTTGGTTAATTCGAAGAGGATAGATCTCTTCAAGATTTGTTTTAGCTATGGGATTTGTTCTGGTTAATCTGAAGATGATAGATCTCTTCGAGATTTATTTTGGCTAATCTGAAGAGGATAGATCTCTTCGGGATTCATTTTGGTTGATCTAAAGAGGATAGATTTCTTCGAGATTTGTTTTGGCTAATTCGAAGAGGATAGATCTCTTCGGGATTCATTTTAGTTGATCTAAAGAGGATAGATTTCTTTAAGATTTGTTTTGGCTAATCCAAAGAGGATAGATCTCTTTGAGATTTCAATAACTAACTTAATTGTCTTAAATATCTCTTTCAATGACTTTTAGGATTATTTTGCCTGGGACTGAAGAATTTCTTAGATAGCAACTAATTAGCATGCTTACATCGATTCTTGATATTCACTCATTCAATCAGTAGAATTTTACCAAAGAATTATGTTTGCTTCTTCTTTCTTTTTTCCTCTTTTCTTCCTTTTTCTTTTTTCTCTTTTTTTTTTCTTCAATAAAACCTTCCAAACTTTTGAATCTTGTAACTGTACCATGCTCGTTCCTTGATTTTTCTTTTTTCGATAATAAGTTTTAATTTCTACTCTCTATGACTTTTGAACGATAAATCTCTTTTCGAAAGAAATAAGATTAAATTATTAAGAACATTCGATTTCAATTTATTTGGTGATTTAGATTCATTGGTAAGGGTTAGGTGTTTAAGTGCTTTTTTCGATACTACGTTTCAATTTCTACACAAGGGTTTATTGGTGAAGTGTTTGTTAGTCAATGACCATCTGAATTTGAGAACATTCATTGATATCAACTTTACTTGTAAACGATGAAAGATTAACCACAAACAACTCAAGAGAAATTGAAATCTTTATTGAATTTAGTTTTCATGGATAATACAGCTTGATTGCATCTGAATTCACCGATCTCCTTAATTCCAGGCTATCCATGTCTGTCAACACTAATGCACCTCCTGATAATACCCTTTTACCACATAAGGGCTTTCATAATTTGGGGCAAACTTGCCCTTAGGGTCTTTTGCATTTGGTAATACTTTCTTCAACACCAAGTCTCCTTCTTTGAAGTACCTCGAGTGTACTTTCTTGTTAAAAGCTTGGATTATTTGCTGTTGGTAGCATTGACCATGACATATTATTGCAAGCTTCCTTTCATCCAGGAGATTCAAATGCACCATTCGCTTCTTCACCTACTGTGCTTCATCGAGCTGAGTTTCTACCAATACTTGGAACAAAGGTATTTCTATTTCTATTAGTAGTACTACTTTAGTTCCATACACCAATGAATACGGTGTCGCACCAATAGAGGTTCTAACAGAGGTTTTATAGGCCATGAGAGCAAAGGGAAGCATCTCATGCCAATCTTTACAAGTAATCGCCATCTTCTCAATGATTCTTTTGATATTCTTATTAGCAGCTTCAACTGCCTCATTCATTTAAGGTCGATATGGAGTTGAGTTTCTATGATTGATCTTGAATTGGCTATACACTTCATCCATCAACTTGTTATTCAACTTTGTCCCTTTGTCTATAATAATAGACTTGAGTGCTCCGTATCTTGCAATAATATCTCTTTTCAAGAATCTAACCACCATTCCTTTGGTCACTGTAGCATACGACGCCGCTTTCACCCACTTGGTAAAATAGTCAATTGTAACTAAAATGAATTTGTGCCTGTTTGTAGCTGTTGGTGAAATTCTTCCACCTCAATCTTCAAGGGTTGAATTTTCATCCCATTCGTGACTTTCACCATTGACGTTAATGTGGCCAATGTGTCAACAAATTGATTTTGGATCCTTAGAATGTAAGCGAATGAAATCTCTTGGAATTTTTCAATTAGCTTGCCTAAATATTCATGATAAGGTATCAATTTCTCATCTTTCGTCTTATATTCTCTTAAGATTTGGAGAATTATAAGGGAAGAATCTCCATATACTTCAAGCTCTTGTATTCCCATATCTAACGCCATTTTGAGCCCCCAAATGCAGGCCTCATATTCTGCTATGTTGTTTGTATATGGAAATGTCAACCTTGCTGCTATAAGGAAATGGTTACCTTCAAGTAATGCCAATACTGCTCCTATCCCACAACTAAACATGTTGGCTATTCCATCAAAATACATTTTCCATCCCAATTTCTCATCATTCAATTCATTCACCATCATCACACTTTCATTAGGAAATTGCGCTTCTAAACCATTATCCTCATCTTTTAATGGATATTTTGCCAATTAGTTAGCCATCGCTTGCCCCTTGATTGAACTCTGACTTATGTATTTGATATCAAATTTAGACAGTAGCATCTATCACTTTGATATTCTCCTAATCAACGTCGGTTTTTCTGATAAATATCTCAACAAGTCATGTTTTGTCAACAACTTTATTGAATAATAGAGGGTGTATTGCCTGAGCTTATGCATCACTCATACTAAGGCACAACAAGTTCTTTCCACCTCTGAGTATTTTTGCTCACCTTCTGTGAACTTCTTGCTTAAATAATATATAAGATGCTTTTTTCTTCCCATTTTGTCTTTCTACCCCAACATATACCTCATTGATTCAGGAAGGATCGTTAAGTAGAGAATTAATGGCCGTCCCGGTGTAGGAGTGACCAATACTGGCAAATTCATAAGATACTCTTTGATTTCAATAAAATGCTTGCTCATACTCTTCATCCCATTCTATTGCTGCATTCTTCCTCAAAAGTTTAAATAACAGCTTGCATCTATCAATTAGCAGCAATACAAATCGAGTGATGTAATTCAACCTTCCTAGCAGTCCCCAAACTTCTTTTACAGTCTTTGGTGTTGGCATGTTTACGATTGCCTTGACTTTATCTGGATCTACTTCAATTCCTCTTCTACTAACTATAAAACCCAACAATTTGCCTGAAGTTACTCCAAAGGTACACTTTTCGAGGTTTAGCTTTAGTTGAAACTCCTTCAATCGTTTGAATAGCTTACGCAAAATATCCACATGATTTTCATCCTTCTTAGATTTAGCGATCTTATCATCCACATAAACCTTGATTTCCTAATGCATCATGTCATGAAACAAAGCTACCATAACATGCTGATAAGTTACCCTAACGTTTTTCAACCCGAAAAGCATCACATGATAACAAAACGTTCCCTAAGTGGTAACGAAAGTTATTTTGATTTTATCCTCTTCTGCCATTTTAATTTGATTATATCTCAAGAAACCATCTATAAATGAGAAAAGATGATTCCCGGTTGTGTTATCCACTAATACGTAAATATGTGGCAAAGGAAAGTTATCCTTTGGTGTCACCTGGTTTAAATCACGGAAATCTACGTAGACCCTAACTTTCTCATTTTTCTTCAATACTGGCACCACATTTGCTACCTATTCGGGGTAATCTGATACTTCGATGAACCCAACTTCTAGTAATGTCTTCACTTCTTCTTTTATTTTGAGGAGTATATCTAGCCTAAATCGTCTAAGCTTTTTTATTTTTGGTTTTATTTCCTTCTTGGTTGGCAATTTGTGAACTGCAATAGACTAATCTAAATTGGGCATATCTTCATAAGACTAAGCGAATATGTCCAAGTATTCTGCTAACAATTGCGACAACTCCTATTTCTAATTATTTGTTAAATTATCACCAATTTTCAAGTTTCGTGGATTTTCCTTTGTCCTCAAATTAATCACAACCATTGGTTCGTCAATAATCACTCTATCCTATTCATGTCGATGCTAACTCTCTCGAATTTCATTTAGAGTCTCAATATCATCTCCGACATCTGACTTAGTAGGGTCGAAGGTGATATTGGTACTTTTATTGTTTACATGTGCGAGATATCCATTGTGTTCATCATTTTTATTGGATCTAAAGAGTAAAGGAAAAAAAGAAAAGGATAACGAATAAATAATAAAGAAGAATTGATAGAAAGAAAGGAATGAAATTTATTGAATAAATGAATTCAAATTGTCTAAAAGAAAAGGCCTAACTAATTAGACTAATAATCAAGATCGAACATTCCTTATTAATCTCATTTTACATTTCTAAAGAGACCTATTAATGGGAACGGAAAACTAGTTGTACAAGGAAACTGGTACACCAATATCATCCTTCTCGTTTGGACCAATGTTGCATTGCTGAGTTAAGGTCTTAGAGAGACTGGTTACTTTGGGTTTTTTGAATACTAGCTAGTGTTAGGAATGTCTAACGGATGTTCGGAAAGTCCATGTGAGCATGGTAAAGCTGATCTCCTCTCTTGCTTTTGGTTTTGACCTTCATTTCTTGAATCTCCTCTTCAGTGGGCTCATACATAAGCCCAAATGTTCTAATCTACTGCTTATGCTTTTCTAAGTGACCTCGTGCCCCCTGTCTTGACTCTTCGATCATACTGACTTCGTTAAAAATTTGTAATCCTAGCTCCTCCAATTCTTCACTCTTAACATATGGAATAGTCGTCTCTTTGTAAATCTCATAACCCTGCTCCTCGAAAATAGTAACCAACTGCTCATTAGCTATGAATTTCACCTTTTGATGTAGACTAGATGGAATTGCCCCTATTGAATGAATCTACGGTCTTCCCAACAAAAGATTGAAAGTTTGTGGTATATCTAAAACTTGAAAGGGAATAGTGAACATCTGTGGACTGATCTTGACTTGCAACCTAATTTCTCCAATTATCTCTCTTTTTGATCCATCAAAAGCCCTTACCAAAATTAAGCTGGGCTTTATCTTAGTTGTATCTACTCCAGGTAAAATTAGTGTCTCCAAGGGACACACATTCAATGAAGACCCATTATCTATTAGAACTTGAGTAACCACTTTCTCTATACACTTAACCACTATGAAAAGGGGCTTTGTGTACTGGTCTCCTTCTTCACCTAGCTCATCCAACGAGAACGAAATCTGATCCATTGCAAATATCGAGTTCACCACTATCCCAACTTCTCAATGGAAATCCCTTAAGGTACTTTGACATCTTTCAAAATTTTGATTAAAGCTTCCTGATGAGTATCTGATGATAATAGTAAGCCCATTAAGAAGATTTGAGTTGGCACTTTGGCTAACCGATCCATTATCTTATATTCACTAGCTTTTACTATCTTCTTGGCAACATTCTGATATTTATCATCTGTATTTTCAAAGATCTTTTGTGAAGCCTCTTTTACAGTAGACTTTCTCTTAGCTTCTTCGTTCTGATCATAGACTGGTCTTGAGCGCGTGAGCCTACCGACCACAGGTGATGAGGACTTGGTAGTCTGATTCACCGCTTGGTAATCCAAAGGTGCTGCTTTGTTATTCTCTAAGGTTATTGGGACATTGAAAGCAATCTTCTTAGGCTTACCTAATTCTTCAACCTTAGTCTTCCTACAATACTCAAAAACCAACTGCTTGGGCCCATCTCCAATCATTCCAACGGTCTCAACCGTCTTCTTGGCTTCTGCAATAAGCTTGTCTTCTTCTTAAAATTCTAGACCCTACCCAGTGGGTGGTTTGTCAGCATATATGGCGGACAAACCAGTGTAATCCACCAAATACTCAAACTTCCTTGACGATTCTCCTAAGGTGCTAACCATCAGATCTCCGACTTCATACCTTTCTCTAAGCTCCTTTTGAGTACTTCTCTTTCGCGGTTTTGAAATCATCATAGTCATGATATCGGTTTTCTTTATCTTCGCATCCTTCAACAGTCAATATATTGCCGGTCTAGTCCTAGTTCTTTCCCTGAGATTCATATTCTGCAAGTACTCGGCTTACCTCAGATTCTAAGCTATCTCCTCAATAGTGATGGGGAGATTGTCTAGATCAATCTTCAATTTAGAAATTTTAGCAATGATCATATTAATCGAATTACCATGATTCGGCATAGGGTTATTATCCACATTGGGAGTAGGAGTCTGAATGAAATCCGATTGAACCATTTTTATGTGAATAAGATCCTAGATTTTATGTTTGAGTCTCCAACATTGGTTTGTAAAATGCCCCACTTACTCCAAGTGATAATCACAATGAAGCTCCGGGTTATAATTCCTCAGTCTTTGGCCCTCCCTCAATGTTTTGAATGTTAGCAGAATCTCCTTCCTTAGTCATTCAAGAACTTGGCTTAAAGGAATGGGAATATGAGTAAACTGTCTTCTTTGGGGGCTATTGTTTTGACTTGGATTCAGTAGGGGATTAGATCCTCTAGTCATGGTTACCAGGGTTGCAGGTCTGATAAGGTTGCCGGTATTAACAACGTTTACAATGACTTCTTTGGCTTTGTTGGAAAATCTCGCCGGAGGTGTTTTCTTCTCAACTGCTTTAGGATTAAGAAGCCTTCCAGTGGCAATAGCTTCCTCAATTTGGCACCCTGAGGCCATAATTTTTGCAAAGTTGGAGGTGGGGTGCCCAACTAGATGTTGGTAATATGGGCTTCCAAGAGTGTTAATGAAGGCGAAAGTCAAGTCCTTTTCTGTCAAGGGTGGAGTTACCTTGGCTGCCATGTCCCTCTATCTCTGAGTATATTCTTTAAAGTTTTCGTTGGCCTTCTTTCATAGATTATTTAGATCTTACATAGATGGGGCCACTTTGATGTTGAACTTATACTGGTTGTAAAAAGCCCGTTCTAACTTATCCCAAGTATCGAACTCATTCAAATCTAGTTGGGCATACCAAGTTAAGGCGAGCCCAGTCAAATTGTCTTGAAAAGTTTGGACTATCACCTTGTCATACTTCATGTATTTCCTCATTTTCTTGATGTACAACCTAGTGTGGAGCTTTGGGGAACCAGTCCTATCATATTTCTTAAATTCGGGCACTTTAAATCTTTTAGGGAAGTCATCGTCTTCAAATGTCGGCAAGTTGATCATTCCCATTTGTTCAAACCTGTTAACCATTTCTAGAGTTTTCATCTTTTCGGTCAACTTCTGCATAAACTTTCTTTCCATCTCCTAATGTTTCTTCTCAATCTCCTTCCTCCATACCTCAACATTAGGGACCGATTCTTTGTCTTCCAATTCAGGGGGAAGGTTTGCTTCTGTATTCTAATTTGGGTTGACTTGAGATCCTTGTTTGTCATTAAGAATCCCAATAGCTAGAGTGAGTGCCTAGATCTATTCGGCCATCTTGTTCATGTTTTCTTCTAGGGTTGTGACTCTTGGGTCGGGTTCGGCTTAACTAATGTTTTTAGTACCTTAAGTTGACATTTTAGCCTTAAAATGAGTGAATATTGGTATTTTAGTTGAGTTTACTTACTTGGACGCTATCTTCGAAATCCTAGTGAAAAGCCAAGTTTTAAACTTTTTGGTGAATTAAAGATTTTTTTTTTTGTTTTTGTTTTTCTCTTTTTTGTGACTTTTGTTGTTCTATTGTTTGCCTCTTTTTGTGTTTTTTTCTCTTTTCTTTTCTCTCTCTCTCTTTTTTTTTTAAAAAGTTAACTAAACAAACAAATAAATAATAATAATAATAATGAGTAAGAGACTGCGCCATTAATGAAAATTTTATTTTCTAAAGCTACAAATTTGTTAATCATAAGATCCAATTTATACAACAGACTAAACAGAAAGAAAAGAAAAACAGCTAACTAATTTTCTTAAAAACTTAAATCCTATATCTGCAAGAGTCGACGGATCTGGCTGGGATGAGCTTCATCAACTTTCCTCATAAGTCTTCATATCGTAACATCCCTTTTCTTGAATCTTGCTCCTCAAGAATTAATTTTCTTTTAGCAGTCTCTCATTTTCCAGCCTTAACTCTTTAATGATTCTCTTACTTTCTTGGAATTAGGCTTTAACTCTAGCCCGTATGGTATCTCGGTAGGCTTGCTCGGTTGGTGAAAGACATACTGGTTCTGGCTTGTATCTGAATACGTTTGGTGCTTCGTACCGTATCTTTTCAGTCTTCTCCAATTGATTATAGATGAACTGCTTAGTGGCTTGGTATTCTCTGACTATGCCCCTCAAATTTCCCACATTAACTATCTTCTTGACTTCTCTCCATTCCTATAGCTTCACAAGTTTTGCTAGTCGTTGAATTAGAGTAGCCGTGAGTAGACAAGGATCTTGATAATTCCTTGTAATTTTTGTCGTCGCAATGAATTATCAAGAATTATCAAGATCCTTGTCTAAGGAGTTTCTATAGGCTATCTCTTAAAGTGGACCCAGCTACCTGGTGACACAAGCTGGGAAATATCCTATATAGCCTGTAATACTGATAAGGGGGACCCTTGACCCTTGCATAGTTGGTACATCCTAAGACGGCTTGAGCGTAGTGGCTCCATCTAGCTGTCCACATAAAGTCTACTGGCTGCATTTTGCTGATAACCGACACCTATCCATTAAACTAAGCTTCCTTTGGTACCTTGAGATGGTGGGCAAAGTCATCAATTAAGTCATATTTTTGGTCAATGACTCTTTGAGGAGATTCCCTCCATACCTTTGCATGTGACCGAGAAACTACACTGCAAGGATTATAGGGTTAACCGTAAAATAACCATGTCCCTGCTTCTTTAGGTGGGTGAGTGACCTGAATTGTTCTACTAGAAGCACTGGTATATAAGATTTACTGGCTAGGAATTAAGTCACTAGCTTAGCTACCTTATAATGGACTTGATCGAACTTGACGGGAAACAATACTGTCTCAAATATTGCTACGATACAAGCATTTACTCTCTTCTCGGCCCATGATTCATATCCTCTACAACAAATCTAACAATACTACTGATAAGCATCTGGGCTTGAGAACCACTTTACTAATCTTAAGACACCGAGACACTTCGTACCTTCTAAAAATAAGAACTGCGTCAAGGCTGACTTTTTGACTCCTAGCAAAGTCATGAAAGCTTTCTCAGGCTGGACTCTGAGATCTGGGATGGTTATGCCTACTTCGAGAGGCCGGGTGCTAAGTAGCTACGAGTATTCTTCTATAGTGGGCGCCAATACGTATGGGCCAAAATTGAAAGCTATCGATTCTGGATCCTAGTAATGGATAAGGGCTTGAATTAGAGGCCAGTGGAGCTAAACTCACATGAGGGATATGACTAGCCTGATCTTCTTGTGAATGTGATCTTACTTGGCAGGTGGAAGCTAGTTCAACCAATCTCTTAGGAAGGCCTTAGGGAAGGAATATTTGTCTAACTGGACTTCATGGACGGGCTTTGGATAGATAATATCTCGACTTTCCATATCTATATTATAACAAAATATAAATAAAATGAAATGTAGCAATCATTTACAATGAGACCATTAAATTTAGAACAAAGTTAAATGTGATATTAATAATTTTGCAGTTTTTCAAAAATTTTCTTAGTAAATTACGTAGCCTTTCACTCATGAGGAGATGATAAAAATAAAAAATAAAACACGTATAATACAAGGACTAAAAACAATTAAATAGAAACAAGCATTAGCATAATAAAATCAAATAAAAGAAATGCAGTATGCTACATACGCATGTAATGCAATAAAGTCGGTAATTAATAGATTATAGGAAGTATGATGAACTACGGTCGGGAAATGCCCTTATATATAAGTAGATCTAAAATAGGATTTTTTAAGAAAAGTGAATTTTGCGAATACTTATATATAAGGGTCATTGGTTTTTTCTTGAATTTCCCCTTTTTTGAAGAATGAGATCTAGCTGACCACGGATTGATTGAGCTTTTCTTATAATTTAAGAATAACCACTCTTTTTCAAAAAGAATGATGCAAGAGGGTAGGGTTTACGGGTCTCGAGCTCTGTAACTCCAAGGCTTTCCGGGGAGAAGCCTAATGGGCTACATTAAAGCCTGAGTAAGCTCGCCTATTACCAATAGGCAGGGGTAAAGATCCTAGTTACCTGAGGGTTACATAATGGTGGCCCGTCCTAAGTTTCTAAGATGGCCTAGGTTCAATTACATCTAAACATACAAATGATTACTGAAAATAAAACCTCCTTAATTCCCCAAGAAGGCCCATTAGGCCGGGCTTTTTTCTTAGGGCCTGCATCACTAAAAAAACAATTAGTACAACTATAATATAGAAAGAAAATAATAATATAAAAGCCCATCAATAATTCTTAATTTTTACATGGCTAGCCCACCAAGCGTCTTAGTAGAGTTTCCAATTTTATTGAGCCTTATTTCGGTTTTCTTAATCTAACTTATATTAAGCCTAACCCGCTTAATACAAATTACTCGACATTAAACTAAGGAAATATTTTTTAAAAAAAAAATCTAAAAATTGGAGTCGCCAACTAGTTCAAGTAGTAAAAAATGAAATTACGGTTTTCGGGTGGGAAAACCTTAATTTGACCATTAGTTTGCGTATTTTCTAAAAAAAAGATTTTTAGAATAAATAACTAGAAAAGACCGGGTTCGGGGGTTTACTTAATAGGATTAAGTCACCATGTAAAAATTAAAGAAAAATTGATGGGCTTTTATGTTTATAATTTTCTAAAAATACTAAAATATACCTAAATATACAAAAGATAACTAAAATGAATTTTTTATTACGAATTTCTAAGAAAAGGAAAATTCTTTTTTTCATTTTTATGTAGTTGCCTTGAAGGTGCCTACATACCTGTTAGTTGAGATCAAACCGGTTTAATTCTCTTTTCATAAAATATTTAGTAGATGGGTTATTTTTATTTCAAAAACCGAGCAAGGTTTACGTTTATTTATCAATTTATTATTATCTTTTTTTAAAAAAACCTAAGAAATCTAATTTTCTGGAATTTAAAGAAAACCCTAACTAACGATTTTTTTTTTAAAAGCTCCATTAAGATTTTTTATTTTTAAAATTGCTACATATCATAAAATATCTTTTCTAAACCCTAATTATAAGATTCACTAAGATATGGTTAAATACGTATCTCGATGTGTTTATTTAAAAAAAAAACAATTTTACAAAAAACGCAATTTAACTAAGTTTTATTAAACAATGGAATTATCTGAAAATCAAGTAAACAATATGGAAATAATAAAAAAAAAACGTGCACTAAAACGAAAAATTAATTAGTAAAAATAATTGAATTAAAATAAAATAAATAACAAAATAAAAAATTTTAACTACGAGTTGAGCCGCGCGTGATTAGACGGTAGACGAACATTGTTTTTAAATGGTTACGGGTGTGATCGAGGGCGTGTTGGTTGCTATCTATACTGATCATGGGCATGATTGAGGGTGTATTGGTTACTATCTCCATTGATTGCGGGCGTGATGGTTGGTGCGTTAATGCTGTGGTCATGTGTTTATGTGTATAGGCCTTGTGAGTTAGAGTGTATATCATGCAGTGGAATGTCATGTATGCAGATAGTGAATTGGCTATGTGTGTGTGTGGGACTCTAGCAATCATGGCAGTTAGCGTGGATTTGGAGTGTTTGAACATGGGTAATGTGTTGAGCTGATGTTGTTGGGGTATGCGGTCAAAGTGATGTTATTTCCAGCGTGTTTGTAGTGGTTTTCAATAAGTGAGGTTAGGGAATGTTGGCGTATGAGTTGTCGTGGAATTTGCTAAGGACGTAAGATAGGCGATTGCTTTAGGCTTTGTTGGATTTCTGATCAATTGGTTTGTGGTTTTTTGGTCAAGAGGGGGTTCGGATTGTTGGAATTTTAGCTGCTACGTTGTGTGTGGAATTTGAAGTTGATTGGATTTGTTGTGGAGTTGTGCAGCTAATTGGATTTGTCGGCATGTGTTGGTGAGTTTGGCTTGCGATTATGGCAGTGAGGATTTGGTCAGCGTGTGGACGTTAGGGACATGGACAGTGCTTGTCATGGGGGTTGGTTTTGTGTGCCAATTGTAAGGGGGCGTGGCTTCGTTAAGTTATTAGTGGGAGTGCTGGTGAATTGTGGAGATAGGGCTAATAACGAATGTAGGTTGTGTAATTGTGGAATGCGTAATGAAAACCTCATCAACGTCACATGCAAATTTATAAACCCTAAAACTGAATCTTCTTTATCATTTTAAATATAAATTTGATTCTAATTAAATCAAGATATGAAAGATGCAATTTTGATTCTTTAATGATTTGTCTTATCTTCTAGAAACCCTACTTAAGCTTTCTATTTTCTGGGCCCGATTCGATCTAATTTGATTTAGCCTAATAGTCCACTTAATAAATCCTAAGTATATTCTAGCCCAATATGAATTAGATAAAAATCTATTTTATATCGGATCGGACTAAAATATCTCAATGAAGTCCAATTTTTCAATGACTTAGAATTTACTAAATTAATCACTCACCATTATCTAATTTGACACTAAATGATCCGATTCAATTTGACTTAACTCGATATGACTCGACTCGCTACGACTTGATTCAATATAACACGACTTGACTCAATATAACACAACTTGACTCAATATAACTAGACTTAATACGACTCGACTTTGTTTTATTATTTTGTTTTTATCTTTTGAATTTTCGTTTTTTTATTTTTTGTTATATTAATTATTGTTTTTTTATTAACCTAGCTCAACTAAAATAAAAAATGAAAAATGGCAAAAATGGGGTGTCTACATGCGATTTAATAAATTCAGAGCCTTTAATAATTGCGCTTCATTAGAAAAATATTTTTTAAAAATAGTCTAGTGAAGTATAAAGTGGATTTTTATTTAATTTTAAAATATTTTAATTGGATTAATTAAAATAGACTTGTGATTTATTAAATAATTAGCATGTGTATTTTGGGCTATATTAAAGGTCATGGTCATTTAAAATAAGTTGGACTAAATCGAGGCTAAGATAGAAAGCTTAAATAGAATGTGGAGCTTCTAGAAACTTGATCTTGAAAGTAGATTAGATTAAATTTTGAAGGAATTATTCAGAAAACTAACAAATCTAAATTGTGTATTGTCGTTTCTTATGAATATTAGATTTATCAAGATTGAAAGCTTGTTAAAAAGATTCAAAAGATTTAAAATTACTTATTTATAAATAGTGGACTTGAACTGTAAAAAGAAAAAAAAAATCACAATTCCACACATAGCAATCCTACTTCACATACATAGCAGTCTAACACTTAAGTCCACGCATCACATAGACCACAAATTCCATTCACAGTCACATGCCTACTCTACACACGCGCTTAGTCCCACACTTACAACACAATTGCACGTCTACTCCACACAGTCATACACACTTGCACAATTTCTAGCCACACATAGTAGTCCATCCTAGAACAACACATTCCGTGCACTTTACTCCTACGTATACTGCGCAACACACTTAATACACTCTATTCCCAAATGCATTGCACAATACACTTTACGTGCATAGTGTAAACACTCTTACGGCCAATACAGACCACAATCTAGTCTATGCACAGCCCTACACGTGATCCGCTTCACACATGATCATTAGCCACGCGATTAGTAACTTGACACACAGCGACTCCATGCGATTAGCAGTACCTTGACAAATAGCAATTCAACTCAACCCATGTAAGTTTTTTCCTTGATTTAACTCATCTGAGTAGTTGAATTTTTTATTTTATTTTATTTATTTAGTTGAATTATTTAATTAATTGTGTTATTTTACTAACTTGTTATAGTCTTTTAGTACGAGCTTTTGGTTTAGTTTTCTTTAATGAAATAGTTCTTACATAAATCACAATCTTGTCATACTTTTATTAAAATCACATTTTTTTATAGAAAAATTACATCTTTTTCAGAAACTTGCATTTTTACATATAGTTGCATATTTTTTCTGGGATTCATATCTTTAATAAAAATATGTATCTAAAATATCATATCTTAGTAGGTTTGTATAAATCTTATATTTAGGGTTTTAAAAAAATAATTTTTTTGACACATAGTGCTTTATTTTTTTAAATAGAAAAAAATCTTAATTGGAATTTTTTCAAAAGATTTAGTTAGTTAGGTCTTCTTTTAAAATAGATTTACGAAATTAGATCTTTTAGGTTTTTTTTTTTAAAATAATAAATCATTAAATAACATAAATTTGGCTTAATTTTCAAATTAGAAAGAATCAACTCACTAAATCTTTTCTAAAAAACAGAACTACGTTGGTTTTATTATGACTAGCGGTTATGTAGGTATCTCTAGTGCAACCATAAAATAAATAATTTTTTTTCTTTTTTTGAAAATTCGTATTAAAAATTATTAAAAATTCATTTAAATTGTATTTTTATATATTGTTTCATATTTTAGCATCTTTAGAAAAATTATAAAAAATAAAAGCCCATTAGTTTTTTTATTTTTTATTTTTTACATGGTGACTTAGTTTTGATAAGTTAAACCCCAAATCTCGATTTTCTAGTTAAATTTTCTTAAAAATTAATTTTTTTAGAATATCTATAAACTAATGGCAAAATTGGGGTTTTTTCACCTAACAACCCTAATTTGACTTTTTTATCAGTTTTACTGGTTGGCGACTCCAAGTTATTTTTTTTTTTAAATTTTTTTCTAAACATTTTTTATAGAAAAATGTTTTTCTTTAATTTTATGTTGAGTAATCTGTATTAAACGGGTTGAGCTTAATATATATTAAATTTAGGAAAACAGAAATAGGGCTAGACAAAGCTGAGTATGAAACCTTGATTGCCCGACTAAAGTTGGTAAAGGAAATCAAAGTTGAGAAAATTGAGGCCTTTTTAGACTTACAATTGATTATGAATCAAGTAAAAGGAGATTATATAGTGAAAAAGGAGGTAATGAGTAAGTACTTTGTTGTTGTACAAACGCTTATGGAGGAATTTTAGTCCTTCACAATTGTGAAGATTCCTAAAGCATGGAATATCACTATTGACAAATTGTCAAAGTTGGTCAGTACATTGCTTCTTGATTCAAATGACAAACTCTTCATTAAATACCTGCCAAGCAACAGTTTGGAAGTGACAGGATAATGTTATGGGGTGTACCCTTTCTTAAAAGATAAATCTTGGATAGACCTGATCATTGAGTATCTGAAAGATGTAGTCCTACCTATAGACAAGAAAGAAGCTTGGAAGCTTGTATACTAGGCTACAAACTATACCTTGATTGAGGACAATCTATATAAACGTAAATTTGCTTAAGCCTATCTTCATTGCCTTATACCGAAAGATGTACAACAAGTTCTCTTTTATTTACATGTGGGGGTATGCAATAACCATGTGAAGGCTCAGACTTTATATGTTCGAGTATTGAGGCTTAGCTATTATTAGCTGACCATAAAAGAAGATGCGAAGAATGCAGTACGGCAATGCCTATAGTATTGGAAGCATGAAGTTTTGAGCCATGCACCCTCTAGTGATTTACATAGTTTGACTAGCACCTGGCCTTTTGTAAACCTTACTTTTAGCGAGCTTATGATTTGACTAAGAGTACTTCCCGAACGTTCCCAAGGATCAACTAAACCAAGAACTCAAGTTTACAATTAGAAATGAACTTTCTTTTCCAATTTGAAAGCCTATTATCGATAAAACCAGAACTTGAAAAATTACAAACTCTAAAGTCACCCAAAAACCCTAAACCCTAAAACAATTAAGGACTTTTAACCTTAAGAGACTAATTGATAATTTAATTTCAATAATTTCATTCAACTTTAGAAATTTTCATAATTTCATAAGAATCAAATCATAATCTACAAAACAATTCAAGAAGTAAATCCTAAAACAATTCCTTATAAGATAATGCTCTTATCTTCATGCCTAAGCCTTACATATAAATAAGTAGACCGACAAATCACCCTAAATGACTCATCAATTGAAAGTTAGAGCCATTTATCAATTGATAACTTATCCAAAATCTAGTGATAAGACACTTTCCTTATCACCACTTCACTTATATTATATATAAGCAAATTATCACAAGATTTCACATACTTAACTTTAACAAATGAGACAAGACAACTCCATGCTCAAAAGGACAATATATGGCCTGTTTGTACAAGCTAGTAATGGGGGGCATACTCTTGTCTTTTATCTATTAATCACTTTATCTTACACTTCACTATTTACCCCTTAATGCTTATATTATCAATAGTTGTAATTGTTGACTTTTGTGTATGCTACAAGACAACAAAATCAAACTTTTTAAACACACAATCACCCCTATTCCCAATCGGCCACTCTTTCATTATTTGCTCTCACTTTCGATTTCATTTTCACTTCCTTTTCTCTCACTTTGAAAACAATACAAAGGAAGAAACAACCAAACCCTACAAAATCCATCCCTTGCGGTCACTTTTCTAAGCTTCCACTCACAATACACTCAACTTCTTCTTGTGTCTTTCTTTCCAACATTTAAAGCTTCTTTAAGATCCTTAAAACACTCCTTAAACACCACCATAAAGGATCATAACTCAAGTTTCAAAAAGGGTGCAAGAAGGAGGAAGCAAGATGAAGAGTATAAGTAGAACCTTAGTGCACAATCACCATACTTTTGCTTTGTAGACGAGTTAGTGTTTCTTTTTGTTAGTAGGTTAGTATTCATGTTAGGAGACTATGATTTCTTGAAGATATAAGTATGATCATAAGTTGGTATAATATCTAAGACTATTCTAGGAAACAAACTCATGACACCCTTACATGAAAATTGAAGTATGAGCATGTAAAGTTAGTGTTTCGTAGAGATATTTATTTAACAATTTGAATGAGAGATTTTAAGTTGAGCGAATCTTGAAACGAGAACTTGAATGGAAAAGAAACATGCTGGATGTGAGGATTCAAAGGTCATTTAGGTGTTGAATATACTTCTATTAAGTTGAACATGCTCAAATCTAGACTTATGTTAAGGAAAAATCCATTACATGAAGTTTTATGAAGAAACCAACTTTATAAGACATGAACTATGATATGGAAGTTGTAATTAGTATGAGATCTACTATTTTCATGAAAAGTATGAGTCAAATAATCCTCTCATGGAAAAGAACTCAAGTTAAGATTTGAATACAAGTACCTTAAGTTCATGATCTAATACCTAAATTTAAGAAAATGATGAAATAAGTTGGAAAACCAAGTTGGAAGCCCTCATATTCAAACTGACCAGATTTGGAACATCATTAAAAAAAACTTAAAAATATGATAAAAGTAAGTAAGCAAAGTGAGAAGACCAACTAAGCTAAGTTTGATAAGTGTATTAAGCCTAAAACTCAAAACCGAACTTAAAACTTCCAAAACGGGCCTCAAATGTCAAGTTGAACCACCCTGAAGTTTCTGATCAGTAACTTGACACATTAATAAGAGTTGTTTTAAGACTCTCAAGAAGCCCACAAGATACTCCCTAAGCTCAAGAAAGTGACCATTTTTGAATTGAATAAAAAATAAGCCCATTTGATAACTTAAGCCTACTTAAGAGCCCAAGAAGTGGTTGATAGCCTTAGGAGTATAAATCAAAATTGTAAATTTGACCTTAAGGAGTATTTTGAGCCTAGAATGAAATCTTAAGCCCAAACTCAAAGGAATTCCAAGTTACCAAAAAGCTCATTAATCAAACAAAGCCCAAAAGCACTCTAAATCATGAGGACCGCTACTATTCTGACCTATGGATAGATTTTCGTGCCTCATCTCAAAAATCTAACCTCACCACATTAAAGTACACTCGAAAATGATGAAGATTGACTATAAGATCATAAAAATCGGATTTAAAACAAAAAAGTTACATGTGATTGAACTTTTAAGTAAAATCGGGAAAAATACTAAAACTAGTCAATAGATTAACTTAAGGGGTTTTAGCTTAGTTTCCTAAGTTTTTTTTCAATCCCTTATAGTATTATGATTTTGATGACTAGGGGACCCTACGTACGGAGACGACTTGCCTTCAAACTACTTTGATTGACCGCATAGCGAAGTGAGCAAATTCCCAATGACATTTTACTTGATTTTGATTGTAGAATAGATGCACTTAAACTTATATATATAAATTTGGATGCTTGTGGGATATGGGCAGTGCATGTGTATGAATTTGTGAACTAAATGCTATAGCTTGTTAATTATATAATAATGGGAATTGTTGTGATAATTTATACGTGCGATTGTATGAAATGAAATTGTCTTATCACCTTGAAAATTGGGTTAACCACTTATACGATTAAGAAATTAAATGGATCATGCATTCCCCATAATTGCATTCGGATAATACTGACTGTCGCTTCACATAAAAGATGAGAAGGGACTTATAGGAGGAGAGCCTTTTGCAGGATTGAGCACTAGCTATGTCATTATTTTATTGAGTCTCTATCCTAAGCTGATGGGTTTATTAGGCGCCGAGAGACGCCAACCGTCAGTAAGGGGTTATGTCTTGTGGCTTCTACTTAAGGCATGTGTTTGTGGATTGCGGAGGCTACTACATCGTTAGACTTGGGATTTTAAAAATATGATTTGTTATTTTGTAAAGAAAGTATATACATACATATATATATATATAGTTTTGTTTTAGCTTAAGCATAATAGTGCAAATGAAATAAAACCCAAGGTTTAGAACCCGAATTTTGGTTTAGGTTGGTTAATTATCTCTAAACCCCGACTATAGGGGGCGTAATTTTGAGTCATATGCAGTTTCTAGGCCACTGCATGCGTTGCTTGGTATATTAATTGTTCATGCATTCATATGATTGTGCAACTAATAAATTTCTATCATGCAGTATTGATGAGGGTATTTATCTCACAAGCTTAAGCTTATACCTCGATAGATTTCTTTTGTTGCGGGAAAACCTTTTCGCTAATTTGGGCTAAGGCATGCTCGTGGTAAGTCTTGTATAGAGATGAGTTAGAGTGATCAGGGAGCATAGAGGAGATTTTGTAAAAGCTTTTGTAGATATCTATTTACCTTTATTTTGTTCATAATATAGTTTAAAGTTTATGATGCAATTCTCATTATGAATTGCATTTGTTTGTAATATTCTTTTGATGTGGAACTTAACAAGTCCATACATTTACTTGATTAATGTATGTCTTAAAAAGTTAATTTTAGTAAATTGCTCAATATTGCTTATCTATGGGCCTAGTGGTAATGTATAGTGAAAGGAGCCTTGTGTATTGTATAGAAGGCTTGCAATTAGCAAAGGGGTTGATAGTAGACCTTTGTACGGTATACGGCGATCTATTACGACAATGATATTGTTGGGTCATCATACCTTTTGCCTAAAATGGACTAGATATACTTAGGCCTTTTCCTAAGGCCTTTGCATAATGATAGCTCATAATAGTTTCGGTAGATCATTTTACCAAGTAGGTGGAAGCCGATGTAGTAGCAAAAATTATTGAATAGAAGGTTGACTCATTGGTATTCAATTTTATCCTTTTGAGATTTGGTGTCCCCTTCATGATAATCATCGATAATGGCCTACAGTTCGACAATGATAAGTTTCAAGCTTTCTATGAGAAGCATGACATTTGATTGAATTACACTTCAGTAGCTCATCCCCAAACCAATGGATAAGTGGAAGCGGTTGATAAGACCATCTTATATAAGTTAAAGCGGTAAGTTGACTAAGTAAAAGGGAAGTAGGTTGATGAACTCCGTAACATTTTATGGGAATACAGGACTACCCATAGAACTTCGACGAGGGAAACTCCTTTTAGGTTAGCTTTTGGATCGTAGGTTGTCTTGCCAATTGAATTGGAGCTACCAAATTTGCACATAGAATTTTGATGTTATGGCTAATTAGATCAGCCTAATAGCCAATTTAGATACCATAGAAGAGATACGGGATATTGTAAGAGTGAGGGTTGTTGCCTACCAACATAAGGCAGCAAGATATTATAATTAGAAGGTCAAAATACAAGATATTTTGAATGAGCTTAATTGTAAGTGGCTATTAAGCCTAACTATTTTGAAAAAGAGTTCTAACCTAATATGGCTAATGAACTCAACTTACCTCTAATAGGTATTAATTTAGTTTGATTAACTGATGGACTATCGACCTTTGGCCCTCTTACTCACGTGTGCCTTTGAGCCCTTCAGTCTTTTGTTAGAAGGATTCTCTCTTGTTAGCCTACTAAGGATGAAACAAAGTACATAGAAGAATGGTAGGCGAAATCCTTGAGAACTCAACTTAGATACACCCTACTTTGTTTTAATACTTATGTTGTTGTTGAACACTCATGTGCTGAAGTTGAGGTTAATACACATTAAGCCTTGCTCCAACCTATAGGACCTTGATGTGCCAAAGTCGACTAGTTGAGTGTTGAGGCTAAGGCCCCTATACATACTAGCTCCTTTTCTTTCGGTATACTAAATAGCAGCATTCCTTATTCATCTCAACAACTCTTGATACTGCCCATCTATAGCTACCACATCATGAACCCCGCTCAATTGTTACGCTTGAAGATTCCTTAGTATGAACCCATTGACAAGTTGTCACCTCTCATCATTTTTCTAGCATTGTACTATTTTTCCTCTTTTCGTCATTTGTCCTATTTACCCCTCATGCACATATTAGGAGTCCCTTTCTTCTTTATTCTTTTTGTCATTTTTCTTATTTATAATATTGTCTTAAGGACTTACTATAAATAGTCTCTTTTCTTTGTCGCCGAAATATCTTACATTCCTTTTAGGCATTGAATGCACTTGTTTTTGTGAGATATTCCTCTTTGAGTACAATTTCTTTACACTCTTATCTAATCTTGTCGAGTAGCTCGAGATTAGTGGCGGTTGGACCTTCACATTAGCTTATGCATCACATCAAGCAAAGTGTTGAGTTGTGTAGTGTTTGTTGATGAGTTACATCCTTTGAGCAACTTCATGTAAGCTACTTTGCATTACAGCTTCTTCATTTCATTTTTCTTCGTTACTATGAAGGACCCTTTGATTACTCTTTCCTATAATAAGCCTTATTGATTACTAAGCTCCTAAGTACATCATATAATCTTAGTATCGGAGCTTGAGGTTGCAAGTAAAAGCTGTATCGGAGCTTGAGGTTGCAAGCAAAAGCTGTATCGGAGTAGTTCTCGTTAGTGCGTTGTTTCAATATACTCTGTTTTCCATTGGAAGAATAGAGCAAGTTCATAGTTCACTATTTAATTCATATTTTCTAAGCATGTATGGGAATTTCTTATGTGAGTAGAGTGTTTTCTGAAGCTTTGGATTGAGAATGTCGAATACTAGCATTCAAGGAGAGATTAATAATACCGAAAGTGATGCTCATGGCCATGGTTGTGTTAACCCACAAACCTTATGAACTATTGATGAGTAGATATAAGACCTTACTACTATTGTGGCCAATTTGGCTATCTCTACGCAAAGGGTCTTAGAGACTAGACCTTAGGAAAGAATTGTTGTTGAACAAGGTCGAGAGATGAGAGAATAACCGAGAAGGTAGATAGATGAGCAATGAGCATCGGAACCAATCATTATGAGCCAAGCTCCACCTTGACGAGTTGATAAAGTTGCTAGAAGGAGACTAGAGTTAGATGAAGTTGAGGAGTATGATGCGAAGGAGCAATATGATGGGATTGACGAGTGTAAGCTGAGAGCTCTCTAAGGAGCCGAGCATTTCAAAGTACAAATTCTAAGCTTTAATGGGTCTAGTAGAGTTGATGACTACTTAGACTGGAAGGAGAAGACCAAAAAGATATTTGACTTTTATGACTATGAGCATGTTGTTTGTATCAGGGTAACTATACTAGAGTTTTGCAGATATGCAGCAATATGGTGGAAAAAGTTACAGATTGTACACTAGAGAGCTTGGCGTGAGATCTGGACATGGAATGAAATGAAAAGAGTTTTAAGGAATAGGTTTGTTCCAGAATACTATGAAGAAGATACTATGAAGAAGATACATTCCGACGACTCCAAGGCTTAAGGTAAGGTAGTAGATCAATGGATGAGTATGTCTAAGAATTCCAATTGCTAATGATCTGATGTGATGTCGATAAATCCAAGACCAGAAATATAACATGGTTGATTTCTAGGTTTAGAATTGAAATTGGCTATATAGTGGAGTTATAGAAGCTTAAGACTTTAGATGAGGCCATTTGAGTGGCATAGAGGGTCGAAATACAGAGGTGGAGCTAGATTAGTCAAATGCCAAGCAGCCAACTTGTAGTGATATGCTAAGCTGACCTGAAAAAGACTAAGCACAAAATAGTTCTAAGGTGGACTGTCGAGGACGAGTGCCTAGTTGACCAGAAGATGGCCGAGGTAAGGGTAAGGCTGAGGAGCTTGAGGTTCGAAGAGACTAAGGTTGGAGCTTAAGGAAGAAGACTTGAGAAATCAAATGTTTCAAATGTCTCAGCTATGGACACGTGGTTAGTTAATGTTTGACTTGACATGTCATGACTATCAAAGGAGAGAAGCTCGAGTTCAAAGTGGAGAGTGCTAGTGAAGGAGAGGACGAAGAGGGAGTTGATCAGGTGTTAGAAGGATTTCTGGAAGATCTCGATGTCATGACCCCATCCGATCTAGGGGCTGAGTACTATTTCATCATTTGAAGATCTCTTAGTACCTTTATCTCCAAAGAAGATGAGTAAAGGGAGAACCTCTTCCATATGAATTGTTAAGTGAATGGCTAGCTTTGTACATTAATCATAGATGGAGAAAGTTGTACCAATGTTATAGTGTAAGTAGTAGTCAAGGCCCTAAAGTTGTGGACTTACCTGTACCTTAAGCCGTACAAGATACATTGGTTAAATGAGAATGGAGGTTTACCTAAGCAAGTTAGAGTGCCTCTTTTTGGTGATAGGTACAAGTACAAGGTGCTATGTGATGTCTTCCCTATGTACACCTCATACATCTTACTTAGTGGACCTTAGCTACTTGATATAGGAACCTTATATGTTTTAAAAGGGTGGGAAGAAGGTTATACTAACCTTGATGAGCCCCAAGAAAGTAGAGGAGTCACAAGAGAAGGTCGATCGATCTCTGCAATGGAAATCCTTGGTGATTTCCCATGCCCCATTTTCCTAAGAAGTAAAGGCAGAAGAGTGTGTGTTCTTGCCAGTTAGGAAACTCTTAGAGTTAAGAGAAGCCAGAAGCTTACTTACCGAGGTGCAGATACTATTACCGGAGTATGCTAACCTCTTTTTTGTCGAGATGCCAAGAAGTTTGCCACTTATCAGAGGTATAGAACATTGTATTGATCTTCGGCTGGAGCTGTTCTTTTGAATCGACCTCCCTACAGGCTTAACCTTGAGCAGGAAGTTAAGTTGAAGAAATAAGTAGACGAGTTGATGGATTGCGGCTATGTTCGAGAAAGCATGAGCCCCTGTATCATGCCAGTTGTCCTAGTGCCGAAGAAAGATGGCTTATGGAGAATGTGCATCGATAGCCAAGCCATTAACAAAATTACTATTAAATACTGATATCCAATCCCGTGATTAGATGATATGTTTGATGAGTTGCATGATGCCTACATCATTTTGAAGATTGATATAAAGAGTGGTTATCATCAAATACGGATGAGACTTAGAGATGAATGGGAGACAACCTTCAAAACAAAGGATGGTCTGTTCGAGTAGATGGTAATGCCAGCTAATTTGACAAACATGCTAAGCACTTTTGTGTGACTCATGAATTATGTTCTGAGAACATTTATTGGTAAATGCATTGTGGTGTACTTCGATGATATTTTAGTCTACAAGGTCGATCTTATCTTTCATGTTGGACATTTAAGATCAATGTTTGACATCCTCTGCACCGAGAAGTTATTTGACAATTTAAAGAAATGTGTATTTTGTTGAAGCGCGGTTGCATTCCTTAAATATATTGTTTTGAAGGGAGGAGTTTCAGTTGATGACGAGAAAGTCCGAGCTACTCTTAGGTAGCCGACGCCGACTAGCGTTACTGAAGTGAGGAATTTTCATGGTCTAGCTTCGTTCTATCAAAGATTCATTTGAAACTTCAGTTCCTAAACTACTCTACTAACTAAGCTGACTAGGAAAAACTTTGAGTTTAGGTGGTTCGAGAAAGTTCAAAAAAGATTTGATGAGAATAAGTCTAGGTTGACCTTAGCCCCAATACTTGCTTTGCTAGATTTTGAGAAAGTTTTTGAAGAAGAGTGTAATGCATCTAGAGTTGGCATTGGTGCTGTTCTTACGTAAGAGTACTAACTAATTGCCTATTTCAATGAGAAACTCAAAGGCACTACCTGAAATTACTCAGCATATGACAAGGAATTCTATACCTTTGTATGAACACTGTAGAATTGGCAACACTACTAGCTGCAAAGAGAATTCATTATCTATACAGACCACGAATCTATCAAACATCTTAGAGGGCAACAAAAAATTTCTTGACATTATGCTAAATGGGTTGAATTCCTAGAATCTTTTTGCTATGTCATCTGGTATAAGAAGGAAAGTACCAATACTGTGGTTGACACTCTCTCTCGTTAACATGTCCTCATTATGGCATTGCAAGCCAAGATACTTAGATTTGGTGCATTGCCTAATTAGTATGAGCATAATCCGTATTTTGGGCCTTTAGTAGCAAAGTGCAATGTTAGAAGAATTGTAGATGGGTTCTATTTGAGCTAAGGGTTCTTGATGAGAGGCAAGTAAGTTTGTGTGTTGAATGGTTCAGCTAGAGAGTTACTTGTCCGAGAAGCTCATGTTGGAAGTTTAGCCAGCTACTTCGATGAGAAAAGAACGATTGAGATGATGAGAGAACATTTTTATTAGCTTGGGATGATGAAGTATGTGTGTTGAATTCTTGAGAGGTACGAGGTGTGTAAACATGTAAAGGAGAGAAAGGAGCTATATGGAGAGTACGCACCTTTGCCTATACATAAAATGCCATGGACTAATCTAAACATGGATTTCATGCTCGACTTACCTTGAACTCTAAGAAGGCATGATTTTGTTGTGGTGGTGGTCGATTGGTTCAACAAGATAAGCCACTTCATCCCCTACCACAAAACCAATGATGCTTTATTTGTTGTTAACCTATTTTTGCAGGAGATCGTGCAGTTGCATGGAGTATCAAAAAGTATTGTATTGATCTTAACTCAAAGTTTACGAGCCTCTTTTGGAGAATTCTATGGAAGAAGCTTGGCACTAAGCTCATGTTTAGTTCTTCTTACCACCTATAGATAGACAACTAGATCGAAGTTGTAAACAGGACAGTTGAAAACCTCCTTCAAGCTGCTATTAGGAAGAATCTACATGATTAAGATCTATACCTACCTATCATTGAGTTTGCTTACAATCACTTAGCTTACAGCTCGACAAGAAGGTCACCAATTAGGGTTGTATATGGACTTAACCTGAACTTATCCTTGGATATGGTTATCAGCTTGACCACCTAAGGAGAAAGTTAATTTGGGCTACAGTGCACTGAGGAGTGCCAGAGATTGCATCAGAAGGTTGTTAAACAATTGGCCATGACCGTAGCTCGATAAAAAAACAAGGAAGCTGGGGAAGGAGGTGGGTCATTTATAGTCCTAAAGGCCTTATTTGGATCCGCCTCAATAAGGAGCGTTTCCTTAGAAAAAGGATGAATAAGCTATCCCCAAAGTCAGATGGACCTTTTAGGATCTTTAGGCATGTCAATAACAATGCGTATGAGCTTAAGTTACCTAAAGGATACGGTGTATCTCCTACTTTCAATGTCACTAATTTGATGCCTTACATACTGGATGAAAAAGAAGACCAAGATTTGAAGGCAAATATTCAACAACCCTGGGGAATTGATGAACTATCGACCTTTGGCCCTCTTACTCATGCGCAGCTCTGAGGCCTTTATTCTCTTGTCGAAAGGATTCTCTCTCATCAGTCTGCCAAGGATGAAACACAATACATAGAAGAACGAATGGTGAACTCCTTGAGAACTCAGCTCGGATACATCCTACTTTGTTCTAATCCTTATGCCATTGCTAACTACTCATGTGTCGAGGCTAACTTACCAAGTGCTGAGGTCGAGGTTAATACACATCAAGCCCTACTCTAATCCATAGGACCTTTATGTATTGAGGCTAACCTGTCGAGTGCTGAAGTTGAAGCCCTTGTATGCCAGTTCCTTCTCTCTTGGTATATTAAACAGTGGCATCTCTTATTCATTACGGTATCTCCTGTTATTACCCATCTACAGCTACCACATCATGAACCTAGCTCAATTGCCACCCTCGAAGGTTCCCTTATATGAACTCATTGACGAGCTACTACCTATTTATCATTTTTCTGACATTGTACTATTTTTCCTTTTTTCATCATTTGTCTTATTTACTCCTTATGTACATGCTAGGAATCCCTTCTTTATTCTTTTTGTAATTTTCCTTATTTGTAATATTACCCTAATAAATTACTATAAATAGTCCCTTCTTTTTGTAGTCGAAATATCTTACATTTCTTTTAGATACTGAATACGTTTGTTCTTGTGAGATATTCCTCTTTGAATACAATCTCTTTACACTTTTATTTAATCTTGCCAAGTAGCTTGATATTAGTAGCGGGTGGACCTTGATATTAAATTGTGCATCACATCAAGTGAAGTGTTGAGTTGTGTAGTGTTCATTGGTGAGTCACATTCTTTAAGTAGCTTTACGTAAGTTACCGTGTGTTATAGCTTTTTCATTTCAATTTTTCTTCATTACTATGAAGGACTTATTTGATTACTTTTATTTGCTGTAAGCTTTAGTGATTACTAAACTCCTAGGCACATTATTTGTTTACTGGGTCCAAAAATCAAGATTGACACTCGACCTAACTAAAATATACTTGTCATGCTACTTGTGAATCTTGGACTCCAAGCTATCCATAAACTTACGGCCATGCCATGTAGCCGCATAGAACTACCTATCGAGCTGACATTTGATTGTAAAAGAGAATCTAAATAGCTATGATGTAGCCCTAACTTTGACCTTATTATAGATTATTTCAAAAGCACAAGGATCCTATATGTATTAAGAGAAAACATATGTGGCGACATGTGGAAATAGTTGAAGAACTGTTTTTGAAAATGGGAAAAAGGAAGACACAACCTTAATTCAAAATATTTCAAGTGAACATGAAACTTGTGCTCAATTGAAAAACACACCCTCTTATCTTCCTTAGGCCTATGGAGATGCCATTTGATTGGAAGGTCTTCAAAATATTTGTTATATTTAGAGACAACCGTCTTAATGGCCATGCTTTTCACTTCATTTGGAAAATCAATGTTACACACTGGGTTATTGTATAAATATTGTCACGCCCCGAAGCGACAGAGTCGTAACAGCCCCCGCCGTGTAAACCATCCTAAGATAGAAGTTGGCCTTACAACCGCTATCTTAGACCTGATCTACACAAGGCGTCCACGACTAACCCGCTTTGAAGTAGACAATTTGTAATTTAAACAAATCATTTAAGAAAGTGAGAAAAGTTATATATAGTCACTATAATTCAGTTATTACATTAATCAGAAATGAAAAGTAAAACATGTGTTGATTCTTCAATGTTTTTCCTTACTCCCCAGGATCCAGCAGTTGCTAGCTTCAGAGTAGTTGTTGCCGCTTCTTAGCCAGCACCTGCACGACGTCTATAAGGATGTGAGCAACCACAGCTCAGTAAGTTAGGACGGAGGACTTACAACTATACCATACACATAACAAGGTTTTCAATCACTTATTAGGTGCAATGCATGTGCAAGCAAATGCCATCGCACGACGTTATTCGGCCCGTCGTGAGATTAGAGAAATTGCGCCCGCTCTAATCCGGGTTGAGGAGTTGCCGTTAATGCAACAGCTTACGACCAAACCCAGGCTTGTGTAATGGAGACCTTGCTCCTCCCGCGACTACCTTCGAACCACTGCCTTCACCCTTGCCGTGACCTCCTCTCCTATCACTTAGTTCGACTGAGGATGAAGAAGGGACCATTTTGCAATCCTGCGCTATCCCTTCCGAAGGGGTCGGTATTTGGCCGGAGAGTCCTAAATCCCCTAACGGGTTGCCATGCATGTTCGATTATGATTACTGGTCGTATATTTGATTAAGTCCAATTTAGGGTGATTAATCATTACATACAATTCATACAACATGTGCCAAAGCAACAAACAGAATCATCGCATCACCCATAATCAAGCACATGCACACATTCAACTATCTAACAAGCACAACCAAGTATAATCTTAAGCCTCCAAAAATACAGCAACGTATTAATCCCAACTTACCTCGACTCCTCGCTCGCTCACTCGAGGTCTGATTTGCTCAGGCCATCGCCGGTTATCCCTATAACACGAACGTGGTTTCAGCTTTTCATGTAAATATTATAGGTTCATTTTATCCTACAACGCTTATTGTTAGGTTTTGTTTAAGGTTTAATATGCCTAATTATCTAGGTATTAAGTCTTTTATAATTATTCTAGGTTTGGGGTTAGGTTCAGGTTCGGTTTTCGCATCGATTTCTGAACTAGGTTTTTAGTTCGATTTCTAAGTAATGTTTTCGATTCCATCCCTAGAAATCCATTTCAATCCATAATGTGAAATTAATCACATCACTTCCCGATCTCCTAAATACCATCATTACCCTTTGTCAGTGTTTATTTTACTCGGTATACTTAAATCCATATTAGTGTACTGAATTCACTCCTAGTATGATAAATTTTTACATTTTTCATATAATTCCATAAATTCAAGTTTCCTATCAGATTTATTGTGCATTTTGATTATTCTCAAAATATCAATTTTTATTATAATATTTTCTATTTATTATATTTTCAAAAATTACATATTATGCATATTGCATATTATGCACATAATGCATTTCTAATATTTCTATTACCCTAATTACCATCTCTAAACATCAATTATTATTTCAAAATGTATAAATTCATCCTAAATCAGATTTTACTCCAATTTACCCTAATTTACAAAATTATCTTAAAATGTACTATTTTTCCATATTACCTATCTACTACATAATTAACCTAATAATTACATCTAACACTCTAATTGCTACAAGTATCATACTCCATCAGATTTTAACATCCTAAAACATGTAATTATTCACTAAATCAGAAATTAATCATTTAATTACATAATTAGCCTTAAATTACCCATTTTATGCCTCATTTTAGGGCCTAAAAATTATCTAAAAATTTCTAAAATTAATTTTTGAAAACGGGCTTCATAGCACTGTTCTATATCATCTAAGTAATCTACAGAAAAATTTTGGGCTTGAAACTACACTCCTAAGGTCATTTATTTCTAAACCGAAACATGTTCGGTTTTGCACGATTTCTTAAGGACCATATATTACGAAACATAATTTCATCAAAATAATATTTTTCCTACAAAATACATACAAAAATATCCTACAATAACAAATTCATAATTTTCTAATTATATTTACTATTTTTACAAAAATTCATAAGATTCGGGTTGGAAATCGGACTCACCGATTTGGGTAGCTCCGGCCACCTCGGGCCGCCGTGGCCTTATCGGCCGGCCTGGGCGCTGCCACCACCGTGTGGTGGTGGTGGCCATCCACCCCTAGCTCCTCGTCTGGTGTGGGTTCCCTTTAAAACCCCTAACTGCACAGTTTTTCTTATTTTTTTTTTATTTTCTGGATTTTCTCTCGAATTTTCAACTCTCACTAATTTTCTTTGATTTGTATTTGTCCAAATGAGCTCTGTAATTTTTCCTACTATTTATAGGGCTTTGTGGAATTTATTGTGCATTAAATGGGATAAGACAATTGCCTTATTCCTTGATTTTTGGCTTTAATGTTGGCTTATTCTAATTGGCCGAATTTTTTCTTATTTTTCCCAACTGCCACGACCCAATTCTGGATGATTCATGATTTTTCCTGATTTTTCTTGATTTTTATTTAATTAATTATGAATTTTCTTTAAGCATTTAGTATTATTTTAGTATATTTCGCGTATTTTAAGTAATTACGCATATTTTTATCTACACGTAAATACATGTAGGGTATACGTGAACATTCCTAATTATTATTTTGGTCATTCTAAAATTTTTAGTATACATATAATCTATCTCTAGTAATTTATTAGTTATTATATGACACTTTTCGCCTTTTCGGTAATTAGCAATTATTATGCTTAAAATTTGAAAATTTTATAGTCTCTTATTTTCTTAAATTTAAGTTTACGGGGTCATTTTTACTAATATTCTTCTCAATAGTTTATAATTTGGGTTTGATCGAATCTTTTAACCGATTGCCCTAAACCTTGGGTTCTAAATTCAATCCTACGGTCAATTGGCTTAGCTTTGGGGCTTACAAATATGTGGTAGGTGGCTCGTCTTCCTCATCTTAAGGATAAACATTTATTGGAAGTGCATCTATGTGGGCAAGCTTCTCCAACCTCTCAATTACACTATCTATTGAGCTACCAGAATTAGAAGTCGACTCAGTTGCCTCATGGGGGGGAAGGGGGAGAAAGAGTAGCCTCAGGGTGAATAGGAGTAGTGGAATGAATTTCGCTCCTGGCCATACCTGATGAAACATTGAGAACGTGAAATAAGAGATCAAAGGCGAAGAAAGAATTTCAAAGTTTTGCCTAAAACAGTTTTAAGGGAGAAGACTATGGAGCACTAAGATAGATGAAGTAGAAAACATGCAATGGAGCCTCTCTAAGACTTTATAAGTATCACCCCAAATAACCCTCTTCTTGAAAAATGAAAGGAAAGATAATTAGGATTTGGGCACGATTTGATTGCTAGGCATTGATGGAAGATATGTATATGTTGTTAGAAATCCAAAGGTTACATTATTGTCGGTAGTTATTGAAATATGTAATGTAATAATAATAGAATTGATAGCTGTCTTACGTGCGTGTGCGAAATATGAGTAAGCGAGAAGAAACGAAAAGTTATGACCTTTGAATGGGGAACTCGTGTGAGGCATTACATCGAATATTGAATGAAACACAAAGGCACCAATCCAGAGCCCAATAGTTTTGTTTAACAGTTATGCGATGATCCAAAAGCCTAGGGATGGGTTGCTTGCTTGTTGATCAGAATGGATTGGAGAATACTTCCTTATCCACTCCTATACTTAAATTCTCGACTATGGGAATTGTGGGGTAAATGATTATGGTGGAATTTCACCCTAGATTATAGCTTAGTACATTACCTGCCGAGTTGACCTACTTTGCCAAGGTTGGCAATACGACTTGATCTAACAACCAGGGAGACTTTAGGCTTGGCCAATCTATTGGGCCGAAAAGCTCGACTTGACCCATTCAAATACTTTGAATTTGAATAAAGGCACAAACAGTTTGCCATCCTCCTAACTTAACTACATAACTACCTACTCCCCTTGTCTTCCAGTATGTGATTAAATTAAGAAATTGCCATGTAGCCTATGACAAATGAACTACTTGTCACTATGTTTATCAAATAAATACCTATGAATATGGAGACATCGATACTGTAAGAAGTCTCTATACACTTTTAAGCATTCACTTACTTATTCTCTTAGACTTCTTTTTATACTTTGACTTATGTATCGAAATAGCTATGCCGGATTAACTTCGGTACTCCCTTTAGCCTAATTGTCTTCTCTTTTTTAGGAACTAAGTTACATACTATTTTCAACCAACAATAGGGTTTTCAAAACCTAACTTCGTAATATACTAAAATCAGGAATTGGAAATTGATTACATAATCAAAATGCAAAATCAACTGTTCAAAAGTAGAGTAAAGTCTTTATAAAAAATCAGGACTATAAAAGCCAATTTTAAGCTTTGTAGAAATCAACATATGGAAATCGACTTTAGAAAAGTCAATTCAAGCTTTGCGGAAACTGACGTGTGAAAATTGGCACTTGAAAAGCCGATCTTAAGCTTTATTCATGTGGAAATTGGATTTTTAATGCTCGATTTTATCGCTTTACGGAAGGGGGGTTTTCAAAACTCAATTTCAAGTGCAGTAATTTTGAGATTATTTTTATTGTAGCCCTATTTTAGGGATTGTTTATAAAAGAAAATAGTTTTATTTCTTTCTCCCAACACTTGTATACATTAAATAAATAGTAACAATTATAAAATAATTATGCAATATTCATGAGCTAAGTAAAAGAGCATGGGCTAAGCCTAGGCCCACTAAGAGTCAAGTTACCAAAAAAATCGATCAATTTGAATTGCAGTTTCGTTGAGACTTCTGGACTTTCTGCTTGCCTTAAAAACATTATGGACATCTCATTCCTTGTAATACTTAAATTTTCTAAATTTCTAAAATACCTATTTAGAAAATAAAAAGTTAAAATCCAAATGAAATTCTTAATTTAGGCTCATGGGCTCGGACATACTAGAATTACATTTTGTTTATGGATATGCAGAAATATAAAATTACAATCATTTTTAGGCTCAGGCCAATTGAGTAACACATCAACCCTATTATATAAAACATAATTATTTGTACAAAGTCCATACATTCCTAGACCCATGATCATGTGCAATACGAAATAATTCATTAATTGCATAGTAATATTAATCAATTAATTCTGATAGTTGTTACAATTTTGTATAAATTCGGTATTCATGACCAAATTTTCAAAAATGATCATACATATCTTTTATTTTTGAAAGTTTCTCGATCTAGCATAATCCACACTATTGTCATATAAATATTTGGGAAATTTTCAAATCTGGTATCTAAGGTTTGGTTTTCTTTTTTCTTTTTTCCTAAATAAGTACACAAATCTTCAATTTGTCAATTTCACTACCCAATTCATCTTTCATGTTTATGTAGACTACCTCGTCTAATTCTGTATGTTTCTGTTTGTTTACATGGATTTTTGTGACCCATTCAAGGACACTACTTGCCACAAACTTTAATTTAAGCCAACCAAGCTTTGCTTCTTGGCCCAAAAGTGGGGGAAAAACAAAAAAAAGGCCAACGCAGAAGCATGCGTGTATGTCAGGTATCACAATAGATCACAGCTGAAAAGTAAGACTCGATTTATTTCATAAATCCCTAGCCCACTGGGGAACCCTGATTTCACAATTACTCACATCCCTAAAGCACAAGATAGAGAGAGAGACATAGCAAAACCTTTAGTTGGCAAATCCCTATACCCGTTGTGAAACCCTAAATTCGCAACCTTAATCCACCATGGAAACCCGAAATTAAGTATAAAGGAAATCCTTATCGAAACCCACTAAATCAAACAAAATTCCATGTTGAATCTTTGTTGAAAACTCGAATTTAATCTCACAATTCTTCGAATTCATTTATCAAATGGCGAAGCTTATATAAATACGAAGCTCCTTTTTTTCTTTCCCCCTCTTTCCAAGCTTCAAGAGTTAAATAATGTCTGCTCTTTGTTAGTTACATAAATCAGGGCTCAAATACTGTTTTGCTCATTCTGGATTAGATAAAAGTCGACGGATATGATCCCTACATGCATCTAATAAAGTAGAATGACAGGGACTAGCTAAAACGTTTGACTTAAGGTCCGTGATGGGCGGGAGTCGGTCCAATTCAACAACGCGGGCAAATTGGCAAGAACCAAGCAGGGCGAAACGAAGGCGTAGACCAAGAGGTCTAATCGGAAGCTGCTTGTGGCACACCAAATGATAAGCAAATCCTTACGTCCCTTTCCCCTGCTGGTCTGATGTTACGTTCGTTCCTCTACATATCTTTTTACTGTTGTTATCGAGGCAAAAAGTTTAAGATCCAAATGCTCTGTTTCAAATACGGAATAACTGAAGACTTATATTGGAATTTACCCTTCTCTTAGACCTGGAGGAGGCTTAGGTCAAATTCGCAATCCGGATTAGAATTGGCCTGAACCGAAAGCCATGAGCTTTAACTTTAGCTTGACTTGTCCGGCTTGGTGTGCTAGCATGATTTAATGTGTCTAAATTTCAATTTGCCGGTTCTGATTCAAAAATTTAAAATATATAAAAATAAAGGAAAGTTTTTTATAAATTAAATTTAAGTATTCACTTTAATTAAAATATAAAATAGAATTAAATATATATTATTATTTATATTTAGAAGTTGATATGTAGACTGAATAATATATATGAGTTTATAAAAGAAAAAATTTATTAAAATCCGTATATTTTAATATTGATAAAAGTAAATAATTACAACGAAAAATATATTACTTTAAGCATCAAAGAAGTTTTTCAACCCAAAAAAAAAAAATACTACAAAAAAAATTTGGGACATAAGATATTGCAAGTTTCATATAATCTTACCTATTTTTTGAAATAGCAATTACTTTTATAAATAATATATTTTAATGATTTATAAAAATATAAGTGTATTTATAATTTAATGCCATTAAAATCATAAAGAATATATTCATACCATATATAAAATGATAAGTGTTATAAATATTAGATAAATAATGTTCTTTTTACAATATTAGTTCAACTATATAAATTATATTGTTTTCTAAAGTTTCCTCTAAAGTAATAAAAAAACATGGTGAGCATTACCTATCACAAATTTAGTCTCATATTGATTATATTGATAAGTTTTTTTTGAGATGTTACCTATAAAAAGAAATTTACCAACTCAATTAATTAATTATGGGCATAAAGTAACAATTATACATTATTAAAAATATAAATTATTAATATCGTGCTCAATAATTAATAGAGTGAAATAATCAAAATTTTAAATTCATTTATTAGTGGTTTTGTTTAAATTAAAAATGAAGATAAAATAATTATTTTTCCCAATTAAAAAAAAAATTAGACAAAAAACAAACCTATTGAATCATTAAATCGAGTAAATTGGCTTGAAATCAACTTAAACCCGGCTAGTCCTGATTCAATAGCCGATCTTTATTCAAGGGAAACTAAGCTCTTGACTAAGTGGATTTGAGCTAAATTTGACTCGACCTTAGGTTTACCTTCTCTTTCTTAAATAGTGAATGCTTTTTCTTTTTGTTTTTTTGGGGGCCAAGAAAAATGAAATACTTCATTTCCCTTCCACTCACCAAATTTTAGATTGTACGTTGATAATCAAATATGAATATGAATATCTTTTGGTTGGAATTGTTGTTTAAGATAATACCGGCTATTTGTAATAATGCTAATACCGCTCTCCAAATCCTAGAAAACAATTCTGAGTTGGGGCTACATTATACTGCGACTCAATCCTTAAATAGTGCTCTCTTCAAGGAAAGAGGTGGTCCTCTATCTTGTCTAAGATGAGAGAAGTCACTGGTATATGGAAGGCACAAATATGTCTCCATGTTTCACAGTCTATTGTAGATGTGATATTGTGAGGGGAAAAAAAAAGGAGAAAAGGCACATCATTTCTTGACAAACCACAGGAGAAAACACAAATCTGAAAAATAAATATTCAATGATCTAGAGGCTCAACAGCAGTCTTGAAGAGAAGGATATAAACCTTATCAATTGAAAAATACAAAAAGCCTCCGAGTGAATGGGTGACATATGAACCAAAACTAGTTCCAACAATGCAGTGCCAAGCCGGTCCGTATGAACAGTCGAATTCCTGTTACAGCACGGAAAAAGATAAAATAACATAATCAGTCAGCAGCTGAAAAGGAGGAGGAAACTCAAAAACACATCATTTGGGCTAACTGTTTATTATCTTCTCAGGCACATACTTTCAGCACAAGGTTCTCCATAGTCTGAATATGAGATATACTTCTGCAATGTAATTTGTACATAATTCCTGATCCAAAAACACAGAAGCCTGTTCCTTTGAGCTGCAGCATTCCATCATTACATATTTGCAAAAGCATTTAGATGTTCATTACAAGTTGTCAATTTCAGTTCCCTTGGCCTTTTGAGCAATTTGACATGCCAAGCATTGATGAAATGATAATCATCTCTACAATACTACCGCAGGAAATCTGCAGGACTATGAGGGTTGTAAGTCAAGTTGAATCTTTGGATGCCACAAATTCTCCCTTTCATGTTAGCCTCAAAAACAAATCTAAAGACGAAACTGTAAACACGTTCCTTTGCATTTTGAGTCCTGATAGGCTGATAATGGTTCATGCAACCACATTTCTACCGATCATGACTGCATTCTATGCCTCAAAAATGATAGACAGAGCGAGGGAACTGGTTAATCTTTGCCATCTCAAAAGGATATCATATCGATAATTTGGTAAGGCTCAGAGCAATTATCCAACAGAAGCTAATACTCTCAATGAATTATAGAATAACCATCAACTTCATACTGAATGATGGATTTGGCTGTTGTATGTAGCTTAATATGCTGGTGTTGATCTTACTCTTTTCAATGATGAAACCCTCAAGGCAAAATGGACAAAACATACAAAAGAATTTGCTTCAATAGAGTTGAGAATGGAAATTTAGAGCATTCACTAAATAATCTACCTTATGAATGGATGAATAAATATGTTCAGCTGTGTTGTAGTGCGGGATATCCGGTGTTGGCATGAAATAGGATGCAGTGGAGGATAGCTTAACTAGGAAATAAGGGTGCAGGGAGAATACCCTCACGGTATGAGACATGTTGGAGGTCGTAAAATCCTAAGACTCCGATGTGGAGTGATCCACGGAGGTCTAGGACCAGTGGACTGTCACAGAGGCTGGTCGACCAAGGATAGTTGGCGGCAGACAGTATCTTCATGTCAGTGTCACTCTCAGTTTGTTTTTATAAGTAATATGTTTGGGCATCCTGAGTTTGTTCAGGGCACATGCATAGACTTGTAGTAGAAAACATACATAGGAGAGTCTATTCTTGTAACATGGTGAATTTGTAGCTTCATTCCCGTTGTTTTTCACACCAAGTTCATTTGGGGCTTTCTAGATAAAATCGTACTACATCGTTTCCTCTTTCCCTAATCTCTTTTGCTTTTATCATCCATCATTAGCAATAGAACAACTTCTTAGTTTAATCTTCCGCATCGGTATGCCACAAGCTGAAATCTGAGATTAAAGCTGTGGTTTACCGGCTAAAATCCTTTTGTATTAATTTTCAATTATCTTTTCTTTTTCTTTTTTCCTTAATAACAATTAGTCGTTTGCAATGTCGTAACAACTTATCTGACCTATCTTCCCCAACAGTGCACAACAAGCTGGAATCTCAGACTAAAGCCGCGGGAAGAAAACCTTCCCCTTAAAGTTAAGACATCTTTGAATCAAGACCATATTGGCTAGTGGACTCGAAACTGGAGAAATCTACCACGAGGTCACTAAAAAAAATTGGTCCAAAAATGATACGGACATAGACTGGCAAAACAACATAATTTACTCGCACAAGAAAAAACCTGGCAGATTATAGCATAAATATTAAATTTTAGAAAGCAACAAAAAAACAATAACACAATAGTCATACACACATGGAAAATTTATGTATGCCTCGCCAACATAACACATGAAAAACCATACGTTAAATCCATACACACAAACATTAAAAAAAAAAAAAACTAAACTAGCCCCATTCAAAAGCTTAACTTGAACCAAACCCAAGCCATATATACCTTCTTAAGTGCAAGGGCTAGACGTTTGCTGTCAAGCTTGACTCCACTTGCGCGCATGGTGTCTAAATGATCTCTGGCACATCGGAATGCCTTATTTTGCAAAGGAAGTGGCATATCCGAAGCTCTTACTCGTACATTGAGTTGGTCATTTTGTTCTGTTGCTTTTTTCTTCTGTATTAAACTGCTTAAGAACTTGCTTCTCCTCTCTAGCTCCTCCTCTGCTCCTTCCATCTTTCACTATCTTTTTTTTTTTTCCTATCGTAGTCTTGTTTTCATTAAACAAACAGTTTTTAATCAAATCAGTCGACCGTGTGACTGTGGATACGGTGTGTATTGGGGGATTGATGAAACGACCGACAGGATGCGAAAAAGAGAAAGAGGAGCGAGAAAAGCGTGGAGGGGACTGGGACTGGGAGTACCGAAGACAGAGAAAGCGGCAAGAAAGAGAAAGCAAGAGAAAAAAGAAGGAAAGGTAAAGAAAATAAGGGAAGGAGACAGGAGTCTCGGTCCTGGTAAAGACGAAAAATGTGTAATAACGTCAGATGTTTCCCTAGATTTTCCCTTTTCAATGTACATGGGATTACTATAATAGTAGGGAGCATCATTTATTACACGATGCAGCGTTAGTTGTTAGCATTACATGAAATGAAAAGTTTGTTAGTGCACAAAATTTGGCCAAATAGATAATTAAGTTGATTAATTTTAGCCTAGTTTTATGACTTTTAAACTAGATTGAGTTCGATTCTGTTATGTAAGAGGAGAGGGGATCGAATTGAGGTCAATTTGGAATAGTAAAATAATAAAAGTATATGAGTTATATTAGATGTAGATGATAAATAAATATGAAATTACACTATCAAGTCTAATTGAAACAAATCCATCCATTAACAACAAAATTAAAATGATACATACACCCTAATTGATATATAAGTCCACATAATTCAAATATGGATTAAATCTAAACTAATTTAAAGAATAATATTAGAGGTGAAAATATAGACTAGATGTTCAAAACTAAAACTTAAAGCTTAAAGATCAAATTTTAGTGTTTTTTTTCCTTCCTTTTTCGACTAAAAAGTAATCTTATTTTAATATATATATTGTTTGCCTATCTTCTTTCACTGGTTTTCTGTATTAAAGGAATAGAGTTTAAAAAACGATGCTTCTCTTTGAATGCAATTTCATGTTTTCATAATAGATATATCATGATAAAATTTAGGGTGAGCTTTTCGGCTTATGTCTTCGTTAGTTTGAAACTTGCTGGATGAAATAATCCAAGTCATCATTTACATAATAACTTTCGTCAAATGTTTATATTCTTCACCCTGTATGTAAATAACCACTTGTTTCTTACACTTGTAAAACGGACGATGATCTCTTTGCTTTATAGCTCTTGGTAGGAACATGCAAGGTTTGCTTCTTCGTCTTCGATTCTTCAAGTCTAAGATTTTTAGTACCTGAAAAACAAAATTCCAAATAGGTGAGAAAAGCCGAACAAGCGAACCTTTTCACTGCCACACGCATATCCCATACGATACAATTCACATGTCTACTTAAATTTGATGCAATAAAAATCCATTAAACAAACAACAAATTTTTGATGTCCTAAACTTAGAAGTAGCTCATGATTATTTAGCGTGTGTGTGTGCGCAGGATGATACAACTAATGGTCTGTGACCACCACTCCGAATACCCAGGTACTCGTACTCCCAATCTAGGTGCAAACACACTCAGCAAACAATTTATTTATCAAATATAGTTAACTTCATTATCATTTAGTCCTAAAACCAGTAGCAGCAAGCAACGATGAGTCATTCATGTTCTTTTACTAGAAAACTCCTTACAGCTTTCTTTTCAAATTTACAACATTCTTATGGAAATTCCAAATTTAAGGTACTTTTTATAAAATCCTAACTAGAGCTTTCATCAGAATCGGTTGGCTTCTATAATTAATTAAATTTTGTTAAATTAAGGTGTCTCAATTGATGTAGCTTGGTAATTAACCCAGGGTTTCTAGATGTTGGCCTGGTTTAGTAACAGACTGCGACAATAGGGAAAAACTTAATTCACTACTTTTCTCATGTCATAGTTCATATTGGTCATATCTTGATCCTAAGGTGCAATTCTAAATAAAGTATCATACCTTCCTCTGATTCTTAATTTATTTTAAAGTTTCATTTACCGAATTTTAGTTCTAGAGTATTTTACAATTCAAGATTCAATTCATTACAATGTAGTTATCAATATTGTTTGGTTATCAAAATCTTTAAAAACCCTCAAATCAATGTTAGGATTTTTTATCTCATGAACCAAACAGAACTCTAGGTTCTTTAATGTCAATTAAACGAAGGACTTTAGATGTTATTAATTGATACAAACTAGGGTGTTGGTTTAGGAATAAAAAATTAAATTAGAGTTTATGATTTCTAAAACAAAACTTAGTATTTTTTTTTTTACTTCTTTATTAGGAATAAATTTAGGGATTTAAATTCCTGTCAATTCAGAACCTAATTAAGGTTAAAATTTCCTCATATTGAATCTTATTTTATCTACAAGAGAATCGATTTTATAAATCATCAATTATGAACACAATAGATTAAGAAATATAACTTTGGATGATTTTGGAGACTTACTCATTAAGAGTTCTTTTCCTATCACAACAGGAAAGCCCTTGTTAGAGTAGTTTGAGAGAGGAGCTAATCATTCTATTTATGAAGCCATTCATAGACTTTTGACGTGTTTTATCCCGATAGATCTTTTATTTATTTCCTTTTTAAGTCATATCCTTTAATGTAAGCCAATCATTACATATTTGTTTTATGTAAGTTATAAATTTATAATTCTTTATATGCCATTCAACTTAATGTTCTAAAAGATCATTCCTATTTTTTGCAATTGGTTTAATCACGTAAAGTTTTATTAAATAATTTCATAAAGGAAATTAAAGTAGTTTATTTAAATAGAATAAGAGTTATACTTAAGTCTTAAAGTCCACTCCAACTTAAGTCAACCTCTAAATCAAATTTAAAGAATATATATATATATATATATATTATAAATAGTCATTTTTGGTATAAGGGATCGATTCTAGGAACCACTCTTGGTTTGATTTTCACTTGGTCGATTTGAACCTATTTGATTAGTTTGGTGTATCCAACCTTTTCCCTTGTTATATGTTATTTATTAATTTATTTTTCTTATATTTTTGTAATATTAAATTACTTACTAAAATATTACTAATTATACATTTTCCCTGTAAGAGCTAACTTATCAAGTGTATATCACTTTAGATGATCAACACATTTTCTAAGGAGATTTTAACTTAAGTCTTAATAATGAAAGATCTAATTTGATTTTAGTGTTCTTAGTTGAGCACATTGAAGATCAAGTAACAAATTTAAGTTCAATACTAAATTTTTCAAAAAAGTTATTCTATAACATACTTTTCACCCAAGCCTTTTTATAGGATCAAACATAGATAATTCTTAAGAATAAGTTGATTTTCTTATGAACTTCAACATAAACACTAACAACATATTTAACCATATTCAAACTCATATATAAGTTCTTTGAAAAAATAATCTATAACATTTAATTCATCAAATTAATTTATTCTACATGATCAAACATGACTATTTTACATGAACAACTGAAATTTCATATGAACTTTAATATGAGTATCAAAACACATTAATCTATATTCATTATATTCAACTCATCTTCAACCATATTCAAACTTCTTTCTAGAAAACCCTTATAAGCTTAACCAAATCACTAATATCCTAAATTTAACACTAATATTAAACATCCTTGAATATTTTGAATCTTGTGGAATGTCATTTGGATAATTGGGCTTTTTGGTCAATTTAGTGACATGGATTGATTTAATGGGTTAGTAATAGGGCTTTGGAAATTGAGCTTAATTAGGAATGTTTTAGAAAAATTTGGCTTAAAAGGCTCGAAACATGGATCGTTAAACTGATTTTTTCTACTCTTAGCCTTGCTTAATTGTCTCATATGTGAAAAGTAAATACAAAAGAAGTCTTCAGAGCTTATTTGGGCTTCATTTTGCCCCTATAAGTCTTAAAATGACTAATTTAAACCTTATTTGAATGAAACTTTTAGTAAGGAGTTAGGACTTCTTTATTTGTAAGTTGTCACAACCTTGAAGATGATCTAGTAGTGATAGACCACCATATACTGATTAGAAGTAACTATATAGACCTATTGTATTACTTGCCAATTATTCTTAATAAGTACATGAAGCGTCAATACTAGAATATTCACAGAGTATCGCAAATTTAATGGTAATAGAACGGAACGTAATTATTATTATTAAATTAAAAGTTAGAATTTAAAATATATCTAAAAGTCTTTCAAATAAAACATAAGTTTTTCAAAATAACACATATTACAAATTATCTTAACATTTCTTATCTAAATTCATAATTCAACTTTCTCGCTAGCTCTCTCCCGATTCAACTTGTAGTTTATCTTTCTCACCAATGGTTTGGTCTTTCATGATAGACATAGTATGGTTCTTACAAGAAATCAAAGTTATTAGGGTATAAGCTATAACTAGCTTAATGAGTTAGCCACTCAAGCCACCTTTCAAGCAAGTTAGTTAAAGAAGTAAATGCTAAGCAATAATTAAACATATGCAGTAATATACGCGACCTTTTGGTATTCAACATGTAGTCTAGGGTTTATTTCCCCCCCCCCCCTTAGGTTGAGGATTTATAGTTCCACCAATATCTAAGTATCCAAATTTAGTGTAAGAGTCACTTAGCATAACATCTTTGGCTACCATAAAATAGCCGTAGAATCTCAATTCTCAGCTAAACCAATACCTATATCAATATAATGATTAAGAGATGAAGCCCCTTGATTATATGAGAGAACCAATCTTTTGGTTATCTAGGAGAACTAACAAATGTTCATCTTATAATCCACTATCATCCTTAGGAAGATGGTTCTTTTGATTAGCCAAAGGAACCAAAAGAAATATTTACAAAGGCCATATAAATAAGTTACAAGAGAAGGATTTCTTGATCGGTTGTAGGAAGGCCCAAACGAAAATAAGAAAAAAATACCTTCCTTGACTACCCAAATGATAAAAGAGTGATCAAATTCTTGATCGGCCTTCAAATGTATACATACCCAAAACATAAGAATGGACATGGCCTTGTCTAATGCACGACCATTCTTAAAGTCACTTAGTTTGCAATAAACGAGGAAGGTTTTAGCCTTTCCATTCCACACGTAACAATAGTAGTAATAAAAAGAGATTTATGCAATATACTATGTGTGACTGCTTTAATATTCAGATTTCTATATACTTAACTTCCATTTATTTTAGTGATCACTCAAAACATTACATAATCATAAGGATTGCATTACATTACAATCATCAACTTTACTTATGGAAAGAGTTTTTAAATGTCTTAACAAACAAATCAAACACATACATTTCCCAAATACCCCATACAGAATAGGTTAAATATAAAATTAAAAGTGCAACTATTCTATAAACATACATAAGTAATAATCATTGTAGATACTCACCTGGCCATCTTCCTATTCGTTGTAATAATATAAAGATAGTTAAGAAACATATTAGATCACTAAACTTTCTAGTTTAAGTTTTTATTTCTTAAGTCGATCATGTTTGATGTTACTTTTTCTATATAATGTTTGAATGGTTCTTATATGTCCATAAATGTCTTTGGTTCCTTGTGCCATAGTTTTTTGGTCTTTGCATAGGGTCTAAACCGTTACGGTATCGAGATAATATGTCTATATGTCAATAAGGTCCAAGTCAAGGGAATTTATTTAGACACGGTAGGTAGTGTTTTTTTTTTTTTTTTAAGGCATGACTTTATCCACTTGTTTTAGTTTTCATTATTTTAGTGTTTTATTTTAAGGTACTCTTTTGGTTTTTTTCTTGAACTTCATTTGAGTAAAAGCTTCTTTTAAGTATGAAAAGGGTTTAGAAAGACTTCCTTTGAAATAGAATTAAAACTTTATACCATCGGGCCACTTTTTATTAACATAATGACACCGAGCCTTTATTGTAGCTTATGTTACTGAAGCACCTGCTTTGAAGTTGAAGTTTAGGAAACTTCTTTAGAATAAGTAAGAAGTTTGAGGAAAACTTTCTTTTGTTCAAATATTCTTTGGAATCATGATAAAGATCCATAATAAAATAGAAGTATCTTTATTTAAAAGAATTTTAAGAAGAGATTGCTTTTGAAAGGAACTTGTCGGCTTGAAAAGAATCAAAACAAAGCTCAAGCTTTTGGAAAAAGGTCTTGTCTTTTGATAAGAGCTTCATTTCACACTTTCATGGAAAACTTTTTTTGTTTTCTAAAAGAAGTTTACTAAAAAAGAAGTTAGAATTGATCTCTTTCCTTTTAATTTTTAATCTTAGTAGTTGAGAAACATATTGAAACTAACCTTTAGGATTTGAATGTTTGGAAATTGTTAAAGAAATGGTGGTGGGCTTTGGTTGTTGGCTTTGAAAATGGAAGGCAAGAAGGATGTTGGTTTGGAGGAAACATATGTGGTCCAATGGTAGGGCTATTTATAGAAAATTTTGTATTAGCTTATGTTATAAGCTTTGTTATTTTGTAAACTTAATCTTTCATTTATTCTTAGGTTGTTATGTTGAGATTATGGGTGTGTTATGCCCCACATGTTGCTGCCATCTATATACACAGACATCATTTAATTCATGTGTTTCATTTTTTATTGGAAACATCATCCACGACATCATCATCTAGCTTGTTTCACATGTTTTCTTTAAGAATTCTAGAAGTTATGATGTGAATATGATCTAAGATGGGAATTCCATCATTATTAACCTCATTACTTCTAAAAATGGTTACTTTTTCAATCTCTTCCAGTGATTTTAACCTATCTTAAGTATATCTCTAAATATTTTTTAGTGATTAGCCTAACTTATACTAAAGTTTTTATGGGTTTACATAAGCCTTACAGGTTTATGTAAGCCTAGTTGTAGAGCCTACTTCCAAAACCTAAGTCTATGAGAAAAGAAAGGATTAATATGAGCTGTTAGATCATTAGGAGTGAGCTAACAGCTATTAGCAGTAACAGATCTTGACTTTTCATCTCAAGATGATTTGAGAGTTAAGATTAGCCTTCAAAATCTATAAATTCTCTCATTTCCATCACAATCCACTCTCTATAAGGTCTAAGACAAACATAGAAGCTCTGCTAAAATCTCTTGATGGATTAAAACAACAAATTATTGAAGAACTAATCAAGAAACTATCGAATCTACTTATTCTAATCTTTTATCACATGCGCATAATGAGACATCGAATTTGTTTGTTCCTCCTCCTTTGTATCTCTCCATCACATTTATATACGTTGTTGAACCTAGGGTTCATTATTTGATTTTAATGAAAACAAAAAAAAAAATTTATAATTAAAGTTGTTGATTTTGATGAGAACAAAATAAAAAGTATATATCTAAACATATTATTTTTAAAGAGAACAAAAAAGTAGACAATTAAACTAAATATTATTTGTTTATATTGAGGTAATTAAATAAGATCGATTAATTTACTTAAAGAATAAATATATCAATTATCTCTACAAGAAATTTAATCTTTTAAATGGTGATCAAATGATTTTGAAGTTAGATTGCAAAGTATATTTGTTTGTTATGTGTTAAAAGAATTTTCAGATGATATTTGGTCTATTGAGTTGACGGCTCAAGAAAGAACCAAGCTGATAGTATAAAGCCCTGAAAGAACACTCATTGGCTTGAAGGAGCCGATATGTCGGTGTTTATACCAGTAGAGTATTTTGTTACCAGCTTACAGGTAGTACAAGGAGCCAACATGTTGGTAAGTCTAATTCAACTAGCTATTGGAGCATTTAATGCATTGTAATGGGAAGAATTGAATGGGATGATATAAATGCTTAACAACTCGACTAAGGATAGTAGAGAACTGATCTTTTGCTGCAATGTTCCAACATTCTTTTGTATTCTTATTGTCTCTTGTACCCTAATTTGCCAATATTTAGAGGAATTTGAAGTGTAGTGCTTATGATCTATTAGTTGCAAAGTATTGAGAGTTAAAAGCATTACACTTATAATCTTTGAGATTGAGTTTTATGTTATGAGTTGAGATTGAGTTTTGTGTTGTGAGTTGAGATTAAGTTTTGTGTTGTAAGTTGAGAGTGTGATTTGTGTTGAGAGTTATGAATGTGAAACTTATGTAATCAAGTTTTTGTTTGTGTAGCTCTTAGAGTTTGGATTGAGAAATGAAATAAGTAGTGTAAAGTCCTCAGTTGGAGGCATTGTGTATCCGTAGAGACTACGGGGCGGTTCGAACTCTACGTTATATTCGGGCTTGATCTTCTTTATCCCTATCTCTTTTAATTTCCATACTTATTATTGTTTTATTGTTGCTTTGATTACTCTTATTATTGCATTTAGTTGTTTATATCGGAAAAGAATTGCAATTTGTCCTTAAAACTCAATTCACCTCCCCTCTTGAGTTTAGCCTAATGTTCTTCACACGTGTTACTAGATTAGGTGATCTCCAAGATCAACCATTATGTGTGCTGCATGCGATTGATCGTTAACAGCAAATCTACCTACATATCCACACTTATGACTTGAACTATATAAGAGTGCATGGTGTTCTTATCTAGTTTTTAAATGCTTTCAATCAATTCTACCAAGATTAATAATTGCTTCTATTGCTGCTATAATCAATCTCATAGGTATTTAACCTATAGTAGTTCTTCCTATGCTATTTACGCAAGCTTTTAGATCTACTCTTGCTACTACTATTATTGTACCAATTGTTGCTCAACAAGGTACTTAGCACATGCAACCATCTCAAATCCTTACATAAGAGGAAAGTGCATAGTAAGAGAAAGGATTGTAGCATGTATAGCCTCCAACCCCTATAGATCTAATTCTCCTTACAGTAGAGGGCGTTAGATACCAACCTGGAGGGTCATCATCATCTAAGTGCAATATTCAACCTATTGTAGTAGGCATAGTTGCAACATACAACACTACTTAGTACTTTAGATTAGAGTTTCTCTTGTTAATGCTTCTTCATCTTTTTTGATGAAAGAGGATTTTGATAAGTGCTATAGGCAACTTTAAGCCTCACTTCTGTAAGTATCATTAATTTGAGTTACTATACTCACATAGGGTAGTGGAGAATCCATACCTTAAGGGCTACACTAGTCTTAAGTTGATGAAATTCAATGGAAAATAGGAGTATGTTAAGGAACATCTTCTTAAGTTCATTAAGACACTCAAAGTCAATGGATATGATGAGAATCCAAAATTTAAGGAATTTTCCAAGTCTTTGATGAAGAAGGTGTACATTTAGTACATTAACCTTCCTCTAGGATCTATTGATTCATGGGAAACCTTGTGCAAGCTTTTCTTTAAGAAATTTTTTGAGACAAAGGAGAATGTCATTATAACTGATATGGGTCATATCAAAGAGTGTCCAAAAGAAGACCTTATGGATTATATTGACCACTTTAGGGAATGCTCATTAGATATGCAAGACATATGTGATGAAAAAGAACTTGAAAAAATCTATATTTACGGTGTGCTCATAAAATATGCCATATATCTTGAAAACTTGTCATTGAGTTCCTTTACGATATTGGTGGAAAACACTAAAGGGCTAACAATTTAAGCTCTAAACAAAGGGGTCATTCTGTTAAGAAGCAATGGCCTTTTGCTAATGTCACATATGGTAGAATTTATTGTAATGATAAGAGAATAAAGAAGGACCTTTTTCAAGAATGCTTTACCATTCCTATGTCCATTAGATAAAGTCTTTGTTATCCTTAATAGATGGATTACTGATGGTAGTATCAAACTACCAAGAGTTGGTAGGGAGCCTACAGCTTAGGAGAAGAATGATCCTACATATTGTTAGTGTTATAAAAGTGTGTATTCTACCATAAGACTATCAAAATATGAGATGGATATTTCAAAAGAGAGTATGGAACTACAAACTCGTTGTTGAGGATAGTGACGTCAAGATGCTAAAGATTGAAGACTTTAATAGCGTATAGAGTTTTGTAAATGTACTTGTAAACTGTTGCTATCTATAATATTTTCGCAACAAATTGTTTTACTTAATATACTCAAATTTGTAGTAAGACATCCTTTCCTTCCCTAACCAAGGTTGGGAAAGACTTCTTTGAGCCATGCTACAGCAAGCATCACTTCCATGGGCTACGATGCTTCGGTGTAGCTAACATTGATGCCTGACATCCTTTTTGCAAGTTAGACATCATAATAAAGTTGTTGTTGCTATCATGGTGTATTGTGGTTGAATAACTTTAGGTATAGCTAACACTATCACCATGATCTAAGAGCATGCGAACATATTCGACATCAATGTCCTATGTTCTTCACTTATAATATCGAAGTGATCCTAGTTGTGATTAGTCAAAGTGACTTAATAGTAGGCTTGGTAGTCGTAACATCCTTTCATGGAATTGAGGTTGAATTAACCTCCTCTTTGAATGATTTAAGTGATCATATCAATGCAGTTGTAGTGACTTATTAGAAGCATCTATTCCTAGCTATGTGGTAGGCAATTGCCTATTTTTGCTATATCATTTATGAAATCGAAGCAATCCTAGTTGTGAAGAGTTGAAGTGACTGAATAGTAAGCTTTGACAGTTGTAATGCCTTTCTATAGAACTTGATGTTGAAGCAACCTCATCTATAAATGATCGAACCAATCATTTCATAGAAGCAGCTACCACTTGGTAGAAGCATTCGTTGTTGAGTATGTAGTAGGCATAAAGCTCGTTACTGCAATCTTCATCCAATTATAGGGTCAAAGCGACCTCAGTAGTAAAGGTTTGAAGTGAACCTATAGTAGGCCTTGAATTAGACCTTGACCTCTTTTATTGTTACCCTAACTCCTGAACTCATTACCCGAGCTTAGCTTTATAGCCTCTAAGGTCAAGCAAACAGAATCCTTTCTAAGAATCTAGTTGAAGATGAGTTGAAGTACCGGTAAGGCTTGACCATACACTCATTCTCCACCTGTTCTAAACCTTAAGTACTTGTCTAAACCACCAAGCCCTCTTCATAACTTTTCATCGACCTCTTCAATAGCTCAACAAATATCGCAATTAGCTTGACTACAGTTCTAGAACTGGTCCCTAACCATTCTTATAGTCCCACTTACTCTTGTCGACCTATTTGCCTTTCCATTAACCTATAGCAGCTTAAATAGACTTGATTCCCACTTCCTCTCCTTTTAGATACTACTTAGTGTACTTTTCTAATGGATTTTTGACATACATCTGCTTAATTTTTTATGCATGTTAGAAGATATTCCTTTTGTATTATGTCAATTTAGTCCTAGGTTATTTTTGGGACATTTCCGTATTTGTAATATGCCCATCCCCCTTTTGATCACCTAGAAGCTTACTATGAATAGCTTCTTCTTCTTCTTGTAATCGCATCATCTTTCTCTTAAATATTGATTATACCTTAGTTGCTTGCAAGTATTCCTCTATGTCTCCTTAACACTCTTACCATTCTCGAGAGTAGCTAGGGATTTTAGTGAGTGGACCTTAGTCAATTGCTTGTGAGTCATATTAAGTTGTGGAGATCACTCATAGTACCTTTGAAGGACCTCATTCCATTACTTCTTTTCAATACTTTGAAGAGTTCATTTTATCTATGGTAAGCCTTAGTGATAAGACAACTCTTAGTCACATCATAGAAACTTGGTATTATAGCTTGAGGTTTCGACCAAGAGAGCTTCAAGTGAGTTTTACTATGTATCGAGTGTTTTGAGTAGTTGCGAGGGAGAATGAAGTAGTGTTCTTGGTGTTTTGGAGTTGTTAAAATAGTATTTGAAGTTGTGTTATGTGTTAGTGTACTTAAGTTGCATTTAGAAGTTACTGGGTTATGCAGTCATTGTTGATGTTACTTTTACATTCAAGTAATAAGGGAAGCTAAGTCATTCTGGTGGTGCAGACTAGAGTTGGTTAGAGTTATGGAATTGCTACCATTGTATGTGATTGCTATTTGTTTCAAGAAGAAGTGGTTGTGTAAGTATGCTTCTCAGTTGTTTTTTGACTATGCTACTTATTTTAAAAACCCATGGTTATGGTTGTTTGGTTGATAGGAATGTTAAATCCAAGTTTTTCCATGGTAGAATAGTAGATGTGGATAGTAAGGCACATTGTCAAGGAAGGTAAGGCCAGCAGACCCTGTAGACGAGAGATGAGCAAATTTAGGATTTAACCATTGTAGTAGCTAACTTAGCCGTGGTTGTATAAATATTGGTTAATGCTTGACCTATTGAAGCCATCCATGTTGACAATTGAGTTGTACTAGATCAATATAGAGTGTAAGTAACTAGAATTTGTTCAAAATAATAACATCTACCTAGCTAGGAATGACAAAATTAGAGGAGTAGATAGAAGATCTTAGAGAAGGATTGAACTTGAAGAAGTAGTCTAGTAGAATGAAGAGGAAGAGGAGAAAGGTGATAATTTTGATGAGTTTGAAGATTGAGATGCCCATGCTCCTAGGGTGATATGCTGTACTAAGAATAGACAAGGGCAACAATATCAAGAATGGGTCTAAGCTTTTAGAAAGCTCGAAGTACAGGATAGTAGATGTACAAAATAGAAAGAAACAAGAAAAACTCGTGAATGATTTTGAGGATATAATGCACTAAGGAACTTTTATAGACTTATGAATTAGCTAGATATGATACATGACTAGCTCAGTAAGGTCACTTGTTACTTAGCTTTGTTTAAAGGTTAAGATAAGAGTTAGAGAGGTAATAAGCAATAAGCTTAACACTAAGGGAAAGTTTAGTATATTCAATAATAATGTCAAGATGATGATTACAACTGCTTACAAAAAGGGTATTTGTACTTGAAATATTAGCGTGACTTACTAAATATGGAAAAGACTAAAAAAGCATTGTCCAAATTAAGTAAAATACAAGAAATAGATAAAGGTATAAAAGAAATTTGTAGAATAGAAGCTTTTTTAGTAGATTCCTTCATGCAGATGGATGGGATAGGTGGCTGACAATTACTAAGAAGGCCTCTCTAGAAGCAAGAAAAGAAAAAAAGAAAAAGAAAAAAAAAAAGGTATGGTCAAATTCTGTTGATGCTGAGCTGATCTATGAGCTCATTAACAAGTGTGGTTGAGTTAGTTAGTGAGTTGGGCGAGCTATTAACATAGCAGTCCTCTAGTTGGTACTTGATCATTGACAATTGGGAGAGTGCTCAACTTTGTATTTGAGGTAGGTTGGTAGTTAGGAGTAGCTTGGATTCTTTAGGTGTAGGTTGAGTTGAGAGGATGCACCTTACCATGGTTTTTAGTCCTTAAACTAGAGCTTGAGTCAATGTTCTAGTGGTTCGATTCCTATCATGGCATAGATAATGGGAAAGTACAAATTTCGAGTTTCTTTAGAAATAATAATGTTGACGACTTGATAAGATGCAAGGTATCGACCCTACCAAATGCCGAAGCCCAACTCATCCAATCTTCACCTAAACATATCATTTGATCATTTATTTTTGCTTATGTTATTTAGACTTCATTTTTATTGTATTTTTTCTAAATTACTTTTATGTTTATTTTCTATTTACAAGAATACCACTAGGGTATCCTTTTAGTTATTTTATTTACAAGTTTACTATCATGTATAAATAAAACCTATGTATAGGGTTTTAGTTAGACTTTGACATTTAATAAAAAACTCTTGAGACTTTTCTCTTTGAAAACTCTCTTCTACCTACTCTTATTAATCCTTTTGGCAAGGACTGTAGCGAGTAATGTCATCACTTGGATTGGTATGTCATATCTAGTGAATCTTAGGTCGTATTGGATGTTGTTGGTGTGTCATATTTAGCTAGACAGCTCACGGATCTACTAAAACTCTCATTTTATTTTTTTTTTCTTTTTGTTCATTGTGGTACCTCTCCATGTGTATGATCTTAGAGACGCATCAGCTTTGCTAGTATTAGAGTGCGATTCTGACGAGGTGTAGATACCTCATTTTTACTGTTTTATTTTAGTATTTTTATTGAGCTAAGTTAAAGAAAAAGAAGAAGAAAAAGAAGAAATAATGAATAAAAATTAAGTGTTGAGTTGTATCGAGTCGAGTCGAGTCGAGTCGTTTAGGGTCGAATTGAACAATGGTGTGTGTTCAATTTAATAAATTCTAAAGTTGTTAAAAGATCAAGTTTTATTAAAATATTTTAGTTCAATTCAGTATAAAGTGGATTTTTATCTAATTTATATTGGGCTAAAATACACTTAAGATTTATTAAATGGGTTATTGGGCTAAATCAAGTTGGACTAGGTGAGGCCTAAAAAAATAGAAAGCCCAAATCAATATAGGGTTTATAGAAACTATGTTGAATCCTTAAAGAATCTAAATCGTATCTTTCACATCTAGGATTTATTATCAAACCTTTCGTATCTGAAATTTGTTGAGATTAAATCTATAGCTAAAAAGATAAAAAATATTTGATTAAATGACTTATAAATTGGAATTTAGTAGTAGAGTTTGGATATGTTTTTCATAATTCCTAATACACAATATCACAGTAACATCTATGGCCCTCTTCCCTTACTAACATAGCACATTGTTTTCACATACATGTCTACACATAATGACCTACATTGTAACATGATCAGTTCACATCCTTCGTACACTAGCCTTTACATCCTTCACCTATAGCTACGCCTGCACCCATACACTTGATTGCTCACTCAATCACTATTGCACTTTCTCGCCATACACTCCAACATTTGATTACAGCACACATGCACTCTTTCATTGTTGACGACACACTACTTGCATACATCGTCACTCTATACATGCTGCATGAAGTCAAACACTCTACACACGTTGTATGAAGTCGACCCTCATTACACAACACACACGATCACACAAACATAGCTACACATATGATCATACAATCACTATCGCGTATGAGCATGACGCACCACTGTTGCATATGAGCACAATGCATGACTGTCGTGCATGATCATGATCCATTACTGCATGCGCACAAGCAATTCCTACCGAGCACACAAACATAGTCTAGACGATCACCACATGGTCAATACAAACACGTCGATTACAAGCGACTCGACTTGTTTAGGTAACAAAAATTATTTTCTTTATTTGTTTTATTAGTTAATTTAATTATTTTGCTAATTTGTTTTTTTTTTTTAGTTTAGGTTTTGTTATATTTTTTTGTTTGCTATATTTTTTAGATAATTTGATTTTTTTTTTATTATTAATTTAGTTAAATTGCATATCTTTTCTCCAAGATCCATATCTTAGGAGTAGATACGTATCTTAAATACATATCTTAGTATATCTATATATAGGATTTAGGAAAAATATTTTTTGACACATAGTGATTTTAAAAAATAATAAAAAAATCTTAACTAGAGTTTTTAAAATGATTTAGTTAGTTAGGTTTTTTTTTTTTAAATAGATTCGTGAAATTAAATCTTCTAGGTTTTTTTTAAAATAATAAATGGTTAAATAAATATAAATATGGTGCGATTTTAAAATTAAAATAAATCCACCAGCTAAATCTTTTCTAAAAAGAACTACGTTAGATTGATCTTAACTAGTAGGTACGTAGGCACCTTAGAAGCAACCATATAAAAAAAAAAAACTTCTTTCCTTAATGGGTTAACACTTGGACTTAGTTTCTTTTGGTTAATTTTCTAAAAATCATTTTTTTTAAAGAAAATTTGCGGATCAATGACCAAATTAGGGTTTTCCTACTTGTAAATCCTAATTTTATTTTTTTATTAGTTGAATTGGTTGGCAACTCTAATTTTTCTAAATATTTTTTCTAAAAGAAAAATATTTTCTTAATTTCATGTTGAATAACTTATATTAAGCGGGTTGAGCTTAATATAAGTTAAATTAAAGAAAATTGAAATATGACTCTATGGAATTAGCGACTCCATTAGAGATACTTGGTGAGCTAGTTATGTAAAAATTAAAAAATTAATTGATGAGTTTTTTTGTCTTATTTTTTTTCTTTTATTATAATATAGTTGTATTAATTAGTTTTTAGTGACGCAGCCCTTAAGAAAAAAACTTAGCCTAATAGGCCTTTATTAGGGATTTTTTTTTGGGGGGGGGGGGTGGTGGTAGGCGGAGGGCACGAGCATGTTTATTTATTAATAACCATTTGCATATTTAGATATGGTTGAACTTAGGCTACCTTAGGAAATTAGGATGGGTCGCTATTGTGTAACCCGCAGAATGTTGAGGCTTTTACTTTCGCTTGGCGGTGATAGGCTAGCTTACTCATGTTTCGATATAATATACTAGGCATTTCCTTGAGAATACCAAAGGCTATAGAGCTTGAGACTCATAGATTTTATCCTCCTTCATCATTACAAAATAAAAAGGGGTTATTAATGTTCAAATTATAAGAGCTAGAAAAGAATTATTATAACTCGTGATTGATTGAACATTATTTTCAAAATTTAATATAGTGATATATATATATATAAGTGTATATGGGCTTTATTTAAAAAAAAAAATTTTAGAAATTCACATACTTATATATATAAGTTTATGTAAATATTGACTGCGGTTTTATAATAATTCTATTCCTATAGTTTATTTATGACTAACCCCTTTGCATTATATGCATATGTAGCATGTGACATCTCATTTATTTTATATGCTATCTTGTAGATTTTGTTTTATTTCATGAATAGTAGGTTGTGTAACATACCATTTAACATGGAAGGCTTAAAATCATTAGTATTTCCCCTGTACCATAATGTGTCAATATTAAAAAATAAATAAAAAACTTCAGTATTAACTTATAACTTTTTTTGGGCATGTAATTGTAGAAGTTAGCTATGATAAAGAATATTATGAAACTGTTATTTTTTAAATGCTTTTGAACAATTTTTTTTTAAAAGAAATTTCAAAATGATATTTTATGATCAAAAACTAATTTCATGATAATTATTTACTTGGTTGATTTTTATTGCAATGCCCTATATGTACGGTACAGTTATGAATTAACAAAATAAAAAAAAATCAAAAAATAGAAAAAAAGATACTATTAGATTTCCATTGTGAATTATTTTCCATCTTAAGGTTATTAATTTTGTAAGTGTCTAAGTTTTCATTCTTCGTGTTTAGCCTTTAAGTTGTCATGGTCTTGATAGAGCTTTCTCTATGAGTTGTCACCTTTATGTCATCTTTTAATAAGTTTCTTATTGTAAAATAATTTCTGCTTCTATACATTATTCTTATAATCGTCATCCTATGTCCTTAATTGTCAATCCCAATGGTTCCATTTTTTTTAACCTTCTGTCTATATAATAAGTTTGGATTTGTTAATGTTAGTATTAGGTTGTTTGTAACATAAAATCAACATTGATTTTTATTTTCAATAAAAATTTTCAAAAAAAAAAAAAAAGAAAGAATGATTTTCAAAATTAAAAACTGGATTTAAAAAAAAAAAACGAAATGCAGTTTTGCTAACAAGAACGGATTTTTGCAGTATTAGGTTGTTTGTAATAAGAAGCGATTTTTGTAGGCTTTGAAAGATTGCTTTTTAAGTGATCTGGGCTAAATTAAAGCCCATCATCACATATTGTTAAAACCAAGATGTTTGAAGCTCTTGAATAAAGAATAGCAAAGCTATTCTAAGTAAGCATGCAAAGCAAGTCTAGACCATGGTCCATACCTAAGCCCGAGGGCCTATTGACATACCATCTAAAGCAGACAAGTCTAAAGAGTTGCCAGTTCATGAGCTCAATAATAGTAGCAAAGGCCTGGGGAAGGAATTGGAGCAGAAATTAATGATGATAGAAGAAGAAATCTTTCAAAAAATTAAAGAGAAAATGGGAGTTCTCAAGGATCATGATGTACAGAGTAATTTGGGCTTGAGTAATGTTTGCACTTTTGAAGACCACGAGTTACCTAAGAAATTTAAGGTATCAAATTTCGAAAAGTATGATGGAATGGGTTGTCTTAAACTTCACCTTAGGCTTTATGTTCATAAGATGACCAAATTCTCGTAAGATGATCAATTGATGATTCAAACTTTCTAAGATAGCCTAACTAGGTCAGTGTTGATTTGGTATACCTAACAAGACTTAGTTAAGCTTGAATCTTGGGATAAGCTAGCTCAAGCCTTTTATCAATAGTATAAGTTCAATGAAAAGGTGGCTCCTTCCCTGATGGATTTGAATAACATAAAAATGAAGTTGATTGAGTCCTTTAAGAAATATGGCCAAAGATGGAGATCTACAGGCACTCAAGCTACCATACAATTTAGGTGAACCTTGTTATAATCACCTCTTCGGCCATACCACTTTCACATTTCCAGACATAGTTGTGGCCGGCAGTCACATTGAAGATGCTATTAGAGTGGGGAGATCAATAGGGAAGGGATTAGCCTTATTGGATTTAGAGGCCATTGTGAACACTACAACGTCATATTTAATGATACGCAAGCCTAATTCCCTAAGCATTGGTTTAGAGCTCAAGGAAAATAAGCTAAGTAAGAAATTGCTTAGAAGGAGGTTCACTCATATCCCAATTCCTATGTCTTGGGTCTATCACCACCTAAAAGAAGAGGGTTTGCTACATCCTAAGACTCTAACACCAGGGTATAGATCCCAGAAATATGATCTCAATATGCAATACGAGTGCCACAAGGGTCAGCAGGGGCATGCTACTGACCATTGTTGGGAATTGAAGAATAAAATCCAAGATTTGATTGATGAAAAATTGATCTAGTTGGACTTCGTTAAGGATTCAAGGCCCAAATTCTATATAGAGCTTACTATCAACATGATACAAAGTTTGGAAAAGTTGTCGGAAATGGATTTAAATGGTCAAGTCTTGGGGGTATGTTACTACCATGACCTGAAAAAAAGGGTTACTACCTTAGAAGAAAAGTTAGTGATATTAGAAGAAAGACTCAAGGGTATAGAAATGGAAATAGGTTATGTGCTTAAGAAGCTTGAAAACCTACATCTTAATATGGATTGGACATTGCAGCCAAAGCATGAAGATGATTTAGGGAAAGAGAAGTCAAGAGCAAATGTGCCTATTGGGAAAGCTTAGAATTAAGACAAGCCTATCTGCAACAGGAGGAGGCAACTTACACAGTTCAAGATTCTAATGGCCCGAGTGTTCAAGCAATTGAGAGATGTAGGATTGCTGGCATGTGAAAACTTAACAAAGAAATATAAGCCAATGAATCATGACCCCAACAAATTTTGTATATATCATATGGGTCAGATGGGGCATACCATAGAAGACTGCGAGAAACTAAAGCATAAGGTGCAAGATTTGATTGATGCCAAGGTTATTCGACCAAATTTTCTTGAGAATGATGGGTCTATGGGCAATGGTATCCCTAACCTAGGGGCATCAAACAAAAAACCTTCAACATTAGGTATTAAGGGTTTGTTACTACCATTTGACTAGGTGGCTCACCATTTGAAGTAATTGGGTATATCTCCAAAAGATCAATTCAACTAAATGGGCCAAGTTCGAAGAAGTGATAAAAATGGGGGCAAGAAATGGAAAAGAGTTTTAGTTCTTGTATTTATTTCTTTTTAGAATAATCTTTACTTTGGAAATAAGATTTATTTGAATAAAGTATTTTTCTTGTACATTTTGTTTTTCTATGATGTGCACTTAGCTAAGCTCAATAAGGGCATGTCATTGGCCGGTCATTAATGAAATACTTCATACAAGACTTAGAATAAGTGAACATGGATAAAGTAAATATAAACTCGAAACTTAAAATTTTCTACCTAAGGGAATGGTAACATGTTACTTGAAAGGTTTAGGATGAAAAGAGGCGAACCATGTCTTAAACACTAACCTTAAACATACATGAGAGTTAAGGGACGTAATGTGAGTGCTTAGATGCATTCCTTAAAGGAGGTCTATCTTGAATTTAGTACATGTGTTAAAATGATGTTAGGTATTCATTTCATCATCCTCAAACACAATTATCCCTTTAAAACCTATTTGAACCTTTAGAGGATTTTTCTTAAAATTAACCTTACCAAGAACAACCCTACATTAGGGTAGTCAGGAGGTTAAGGTCATCAATCTGGAGAAAAGGGAGTAGACTAACTTATGCTTGCCTTAGTTGTGCCAATTCATAAGCAAATATTGTCATAGACAACTCAATTTCTTTAGAATGAAGAAGAACTTCAGATTGTATACACCTCACTCAGGCCTATACAAACATATCAAGCCCATAGATTCTTTCCTAAACACTTCAAAGCCATATACACTTCTCCCAAACCCGTATTCTTTAAACCATGGTTTCGAATCTTATGGAAGGTAACTACTTTAATAGAAAAAAAAAGGAGAAAAAAAAGAGAAAAGAAAAAGAAAAAAAGAGAGAGAAAATTGAAAAAGAAAAAAAAAGGAGAAAATATTAGCAAGGTGGTTACCTTTAAGCATAAGCTAAATTGCCAAAAGTTCAAACTTGTGATGGTATCCAAAAGCTAAACATTTTAAATTCTTAAGCTCAAAAGCAAAGCCGTCACTTTACGATCTTACCAATTATACCACCCTTGATGGAACTCTTTTGACTACAGAAATGGACTTATCTTAAGTGAAACTTACTTATGAAACTAGGGTAAGTCCATGTTTAGTTTCTACTAAGTTCTTGGCTTGTAAACTCGGGATAGATTGCATATAATTTCTTCAAAATTGGCCAAAGCACATTGATATCCGTTTGCTTAAACCATTGACCAAAAGCTTTACATAGCAAACTCAGGAAAGACTTGATTGATTGACCAAAGTTTACCATTTACAAGATAGGCTACAATTTTTGGAATTGATGTCGAAAGTGAAAACAAACTTGTGATAGTACAAGGAAGTCCACTTGGATTAAACATTTTAAGTAATGGTATCTATCCCCTTAGTAGAAAATTAAAGAATAGTTGGGTGTTTTCTCAAAAACATGAATGGTCATTTATTCCAAGTTTGAAATTAATGCTTCTAAAAAGTTTAGGAATCATGAATTATGCTCCAAGAAACAAGATTGAAAAACTGAGTGATCAATGGGCAAGGGGCAAGTCAACCCCTTATTTGTGACATTTAGAGTTTTTGAGACTTTCTTACTTGTTGGTAATACAATTTTCCATCAAAGAGTGTTTTTTTTTTTTTTTGAATTTTTTGTAAGAGAAAAAAGAAAACCTTTTCAAAAGAGAAATGAAACCTTTTTCAAAAATTGTCAAGAGAGATTTCTTAAAAAGAAAAAGAAAAAATTTTCAAAGAATCATCAAAATCCCTTAAACTTAAGTTTTAGATTATTTTGTCAAAACTCATTAAAGTCATTGAAATTCATGGATTGCTTGCCCTTTAGTGCATTGTCCATTTCATATAGTAATCTTGGATCGCCTACTCATAAAAGCACTATCCAGTCCTTTTTAGGATTGCTTGCTCAAAGGAGCGTTATCTTATCCTTAGTTAGGTTGCTTGCTCACAGGAGCGCCATTTAATCCTTTTTAGGATCGCTTGCCCAAAGGAGCGCTGTCCTATCTTTAGTTGGGTCGCTTGCTCAGTGGAGCACCATCTAATCCTTTCTAGGATTACCTGCTCAAAGGAGTACTGTCTTATCTTTTGTTGGATCGCTTGCTCAAAGGAGTGTTGTTTTATCTTTTGTCGGATCGCTTGCTCAAAGGAATGCTATCATATTCCTTTCTAAGATTGCTTGCTCATATGAGCGTTGTCCTATCTATTCCTTTCTAGGATCGCTTACTCAAAAGAGCACTATCCTATTCCTTTCTAAGAGTGCTTGCTCAAAGGAGTGTTATCCTATTCCTTTCTAGGATTGCTTGCTTATGGGAAGCTATCCTATCTATTCCTTTTTAGGATTGCTTGCTTAAAGGAATGCTATCCTAATCCTTTTTGAATTGCTTGTTCAAAGGAGCGCTATTCTATTCCTTTCTAGGATCGCTTGTTCATAGGAGTGCCGTCCTATTTATTCCTTTCTAGGATCGTTTGCTCAAAGGAACATCATTCAGTCATTTAAAAGATCGCTTACTCATGAAAGTACTGTCTCATTTTGTCTTTAATAAAATGTCAATTTATCTTGTTTTCTAAAGATCTATCCTTTCAAGCAACTCATCTTCAAAGAGATCTATGCTCTTAAGGACACCCAACTTTTCAAGTCAGGACCTAATTTGTTTGACAATCAATGTCCTTACCTTGCCAATTTAAGTAAGGATACGGAAAAAATGAGTATGTCTTTTTTACAAACTTTGCTATAAAGAGGCACTGCTATAAACACCTCATTTTTTCCGTTTTGTGTTAGTATTTTTATTGAGCTAGGTTAAAGAAAAAGAAAAAGAAAAAAATAAATATAAAAAAATGAAAATTAAATTAAAGAAAAAATAATAATAATAAGAAAATATAATAAATAAAAATAAAGTATCAAATCGTATTGAGTTAAGTTGAGTCGTTTAAGGTTGAATCGAATAATGGTGTATGTTTAATTTAATAAATTATAAAGTCATTAAAAGATTGGGCTTCATTAAAATATTTTAGTTTAGTTCGATATAAAGTAGATTTTTAGCTAATTTATATTGAGCTAAAATACACTTAGGATTTATTAAATAGGTTATTAGGCTAAATCAAGTTGGACTGAATTAAGCTCGAAAAATAGAAAGTCCAAATCAATTAGGGTTTATAGAAACTAGGTTAAATCTTCAAAGAATCTAAATCATATCTTTCGCAACTAGGATTTACTATCGAATCTTTCACATCTGGAATTTGTTGAGATTAAATCTATATGTAAAAAGATACAAAAGATTTGATTGAATGGCTTAGAAATAGGAATTCAATGGTAGAGTTTGGATACGTTTTTCATAATACCCAATACACAATATCACAACAGCATGTATGACCTTCTTCCTTTACAAATACAGTACATTGTTTTAACACACAAGTCTACACATAATCACCTACACTGTAGCATGATTAGTTCACATCCTTCGTACATTAGCCTTCATGTCCTTCATTGACAGCCATGCTTGCACCCACACACACAATCGCTCACTTGATCACTGTTGCACTTTTTCTCTACATACTCCAACATTTAATCATAGCATATACACACTTTCTCACTACTAATGACACATTGCCTACACATACTGTCACTCTACATACGTTGTATGAAGTCAAACACTCTACATATACTGCACGAAGTCGACCTTCACTACACAACATACATGATCACACAACCATTGTCGCACATGAGCATGATGCACTACTACCGTGCACGAGTATGACACACTGCTGCCATGTATGATCACGATCCATTATTGCACGTGCACGAGCAATTCCCCATTAAGCACACGAACGTAGTCTAGATGATCATGATATACTCAACATAAACGTCGATCATGTGTGACTCGATCCGTTTAGATAATAAAAATCATTTTCTTTATTTTTTTTTGTTTTATTGGTTAATTTAATTATTTTGCTAATTTATTTTCTTTAATGCAGGTTTTTTTCTTTATTTTTTTGCTATACTTTTAGATAATTTGAATTTTTTTATTAATAATTTAGTTAAATTGCATTTTTAGCTAAAAATTGCATTTTTTTTTGAAAAATCACATATCTTTTCTTCGAGATTTGTATCTTCGAAGAAAATACGTATATTGGTATATCTACATGTAAGATTTAGGAAATATATTTTTTGACATATAGTGATTTTAAAAAATAATAAAAAAATCTTAATTGGAGTTTTTAAAATGATTTAGTTAGTTAAGTTTTTTTTTAAATAGATTTGTGAAATTAGATATTTTAGGTTTTTTTTTTAAATAATGAATGGTTAAATAAACGAAAATTGGCTTGATTTTCAAATTAAAAGAAATCTACCCACTAAATCTTTTCTAAAAAGAACTACATTGGTTTGATCTCGATTAGTGGGTACGTAAATATCTTTGGGGCAACCACATAAAAAATAAAAAATAAATTTTTTCCTTCTTCATGAAAAATTGGTAATAAAAAATAATAAAAAATTCATTTTAGTTATGCTTTGTATATTTGTATATATCTTAGCATTTTTAGCAAAAAATAAAATAAAGCCTATTAATTTTTTTTATTTTTATATAGTGACTTAATCTTAATAGATTAGTCCTCAAATTTTGTTTCTTTTTGTTAATTTTTTAAAAATCATTTTCTTTAAAAAAATCCACAGATTAATAGTTACCTAAAAACTCTAATTTCATTTTTTTTACTAGTTGAATTGGTTAATGACTCTAATTTTTCTAAATATTTTTTTAAAAACATTTTTTTAAAAGAAAAATATTTATTTAATTTAATGTTGGGTAAGTTATATTAAGTGGGTTGAGTTTAATATAAGTTAAATTAAAGAAAATCGAAATAGGGCTTGACATGAAAAAACGTATTAGGTTCTTGAAGTTTTTGTTTGTGTACTATAGGTGGCTACTATGTTCCGTTTGTCGCTATCACAATACTTGTGTTGAAATTACTACTTTGTATTTAGTGTTGGTATATTGTTGATGTTGTGTCACTAAAGATTTACTTATTGAAGATTAGAGGTTTAGTTTTAGTTCTATGTGTTGAGGAACCTTATTGGGTTATCTGCAATATTTCGTATGGTCACCGTTGATTTGGGTTTTGAAGATTCTAATATATTTGACAAAAACATATTAAAAAAAAGAGAGCTGTTCTGGGTTAGAATTGTTTGTGATTTTCAATATTGACTATCGAAGCACCGAAGAAGGAATAGTATAATACTCCCAAGTTTCGATGAATGCACTGTACGTGGATTTCAAGCCTTATCAAAAGGACCATAACTTAGGATTTTAATTTATAAAGTGAGTAGTTGTGAGAGTCGCATAAGTTTCGAATTGGGTGCTCAAAAAAATTGTGAAGTGGGTGTTCGATTTCCTTACAGTCGGTGTTCCAACTTTTGGCTTGGGTGTTTGATTGTGAATTAAAGGTATTCATTGGGTAGCTGTGTTGTTATAGCGGCAGTTACGGGGTGTTTGTGAAGCTGTAACATTCCGGTGTTGTTGTTCATCCAATGGTGGTCGTCGTTGTTGAGCGGGTTTGCTAGTAGTGTATATAGCTACGACACTGCTGCTATGTTTTTTGTTGAAAACTACTGAAGTTTGTAGCTATCATTGATAGAGTGAAGTGGCCGAAGCAGTGTAAAGAAGTGCTGGTGTTGAGCGTGCTGTTTTGTTTAAATTGCAGCTGAACTGAGATAGTGGCCGAGTCAAGCTGACCTGAAGTGGACTCATGTCGTGCTGTTATGTGTAAAGGTCGTGCTGAACTAACTTGGTCAGTGTTGAGATAAATTGGGTTATGTAACTGTTTAGTTTCCCAACTTGTGTGAGTGCTTGACTGAGCGAAATTACTTCAACTTATGAAGCTGAAATATTAAAGTATCCGAGTTGAGCCTATTTGAAGTGAAAGATCCGAACTGAATAAGCATCTGAGCTGCTGTGTGAAGTGCTGTCGCGTCGTGTTGTGCCGAGCTTTAGTGATTGGAGTTTGGAGCTTGTTGAGCTACCTGAATTGTATAACGTTCGAGTTGACCTTGCGTGAATTGTGTACTGATCAGTGCCGAGCTGAACTGCCGAAGGTGAACACCATTGCCGACCTAAGTGTGTTGTTAATCACCGAGCTTGGCTAATAGACGGCTGTAGGTGTGTTGTCTAGGCTGCTGTCAATTGAACTGATCTGTAGAACTTGACAAAGTGGAGTGTATTACAATCCGAGCTGCTATGACAGTACATGCCAAGCTGAATTAAGTAGTGATCCAAGGTGCCAAGCTTATGTTTGTTAGGGTGTCTGAATTGCTGTTGAATTGTGTCGCACTATTGTATACTGTGCTGTTGAAGTTTGTTGGTGTTTGAACCGAGCTGTTGTAATTCAAGTACCGAACTGCTAGTTGTACCGAACACTCAACTAGTTTCGTCCAAGCTATTGTATGTGCGTGAGCTATGATGTTGAGTACATTAAAGAGTGGTCGGTGCATGAGTATAGAAGTTGAATTGGACCGTGGATATGTTCTGATGTGATAAGTGCATTATTTTACTGATCTGAGTTGTTTACTCTCTTAATTGCTGTATAACATGGTCGAGTTCGAGTTGACATCCCATTGATTACCCAATACCGAGCTGCCCTGCTATGTTTGTGTGCGCATGCCTTGTTCGAAGTGCTATGCTTCCCTACCGAGCTGACTTGTTTACTGTCTGAGTTGATTAAATTCCTACTTACCGAACTATTTCGAGCTGATTCAGGCGTAAACCAAGCTTTTGTCGCATCATGACAACTTGTCGAACTAACTGTTGTGTGACCCAATTTTCGAGCTAAGTTGTACTAGCCATTCTTCAAGAATTGCCGAGCAGCAGTTGACTACTGTACTATTGCGTGCGTTTGAAGCCAGGTTGTGGTGTGTGAATCAAGCTGAACTATCATACTCCCAACATTATCGAGCAAGTGCCAGGCTGCTTTGTGTACGTGCCGAGTACTTGTAAGTCCAAGCTGCTACAACTAAACTATTTTGGTGGGCCGAATTGTAGTCGTTGTTCGAGCTCCAAGCTGCTGCGATCTGACGTGTCAAGCTGTATGAGAAGGAGCAAGATTATATTGAGCTGTTGTATTTCTAGCATTGCCGAGCTCTAAACTTAGTATCTTTACGACTATTGAGCTGATTGAAAATTGTTGTTGTGCCAAATTGTTAGTTCTAAAGCTGTCGAACTAGCTGCTACCCAATCTTAAAGTTCCGAGCTGATTAGTATTGTCGAGAAGCCCAAAACACCGAGCTGTCCTTGTTTCTCGAGTTGTTTAGATTGAAGTCGTAATTGCAAAATTTCATAGATAGCCGAGTTGAAGTTTGACATGGTACTGTCCCTTTTATTTTAAAGGTTGGCGAGCTGATTAATTTCCTACTTGCCGAGCTATTTTGTGTGTGTTAGTGATTGAAGTGTTGATTGTACAGCAGCTGAGCATGGACTAAAGTGTTTGTATGTGTGAGAGGTTTGTTTCTTTGGGAACTTATGGCAGCTGTGTTTTGTTAATTGTGCTATTGAGTTTGCTTTTCAAGTTGCCAAGCTATTACATGTCCGAGCTGTTGAGTTAAATTTTGCCGAGCTTGTGTGAATGCTGTTCTGTTTGTTTGTGCCATGTGTGTTGCTATAACTTGGAGACAAAAGCTGTGCATTGCACTCCAAGCACTGAGCCGACTCTCACGTGTACACGAGTTGTGTTTGCTGAGTTGAAGAGTCCAAGTGCAAGTTGCTATACTCTTTTAACTACCACACACAAAGAATTAGGAAGCTGCAATAGGACTACCGATGTGTCGAAAAATTGCCAAGCTCCTGTAACGCGTATTACAATTTTTGAGCCGTTAGTGCAACCAAACTCTGAAAATTTTGTTCATGCTTTCCCAAGTAAATTTAAATATCAAGTTCTTGCAGTACTGAAATACTGAAACTATATAACATTACGAACTACTATGGGCATATTGGGAAAGATCGGAAACCTTGTTTCTTGTTCAATTTGTGATTTTATTTCAACATTATTGAATTGAAATTCATTCCATATGGTCACTAGAGCTTAACATGGGCATTGTAATGCACAAAGCTTAAGGACGAAATCTACTTGCCAAGTCATAAATCTTACTTCCTCTTATATGTTGGAACAATTATATATTCTATTTACTGGGCTTAAAGAGATCAAGGATGAACTAAGACACAAAAAAAAAAAAAAAAAAAAAAAAAACTTAACTAAAGAATATTGAAGAGAAGAGATCTGGGGGAAAGGAACTAAGAGTTAAAGACGCGAAGGAGGATGATAAGGAGAGACAAGACAAGTTGCAACATTACACCCATGTTCCCGATGTGATCCCATTGCCATTGACACTTAGTGTTATTGATGATCACAGGTACTACTGTATTAGCCATCCACATGTTATATTCTTTTATTTTGATCCACTGATGGAGTTGTCCGGAGATGATATGTGTTGTAGCAGTATTATGCTTGTGAGCTTTTATAAGTTATTTATTGGTGTTTTTCAAGGTCATGGTGGTGAATACTCTTGTTTAGGTTATGTTGTTCTTATCCTTAGTTCCCTTACACTGGAAGAATTTGAAGTATATAGATGGAGGAGAGAAGAAATGGAGTTGTGAGGAAGCGAATGAGGTGATAATTGTTGAAAATGAAGTTACGGAGCTAATATTGGAAGAATTTGAAGCTCTAAGAATAGTCGAGGAAGTGGAGCAGTTTGAGCTCTTACATATTCAGACTCCCCAAGCTCATGTCCTATTTGAGCTTGAATTTGTGTTTTTCCCTATGATTGATAGTTGTTAGATCTACTTAGGGGTAATTGATAGGATATGTAATGAGTGGAAGGAAGGGTGTTTGATCAAGAGCTTGGTTGATTGTGCTCATGATGAGTAGAAAGAGTGTTGGATTGTATTTGCCTTGATCATTGAATTGAGTTGTTGTAGTTTATTTCTGTTTTGCTTTTGTAGATTTGTCTTTAATCTAGGTAGAAGTTGGTGTAGTCACTTATCAAGTTTCGGGTCAAAACTTTTTCAAAAGGGGGATAATGATAAAATGCGGGGTACCGACCCCACCAAATGCCGAAGCCTATCTCGCTCACTCCTCACTTGGACATATCATTTGATCATTTATTTTTGCTTATGTTATTTAGACTTCATTTTTATTGCATTTTTCCTAAATTATCCTCCTGTTTATTTTGTATTTATAGGAATGTCATAGGGCATCCTTTAGGTTATTTTATTTACACATTTTCCATCATGTATTAATAAAACCTATGTGTAGGGTTTTAGTTAGACCTTGATATTTAATGAAAAATCCTTAAGACTTTTTTCTTGGAAAACTCTTTTCTACCTGCTCTTATCAATCCCTTTAGTAAGGATTGTGGCAAGTAACCTTATCACATGGATTGGTGCGTTACATTTGGCGAGTCTTAGGCCATGTTGGATTTTGTTGGTGAGTTATATCCAACTATATAGCTCATAGATTTGTGAATACTCTCATTTTATTTTCTTGTTTTTGTTTGTTGTGGTGTCTTTCTATGTGTACAACTTCAGAGACACATCACAACTTATGAGGGGCAAATTCATACCCGACCATTATGAGCAAGATATCTTCAAGAAACTCTAAGAGTTGAGGTAAGGAGTATAGAGTGTAGATGAATTTGTGAGAGAATTTCATATGCTCATGATGATGTGGGATGTTAAAGAGCCTAAGGCTAGAATTATCTCCATGTTCATATTTGGCCTAAAATATGAAATAGGCCATGTTGTTGAAGTCTACTGGATTGATTCGTTGGATAAGGCCATTAGAGTTGCATAAAGGGTAGAAAAGTAGAGGAGGTGTATGCATCTCGATTGAGTTCCTGCGGTTTGAGCTGTTCCTTAGTGCTTGCTTGTTTTAGATGACTTAGGTCAAGAGTGCTAATGAGGAAGAACTTGAAAGGGAGATAGAGGCAAAAGAGTACTATGATGATTTGAAAGCTATAACCCAAAATGAATAGTGTTGGTACTTGAGCATGGCAGTATGACGTGTGCTCAGTGCTACACCATCTGATGAGAATGAGTAGAGGGAGAACTTATTCCATACAAACAACAGGGTTAAGGGAAGTTTGTTGCTTTAATCACTGATGGAGGGAGTTGCACTAATGTAGTTGCCTAATCCTTGGTTGATAAGTTGAAGTTGTCAACTAGTTTGCATTCCTATCCTTATAAGCTTCACTACTTACACTATAATGGGGCCTTACATGTCACAATGAAAGTAACGATGTCAATCTCCATAAGGGATACATATTAGGATGATGTGTTATGTGACATATTGCCAATGTATGCATTGCATATCCTTTTAGGCCAACCTTAGCACTTTGATATGAGGATGATCTATGATGGATACAAGAATATATATTTATTCCATAAGGATGGAAAGAAGATTGTATTATCCCCAATGAGCTTGAAGGAAGTGCAAGAAGCCCCGAGATCAAACTTTCTAAACTATTAAGAAGTCTTTGGTGCATATTCGAGCTAGATTTGTTGAAACAACTAGATTAGATGAATATTTGTTTCTACTTGTCAAATAGCTATTGGAGTAAAGGGAATTAGAGACCTTATGTGAAGAGGTACATAGGCTACTAAAGGAGTTTAAGGACTTGTTCCCTAAGGAGTTGCCTAAGGAACTACCCTTAATGAGGGGTATTGAACATTGCATAGATCTCTAACCAAGAGTTGCCTTACTAGATAGGTTAACTTATAGGCTTTACCTTAAGAAATTTTCCAAGCTCAACGGTTGGTGGATGAGCTCACTAAAATAAGTTATGTTTAGAAGAGCATCAGCCCTTAGTGCTAGCATTACTTTTTCCTAAGAAGGACGGATCATGGCATGCATAGATAACCATGCCATAAACAAGATTACCATTTGATCTCATGATCAACACTTCCATAAGTCATACACTAATTGGAAAATTAGCCCCTTTTTAAAATAGTGGAATTAATATACAACCAATCGATTAAGCTTGCAGATTTCGATAAAAACTTATGGAATCTATGAAAACTTTGGCAAGCATACTAGTTGATTAGTAGTATAGGGAGAGTAACTAAGGTCATATTTTGCTGTGAAGGAAAGAATAGACTTTAGAAAGCTAATTAAGTGCTAGACTCTTATATTTCTACTCTAATTTAGGCAATCAATCCAATAATTTCAAAGGAAAGAACATGCAAGTTATCTAAAATAGAAGGAAAAACTACAATGGAACTAAGTGTAGATTTTAGCAAATTTCTCGGTATTGGGATGTAGATTTCTTTACATAAAGACATACGGATAGCAAGTAAACAATCGATGAATTAATTGTGACCATGCTATTAGAGTATTTATGATAGTCTAAACATGGATTTTACTCACATTTGTAGAATTTATCTCACTTTTGTTTCATAAATTCTATCATGTAGTAGGAGCATTATATTACCAATCTCTCATCTACACTATTAGCTAGTTATTCAACTCTTATCATTACTAAAGTAACCATGTTAGAATAGATTTCTCCTTCTAACCAATTTTAATTCTAGATGAGTATAAGGATTTGGGCCCTAATTCTCAAGAATCATAGTCCAAATTAGGAATCCTGGATTCTACTCAAGGTTTTTGAATCTTATTACGGTATTTAGACCTTATTAGGATAACAAGAGGGGAGCCCCAATGTATGGGAACCATTACCTAGCTTGATATTAACCTAACACTCGAGTTACATCTAATTGTTTCATAAAACTAAGTAAAATTCCAAGTTTACACTATTATAATACAAGAACATTGATACTTACAACTACTTTATCATGTTCATACATTACCTATAAACAAAATAAGCATCCTTCATCATATTTATGGAGGATAAGCATTTAACATGTAATACATATGAATATGAAAATAAAAATTGCATTAAACATGGAAAAAGTAGAGAGAACATTACAAAACTAAGCTCCTCAACCTCAACGATGGAGCTCCTCAAGATTTCTCCACAAATCTCTAAGGGTGTAATAGAAATCCGTAAAACTAAACCTTGAAAAGAGCTAAAATTCACTAAAAGTTTATGTTGCAAGTGTAAAAACACAAGAAAACTCCATAGAAATCATAAAACCATCTTAAAGCTAGCCTAAGATAGCTTAAGGAGGAAGATTATAGTGGAACAAAAGCCTTGAACCCAAGAAAAAAACAAAACAAAATTTGCACAAAATGAAGAAGAAGAAGCTTTTATATTAGGCAGTACCATTATGACGATATGTTACTACTATCATGACGGTAGACACATGTCATCCATCACTCCTCTTCTTCTTTAATGAAACAATGCATTTAATCAGGAGTTAGTATATTGAAAGTGTAGTCCACTCTATCTGAAACTTGGGTGTTTTTTGTTCTGGATGCCAGCAAGTATACTGTCTTGATGGTTGTTAAGCTTATTTCTATCGTCATGTCGGTATTAGTCTCCTAACTTCATTTCTTCATCTTTTCTTTGCTTCTCGTTTCTTAAATGGGGGTTACCATTGCATGGTAGCCCTAAGACCTGTAAGAGTAATCACAAAGAGCTTAAATTCTTTAAATATATATATAACTTTTGGACACTAAAACATAAAAATACGTATTACACATATGTTGAGAAATAATATGTGATTCTGATGAAAATTCATACACTTTATGTAATACACCAGGATTTCAAGCTAGTTCAATAACTTTGGGATCCGAGCCCCTAAATTTAGGATGTCGGATTATATTATTCATTTTATTTTAAACTTTACAGTAAAGTTAGAAAAGTTAAATAAAGTAATTTAAGTAAAGTCAATTTCTCAAACTAAGCAATATAAAAATATTAATTTAAGAAACCGTCAATTTATTGCTAAAGTTGATAAATATCGAAAATATGAAATTCGAGCATTTAGATAATACGAGATATTAGAGATAAATTAATTAACTTTAAAAAATAAAAAATAAAGTTGAATTGTACATAATATACATATATTACATGTGATATACATTATATGTATTAAATATATACATATAATAATAATAAATTATTAAAATTAGGTAAAATAATGAAAAATTAATAAAAAAATTGAATGGGTGAGTCACTAAATGATGTGTTAAGCTAGGATTAATTACAAATGATGAGTCATCACTTGGTTAAGGAGAGAATGACACATGATGTTTAGGGACACATGATGTTTAGGAAAACATGAAATTAACATGTGTAATTTTACTTTTTACAGGCAAAAAATATTAAAACCTATAAATAGGGCGCTAAACACCATTTGCAATATTTTAGGAACCTGAAAACATAAGAATATAGTTTTAGAAAATTCGAAAAAACTAGAAAAAAATTAGAAAAAAGAAAATAGTGGGAAAATATGGTGAATTACGGTTTTTAAGGCTATTGGCAATCTGATAAGGAGCCACTTGGGACTTAAAGTTGTGGTGGAGAGAGTAAGTGGGCCGACATAGGGTGGTGGCCAGAGGGTTGCCGGAGCACTGTACGTTGCTGAGTCAAATTTTACCACCTGATATTTATTAATTCACTAAAAATACTAAATTAGCTTAGAAAATTATGAAATTTGGTTTCCCTAATTTATTTTACATGTACTTTCATGTGGTAATTTTATATTCTTAAAATAACATTGATTTATGGTACTTTCTTAAGAACGTACTCTGTTTAGACGAATTTTAAATAAAATTTTCAAAATATTAAATAATGTTACTTCGGTCTCAAAATTTTTGTATAACACACTTATATAATTTATTAAATTTCAGTAACAATAATTTTTGAAAATATTCATGTTTACAGTTTTTTATAATTATTTTGAAAAAAATGGCTAATTTTACTGAATTATTAAAATAATTAGTTTTTCATGAAATTAATGAATGAGCCCTATATGTTTTAACTTCTGGATGTTTATAATCATATTTGGAATATTTAATTTTTATCTCACACATAAATTTATTTATTTTCTTTAATTTTCCATTATGTTGAGCTAAAATTGTTATTTTTGTAGAAATTGATAATAGCTAGTTTAGTATAATTGATGGTCAATAATTAAACTACATATTTTTGTGAGTTCATAGGATTTTTCATGAATTTAAACGGGCTCATATACTATTTATTGTGTATTTTCCTAGTATAAACCTATATATTAGCTTTATATGTAATATAACAATTAGTACTACTAAAATATTTATCAAATCTATGTCAAATGAAAACTTTGGGGTATATTAAGAGTTGCTGGACAAGTTTGAAAAGTATAATTTTTGGGGTTTTTAGTTCAGTACTGAAGCTTATTTGGGTCAGTTACGGAGTTAGGATAGTGTACGATTGAGTTAGTAGTGAGAAAAGGGTATTTTTAGACTTTGATAATATTGATATACTTGATTCTTAAGATATATTAATAGTGCTTAAAATAACGATTGTAATAATATAAAGTTTACTAAAATTGGATAATAAATGAGTAAGATACAGTGAAACGAAGTTTAAAAAACGTGGAAATGAAAGCTTATAAAAATTCGGGTTTGACCTATACTTGATTTGAAGATTAAGTTATATTTTCATACGTGTGATATGTAAGGAAGGACCATGTTGTGAAGTTTAGGATTTTGCACTATTACTAAGTCCAGGAAAGTAGATTTAACCGATGCTTGGAGTAGATATATTGCTACTTATAACATTGCGTATTGTTTGATGCTACGTTGATTGAATATAAGTATATCTTGGGTGAACTGATATGCTACTATGGTGAATGCTAATGTGGTGATTATGAATGATAGTAATTATACCTTGATTGAATTGTTATGTTGCTACGTTAGGTGATGAATTGTGTTTACGAATGATTGTGCTAATTAGGGAAGTTGAGTGATTGTTAACTTAATCTTCTAGGTGGTCACTTAAGTGAACCCTAAGTAAGATACTAGAATTCCACTATAGAGAGTTCGAAAACTAGAATTAAATAACTGGGTTGAATAAAACTTAAAGATTGATTGTGTTAATTGACATTCTTGAGTTGTTATTGCATATCATGGCATGGCATGGCACAAAAAGGGACTTACGGGTCAGAATTTTTGAAATGAGGCTTTCAAGTGATCATGGAAAAAGTGTAGCTTTATGAACTCAGTTTTTGGAAGCATATAGTTTGCATTGCCTGAACATTGTGACTATTTTGATAGTCAAATTTGGTAGACTATAGTGTATGGTATAATTTGGTAGTGTTGACACTTTGATTTAGTAAACTATAGTGTGTAGTCCAATTTGGTAGGGGTCCTACTCTCAGGCAACTTCTTATTGCCCATAGGTTCCTAGATGTTGTATCCAGATGCCTGGTTATGTTGACTAACCAGAAGAAGATTGGAGGGCATAGGATATCGGTATCGATGTATCTTACGTGCTTGAGCATAGCATGCTGTATTGCTAGCAATAAATGCCTGGTTGGGTGAATGCATATGTGAAGTTGAACCTACGGGTATGATAGAATTATTATTTATACTCACTTAGCTTCAGTAGTGATACGAGGCAAGTGTACCTATTAGTTTTAATATAACAGATGTGAGTCCGAGTCGATTCCTTTGATACCTCGAGTACTAATACTAACCTTAGCTCTATTGTCTAACTAAGAAATTGTGATGGGTTAAATGAATTAAAAATACTAAAATTAATAAACTAATCTAATTATGAGACTTAACTAAGCAATTTAGGAAGCAATAAAATTAAGAACGACTTTAAGAAGGCAAATAACGTATTTAGGAATCATTTCCCTTAGTGTTTAACATGTGATTGTTAAAAATCTATCTAATTCCATCTCTATTATTCTTGACCGGAGGGATTCATAATTGAAGTTAGCACCTTTCTCAGGTATATTAACCCTAATCCAAAATTATTTACCAGAATCTCTTTACTTAGTAATATAATTTAGAATCGTATTAAAGTACAATGAATTTCCACACAAAAATAATAACTTTCTGGAAGAATCATGTATTCTCTTCAATTATGTCAAGATCTTATTATTTATGTGATTTCTCAATCATCATGCATAATATCATAGATTGATACTCTAGAAATATTAATTAACAATGAAAACACATAATTGAATCAAGAAAGATAGAAACTTTATTGAAAATTATCAATAAATTCAATAGTCACATGAAACCTTAGGTTCTACAATCCTAAATACGAGAATTTTAAGCTATCGTGATGAAATTAAAAACAAATTGCAACAAAATCAAGAAATAAAACATGAGAACCCCTTTTGTCAATGAGAAATCTCTTCAATCTTGAAGTTAGGTGTTGCTTCCACCTTTTTCTTCTTCTTCTCTTCAAGTCTCCTCTTTTTTTTTTTTTTTAATGACCAAAAGTTATGTGCAAAACCCTCACAAGTTCTTATATAATGTATTATGAAGTTTCTTTTTTCATCACCAGACATAGCTTAGGACACAGTTGTGTCACCAGGTTGTGTAACTTACTGACCTTGGCACAAAAATCATCTTACATGGACATAGTTTGGGGACACAGTTATGTTCCAGACTGTATAACTTTTTGACAAAAAATTGCCACTTTTTCTTATTGTTTATATAATTTTAAAACTTTATAACTCATTTATTTGAACTCCAAATTGAGTGAAACTTGATTCATTTTCTTTGTTTTCAATTCGAGAACGTGTTCAAACCTTGAAATCAAAATTTTACTCAATTAAGTATCAATTTATTTAGAATAAACGAAAAATATGAGGGAAATGCTATAAATCACTATGTAAAATGTATTTATAATAAGAGTTATTAAGTAGTTGAGGAGATAAAATGTTTTATCTTTAGGTTAATAGGATTATGAAGGGCCCAACACTAAGGGGAGATATATATACACTGAGAGCATGAGTTGAAGTCAGCGACTTTTGTATGGAACCTGTATTAAGTCAAGAATCTTATTATTGTGAAGATGATAAAAGAAAAAGCTGGTTCATGTTTTGTTGTAAATATTATGTTGTACACATAAGTTGTAACAGAATATCTAGTTGAACTTTGATATAGCAGCCCCTTTATCATGTAAACAATGTTGTCTTTTGATGAATGAGTTGGTTGATTTAAGTTTTCAATAGGTATTCCTGTGTGATGGTGCATCCCGTGCTATGCCGGGACGTGACACTTTGGCTTAAGAACCTATTAAATCACATATAATTGTTAGAAAAATCCTTTAGATAATATCACCATCAATTACTAATATCCCATACCTTGATTAGATGACATGCTAGATGAACTTCATGGTGTATGGATCTTTTTGATGATTAACTTGAAGAGTAGCTATCATTAGATTTGTATGAGGCCAGTAATGAATGGAAGATAGCTTTCAAGATGAAGAATGGCCTTTATGAATGAATGGTCATGCCATTTGGCTTGATGAATGCACCAAGCACTTTTGTTAGGCTTATGAGTCATGTACTAAGATCCCTGATGGGCAAGTGTATGGCAGTTTATTTCGACGATATCCTAATTTACAGTGTCAACTTACTTACCTATGTTGAGCACTTAAGACCTGTTTTTGATACACCTCGATATGAGCAATTGTTTGAAAATCTGAAAAAGTGTACATTTTGTTAGAAGGAAGTAGTATCCCTTAGATATGTTCTAATGAGGGAAGTACTCGAGTCAATGAGGAGAAAAGTCGAGTTGTTCTTGATGGCCAACCCTAGCATATGTTGTAGATGTACAAAGTTTCCATGGTCTTGCTTTGTTTTATAGGAGATTTATCTGTAATTTCTATATTATTGTAACTCCATTAGTTTAGCTAACTAGGAGGACCTCTAAGTTTAGATGGATGGAGAGAACTTAAGAGAGTTTTGAGTAGATCAAAGAGAAATTGATAATATCCCTTTTGCTAATCTTACTAAACTTTAACAAAGTGTTTGAGTTAGAACTCGATTCACTTAGAGTTGGTATTGACGCAGTTTTGATGCAAGAATGAAGCCCAGTTATGTGTTTTAGTGAGAAATTTAGCGGGTTTGCCTTGAACTACTCAACCTATGATAAGGAATTCTATTTTCTTAAACCCGCTCTTTAAGTGCGACAACACTACCTCTTCCCTTAAGAATTCACAATTTACACAATTCATGAGTCCCTCAAATACCTCTAAGTTCAGCAAAATTTTTCTAGATGACATGAGAAGTGGGTTGAGTTCCTCGAATCTTTCTCTTACGTAATCAAGTATAAGAGGAGCAATATAAACGGTATAGTAGATTGCGTATCCTAATGTCATGTACAAATGGTGGCCATGCAAGTAAGGATACTTCGATTTGGATCATTACCTAAATAGTATGAAGAGGACGAGCACTTTGGTCTATAGTAGCCAAATGCCGAGACCACTTAGGTTTAAGTTCCTACAATATTGTTCTTTAGAAGCAAACAGGCTGTGTCACGCCTTAAAAAGGTGAGGTCGTAACAGTCCTGCCTTATGAATCATCCTAATATGGAAACTATTCTTACAGCTGCTATCCTAGACCTAGTTTACATTAGGCATACCCAACTTTACTCCTTTGAAGCGTTCATTTCGATACCTGTTTGGTATAAACCTATGGAGTAATCCTCTGAAATAATTTGTTCAAAATAAACTTATAATTTGACCTTATAAAAGAGTAGTAATAAATCCCATAGGTACTTATCATTTCACATACAGACAAAAATATTGAAAAGGAATCCTGTGTAGATTTCCTTGAAAGATAAAAAATTAATACTAAGGACAATAACTAGCCATTCTTTATTGTATCTCACTCCCTACCTTAATTTACTAGTGTTTTGGTGTTGGGTAAGCACTTGTAATCTATTTGAAACCTGTAAAACAAACTATAGGGGAATGACCAACAACTTGCTCAGTAAATGGGATAGAGATAGAAGTATGCATTTAGCACATCACAAGCAGGGTTTTCAATCAAGTTGGTTAGATGTAATGCATGTATAAGCAGATGCCATCGCACGACGTTATTTGGTTCGTTGTGAGATTAGAGAAATTACGCCCGCTTTAATCCGGTTTAAGGAGATTAACGTCATGCACTTCATGAATTGAGACCAAATTGGGGCTTGTGCAATGGAAAACACCCTTCTCTCGTGACCATCTTCGAACCATAGCCCCCAACCTTGCTATTATCTCCTCTCTTGTCACTTAGTTCGGCTAAGGGTGGGGAAAGGATTATTTCAGTTATCCTCATCGAAGAAAGTCCATATTTGGGCCGAGAATCCTAGCCATTACCCCTAGTGAGTTGTAATGCATATCAGGTTAGATGTTAAGCCGAGTTTGAGTTAGTTTATTTTTTGGGTGATCAACCAAGATTAAACAATTCAAGCATGGTAATATTCATAGAACAACCATATAATGGAGCTCAGCACCCATTACAGCAAATCAAAACCTAACCATAAAAGTTGCTTACATACAAACAGCTAACTATAATCACAAGCCAATACATATTAAAGCCTCCAGATATTTTGAAATAATATCCTAAAATACTGTAAAGTATTGATCCCGCTTACCTGTTTAGATGCTCACTATGGAAGACTCGAGTTGTCAACAATTTGAACATTAGGGGATTCTATATATACATAAAACCTAAATTGAGTTTTTGTAATAGTTATGAAAACAATAGGGTTTTATTTAAAATGGTTATATATATAAGAATATATTATCACTATAACAAATAGTTTTATTATATATATGTATCAAGTTAAGATATTAATTAATAATAATAAACATAATTTATATTATTACATATTATACATCGTTTTGATCGTATCAAAGTATACTTTTAATTGATTAAATTATGTTTCAATTCCGATAGGGTTATCGCAATACACATTTTAGAATATTATAGAGTTATAGGTTATTTTACCTAAGATGATTTGATTTTAATAAAATTAGTGTCGTTGTGTTTGTATAAACTTAATCACACGTGTTACAGGTCTTATTTCTAGAGATGACTTTTAATGTGTAGTTTGAGCTTTTAATACAATTATATGTATCTATATAAATATTATCGTATTATATGTAATTTATGTTATTGAATTGTATTTTACCTGATTTGTCAATATAATGCTATAATATAAGTATTATCTAATCCTAATACACATATAACTTATATCGATTAGTAAAAATAATTAATTATATTAAAAATACACTTTTTATGTAATCTGATCAGCACACCTATACATAGTTTTTATTCAACTATTTATTACATTTTAACCTATTATTACTAAAATACGTCCTGATTTATGTAAATTCATAATAAATTGTTTAGGTCACTAAATAATTTCTTCAAAATTTCTATAGACTCTTAAAAATATGAGAAACTTAGTTATTAATTGATTTCAAGTTTTCAATTTATCGCCTATATATTCGTATTTACAATTTTACCTTTGAATTATTTTAAATTACCTAATTATGATCCTTTTTGTATCAAATTAATTTCAATCTGTCCCAACATTATTATTATTCACTAGAAATCAGTACATGTCCATTTCATCATTTAATTTCATAATTTCCTATTTATTTCACAATTTCAACATATTTTTGAGCTATTTTTAAGCCAAAAAATACAATAAATATTAAAAATATTCAAATCAAAATATGGGCTACATAGCAATTATATATACTAGAAACAACATCATTTAATACATTTATTTTGCAAGTCAAACTTCGGATGAACAATAGTTTTCTTAAGCAAATATATTAAAATTTTTCAAAAATAAAAATATCACACTAAAGTATGTTTGAAATAACTTAACTAAATTTTTTTTTTCATAATTTTCTAGGTGAATTTGATATTTTTTACGAATTATTGAAAAACATGGTAGATTTTTTACCTTTATGTTCTTGGATGCTATGGTGGCCGGTGGCAATTGGGTGGTTATTAGATGGCTTGTGTAGTGAGTAGACTACTTAAGGATGGTTGGGTTCCACAGTAGATTCATGGTAGGTTTGGGTTCTAGCCTAGCATGAAAATTCCCCTGTTTTTTTTCTTAATTTTTCTATTTTCCACAACTTTTTCTAATTTTTTTCTTTTTGTTGTTTTCTAGCTTGTAAAGTTGTAAATTGATGTTTTAAAGCCTATATATACTTGTTGAAGTTGGTTGCTGTCCTCTTAAATTTTCTTTTATATTTTTTCCTTATTTTTTCCCTCGTTTTTTCCCTTATAAATGCAAGTAAGAGGTGTCTTTGTTAGCTGAATTCACATTTGATTTAGTAATCTTAAATCTCTACAGCTTGCCATAGGAATTGTCCAACAAATCCTTAGCAGAAATTGAATTTGTAGGATAGGCTTATTATTTTAGTATTTTAGGTATACTTTATTAATATTTAGTTATTTAGTAATATACAAGCATATATATCATGTGTATATATTACGTGTAATATATAACTATACTCGTATAATTAAGTTTCTAACATATCTTTTATTTTTAAGATATGTTTCTTAATTGTTTTTATGAATTCAACACAATATATATATAATTAAGTAATTTAGGGTTAATTTACGAATATAATTATTATTTATATTGGGTATACTCATAAAATTACGAGTACATTCATATAGTAAATTATACTATAGTATCTCATTTTATAGGTTAATTAACTTATTTCTAAGTTTTTGTTGTATTTTGTGCTTGATTTTAGGGGTTCCGAACAATTTGATACTATATTAAATAATCATACTTCTAGGGGCGAAATTGGGATTTTTGGTAATTATTTTCAAAATCTAATTTCACTGGGTCACTTCAACTAAGTTTTCTATCTTAATCACAAAGTTTGGGCTCAATCGGATAACTTTTCTCGAAAGCCTTAAATTCAGGTGTGATTATCTTAAATTTAACTTTAGGGTCTCATATAAGATAGATTCTTACTATTTTGATTCGATTCTTACTATTTTGATTCTATTCTTGATATTCTTATTATATTATGGCTTTCCAAACGTATGGAAATTCCTCAATTAAGGTTATTAGGTTTTTCGTATATTTCTAGCCTAATTGGTTTACTTTTTTGAATGTCCTAGATCAACTATTAACCTTAATCATATAGGGATGGGACTTTATCCTAATACTAAGATGTTCATGTCTTGATTGTTGATTTATGGGATATTATAGGCTATTAGAATAGAAGTTCACCCGAGTCACAATTAATGGGTTCTACATGATTTAGGGGTATTTGTTTAAGAGAGGCCGGTTACCTCTTCTAAATAACTCTGTTAGGGAATTACTAGTTTAAAAAGCTTACTCAGGAGGGTTTGCTAGACACTTTAGGGAGGAGAGGACTTATGAATTGTTAAAGGAGCATTTCTTCTATTTGAGAATCATAAGGGATGTCCATAAGGTTTTGAAAAGATGCAAGGTGTGCAAACTTACTAAAGGTAGGAGTTGTATGGTGAATACATACCCCTACTAGTACCCGATTAGTTGTATATCGATATAAGCATAGATTTTGTGCCTAAATTTCCCAAAACAATGTGGAAACATTATTACGACCCAACGGTATCGTTGTTATAGTAGGTTACCGTGTACCATATAAAGGTCTATTATCAACCTCTTTGCTGATCACAGGCTTTTCATACGACACACAAGACTCCTTTTACTATACGTTATCACTAGGCCCATAGATATGTAATATAGAGCAACATAACATAACTAATTTTACTTCTTTGGTATAAATGAACTAGATGTATAGGCTTATAAGATTCACACCAAAAGAATATTACAAATAGATGCAGTTCATAAGGGAACTGTATTAGAGATTTTAATCTATGTTATGAACAAAAATATAAAAGTAACTAGATATTTACAAACTATTACAAAATTTCCTCTTTGCTTCCTGATCGCTCCAACTTGTCTCTACATGAGACTTACCATGGGCATGCCTTGGCCTGGATTAGAGAAAAGGTTTTCTTATAATAATAAAAATTTATTAGGGTATAAGCTTAAGCTTAGTGAGATAAATACCCTCGTCAGTACCATATGGCAGAAATTTATTAGATGTACAATCATATGAATGGATGAACAATCAGTATGCTGAATAATCAGTATGTGGCTTAGGAACTGCATACGACTAAGAATTACACCCCATGTAGTCGGGGTTTGGAGATAATTAATTGACCTAAACCAAAATCCAGGTTCTAGCCCTTGGGTTTTATTTCATTTGTACTATTGTGCTTTAGTCAAAACAAGACTATGTATATGTATGTATGTATATATATACTTTCATTACCGAACGATAAATCATATTTTCAAAATCCTAAGTCTAGTGGTATGTTGGCCTTCGCAATCCACAAATATACGCCTTAAGCAGAAGCTACAAGACGCAGCCCTTCGCTAACGATTGGCATCTTCGGGTGCCTAGTAAGCCCATTAGCTTAGGACAGAGACTCAATAAAAAATGATGACATAGTTAGTGCTCAATTCTACAGGAGGCTCGTCCTCCTATGAGTCCCTTCTCATTTTCTGCATGAAGTGGCAGGTGGTGTTATCCGAATGCAATATGGGGAATGCATGATTCATTTTATTTCTTAATCATATAGATAGTTAATCCGATTTTTCAAGGTGATCAGACAATTTCATTCCACACAATCGTACATATAAATTTATCACAACAATTCCCATTATTATATAATTAACCAGTCATAGCATTCAGTTCACAAATCCATATACGTGCATTTCCCATATCCCATAAGCATTCAAATTTATATATATATAAGTTTAGGTGCATCTATTTTTACAAGCAAAATTAAGTAAAGAGTCATCGGGAATTTACTCACTCTGCCATGCAATCAATTAAAGTAATTAGAGGGCAAATCATCTCCGTATGCGGGGTCTCCTGGTAATTGAAATCATGATACTATAAGGGATTGAAATAAAACTTAGGAAACTAAGTTAAAACCCCTTAAGTTATACTCTTGACTAGTTTTTGTATTTTTCCCAGTTTTACTTAAAAGTTCAATTGTGTATAAATTTTTCGTTTTAAATCCGATTTTTATGATCTTATAGTTAATCTTTATCGTTTTCGAGTGTACTTCAATGTGGTGAGGTTATATTTTCAAGATGAGGTACATAAATCTATCCATAGGTCAAAACAGTAGCAGTCCTTATGTTTTGGAGTGCTTTTGGGCCTTGTTTGGTTAATGGGCTTTTTGGTATCTTGAGAAATCCTTTGGGCTTGGTCTTAAGATTTTATCTTAAGCTCAAAATACTCCTTGAGGTCAGATTTACAACTTTGATTTATACTCCTAAGGCTAACAACCACTTTATAGGCTCTTTAGTGGGCTTAAGTTGTTAAATGGGCTTGTTTTTGGTTCAACTCAAAAATGGTCACTTTCTTGGGCTTAGAGAGTATTTCGTGGGCTTCTTGAAAGTCTTAAAACAACTCTTATGGATGTGTTAAGTTGCTGGTTAGAAATTTAAGGGTGGTTCAACATGACATTTGAGGCCTGTTTTGGAAGTTTTAAGCTTAATATACTTATCATACTTGCCTTGGTTGGTCTTTTCACTTTGTTTACTCACTTTTATCATATTTTTAAGTGTGTTTTAAGGATGTTGTAGATTTGGTTGGTTTGTATATGAGAGCTTCTGACTTGGTTTTCTATCTTGTTTCATCATTTCCTTAAGTTTAGGTGTTAAATCATAAACTTAAACTACTTGTAATGGAAATAAAATCAACATCCAAATGATCTTTGAATGCTCATGTCCAGCATGATCCTCTTTCATTCAAGTTCTTGTTTTAAGATTTTCTCATCTTAAAATCTTCCATTCAAAGTGTTAAACAAGTATCTTTACAAAACACTAACTTTACGTACTCATATTTCAACTTCATGCAAGGGTTTCATGAGTTTGTTTTTTAGAATGGTCTTTGATGTTATAACAACTTATAATCATAGAAACACTTACTAGTCCTTAAAGCAAAGTATAGTGATTGTGTACAAAGGTTCCACTTAAGCTCTTAACCTTACTTTCTTCTTTTGCACCTTTTTTGAAACCCGAGTTGTTTGATCCTTTAGAGTGGGGTTTGTGGAAGGTTCTAAGGGTTCTAAAGGAGCTTGAATGTTGGAAGAGAAAGACATAAGAAAAAAAATGAAAGTACTGTGAGTGGAAGCCTGGAAAGTGGCAGCAAAGTTGATTTTGTGGGGCTTAAGTGTTCACACTTTTTGGGTTGGTTTCAAATGAGAGAAAAAGGGAGTGAAAATGAAATTGAAAGTGAGAGAAATGAGGGAAAGAGTGACCGGTTGGGGGATGGAGTGAATAAGTGTTTTAAAAGCTTGATTTAGTTGTCTTGTATTGTACACAAAAGTTAACAATTGCAACTATTGATGATGTAAGGATTAAGGGGTAAATAGTTGTGTGTAAGAAAAAGTGATTGATGGATGGAAGACAAGAGTATGGCCCCCCTCTCCTTCTTGTTCAAACCGGCCATGGGATGTCCTTTTTGGGCATGGGCTTGTCTTGTCTCTTTTATTAAAGTTAAGCATGTGAAATCTTATGAAAGTTTGTCCACACGTAGTATAAGTGGAAAGGTGATAAGGAATGCGTCTTATCACTAGATTTGGATAGGTTATCAATTGATACATGATTCCAAATTTCAATTGATAAGTCATTTAAGGTGATTGATTGGTCTACTTATTTATTTGTAAGGCTTGGCATAAAGATAAGGGTATTGTCTTATACGAAATTATGTTAAAATTTACTTCTTGCATTGTTTTGTAAATTATGATTCAATTTTTATAAATTGTGAAATTTTCTAGAGTTGAATGAAATTCTTTAAATTAAATTATCGATTAGTCGCTTAGGGTTAAAATTCCTTAATTGTTTTAGGGTATAGGTCTTAAGTGACTTTAGAGTTTGTAGTTCTTTAAGCTTAGGTTTTATCGATAATTGGTTTTTGAATTAGAAAAATTTAATTCATTTCTAAATATAAACTTAAGTTCTTAGTTTAGTTGATCCTTGGGAACGTTCAAGAAATACTCTTAATCAAATCTTAGGCTCAATAAAAGTAGGGTTTAGAAACATGATTCTATCTTGGTGGTAGTCAATCAATTCAGTAAGATGGTGAATATACACCCCCATTAGTGCTAGACCATCCCCTTCCAACTTTAAGAGCTTCTTTTGGAAGACACTATAGAGGAAGCTTGGAAGAAAATTGACGTTTAACACATCTTGTGATCCCTAGATGGATGGCCAGATTGAGGTGGTCAACAGAATATTAATACCTACTCCGAGCTACTGTTGTAAACCCTACTTTATTGGGCCTAAGATTTGATTTAGAGTACCTTCCGAATGTTCCTAAAGATCAACTAAACCAAAAACTTAAGTTTATATCTAAAAACGAATTAAATTTTTACAATTCAAAAGCCAATTGTCAATTCAAATGCCAATTGTCGATAAAACCCGAGCTTGAAGAACTGCGAGCTCTAAAGCTACTTAAAACCCTAAACCTTAAAACCATTAAGGAATTTTAACCCTAAATAATTAATCGATAATTTAATTTGAATAATTTCATTCAACTTTAGAAAATTTCACAATTCTACGAAAATCAAATCATAAATCACAAAACAATATAAGATAAAAATCCTAAAACAATTTTCTATAAGGCTATGCCCTTATCTTCATTCATAAACCTTACATATAAATAAGTAGACCAACCAATCACCTTAGATAACTTATCAATTGAGAGTTGGAATCATTTATCAATTGATAACTTATCAAAATCTAGTAATAAGACAATTTCCTTATCACCTCTTCACTTATATTACATATGGACAAATTTTCACAAGAAATCATGAGCTTAACTTTAATAAAGATGACAAGACCACTCCATGACATAAAAAGACTTCCCATGGCAGATCTAAAAAGGGGAGAAGAGGGGGCCATGCACTTGTCATTCACTCATCAATTACTTCCTCTTACACATCACTATTCACCCCTTAATGCTTACATCATTAAGAGTTGCAATTGTTGACTTTTTGTAAGCTTTAAGACAATACTTTCAAGACATTTAAACACTCCTTCTCTCACCATTCCAACCGGCCACACTCTTCCCCATTTCTCTCACTTTCAATTTCACTTTCAGTTCATCTTTCTCTCTTTTGGAACAAACATAAAAAGGGGAAACAACTTTACCCCACAAAATCCATTTTCTTCCATTTTGAAGCTTCAACTCAAGGAATTTTTTTTCTTTGTTCATGTGCCATTTTCTTTCATCATTTAAGATCATCTAAGACCATTAGAATCTTCCATAAACCCCTTTCCAAAAGACCAAAGGATTCGGGTTTCAAAAGGTAAGCAAAAAGGAGGAAGCAAAGTTAAAGGCTTAAGAGGAACCTTAGTGCACAACCACCAAACTTTGCGTTAAGGACGAGTAAGTGATTCTTGTGATGTGTGGATTAATATTTATGTTAGAAGACTTGGATTTCTTGAAGATATGAGTAAGGTTTGAGTTGTTATAGCACGAAAATTCGTTTTAAGAAACAAACCCTAAAACCATTACATGAAGTTGAAAAATGAGCATGTAAAGTTGGTGTTTTGTATGGACATTTGTTTAATGCTTTGAATGGAAGATTTTAAGCTAAGGAAATCTTGAAATGAGAACTTTAATGAAGAGTAAGCATGCTGGACGTGAAGGTTCCATGATCATTTGAATGTTGATTTTGTTTCCATTAAGTTAAACATGCTCAAATCTAGACTTAAGTTAAGAAAAAATCCATCACATGGAGTTTTATGAAGAAATCAACTTTGTATGACATGAGCTATGATATGGAGGTTTTATGAAGTATAAGATCTTTTATTTCTTTATGTGGAGCATGAGTTAAAGGATCATTTGATGGAAGGAAACTTAAGTTAAGATTTATACACAAGTAGTTAAGTGCATAATCTATCACCTAAACTTAAGGAAATGATGGAACAAGTTGAAAAACCAAGTAAGGACCCCTTAGGACCAACATGAACAGATCTAGAACGTGGGTAAATGAGGCCTAAAAATATGATAAAAGTGAAAGAACAAAGTGAAAAGATTAACTAAAGCAAGTATGATTAGCATACAAAGCCTAAAACTCAAAACCGGGCCTAAAACTCTCAAAACAAGCTTAGAACTCTAAGATGGGCCTTCAACAAAAATCTGACCAGCAACTTAAAGTACCAAGAGAAGTTGTTTTGAAGCCCATAAGAAATCCACCTAAGGCCCCATAAGCCCACCAAAGTCATTAACTTTAGTTTGAACAAAAAACAAGCCCATTTGATAACTTAAGCCCACTAAAAGGCCCAAGAAGTGGTTGTTAGCCTTAAGAATATAAATCAAAGTTGTAAATCTGATCTCAAGGAGTATTTTAAGTTTAGGATAAAATATAAAGACCAAGCCCAAAGAATTTCTTAAGTTATTAAAAAGCCCAATTACCAAACAAGGCCCAAAAACATTCCAACACATGAGGAACGCTACTGTTCTGACCCATGGACAGAATTGTATACCTCATTTCGAAAATCTAACCTTACCACATTAAAGTACACTTGAAAACGATGAAGATTGACTATAAGATCATAAAAATCGGATTTAAAACGAAAAAGTTATACGCGATTGAACTTTAGGTAAAAACCGGGAAAAATTTCAAAAACTAGTCAAGAGTATAACTTAAGGAAAACTTACATAGTTTCTTAAGTTTGTTTCAATTCCTTATAAAAATTATTTCAATGACCAGGGGACACTGTTTATGGAGAGGACTTGCCTCCGGATTATTTTGACTGACCCACATGGCAGAGTGAGTAAATTCCCGATGACTCTTTACTTGATTGTGCTTGTAGAAATAGATGCACCTAAACTTATATATATGAATTTGGATGCTTGTGGGATATGGGGGATGCATGTGTATGAATTTTTGGATGAATGTGATGACTTGTTAATTATATATAATAATGGGAATTGTTTGTATGAATATATACATGTGAATTGTATGGAATGAAACTGGATGATCACCCTAAAAATCAAGTTAATTGCTTATATGATTTAGAACTCAAAATGAATCATGCATTCCCCATATTGCATACGGATAACACCGACTGCCGCTTCACGCAGAAGATGGGAAGGGACTCACAGGAATACGAGTTTCCTGCAGGATTGGGCACTAGCTACGCCAGCATATATATTGAGTCTCTGTCTTAAGCTGATGGGCTTACTAGGCGCCGGGAGACGCCAACCGTCGGCGAAGGGCTGAGTCTTGTGGCTTCTGCTTACGGCGTGTGTTTGTGGACTGCGGGGGCCACCACACCGCTAGACTTGGGATTTTAAAAGATACGATTTGATTTTGGTAAAGGAAGTATATATATATAGAGTCTTGTTTTGGTATGAGCACGATAGTGCAAATGAAATAAAACCCAAGGTCTAAAACCTGGATTTTGGTTTGGGTCGGTTAATTATCTCCAAACCCCGACTTCAGGGGGCATAATTCTGAGTCGTATGTGGTTCCTAGGTCACTGCATGCGTTGTTTGGCATACTGGTTGTTCATGCATTCATATGATTGTGCATATAATAAATTTCTGTTATGTGGTACTGATGAGGGCATTTATCTCACTAAGCGTAAGCTTACTCCCCTATAGATTTTTGTTGGTGCAGGAGAACCTCTTCGTCAATCCGGGCCGAGGCATGCCCGTGGTAAGTCTCGAGTAGAGACGGGTTGGAGCGATCAGAGAGAGAAGAGGATATTTTGTAATAGATTATAGATATTTAGATACTTTTATGTATTTATGCATAACTTAGATTTTATGCAGTTTCGTTATGAACTGCATTTGTTTGTAATATTATTTTGGTGTGGGTCTCACGAGCCCAGATAATTAGTTAAATTATAACATAAAAGAAAATTTTAGTTTAATTTGCTCTATATTACTAGTTTATGGGCCTAGTGGTAACGTAGAGTGGAAGGAGCCTTGTGTGTCGTATGAAAGGCCTATGATCAGCAAGGGGGTTGATAATAGACCTTTATACGGTACACGGCGACCTATCATGACAACGATACTGTTGAGTCGTTATAACTGTAGGCTAGAATTTGAGTGATTGGCACCTATGCTTATTGATAGTTGAGTTTGTATACTATAAGTCCATCTATAGCTCAATTGAAAAGTGTCCTTTTAAGGTCATTTATTGAATCAACCAAAGCCTACCCTTGGATATGATCATTGGTTTGACCTCTAAGAATGAGAGTATGCAAGGAGTAGGACGTACTTAGGAGTTTGAGTGATTACACTAGAAGGTTACCGAACAATTGGCTTAGATTGTAGCAAGATGGAAAGAGCTCAGTAACAAAGGTTAGAAATCTATCACTTTCAATCCTGTTGACTTAGTTTGGATCTGCTTGAGTGTATAATGGTTTTTGACAAGAGAGTCAACAAACTTCCTCCTTGAGCAGTCGTACCATTCAAAATCATCTAGAAGATTAATGACAATGCCAATAAGCTTGAATAGCCTGAAGGTATGGTGTTTTACTGACCTTTAATGTAGTAGACTTGACTCCCTATGTACTTAAAGATACTGATGTTGATGATCAACTCAATTTGAGGCAAAATCTCTAATACCCCTAAGGAGTTGATGGGACCCCAACCTCTTCTCCACCTGCCTTGACCCTTGAACTCGTTACACAAGCTTGCCTTTGTGACCTCTAAGCTCTAGCGAAGATAATCTTCTCTAAGATCTAGTTGATGACGAGTTGAAATACTGGGAAGGGCCATCCATGCACTCACTTTCTACTTGTTTTGACCCTCGAGTACTTGTTTAAGCTACCAAATCCTCTTTAGAAATTTCAATCAACCTCTCTAATGGCTTGGTAAGTACTGCAAATAGCTTGGCTACAGCTCTAGAGCTAGTCCTCGACCTCTCTTAAGGTCCCTCTTACTCTTGCCATCATGTTTGCTTTTTTGCTAACTTGTATTAGCTTAGACCAACTGGATTCCCACTTCCTCTTTATATAGATTTTGTATAGTGTACTTCTCCAATGGACTTTTGACATGCATCTACTTACTTTTCTATACATGTAAACAAATATTCCTTTTGTATCATGTCAATTTTACCCCCTTTATGTTTAGTCTTAGTTTAGTTTTAGGACATTTCAACATTTGTAATTTTCCCTTCCCCTTTTTGGTACCTTAGAAGCTTACTGTAAATAGCTTCTTCTTGTAGTCACATCATCTTTCTCTTGAATATTGAATATACCTTGGTTGCTTGCACATATTCTTTTATGTCTCCTTAACACTCTTATCATACCTAAGGGTAACTAGGGATTCTGGTCAATGGACCTTAGTCCATTACTTAAGAATCATATTAGGTTGTAGATTAACTTGTGTAAGGTCTCTTAGGTGCATAATATCCAAGGAGATTACTCATGGTGGCCACAAGAAACCTCATTCTATTATTTCTTCTTTGATGCTTTGAAGGATTCATTTTATCTACGGTAAGCCATAATGATAACATAGCTCCTAAGCACAATAGATATGGTAGCCATAACGCCTTCCTACAGAGTTGAGTTCAAAGCGACCCATCCATAAATGATCAAAGCAATCACACTACGTAGTTGTTGTTGCTTGGTGAAAATGTTTATCTCTTGAGCATGCAATGGTTGTAACCCATCTCTATGACAATAATTCATGAGATTCTTAGCTAAGACGAGATGTAGTGATCCCACAGCAAGCTTTGTAGCCATAATGCTATATTGTTTAGTGCTTAAAGTTGTCTCCATTCAATCATAGTGGACATAGTGACCTTGAACATAAAAGTTTGAAGCAAGCTCATAACAAGTGTAGTAGAATCAATGCTACACCATATAGTCACGAGGTTGAATTGGCCTTAGCTATAATGAGTTGAAGGGACTATGTAATAAGCTTAGTAGCCATAATGCCTTATTCCTCATTAAAAAAACAAAAAGAAGCTAAGGCAATTTCAAATTAACAAGGAGTTGAAGTAACTTCTCTTGAATTCTCATTGTGGTTATTTAATAAGGACATCATTTTACCGATTTATAGCTTATCTTGAGGAGTTAAAGTGATTCTAGTGCCCCTTTCCTATATATACCTGGTCGTGACCCTGGCAATTGTAAGTGTAAAAAGTTAGTCATGGAGGACTTGATGTGACGATGCAAATTTTACTATTCATGATGATGATGTTGGCAAATGTTTGATAAATAGAGACTCAATGGAAGTAATTTCAGGCAAGTGATGTTAAGCTCTATTCATTTTAAACAGGTTTTATAAGCTTATGTACATAAGAATCATTAATTCACATAATTAACATTAATTTTACTAGTAAAACTACAAAGTAATGTATGACTGCATGAATAATCTTGTAGATCAATGTAGAGTGATATGACTTTACTTAGTATGATAAATTAAGAAATTACAGTTTAAATTGATTATACGATGAGTTGTTGCCTTATTATTCAACGAGGTACCATCAATCGAAGGAGAAGTTGAAACATCATACGGAGGAGGTTACATAAGCATCATTTGAATTTGAATGTTGCACAAAGCATGCTCTTGAAATGAAGACGCTTGACTGAAGCTTTCTCCTTGATATAAATAGTTCATTCTCTTGATGATGCTTAAGCTCCAAAGGCAATGGAATGTAGCTACTGTAAGAGGTTAGTGTGAAATCTCTTAGAAGAATTTGATACTCATAGGGAATGTATCTCCAACATAAAGAGAACAAGGCACTATGATTTAAACTTGATACTCATAGGGAATGTATGAGGCTATCAGTGAGCATTACCTTCTATGTAAGATGTCGTGTTGTTGAGTGTTTACGATGCTACTTAAAGTAGAGTTGCTTCATAGATGCAACAATGTGTCATTATATTTATAACATGCTTCATGCATGGATAGAGTTATGTGTTACTGTGTTGTCTAATGTTGAAGATGACTTTTAAAATACACTTTACACCTATGTACAGTTGTGCATTATGGTGTTGTCCAATGTTTATGATGACACATGAAGTACACATGCTACCTAGATGTGTTGTTATGTTGCCAAGTGTTAATAAAAACACTTAGGACTTCATAAATGAAGGATTAATATGGCATGTAGAGATAATACAAACTTTATTTTGGCCCCTACATTGTAACACCATGTATTGCTAGAGAAGTAGTTGAATCTTATGTTGGGTGTTGCAACTTGGACCTAAAGTTTCAAGTGGGTTAATTTCAAGAACCTAGGAAATCTAAGGTTGACCATGGATCATCTTATGTTGTAGTAGCGTAACTTAGAAGGGAGACCTCGAAGTAAAAATCTCAATCGGCTTAATACTAAGAACTTAGGTGAGATGTATGGTTGACTTTGGATCCGCATTTGATTATAGTGATCTTGCTTGGGAAAATAAGTGGAGTAAAAAAGTACCTACAAGAAATTAGTGGAAAGTAGTATTATTTGAAGAAATTCAAGATGAAATTCGAATTAAAACTAAGAAGAAGAAGGAACTTATGAAAGAAATTACATCTTTTTTGCTATTAATTGATTTCCATGACTTTGGGAACACCAAAAATCTCCTATCTACTTCTCTTGACCACTCACCTATGATTGTGAGTAGCGATTTAAAAATGAGAAAAAAAAAAGCCCAATTTATACTAGTGATGGGTTATGAATTATGTTAGGGAGCTTAATTGTGCTAAATGATATTAAGTAGGAAAATTTAATGATGGTCAATGATCATTGATACAATTATGAGTTGTAATGAAATATGAAAAAAGTTATTTTTAGTGATGAGTTTATTTTACTTAGTAAGTGAATTTAGTATACCAAAAAAAAAAAAAAGAGGTTATGGAGGACAAAAGAATTTCACAGAATTTCAAAAGTGACAATTTTGTACGACGACATGCTTTAAAGAAATTTATTGGAATTAAGGCAATTGGTTTTTGTAGCCAATCTATGACAAATTTATTTTATAGAATTCCCATTATGCTAAAACATTTGAAATTTAAGAAGGGCATTTGGCAACACCAATTACATTAAAAGAAAGAGGAAGATGTAGTGTAAACATTCTAAGAGATATTCAAAGTAATCATAAGTTAGATCTTATCTATCCATTAAAGGGTATAACAAGCAATTAAAGATGAGGATAATAATGGGTATTGAAGGGCATTATTGTTGACCATTAACTAGATTGAAGTAGCAATTGACTAAGAATATGTGTAGGAAGGATTTGCTATGCAAAATGTTGTAGAAGGAAGTTATAATTGAAAAAATAATGTATTGAATTATGAGTGAAAAGAGTAGCAACATAAACAAAATAAAGTGTGTGTATGCACTTAAAAAAACAAAAAGAAAAGCACATGTATACGTTTAAAAGGAAAGAAAAAATATGAAAGTATGTGCTTGAAAAAAATAGAGAAAAACACATGTACACAATTGAAAAAAAAAAAAAAAAGGGAATTGTGGATATATGTACCAAAAGCAAAAGAAAAGAAATGAGTGAAAAGAGTATCAACATAAACAAAATAAAGTATGTGTATGCACTTAAAAAACTAAAAAGAAAAGCACATGCATATGCTTAAAAGGAAAGGAAAAATAGGGATATATGTGCTTGAAAAAAAAAAGAAAGAAAAGCTCATGTGCACAATTAGGAAAAAAGGGAGACGTGCATATATGCACTTAAAGCAAAAGAAAAGAAATGCACATATATGTGCTTAAAAACAGGAAGAAGAATAAGTGATTGCAATAACGTACACTAGTCAAATTAATTTTACATTCTTGATAGAGAGTTGAAAAAAAAAAATTACAGTATGTAATATTTCTTTGTAAATCATTTTAGATGAGGGAGTTAAAAGAAAAGGAATATCCTTATGGAATATTTACTTGTGAAGCATCTGTTTACAATTATAAGAAGCTATTTTTTGTGAAAAGAACTCATTCAGCAAGCAAGTATGGTAGACTAGAACAAAAAGAGAATTTTATTGATGGCAAAAGAATTTATTAGAATTCTAAGGTTATGATATTTATGATATGACATGCTTATAAAGAAATTTACTAGAGTTATTGCCACTTATACTTATAAGGTCATTTTGGAATTAGAATTAGTTTATTGAAGCTCAATTAAGAAAAAGAAAAACAAAGAAGCCTATCATGCAATAGTTATTAATAAATTTATCGACATTTAGAGTGTCTATCAACACTCGAAAGACAATAAATTAAGAAAATAGTATGTAGTTTAAATTTGTTTATGCCGACACTTTCAAGAATGTATCTAACGCCAACTTGTTCTATTAAAGACTCAACAGGCCAAAGTAAATTAGAGCTCAACAAGTGCATCTTCTTAAAGTTCCTCAAAGGAAAAATTTGAAGCCTTAACTTCTATAAGGACTTAAAGGATTGTATCTATTCCTATAAAGATATGTGATTGGAAAAATTATTGCAAAGATTTAGAAATATAATGCTACGGATGTCAAACTAGTATGTTGGGGGCAATGAAAAGACCATAAAAGCATTATATTACACACTAAGAGGGAAAACTATTACATTAAGAACATGGATGGCATATTACTTTACTACATCTCATCAACAAGTAGAAGGTAGTGGTTTGATGGATAAGTTGAATGAAGGAGGTAACTAGAAGTAGTTAATATAATGAATGCCTTAGAACCCCTTAGACTTTGTTGAACGAGTCTTTAGTCAAGAGACAAAATATAGAGAGTCATTAGTGAGTAGGCTTTTGGCCCAATTATTTCTATTGACTAGTTTAATGGGCTAGTGACAATACTTAGGAAATTGAACTTACTTAAGGATGTTAGCGATATTCGACTTGGTAAGCTTAGAATAGAGATTGCTGGACTAGTTTTTTTTTCCTTTTCGCTCTCTTGACCTTATTTGGTCATTTTTAGGTTAAAAGCAGATTTAGATAAAGTCCTTGGGAACTTATTTGGAATTCATTTGGCCCCTTAGGCCTTAAAATGTCTAAAATAGGCCTTATTTGAAGAATGAACCTTTTAATAAGGGAGTTGAGCCTTCTTTATTATTTATAAAACTTTTAGGCTTATGCAGGCTTGATTAGAAAGACCAAGTTCATAAGAAAAGAAGGGATTAATATCATCCATTAGATCATTAGCAGTGATCTAATGGTTACCAACAACAACATATCTTGACCATTTATCTCAAGATGATCGACATTTAAGATTAGCCTTCAAAACCTATAAGTTAGAGAAGATCATTTCCATCACATTCCACTCTCTACAGGGTTTAAGATAAATGCAAAAGCTTTGTTGAAATTCCCTTAGAGAAGATCAAAATAGCAAATTATTTAATAACAGATCAAGAAACCATTAAATTTACTTATTAAAATCTTTTGTCACATGTGCATAACAAGACAATGAGTGCTCTTGTTCTTCTTCCTACCTATGTAATACATGTGTTATTGGATTAAGTAATCTCTAAAATTGACCATCATGCTTATCTTACGTAATCGAGCATCAACGGCAAACCTACCTACAAATCTTCAGTTGAATATTCAATCATCATATTAAGCATCAAATCTCTAATTACTTCATCTAATAATGCCGTTTCTCAATCTAACAATTTATCCCACTTCATTACATAATAAATTACTTTAACATATCATTAAAAACTTCTAATTCAATACCTAAATCCATTCAAGCCTAATTCAATTTCAATACTATAACATCACATGATCAACATACTTCACAATTCATCAATATAATCAACAATGAACCAAAGTCTAGCTTATAATCAAAATTACATAGCTAAATCCATATACAACCCATGACCATAACTTGATCAAGCATATATCATCAATAATTCATCACTTTTCCACTCAATTACATATTATTACACATAACAAACCTCCATATCATCAATGATAGGTGGTGTTGATAGGCGTTTTTGGATAATTATTATATAGGCTTATATTAGTTGGCCCAATTTCTATATCGTCATTCTTGAGCATGGTCACCATGACTTCATGAATCATCTAGTTTTTTAACCACCATCTTCATGTTTTAGGTTGGGGATATTTTCGATCAAAACTATAAGTGTTAGTACTAGATTATGAAATAAATGGGGATGATCTATTTAAGCATCACGGAGAAGTAGATTGAAAAAATTCTTTAAATGGATGCTGGCTTTTCTAGTAAGACTCTTGACTAGCCTTGTTGCTGCAGTTGTCACTTAAGGAAATGGAAGATGTTTCATATGATCTACCACTCTCCCCACTCGCATGCATTGAGTCCACTCAAATGAAGCTGACTTCGTTTTCGTTTTCCTTGTGCTCACTAAGTTATCTCGAATGAGCACGATTGCTATTTGCTAAGCTTGGTATCTTAAATGTTGAATAGATATAAGAAGCCCAAGTCTCGAGGAAAATCACTATAGTAGATACTCGCAATGTAGAGCAAAAATATAAGCATAGTCACTCTTGTTAATATTTTCTAACTTATACTTAACCAAAGATAGTAGAATCTTGGCGAATTTGATCATACCATCCTAACCATACAGTAAGATTCGAACCTATGACCTTTAGTTCAAATACAATGCTAAACTCAAATGCTTATGCTTCAGGTCATTGGCTCGTACCTTTCATGAGAATCGAACTCAGGTCTCCTTGCTATACCTAATGCCATGCTCATGTGCTTATTCATTGGCGTAGTGGAAATGAGTAGGTATACTAGTTCACGATAGCAAACCCAAGCCAACTAAAGAGCTTAATTGACTGAATTTACTTTCCAATTTTGCTAGGAGTGAATGCTAACATGTTGAACCAAGTTATCTATGACTCGTTGAATAGTCGAGTTGTCCTTGCTAACAATGTAGCCAAGTAGAGCTCATTCTCATACCTAAGATTAATAAACTCTTTCGTTGAGTAGTCTAAGTCAAAAGTGAGTAACAAGCTGCAACAAGCTTAAAGTTAAACACCATTTGAATTTTGTTAGGAGTTTCAAAATCTGATCGCCAAGCTCTATAGCCAACAATTAGCAAACAATCATACTAAACATGCTGATACTGAAACTACTACACATCAGGGTCTACTCTCTTGTTCACTCCTATTGATAAAAGATGAGTAAAACTCCATTATTGCTATTTATGATTTGTTCAATCGTTTATTTTTAATGTGTGCCTATGTTGTACCTTAGGCCAATCACTTGTTGGCATTCACACTTGATCCATGCGTTATATATTATCTATATGCATTATGCTCCGTGATATGAGTTCTAATAAGCCTGATAATCAAAAGTGCTGACTAATTGACACTTGAAATCATTGATTTGATTCTTGCCAAGCTAATTTTTGCTCTTTTAGAAATGAGTGTGAGAACTCTAAAACCAACCAAGGCTAAACAAACGCCCTCATTTTAAGCCTATGCAAGTATAATCCGCTATCGGGCAACTCTTAATAGCTCTAAGTCTTACACATGACGGACGACGAGCTAGTATAAACTTGATTGCTCTGTCTAATTACTAGACAATGAGCCATTTGAAAACCCTAAGCCATCAAACGGTAATGGATTAAACACTTAAAACTGGCCTTTGGTACCAAAGTCCAATACATTAACGGACCAAAGTTTAACTAGCCTACTTTATGGCTTTACTTAGCATGGGTCATGTTTAGTTTGGACGACCTACATGCTTACATAGTTTCTTCAAGCACATTAGCCTCTTCAGGCGCCTTTGCCTCTTTAGGCTCTCTCGCCTCTTCAGGCGTATTAGTCTCTTTAGGCCTTCGCCTCTTCAAGCGCCTTCACTTCTTCAGGTTCTCTCATCTCTTTAGGCCTTCACCTCTTCAGGTGCCCCCTCCTCTTCAAGCGCTCTCGCCTCTTTAAGCGCTTTGGCCTCTTCGGGCCTTCGCTTTTTTAAGTATACTAATATTTATAAGTGTTTTGATCATTCTTACTTTTAACCTTTTCTAGCCTTTGCTTCTTTAAGTGCTCTCTAAATATACCACTTTTTTAGCCCATTTATTGAGGCTAAGATTGCAAACCTTTCCCGAAATCCCATAAAATCAACCTCTCTAAATACTCTCTTTTCTAACTTTGTCACCAAAGAGAGTGGGGGGCAAGTGTTGATAGGTGTTTTTAGATAATTATTATATGGGCTTATCTTAGTTGGCCTAATTTCTAAGCCTTGTCCAATGACCTGGTGTAGGGATAATCTCCATAGATTCATTATAAATATTAGCCAAGACCTTAAATAAGGGGGCCTCTTCCACTCTCTCATTTTCTTCCTAATTACTTGACATTTCTTTTCACATGACTAGAGGGTTGACTTAGGCATCAGAGTGGCTGTGTTGGAGCACCCTTCAGTGTCGCCTAAAGTAATTTTCTTATTTTGTAGGTGTTTGCACACTGAGGTGAAAATCAACCATCAACAGGTGGCACCAACACCATATACCATTATATAATTTTAAAATCTCAATCAATTATTCACTTTAATTGATACTCTAGAACATAGCTAAACTATAGATCTATTGATAAAGCTTAATTATACCTATGTTATAGGTAGATTTTATATTGCCTTTATAGGCTTTTTAGTTTAATTTTAGTATAGATTGGTACGTTATATGTTAATATTTTGTTTTAGCATTTTATTACACTAACTTGTATATATTTATATTTTTGGCAAGAAAAATGTGTGAAGTTAGAAAAGGTATATGCAATGATGGAAGCTTGCGAAATTACAAAAAAGCAAACTAAATACGAGAGCTCCATAGGTACATACTATAGTTGTGGTGTTGCTAATATAGACCGTCGATGACATGAAGTTAGTATACATTTTCCATGATTAATTTGTGCTCAATTAGACATTATTCTAGTTGATTTTATATTATTTTGAGCTTAATTTGCTTAATTGTTGTTTGATGAATTCCAGGAACATTTATAAACATTTGGAAGGATTTTATGAAGTTTCGAGCTTAATTAAAGTAAGAGTGTTAATCAAGGACCAAAGTGGATGAATTTCAATCAAGGAAAGAATTCTAATGGAGATTATGGTCAAAGATCATGACCATGGTCCCTACTTGTGATCCCCACATCAGGAATTTTCCATTGAAATTCCAAGATTACAAACAAAGTGAGAGTATACACTCAATCTTCAAGGTAGTGTACTTTAAGCATGGACTTACAATGACTTTTAAATTATCTATTTTTGTTAGGTTTTTCTTTGTAATTCTAGGCCACTTCTTATAAATAGATGCTTAGGCTTAGGGTTACGGAGAAAGCCCCCCTGAGCATAAGTTGTTAGGATATAGAATTATTAAGGGGGCTTATCTCTTCTTCTCTTCTTTTATTTATCATGTTTTTATTTTAAGTACTTAGTAAATTGTTGTACAACCCTATGTTCTAATTGTGTTGATTATATTGTTTGCTTTAATTCAATATATCGATGATTGAGTTATCGCTAGAGTTTATTGTAGAGTTCGCGTGTGTATGTAGTATAATTGATCGATACAATTATACAAAACTAGCTAGATGAAACGTTTAACAATTGGTTTTTCCAGATTAGGGAAATCCAATAGAAGGATTCAAGGGTATCATATGATCTTGTGATGCTTTACTTAGAAGTGATTTGGATAGAGAAGGTTTTAGGATTAGGAACTAGCTATAGATGCGAATCCTATTAGTTTATAATAAGAATCTCCACAATCTAATATAGTAATTAAGATTGAATAAATCACTTTGGACTAGGTAGTAAACAACAATAAAGATATACTAAGGAAAATCTTATCTTTTTTATCAATTTAATTGAGTTTTATTTACTTTGTTATTTTTATTCTTAGTGTGATATCCCAAAAATTAGCAATTAGGATATGAACATCTGAGTATTAGGATATGAACATCTGAGTATTAGGATAAAGCCCCATCTTTGAATGATTAAGGTCAATAATTGATTTAGGATATTTAGGAAAGTAAACTAATTAAGCTAGAAACTTACGAGAAACATGATAACCTAAGTTAAGGAATTCCTATATACCTGGAAGTAAAAAATATAATAAGATATCAAGAATACAATCAAAATAGTGAGGATGTACTTTATACGAGCCCTTAAAATCGCATTTAAGACAATGCCACCTAGATTTATAGCCTTAAGGAAAAACTGATTTGACCGAGCCTAAACTTTATGACTAGAATAAAAAGGTTAGTTGAAGTAACCTTATGAAGTTAGATTTAAAAAATAATAACCCAAAATCCTAATTTTAGCTTTAGAAGTGTGATTATTCAATATAGTGTAAAATTGATCAAAAATCTTAAAACCGAGCTTAGAATGAGATAAGGACTTAGAGATAAGTTAATTAGGCTATAAAAAGAAATAATGCAGTATAATATACTATATGGGTATACTCATATTTTTATAAGTATACTTGGTATATATAATAAATATACTTATAAATTAACTTAAAATTATATAATTATGCTTAATAAGCAATAAATTCACAAAATTAAATAGGAAAAATATCTTAAAACTAGAAGATATGATAGAAATATGATTACATGCATATAGTTACCCATTACATGTATTACATATATAGTGTATATATACACGTATATTAACCTCACAATTAAATATACTTAAAATATTCAAATTTTATTAAAATTTCATTAAAATTAAATCAAAACTTATCCAAATGACTTCGAAATTGTTGGAATCCACATGGTACTTCAAAAATAGCTAGAATGGGTGACTCAAAAGTGAATCATTAACAATTTGCCACCTCTTACTATTAGTTTTTTTAAGGAAAATATTAAAATAAATTACTTAATAATTAAGAAAAAATTTCTAATCAACCTAAAACACTATAAATAAGATACTAAGACTTAGATTTCATACTTTGGCAACCAAAAGCACTTAAGAAAAAATTGAAAAGAATTTAGAAAAATTAGACAAAAAAATAGGAAAAATAGAGCAAATTACTAACCTTGTGTGGATCCTTGACTATTCGATGACCTGACATGGAGCCTCGTTGCCACTTAGTAGAACCACCACCAACTAGGTTGGCTGACAACCCCTCATCAGTCGATGGTAGCCGGAGTTTTGATGAACGGATATATCAAATTCCAGTTTTTCTATATTTTTTTAAAAAATATTAAATTACGTTAGAAAATTATGTAAAAAAAAATTTATGTCTAGGTTATTTTAGATATATGTTCATGTGATAATTTTATTTATGTAAAATTTATCATATTTTATGTATTTGCTTAAGAAAGTCATAATTCATTTGAATTTTGACTTTCAAAATAAATATATCAAATGATGTAGTTTCTAACTCAAAAGTTTTATGTAGAATACACATGATATATATTTGATTTCTATGTAGCTATATTTTTAATTTAGGTATTTTAAATATTTAATGTAATTTTTAGCCCTAAAAATAGTTAAAAATATGGTGAAATGATGAAATAAATAGGTTTTTATGAGATTAACTGATGAAAATGATAGATACTGACTTTTGGTGATTTATAATGATGTTAGGATTTATCAAAAATAATTTTGTATGAAAAGGATAATATTTGGTTAATTAAATGCAATTTAGAGGTAAAATTGTAATTACGAGCATTTTGGCGATGAGCTTGATAGCATGGAACCATATACTGACTGAGTTCCCTATATTTTGAGGAGGCTATAGAAATTTTTGGGGAATTATTCGGTGACTTGAGCTATTCATTATGAATTTATGTAGTAAAATAGCTTACATCACTTATCAAGGCATGTTTTTAGTAATAATAAGCTAAAATGCAATAACTATTAAAATAAAACTTATACATGTACATGCTAATTAGGTTTGGTAAAAATGAATTTTTAGACCTATTAGTGATAGTTACGATGGGTTTAAGATATATATATATATATATATATATTATTAGGGTTAGATAATACTTATATTATTAAGTTATATTAGCAAATTATATAAAATATAGTCCAAATACATAAAATGAGTATAATATAATAATACATATTATAGATATGTATGAGTATATTAGAAACTTGAAATACCCTTTAGAAGTCATCTTTTGAACTAGAACCCATAATATGTATTGTTATATATGTATAAACCCAACGACACTACTTTTATTAAAACCAGATACTCTTAGGTAATATAACCTATATCTTTATACTATTATGAGAATTTATGAACTACTATAAACTTACCATGATTAAAACATAATTTAACTAATTAAAGTATATTTCGATACAATCGAAACGATATATTATATGTAATAATATAATATACATTGCATACGCCTTGAGTTGGTTTCAATTCACGAGTGCATGATGTTAATCTCCTTAACTCGAATTAGAGCATGCACAATTTCTTTAATCTCACTATGGACTGGATAACGTCATGCGATGATATTTACTTGTATATGCATTGCATCTAACCTACTTGGTTAAAAACCCTACTTGTAATGTGCTGAATGTATATTTTTTGTCTCCACCCCACTTACTAAGCAAGTTATTGCTAATTCTTCTATAGTTTGTTTTGCAGGTTTTGAATGAATTACAAGTACCTATCCAAAACTAGAGTATTAGTAAATTGGGACAGGAAGTGAGGTGTAATAACAAATGATTGGTTATTATTCATAGTATTGACTTTCTTAACTTTTAAGGAAAACTATGCAAGATTCATTAAGGGGCTTGGTAGTTTTCAGTATTCTAGTTTGTATATGAAATGACAGGTGTTATGGGATTTATTACCACTCCTTGTAAAGTCAAATTATAAGTTTATTTTTAACAAATTATTTCAAAGGATTACTCTACGAGTTTGTAACAAACATGTATGTAATTGGATGCTTTAAAGGGGTAGAGTTAAGTATGCTTAGTGTGAATTAAGTCTAAGATAGCAATTGTAAGGATAGTTTTTATCTTAGGATGGCTCGTACGGCGGAATTGTTACAACTCCACTTTTTCGGGGCATGATACTTAGTTAATTGTTTTATTTAATTTTCTTACTTTTATATTTAATCTTTTATGTTATTGTTACAATCTTTAATTTTTACTTCAAATTTATTCTATTAAATCTTTTATCATTTAGTTAGACAATTGAATATTTCTAGGGTATTATTGCAAAAAATAATTAGATACACTCCCATGTATGGTTCCTATTGGGATGGATACTTGGACTCATAATCCATTTTATCTATATTATAATTTGACTAGGTGCTCTTGCCTATTAACACGGTCTATGCCTAACTAAGTTTTTGGCATCATTGCCAATGAATCAACAGAGTAGTCTAATTAGGAAATTAGCAAAAACCTTAGATTCATCAATTACTTTAACATATCTGTAATATTTCTTTCCTTAGTTATTTTGATATTATTTTCTCTTATATATTATTACTAATTTCTAACTCTTTTTAGTTTATGATAAGGAGTAGTAGTAATAGTCTGCAAGGATGCCATTGAGGCGGGTTTGAAACGGGTTTTGCAAAACTTGAACCTAACTTGCTACTTTATAAGACTTCCCAAAACCCTTAGGGTACTTTACAGGGTTTTTACCCTATTTCCAAAACTCGCCGCTATTGGGTTTTATGAAACCCATTAAAAACTTGACTTATCCAATTAGTACTAAAAAAAATTAAAAAGATTGATTTGCGAGTGTACACAAAAAATTAAAGCAAATAGCGTACAGATTGTTTTAAATAGTAAAACAATGTATAATTACTCAAGACTAAACCAACTTCCTTTATTTTAAATTAATACATGATTAACGAAAAGGAAATGGATAGAAATTGAAACATGTGGCCAACTAGTTGAGATAGAGAGCAATGGTGAGAGAAGAGAGTAAAAAAAAAAAAAAAGTAGGAGAGAGAAAGAGATAAGGTTAAGGCTTTCTCGAAAGACAAAGCATGAAAGAGACAAGATATTTCTTATTAATTATTATGTTTTATCATTTATAGCTAATACTAAATTACTAATATCACATTATTATTTTTAATCGAGTTTGGGTTTTCCGTTGGGCTTTTTCTAAAGCTCAAAACCTGACTTGGAATCCTATAGGGTTTGAGAACAACTTCCAAAACCTTATAGGGTCAAATCTTATGAGGTTTTCAATGGGTTGGAAACTCTATAATGACCCGCCTAATGACATCCCTAGTAGTTTAGTGATATTTGATCTACATATTGAAAGGATAGTACAACATCTCCAAAGAAGAAAATGTGACACTATAGATAGGCTAGCCATTCAAATTGAAGGAAGAATTAGAAGATTCAGATAATGTGTAAGAAGTTGAAGTTGCTAACATGGCATTTAATAACAAAAACAACAACAATGATGGTGCCAATAAGACACTTATGAAGTTCACCAAACCAATGGTGATTTATGCCGAATCCAACATTATAAGCCTTGTAATATAGACAAAATTTTAGATTCAACCTAATGTCATCCAGATGGTTTAATAATTTGTCCAGTTTGACAGATTAGATGATGAGGACCCTAATAATCATATCTCAAATTTCTTGAAAATTTGTGACACAATCAAGATCAATGGTGTCTTAGATGATGCGTAAGGTTGAGATTATTTCCATTTTCCTTACGAGGTAAGGCCAAACAATGGCTTAATTCTTTACCTAGAAGGTTAATTATGACTTGGGAATCTTTAGTAGAAAAATTTCTAGAAAATATTTCCTGCTCGCTAGGATAATGAAAATTAAAAATAATATTTTTGCTTTTATACAATTTGACTATGAGATCTTTATGACACTTAGGATATATTTAAGGAGTTGTTGAGGAGGTATCTACATCATGGATTACCTCAATGGATGCAAATCTAAATATTTTACAATGGCCTTAATTATTCCACGCATCAAATGATTAGTGTTGCAGTTGGAGGCACTCTAAGTGCTAAGATACAAAATAAGGCACAAAAGCTTATTGAAGGTATGGCAATGAATAATTCGTAGTGAGATAATGTGAGAGTTAAGCTAAAATCGTTTGGAAGATATGAAGTTAATTCTGTAACTAAGTTAATTGCTCAAGTTAAAAATTTAAGTAAAAAGATTGATGAACTAATGAAACTCGTTAATTTAGTATAGGATGAAATTTTAACAAAGAATAAAGATATGAATTTTTTTGCTAACAGCTTTGTGAATAATTCTTTCAGCAACACTTATAACTTAGGATAGAGAAGTCATCCTAACTTTTCTTAGGGAGGCCAGTAGCAACAATAAAAAATCATAATGTGCAATAACATAACAGGACCCCTAAAGTCAAAGAGTTACTGAATCGATTTATCCAGAGTTCAAGCACAAGATTCTAGGCCAACAAAGCTATACTAAGAAACATGGAAGTGTCATTAAGAAATTTGGAGAACCAATTGTGACAGTTAGTGAGAACGATAGCTGAAAGGCCACAAGGAAGTTTGCCCTGAAATACTAAGCCAAATCTTAAATTAGTTGGTTTGGAAGCAACTTGAGGAAAGAAGCATCAATTGTCGAGCTAACGATATAAAATAAAAGCACTTCTTTGGAGACAGCCCAAGTTTATTTTCAATTATTTTAGTTATTGTCATTTATCTTCAAATAAGTTAGTTTAGGTATCCAATTTGAAGTTAGTTTTTATCCTGCTTTGAACAATTTTTATTAAAATTAGTTTTTGAATTAAGTTACACAATATTAGTTATTGAAGTTCTTTTCTAAGTAGATTGTTATTTAGCCTACATTTTGTGCTTCAATTGGTAATAATTTTTAGTTTTTTTTTCTTTAATGATTTCAAGAACTAAGTTGACAAAATGAATTTGGTGTGAATTTTCAATTTTGAGGAAAGATCATGGCTAAGGTGCATGCTCGTAGACTTGGATTGTGATCTTCTTGAAATTAATTTTGAGAATGTTTGGATGAAGGGAACATGGCCAGGACTATGTCCTTGGTCCTTGCCTATGGACATGTAACGTTTCAAAACTTGACACAAAGGGAAGGAACATGGCTGCACTCCACGGACATGGTCCTTACCCATGATCAGCTTTAAATTGAAATTTCACTGGTATTCTTCTTCCATTTTCATTCTATATTTTCTCTCTCTAACACACATATTCCTCTCCACTCTCTCTCTACACTTACCTAAGAAATTCACAAAAATCCTCAACCCAACCACGTACACAACAAATCTAAGCTACATACATCAACTTTACGTTATTATTTCCTTTGGTTTGTTGTTAGAAGTTGTAAGAATCTAACTTTTATTTAGGTTTTCATGGAGAAGACTTTGTCTTGCATGTGTGAATATTTAATTTCATAGGAGTGATATAGAATAGATAATATGATGCAATACGTTATCTATTCATTATTTATTAGAAATTGCAAGGAAAACACATGCTTGTTAAAGATTGAATGAAGGAAAGTGAAGGAAAGAATAAGAACGTGAGAGAAAGTGAAAGAAAGAGGACAAAAGTTAGGGAAAAAGATGAATTTGATGTTGCTCTTACATTGTGACAAATATGATTCATGTTAGAACTAAAAACTTGTCATGATTGATGTTTGGGTGTAATTAAGTAATTTCCATGTAGACTTCCATGCTAATTAGAATTACAAATATGGAATCAAGTCAAATAAATTGCACATGAATTGAATATTGTAGAAAAAAAAGTTTCTAGTTGAGTGTATATTCAACATTAGTGTTCATGCTAACCTAGATAACGAAATTATAGGTTCAATTCAAGATAAAAAATTTAGTATCTCATTAACCTATAATTTTATTAATCAAGTTTTAAGAACCTATTATTTCAATGTACAAAATTGTGTTAGTTCAATTGCTGAACAAAATCTTAGGGAATTGCATATTTAATGCTTAAACTTATAGAGATTATGCATCAAGCATTAGCATAGATGCTAAAGCTTACAGTGAAATCAATTTGATAAATGTACTAATCCATGATTTAAGTAATGTTAGCATTATATGATGTTAGCATTATATGAAACAATCTTGTTGATTAATTCAATCATTTACTTAATTGCTTAATGTATTAAACTAGCAATGAATCGGGTATGATTTTCTAGTTCAATTCTTGAATTAACCATTGTCAATGTAACATGGATCGTTTCTTTTATCAAATCAGATCATGTCAAGAGTTAAACACGTCCCCAACCTCCTCAATTGATATTCCAACACTCGTGGCAATGCAAAAGATAAGACTGCCTATCTAAGAAAGAATTTGGCGAGATCACATACTTGAATTGGGAGGCATTGACCTAGGTTGGCTATGAAGCTAGGGTTAGATAACTAAGTGAGTTCAAATGATGGGACCGGCTACTAACCATCAATGAGATGGTATACAAGGAGCTAACTCTAGAGGTACTGACCTTCGTTAGGTTAGGGTTTGATAACATCGAGTTGGGTAGACAGAATGTCACAACTTGGAGGGGGGGGGAGGGGTGGTCGAGTCGTAGTAATACCGCTATGTAGTATGTGAAGATCCAAGATCAAGCACCATCCTTGATCAGGGGACTTCAATGTACTATACAAGGCATTCACAATTACAATATTGTCCTAGTAACTAGCATTAAGTAATAGCAGAACATATAAATTAAAGTTAAACTATCTAAATAATCACTAATATAAAGATAGGTGGGAATATCAGGTTTCCCCTAATTTAGTCATATAGTATTGAGATTAACTGTCTTAAGTAGTCTAAGCTACTTAATAACCTAAAAATACTTAATGACTGAAATCAAAGGGAGTTTAATAATAAATAAAGGGTTTGCTTGAGCCCTTGTCCTCTTCACATCCTAAAATCCCAAGCTGGTGCTACTAACCTTAGGCATCATGTGGCTTGGCTTTAGCTACAAGTCTTGTTGCAACAATAAATTATAGGGGGGTAAGCTCAACTGCTTAGTGAGTAACCTACTTACTCTACAATAAGCAATATCAAGCAAGTTATTAAAAAAGTGTATGAATACATGGTCAAACATATGCAATGCAATAGTATATATAGTCAGCCGATAATTGTATACAATACGGTTTTAATACCTACCGCTGCCTGAGATAGGAAGTATTTCAGATTGTCAGGATCCAGGTATCTACATCCAATTTGTAGTCTCTTGTTATCCATATCACCTTCAATAGTAGACACAGCATAACCTCAAGCAGAAGGCAGCACTTCCTAGAGTTGAATAGTTCCCAAAGGTCAATGTAAGAATATGTCACACGAAGTATGTTGTATGATAACAACTTTCAATACATAAAATACAATATGGATCCTTTAGGCATGATCCCCAGTTTTATTGTGTGATGTTGATACCTATATTATCGTGTTATAAGATGCGATGTATGTTTGGTTTAATTAGGGGTCAAGTATTTATTAGTCTGGTTCATAGGCAACCAATCAATATATATATATATATATACAGACACTCTAAGATCCTATGTTTTAATGCAACAAGCATATAATTAAGAATTTCGCTAACTACAGGTATAAGCAAGCAAAGTAAAGGGCGGTGTACTCACTTGGCTACAATGCTTAGTAATCCTGATAATCCTCTATAGTGTCTAAGTTAAACTCCTCACCCCCTAAAGAAAATAATTAAGTTTTATGAGTATTTTATTTGCACCAATTAACTATGCTTACCACTCATTATCCTGAAGTTAGTTGTTTTCATAATTTGGGCATATCTTCTTTGTTTTAACTTTGTTTTCGATGATGTTATAGTCGTTTCATCATTTTCAAATGTTATTTAATTTGGTGAAGTTGTTTTCAAGTTTTTGGATCAGTATGTTTTCATTTTGGGCCCTATAAGGTCGTGGGACCAAATGGTGAGTTGGGTCACTTCAGGGTTTGGGCCTAGTTTTGGGCTTGGTTTTTCACTTTGAACTTTATATTTAATAATTTTGGGCTTCTTTTAAGTATTTTAAATGGGCTTTTTCTGCCTAACACTTTAAAAATTTAAAGTGGGCCTTGGTAATACTCTTATGGGTCTAAATGGGCCTTTGGTCTAGTGGCCCTCTTAAATAACTCTTCCTAAGCCTTTTATCCTAGGGTTCAAATTTGGTTACCTAGCTACATGGGCTCCAAAATTGGTTCTTTTAGGCTTTTTATATCTAGCTCACTATTAAAGGCTTTGGGCTCAATCCCACTTGTCTTTTTGGACTTAAGCCCAACATTTGACTTAAGTTTATCCCATTTTTAATATGGTTATATATTTGCCTATTATGGTTCTTAAGGTTATTAACACTATTCTTAAGCTTATAATTGCTAACTAAGCTATTTTAGGGCATTAATCATACTTTAGCCTACTTAACTTGATTAATTAAGTCCTAAACCATACTTAACACTAAATAAACATGTTATTAAGATGCTAAACAAAAAGCTCTAGATCTGGTAGTTCAATGAAAGTGGCAGCCAAGAACTGTTTCTAGGGTCAAACCTTCCATGTTCGTAAAATACTTGATTTTAATGGTGTTTTGACTTAATTAACCTATGTTTCCACTAATCTAAACCTTAATCACTTCATAAAAGTGTGTGAAAATGTGTGTGAGAGAATATATAAGGGGCGGCATGCAAGGGGAGTAGGGGTTTCATCATCTTACTTGATGATCTCCTATTAACAATTACATTACTCTACACAATTTAGCCTAGTTGTGTTATAATTTCTACTAAAGGTGGTTTTTCTTGTACTTACCTTTTTTGACCTTCTTGAAACGCTTATAACTTCTATGGAGTTATTGTAAAATAAGTTTCAACAAAGAAAACATTAGTATCTAGGCTTATCTTACAAGAAAACTAAGGAAAAACCTAACTTAAGTTCTTACTAGTGCAAAGTGTAGAAGGCTTCTCTTTGTGGTTGTGTTCCATGAGCCTTTGTGTGTGTAAGGAGGTGTAAGTGTGTCATTCAAGAAGGGGAATATGTGTGTGAGGCGTGGGATTTGGTTTGGAGTGATTTAGAGTGGTGGTGGTGAAGTTATGGGGGTTGGCGCTAGGGTGGTTGGTGGTGGTCGAAAGAAAGAAGATGGATGGAAGTTTTATATGTTTGGATTTTTTAGAGAGTTTAAGGGTGTTTGTAAGTTTTTTTAGGGTTTGAGAAAACAAAAATGAGGGTAGGAAATGGGGATGGCAGGTTATGGAAGTGAGGGAGGGTGAGGGGGGTAAGCCTTGATTGTTTGAGAAATTAAGGACAAGGTACAAAATAGGGATTATTTACCTTGTGTGCTTTTTGCTAATTTTGGCAAGATCTTGTCCCCTTAGGGTACAAGATATTTTAAAAGTGGTTAAGAGTTTGTCTTTTGGTCATTAATCAAGTTTAACTTGTAGGTAATCAAGATGTAATGGGGTTGGTTAAGGATTAGGGTTTGATTAGGATAATTGGTGGTGATTAGGCATGATTAGGCTAATTAAGTACAATTAGGATGTGTTTAGGTTTTTGTTGGACTTTGATACTATACTTTAGATATTCTAAATGCCTTATACATGTACTTAAGGTTCTCTTAGGGTTTGGTGCTCGTTTATAGTAATTTGATCCGTGTACGAGTTCGAAAGTTATGGTTTGAATCACTTAATAGTACCGATCACTTGTATTGATTGATTTAGCCTCACTATTAGTATTTATTTGTGACATTAAGATATTTGATCACTTAATTAGGGTGAGATGATCATTTTAGGGTTTCACCATCATTTTAGGGTTTTAAAGTATTAAGGTTCGTGCTCATTTAGTTAGGTTTTTAGGGCTTACTTCAATTTGGGTTTTGGTCAAACACTTAGGGTTTGATTCCTTTACTTAGGTATTATTATCATGTTTGGAGTGGTTCTAGGGACTATCCAAGGACTCTTTCATCAATTTCGCTTTTGAGTTATCGAAATTTCATAGGGTTTTCACAAAACACCATTCATTTTAGGTGTTTTGGAAATGAAGTCACTGTGCCTTTTGATGATCTTATTGTACATATGGGTCTTTATTTTGTAGATTATGTGACAACTTAGGAATACATGGAAATACCACATAAACTACCTTAGGGTGTTCCTAAATCCTTTGTATTGAGTGATTTAACTAGAGGAAATATGGAGACTATGACCTAGGGAAGTTGAAAGCCTCTAATTTAACTGATCTTGCTTTGAGGCATACCCATTATGTATTGGCTAGGGGATTCACAAGCAGAGTAAATAGCTTGGGAGTCATAAATGAGAGGGTTATATTGTATTTGCATAGTATTGCTAATAGATGATCCCTTAATGTAGTTGTTAGAATGGCTTGGTTCTTGAGAAACTAAGCTACTGAGGGGCATTCTAAGTATATTTTTGTAGGTCCTTTTATTACTCACCTGGTGAAGAATTTTCTTGACCTTTGTAATGTACCTTGCATGTTAGCATTGGATCCTTTTGTTCCTCTCACATATGATTCAATCAAAGCCAAGAAACTTCCACTAGCACTAGAGCGTCTACCACCCGAGCTGGCCAATGAGGCCACTTCATCATCATTTTGGCTATGAGCTTAGTGATTGGTATATTCAGGAAGCTTATGAGGAAACTATTTAAAAAGTAGCAAATCTTAACATATAAGGTAGATTGTGCTTTGGTACAGTAAGAGACAATTGTGACTTACCTAAGGATTCAGCTACCACCTTTACCACCTATGCCTGGATCTGACTTAACTGAAGAGTCAGATGGAGATGAGATTTAAGAAGAGGAAGAAGATGAAGAGTGATTTTTACTTTTTCATTTTTAAAGGCTTGTACATCTGTAGGATACTAACCTTGGGAAACTTAAATTAGCAGTAGTAGTTTTATTTAGTTATTTTTTTTTAGTTGAATGTTCTCTTTCCATTTTTTTAGTTAGTTAGTTTTGATGGAAAGAAAACTCTGTACTTAATGATTTGATGGAATTTAGATTCTGGACTTTAATTTTTTTTCATGAGGATCAATGATAAAATTGGGAAGTCCTACTTCTTTTTCCTTTATTATGTTTATTGTTAATTTTATCTTCTCCCACTAGAATTTTGATCTACATGGTATGTATGTTAACAATGGAAATTCATACTTAAGCTTTTGACAATTTTTCTTAAAAATCGTAGAAATTTATAACCCCCTATATATATAAGCAAGCATAATTTTTTTTTTGAATTTTCCCATGTCCATTGTGAATTTAGAACACTTTACATTGAATTTAAGTGCTCAAATCATTATGATTCAGAGTTAGCTGTCACTTAAGCTTAAACTTGCTCTTAGGATTATGATAGATATAAATGGGTTGAGGGTTAGTTATTTTGATTTTCAAGCTTAATTTTAGATGATATCTATATATCCCTCTTTTTCAAATTTTCTTTAGATTGGATGAACAAAGGAGATTTGTCATTTGAAAGTTGCTTGAAAAATCAAAGTAGTTGAAGGTACTATTAGAATTAAAATAATAGTTGAGGATTGGTAAGGATCGATCTTAGTTCCTCAAAAGGCAAGACTCCTTCCCATCGCCAATCAAAATAGTAAAATTAATTAAAGTTGTTAGGAATTGGCCTTAGTCCCTTAGAAGAGCGAGGTACCTTCCCATTGACAACTAATAAGGTAACTAAAAACAGGCTGCATTACTAAGGATTAGCTTTAGTCCATTAGAAGAGCGAGGTACTTTCCTAATATTAATCAAACTTCAATAAGAAAATCAATTTGAGTTTAATAATCCTCCTAATGAAAATTGAAAGAAGCAGAGGGACAATCAGAGGATGAATTGATGTAATATGCATTTAATTTAGTTTTCAAAATAAAAATAATTGAGGAAGATCTCTCTCCTCTTGAATTAGAGTGAAGAAATCTCTATAACTTTTTCTCGATTAATTTATGTCTATTTTAATCTATAATTTAGTTTTTACTTAAGTGTTGTGGCTAACTTTGAGTTATTTAGATTAATCACTGAAATACAGTAGTTCCTAAATTGGTATTATCTAGGTGTTCGAAATGCATTGCAAAGACAAGGAAAAAAGGGTGATTTGAAAAGATTTTTGCTAAGCTATTCAAATTTGAGGGTGTATTTTTTTGAGATTGGTTATAATCATCTTGTCCTTGAGATATTTTCCTTTGATTATTTTGCTTGAGGATAAGCAAAAGCTTAAGTATAGGGGCATTTGATGGCATGAAGTTAGCATACATTTTCTATGATTAATTTATGCTAAATTAGACATTATTCTAGTTGATTTTAAGTTATTTTGAGCTTAGTTTGCTTAATTATTGTTTTCAGGGACTCCAAGAACATTTTATGAAGATTTAGAAGGATTTTATGAGGTCTTGAGCTTAATTAAAGCAAGAGCTTTGATCAAGGAGCATAGTAGATGAATTTTGATTAAGGGAAGAAGTCTAGTAGATATTGCAGTCAAGGCCTACAATCATGGTCCTTACTTGTGATGCCTACATCATGAATTTTCCATCAAAATTTCAAAATTACAAACAAAGTGCAAGTATACGCCTATGCCTTATGGTCATGTACTTCAAGTATTATCTCCCTTGTAATTGTAGGTCCACTTCTTATAAATAAACGTTTAAGCCTAGGGTTACGGAAAGAGTCCCTTGAGCATAAGTTGTTAGGATATAGAATCACCAAGGGGGCTTATCTCTTCTTCTCTTCTTTTATTTGTCATGTTTTTATTTTAAGTACTTAGTAAACTGTTATTGAACCCTATGTTCTAAGGGTGATTTTCATTAATGAAATTTAGTCTATGATTTTGCATATTATGATTTGTTTGTGTTGTTTATATTGTTTGATTTAATTTAATATATTGGTAATTGAGTTATTACTGTAGTTTGCTATAGAGCTCGTGAGGGCATGTAATGTAATTGACTAATAAAATTAGACAAAACTGGCTAGCTAAAACGTTTAATAGTTGGTTTTTTGAGATTAGGGCAACCTAATAGAGGGATTCAAGAGTATCATATGGTCTTATGACACTCTATTTAGAAGCAATTTGGGTAGAGAAGGTTTTAGGATTAAGACTTAGCTAGAGATGCGAGCTCGGTTAGTTTGTAATAGGAATATCTATGGTCTATTATAGCAATTGAGATTAAATAAATCACTTAGGATTAGGTAGTAAACAATAATAAAGATGTCTAAGGAAAGTGTTATCTTTTTTTTATCAATTTAATTCAATTATTTGATTACTTTGTTATTTTTATTCTTAGTTAATCATTTTATTAGATTTTCTTGCTTTTATCTTTAATATTTTATGTTATTGTTGCAACATTTAATTTCTACTTCTAATTTATTCTATTAAATCTTTTATCGTTTAGTTAAAAAATTGAATATTTCTAGGTTATTATTGATAAAAATAATTAGATAAACTCCTATGTATGGTTCCTCATAGGATCGATACTTGGACTCATAATTTGTTTATCTATACTATAACTTGACTAGGTGCACTTGTCTATTAGCATGGTATATGCCTAATCGACTGCATACTTACAATAAACTTACATGCCTTGTTCTTCATTAATCAAAGCCATGTATTACTTGTTGATAGATTGAGTTTTTGAAGTGAGAATTGAAGCATAAAAAGACCATATGCAAAGACCATAACCATGTTTCTAGGGTGTGGTCATTTTAAATTATTATTGGAAAGAATTGAAGCTATTCAATAAAGAGACAATTGTACCCTATGATCCTACTCTTCATGGGATCCCTTGTAATATAAATAGTAGGCTTTATCATAGAATAGACAAGTGGAAAGTAGAAGAATAGAATATATTATTTTATTCTCTAATTCATTAGTCTAGGCTTTTAGAAGAGTTTGATTTTCTTTTGAGGATTTCAACATTGGAAATAATAGGAGATGATATTTGAAAATGAGTCAAGGATTAGGACTCTCTACAAGTTGTTTCATTCTTCTTATTATATTTTTGATTTGGATATTTTTTTTTCCTTGTTATTTCCTTTTTTCTTTATTGATATTGCTTATTGGATACTTTAGATTATTAGTTAATGAATGATGTTTATGGTTTGAAATATTTAATTCCCTAATCATGACAGCACATATTTTGATTTTATTGGAAAATGTATTAATCAGGATTGAGTTACGAGACCATTTCTAATTGTTTACTGTGAATTGGGTGATTTGGATTAAGTAAGGCATAATGTATTCTCTTTAATTCAATTAAGGTTTAGAAACAAGAAATGGTTAATTTAGTCTATCTTTTGTCTAGTGATAGAAATGATAAATTCGTTAATCTTAGGTATTTGCTTGGTGAGAAGCAATTCCTAGTGTTTCATTACTTTAAAACTAAACTTGTTAAAGACATTTTTGTTATCGTTAACTGGTATTCTAATGGTTTGGTTTGGTTTGCAATTGAATCATTTAAGATGTTGAATATCTAAATTAATTTACTTTGTTAGATTAGCTTTTTTATAATTTAATTATTTCCAAACCCCCTTTTATTTTATTTGCCTAGATTTAGACGGGACTAATACCATTAAAAATTAAGTGTCACTCCCTATGGGTTCGACTTGGTTCTTACAAGTTTTATTATTGAATATGTGACTTAGTGCACTTATTAGTAAAAATATGCTTTTATATTTGTTATAAAAAGTAAAGTTAGGTTAAAAGTACAATCTATTGATAAAGTAGATCAATATCTCTTAACTTGAATTTAAGTAGCTAATTGATGATAGGGAGAATTACAATGGAGGGGATTAATATTTAGGGGTATGTTTAAATAGAGAGGATCAACACTTTGAAAAATACAAATAAGGCATCAATGTTTCATAAAGTAATTCAAATAAAGGTTAAACATCTGAAAAAGTTTAAATAAGGGATCAACGTTTCACAAAGTAGCTTAAATTTTTTTTATGAAATGGCTATTACATTATGGTCTTACAATAACCAGATCCCTTGTATAAACTACATTGTGAAATATTTATCCCGTATTTGAACTTTCTAAAATGTTGATCTCCTATTTGAACTTACCTGAAAAGTTGATCCTCACTAGTGAAATTCTCTTGTTACTTTTAATACCATGGTACCCTCTTTGCTCTCGTCATAGGCACATGAACAATCAACCAAAAAAGTAAATGTTGGCTAAAAATAATTAAATCCACTTTGTTTGCTTAAACTTTTAAGAGCTCTAAATAATCCTTCTACTAATTCTTGTAATATTATAGACAAACACTAGAACATGATTATGATTTGCCCAAATGTACTATTTCAACTATGTTAAAGTTATGATAAGCTCCAATGTTATCTCAATTGAAAGGTAATAACTTTTAAATACTTTTACTTAGTGAAAGAAGGCTAAAAGCTTCCTTACTATGGTTGATTGAAAGTTAGTTGGTCGACTTAATTTAACTTAGGTAAACTAAAAGGGGTTTTATTTAGCCAAGAAGAGTGGCTTTTCACCTCTTACAAAATTGGCATCTTATTATGCACTAATTTCCTCTAGTTCTATGATCATCTTAATAAATTATGATCTCATAAAAGAATTATAGCCTAATGAATTATTATCAAATCTCAAGTGTAAATCTAACAATTAAGATCTAAAAGCCTATAGAGGGATATTTTGATAGTTAAGTTTTTAACCTAACTTGATACTATGGATTAGTATCTTAGGCTAATGATAGGGTTTAGAATTAGAGATGTCTTAGGGAGATCCATCTTGGTAAGCACATAACAGGAATTGTTGGACCAATTTTTCTATTCTTCGCTTTGTTTGGTTGTCTCATGCATAAAAAATAGAGTTGAAAAAGGTCTTTCAAAGCTCATTTGAGCTTTGTTTGGTTTTAAAAGAGCTCATGTGATTTAAAATGAACACTTATGCTTGTTCGTTTTAAAATCAAGCTTCGTTTTTTTTTCCTTAAAAGTCGTTAGGCTTTTCTAACTCCATGCCAAGACAAAGCATAAGCCCATGGTCTAGATAATAACATTGGATTATCAAGAGTGATCCAATGGCTGCTAGTAGTAGTAAATCTTAACCATCCATCTTAGAATGATCTGATGGTTAAGATCAACCTAAAAAATCTATAAGAGAGTTACATGATAAATAGGGAAAATATTAAAATAGTACATTCTTAATAGAGTAAAATACAAGGAATAAGTAAGGGTACAAAAGGAATTTAAACAAAAAGAAGCTTTTGTACACAATTATCTTTACATGCTTGGTGGAACACGTGGCCATCTCTCATAGGGCCAAAGTGCCAAGCTGATACGACTCTTTGCAACTATTAGTAGGCTTCATCAGCTTGAATCTTGGGATATTAGATGCTTGATAGGATCTGATCTCGTTAGGGTTGATTAAAAATAGGTGCTCGATGTTCAGGGATGGGTATTGGGTGGTCAAGTTGATGTTTAAGCTCATTGAGTAGTTCGATAAGAGGTCTAAGGTATTGAGTTGTCAAGTTGTTGGAAGGATAATTCGGGTACCCTCAGGTTAGCACCTGTGATCTTTGATAGAGAGTGAAACTAAGCTTAGTTTGGTAAATGTAAGGGATCAGAGGCACAAAGAGCTAGACTCCTTAAGGGCTGGTTAGGAAGAAAGTTTGTACCTCACCATGCTTTTAAGTCCTTAGGCATGAGCTCAAGTTACGGGTCTAGTAGGGCGATTCCTATCATCCCTTTTGAGTTTTCTAGGATTGGGATCAAATCCAGATGATTACCTTGTCACTCATCTCCTTTTGTTTGATAGTGGCTTAGGTTGACAATATTGAATACATCAGAAACTCTAAAATCCTCTAGTAGCTTTAGTTGGTAGGCATTATCATTGACCTTTTGAAGAATCTTCAATGGTCCTTCAGCTTGGGTGGTTAGCTTGTTCTTTCTTCGGTTTAGGAACCTTTCTTTGCTTAAGTGCAACCAAATTAGGCTGTTGGATTGAAATTGCTTTGTTCTCCTTCCTTGTCCTTTTTCTTCCATCATCTTAGTAGCTTGGTTTATTTGTTAAGCAACCTTTTGGTAGATCTTCTAAAAGGACTGAGCTCTGTCTCTTGCTTTGAGATCTTCTTGGTAGGTAGTAAGTACTAGGACTTCGTTGAGGGGTAGCTTGGGCTTGGAACCATAGATGGCCTCGAAGGGTATTTAGCTTGTAGCATTGTGAGTTAATCTATTTTATGCAAACTTTACTATAGGTAGGCAAATGTCGTAATCAATTAAGTTTCTCCCTACCGTATCTCAGAGCTGTAAACCTATAGTGCGATTGATGACCTCCATTTAGCCAATAGTTTAGGATTGATAGGATTAACTGAAGAACAACTTGATCTCTAATCGAAGCTAGAGGGTTCTCCAAAAATAGCTTAGAAACTTTGGGTCTTGATATGATACTATACTCCTTAGCATGCCATATCAATGAATAATCTCTTGTAAAAGAGAAAAGCAATAGTTAAAGCATCATTAGTCTTAATACAATGTACGGATTATGCCATCTTGCTCAATCTATCCATGATGACCATGCTTCAATCATCCTATGGTATTGTTGGGAAGGCCAAAGGTAAAACTCTCCCTTGTTTGGCTTGGCTCTTTACTTTCTTATAGGAAGCACAACCTTCAACTAGACGATGTACATCCCTTCACATATTAAGCTAAAAGAATCATGCATTCAAAACTTGGAAGGTGCTCTTTTCTCTAAAATGTCTAAAGATTCCTTTACTATGAGCTTCTCTCATTAACAACTCTTGGATAGAATAGGCTGGCACATACAACTTACTACCTTGGAATAAGTATTCGTCCTTTACATGATAGTCATCTACCATCTGTCCTTCTCTGCCTCATTCATATACTGGACGAAAATGAGGATCTTGGGTGTATTGCTCTTTAATATTTGCAAAACCCAAGAGTTTAGTTTTGTTTTGTGAAGAGAGTATATCACCTAGATAGGGTATCAACGACCACATTCACCTTACTTTGCTTATACTTAATCACAAAGTTGAACCGTTCCAAGAATTCCATCCATCTTACTTGTCTCTTTGAGAGCTTTGATTGACTTCTCAAGTACCTTAAGGATTCATGGTCACTATATATTATGAACTCCTTAAGTAGAAGATAATGTTGCCACACATGAAGAGTTTGTATCAATGCTAGAAGTTTCTTGTCTTATATGGAGTGGTTCAATTGTGCTCCTTTAAGTTTCTCACTATGGTGTGCAACAAGTTGGCCTTCTTGCATCAATATAGCTCTAATGCCAACACTTGACGAATCACACTCAAGCTCAAATACCTTTTCAAAGTCATGTAGAGCTAAACTAAGGCAAAGGTCAACCGCTTCTTTATCTTGTCAAAACTCTTATCTTCTTTCTCTTTACATTTGAACTCTACATTCTTCTTCGTTAGCTTTGTGAGAGTTACAACAATTGTGTTGAATCCTTAGATAAAACATCGATAGAACAATTCTAAGCCATAGAAGCTTCTCACCTTAGGATAGAAGGTTGGGGTTGACTAATCAATAATGGCTTAAGCCTTCTAATTGTCCACATATAGACCTCTTCTACTAACTACATACCCTAGGAAGACCACTTCTTCCTAACAGAAACAACACTTCCTCAAGTTACCAAATAATCTTTTAGCTCATAGTATAGTAAATACATCTTGGAGATAGGTAACATGACTAGATAGATTGGGGTTGTATTCTAAAATGTTATCCAAATGAACTTTGACAAACTTTCTAATCAAATCCATTAGTATACGGTTCATTAGTCTCATGAAGGTGCTTAGGCATTGGATAAACTGAAGGGCATAACCAACCACTCGTATAGATTATGGCAAGTCTTAAATGTTGTTTTCCACTTGTCTTTAGGATTTGTCTTGATTTGATGGTAACCAGATTTCAAATTGATCTTGCTGAATTCTCGAGCATCGTATAATTCATCTAATATGTCATCTAGCTTAGGAATGGGGTACTTATACTTGATTGCAATTTTACTGATAGCTTGATTGTCTACACACATTATCTATGTACTATCCTTCTTTGGTATAAACAAGGCTAGAACTATACATAAGCTGAAACTTTCTCGTACATACCCCTTCTCCATCAGCTTATTAACTTATCTTTATAGCTAAGTGGCCTACTTAAGATTCATTTGGTAGGCCAACTTGTTGGGCAAAGTAGCACTTGGAACATGATCAATGTAGTTCTCAACTCCACGGAACGGGTGTAGTCCTTTTAGCAACTACTTGAGAAACAGGTCGACATACTCCTTGACAGCCCCTTGACATCCTTGGGTAGTTTCACCTACTCCTTCAACTATAATAACCATCGAATCAATAAGTAGGTTAGAATATTAGACTATGTAACTTCTTGGAGCTTGAAACAAAATGTCTTTTAGGATCGTCAAGATAATTTAGCTTGCAAGTTGCTGACTTGACTCGGGGTCATTGGGTTCAAAGTGACCCTTCTTTCGTCCTTCTTAAATGAATATGTGTTCCTATACCTGTCATGAATGACCATTAGATCAAATAAACATGGTGTAGATACCTCATTTTTGCTAATTTTTTATTAATTAAGCCAAGTTAATAAATAAATAGAAAAGTAGAAAAATAAAAACAATAAAAATAAAAATATTTAAAAAAAGGAAAAAGGAAAGAAAAAAAAAAAGAGAATTATATCAAGTTGTATCGTATCGAGTTAAGTCAAATTATATTGAGTCAAGTCAAGTCAAGTCGTAGTAAGTTGAGTTATAAGTTAAGTTATAAGTCGAGTAGTGTTGTGTTGAATTGAATTGAGTTAGATTGTTGGATTAGGTGACGATATGGGCTTAATTAATTTTGGGCTAAACCAATATAGAATAAAATTCATCTAATTTAAGGACTGAAATCAAATTAAGGAATTATTGGGTTACATTGTAGTGGATCGGATCGAGCCTTAGAAGAACAAAAAAAAAAAAAAAAAGCCTTAAATAAATTAGGGTTTCTAGAAGCTAAAGTAAATCTTGAAAGAATGGCAATTGTATCTTTTGTATCTTCGATATGAAATATTCGATTTTGAGCTTATAAATAGCACATCAATGGGGGATTCGAAAAACGGTTATTTTAATCACTCCTACCCAAAACACCACACAAACAACACTACGCCACCACACAACCACTATACAACACCACCCTAGCACCACCGCACAACAATCAGTCTACTGTTTAGCGTTGCCTAGCAGTATCTAGTTCACTGCCTAACATCGCCCAATAACGCCCAATCCATTGTTGAGTAGTGCCCAATCACCGCCAGTCCATCACCCACTAATGCCCAGTCTATTGCCCAGTGTCGCCTAGCAGTGCCTAATCCATCGCCTAGTGTCGCCTAGTCTACTACCCAGTGTCACCCAATAGCACCCAGTCCGTCGCCTAGCATTACCCAATTCACCCCTTGTTCGTTGCCCAGTAGTGTTCAGTCCATCGCCCAGCTACACCCAATCATCACTAGTCTATCGTTCAGCGTCGCCCAACAATGCCCAGTCCATCGCCCAGTATTGCCCAACAGTACCTAGTTTATTGCCCATCATCGCCTTACACCGATACGATCCAACGTTAGGTAAATTTTCATTAATTTTTATTATTATTTATTTATTTCATTAATTTTTATTAATTTACTTTATTAGTTATTTTTTTTCTTTATTAACTATTTTTGTGTTTAAGTGTAGTTTTTTTTATAATGTTGTTTATTCTTATTGCAAATTTTTTATTTTCCAATAAAATTTAGTTGAATTAAGTTTTTTATGAAAAATCATGTTTTTTTTAAATAAAAAATATTTTGACATATAGTGGTTTTGAAAAATGAAAAATCTTAAATTGAGTTTTTTCAAAAAGATTCGGTTTGTTAGGGTTTTTTTTTTATTTAATTCAGAAAAATTAGATTTTTTTAGGTTTATTTTCTAAAAATAATAAATTGTTAAAAATATAAACCTGCCTTGGTTTTCAATGTAAAAATGATCCACTCACTAAAAATTTTATAAAAAAAAAAAAAAACTACGGCTGATTTGATCTCGATTAGCGGATACATAGCCACCTTTGGAGCAACCATTAAAAACTAGAAAAACTTTTTTCCCTTTTTCTTAGAAATTCGTAATAAAAAATAATAAAAAATCATTTTTAGTTACATTTTGTGAACTTAGGTATATTTTTACAATTTTTAGAAAAATTATAAAAAATAAAGCTCATCAATTTTTTTTTTTTTAATTTTCATATGGTAACTTAAACTTAATAGGTTAGCCTCCGAACTTAGTTTTCTGGTTTAATTTTCTAAACATTAATTTTTTTTAGAATATTTGTAGACTAGTGGTTAAATTAGGGTTTTCCTACCCGAAAACCTTAATTTTATTTTATTTTTTACTAGTTAAATTGGTTGGTGACTCCGTTTTTTTTTTTTACAATAATTTTTTTTACATTTCCTTAGTTTAATGTCGAGTAATTTATATTAAGCAAGTTGGGCTTAATATGGGTTAAATTAAGGAAATCAAAATAGGGCTCGGTAGAATTGGCGACTCCACTAGAGATGCTTGGTGAGCTTGCCATGTGAAAATTAAAAATTAATTGGTGGGCTTTTGTATTTTTTTTTATTGTATTATAGTTGTACTGACTGAATTTTTAATGATGCAGGCCCTAAAAAAAAGCCTGACCCAATGGGCCTTATTGGGGCATTAAGGGGGGTGTAGTGCACCGTCAGATGGGGGAGAGTGGGCAGGGTGGGTTTCTTTTTATTTATTTTGTAATATTCATCTGTATATTTAGATGTGATTGGACTTGGGCTACCTTAGGAACCTAGGATAGGCCATCATTAAGTAACTCTTAGGTTTCTAGGGTCTCTACTCCCACCTGGTAGTAATAGGTGAGCCCACTCAAGCTTCGATGTAGCCCACTAGGCTTTTCTGCATAAAGTCTTGGAGTTATAGAGCCTAAGACCCGTAGACCCTATCCTTTTGCATCATCCTTTTCGAAAAAGGGATAGTTATTTTTAAAATTAAAGGAAAAGCTCGATTTAATCCACGGTCAGTTTATTGTCCATTTTCAATTAAAAAAATCAGTAAACCTTATATATAAGCATACATGAGCTTTATTTTTATTAAATCTTATTTTGAATATACTTATATATAAGGGTGCTCTTTGACCATGGATTTATCATACTTACTATAGTTTATTAATGACTAACCCCATTGCATTGTATACGTGTGTAGCATATTGCATCACATTTATTTTGCATAGATGATTGTATATGCTATCTTTTGTACTATATGTGCATCTTTTAGGTTTTGTTTTATTTCATCAGTAATAGGTTGTGTAACATAACATTTAACATAAAATGCTCAAAATCATTAATATTCTCCTTATACCAATGTTAAAAAAAAAAACTTCTATATCAACTTATAATTTTTTTTGGGTATGTAATCATGGAAATTAATAATGATAAAGATTATTATGGAATTGTCATTTTTTAAAAAAAACTTTCCAACATTTTTAAAAAAAAAATAAATTTCAAAAGATATTTTATTATCAAAAACCAGTTTCATGATAATTATTTACTTGGTTGATTTCTATTGCAATGCCCTACATATAGTATATTGTTAGGAATTAACAAAATACAAAAAAAAAAAAAGAAAAAAAAGAAAAAAAAAATTTAATCATTAGATTTCCATTGTGAATTATTTTTCATCTTAAGGTTATTAATCTTATAAATGTCTAAGTTCTCATTCTTCATGTTTAGCTCTTAAGTTATCATGGTCTTGATAGAGTTTTCTTCATGAGTTGTTACCCTTGTATCATTTATTCAATAAGTTTCTCATTGTAAAATAATTTTTGCTTCTCCATATCATCCTTGTAACATTATCGTCATCCTATGTCCTTGGTTGTCAATCTTAATGTTTTCTTTGTTTAGATTTGTCGATGTCAGTATTAGGCTTCTATGACATAAAATAAGCATTGATTTTGTAATAAAAGTTTTCAAAAAAAAAAAAAGAAGAAAGAATGGTTTTCAACACTAAAAAATCAATGCAGTGTTGCTAACAAGAAGGGATTCTTGTAGGCTTTGAAAGATTGCTTTTTAAGTGATTTGGACCAACTTGAAGCCCATAATCACTCATTTTAAACAACAAGATGTCTGAAGCTCTTGAACATAGAATAACCACAGCCAAAGTGGTTTTCATAAAGCATGTGAAGCAAGTCGAGACCATGGCCCATACCTAAGCCTAGTGGCCTATTGACATACCATCTGAGACAGACAAGTTTGAAGAGTTGCTAGTTTATGAGCTCAACAATAGCAGTAAAGGCTTGGGGAAGGAATTGGTGCAGAAATTGATGAAGATGAAAGAAGAAATCTTCCGAAAAATTGAAGATAAAATGGGAGTTCTCAAGGATCATGATGTATAGAGTGATCTGGGCTTGAGTAGTGTTTGCGCTTTTGAAGAGCATGAGTTACCCAAGAAGTTTAAGGTACTAAATTTTGAAAAGTATGATGGAATAAGTTGTCCTAAACTTTACCTTAGGCTTTATGTTTGCAAGATGGCCCAATTCTCTAAACATGAGCAGTTGATGATTTAAACTTTCCAAGATAGCCTAATTGGGTCGACGTTGATATAGTATGCCCAATAAGACTTAGTTAAGCTTGATACTTGGGATAAGCTAGCTTAAGCCTTTTATCAACAATATAAGTTCTATGAAGAAATAGCTCCATCCCAAATGGATTTGAATAACATGTAAATGAAGTTAACTGAGTCCTTTAAGGAGTATATCTAGAGATAGAGATCTATAGCAGCATAAGCTATAGTACAATTGCCAGAAAATAAATTGAAAAACATATTCATCAGTACATTAGGTAAACCTTATTTTAATCACCTCTTAGGTCATACTGCTTCTACATTTGTAGATGTAGTTACAGTTGGTAGTCGCATTGAAGATGTTATTAGAGTGGGGAGATTGATAGGGAAGGGATTAGCCTCGTTGGATTCAAAGGCTGTTGTGAACACCATGATGTCCTATCTAATGATACGTGAACCTAGTGCCTTAAGCATTGGTCCAAAGCTCATGGAAAATAAGTTAAGCCATAAATCACCTAGAAGGAGGTTCACTCATATCTTGATTCTTATGTCCCGGGTCTATCGTCGCCTAAAAGAAGAGGGTTTACTGCATCCTAAGACTTCAACACCAAGGTATAGACCTCGAAAATACGATCCTAATGTGCAATACGAGTACTGCATGGGTTAGCAAGGGCATGCTATTGACCATTGCTGGGAGTTGAAGAATAAATTTCAAGATTTAATTGATGAAAAATTGGTCTAATTGGACTTCGTTAGGGATCTAAGGCCCAATTTCTGCACAGAGCCTACTAACAATATGATACAAGGATTGGAAAAGTTGCTAGAAATAGGTTTGAATGGTCAAATCCAAGGGTATGTTACTGCCATGGTCTAGAAAATAGGGTTGCTGTCCTGGAAGAAAAGTTGGTATTATTAGGAGAAAGGCTCACTAGCACGGAAATGGTGATGGGTTATATGCTTAAGCAGCTTGAAAACTTAGGTCTTAGTACAGATAGGAAATTACAGCCCAAGCATGAAGTTGATTCAATGAAAGAGAAATCAGCAGTGGATGTGTCGATTAGGAAAGCCTAGAATCAAGACAAGCCCATCCACAACAAGTGGAGGCAATTTACGCAATTTAAGATTCCAATAACCCAAGTGTTCAAGCAATTGAGAGACGTAAGACTACTGACATGCAAAAACCCAACAAGGAAATGCAAGCCAAGGGATTGTGACCCCAGCAAATGGTATGACTATCATGTGGGCCAAGTGGGACATACCATTGAAGATTGTTGGAGATTGAAGCATAAGGTGCAAGATTTGATTGATGCCAAGATTATCTAACCAAGTTTTCTAAAGACTGATGGGTTGATTAGTAGTGGTATTCCTTCCCCAGGTTTTGAAGAAGCATCAAATAGACAAAGTCTAGCATTAGGCATTGAGGGTCTACTATTGTCATTTGACAAGGTGGCTCACCATTTGAAGCTGTTGGGTATATCTCCAAAAGATCAATCCAGTTGAATAGGCTAAGAGGTGATAGAAATAGGAAAGAATTTTAGATCACACATTTTCTTTCATTTTGGAGCTTATAATAGATAAAAGTTATTGAATAAAGCAGTTTTCCTGTGTCTTTTTGTCTTTGTATGCTATGAAGCTAGCTCAATTCAAATAGGAGCATTTCGAATGAGTGAAAATGGATAAAGAAAATGTGAACTTGAAACTTAAAACTTTCTACCTAAGGGAATGATAACACATTACTTGAAAGGTTTAGGATGACAAGAGGCAAGCCATGTATCAAACACTAACCCTAAATACACATGAGAGAGGAGTGACATCAAGGTGAGTAATTGGGCACATTTCTTAAAGGAGGCCTATCTTGAACTTGGTATATGTGTTAAAATGATATTAGCATTCATTTCATTATCCCTAAACACAATTATCCTTTGCAAATCCTTTTGAACCTTTAGGGAATTTTTCTTAAAATTATCCTTGTTAAGAACCACCCCTAACTAAGGCAATTAGGAGATTAGGGTTATCAATTTGGAGAAGAAGAAGTTGATTAATATGTGCTTGCCTTAGTTATGTCAATTCATGAGCAAATATTGCTAAAGATAATTCAATTTCTTTAGAATGAAGAAGAGCTTCAAACTATATATACCTCACTTAGGCTCGTACACTTATTCAAACACATCAAGTCTATATATTCTTTCCTAAGCACCATATATACTTCTCCAAAGGTTATACTATTTGAACCCATGGTTTTAGGGCTTTTTATCAAAAAAAAGAAAAAAGAAAAACAAACAAACAAAAGAAAGAAAAAAAGAGAAAAGGAAAAAGAAAAAGAAAAAAGGTGAGAAAAAAAAGATTGAAAATATTAGCATGATGATCACCTTCAAAGAATAGCCAAATTACCAATAAAGCCTAAAGTTTGAACTTGTGATGGTATCCAAAGGCTAAACACTTTCAATTCCTAAGCTTGAAAGCAAGGCCCTTATTGTATGATCCTACCCACTATACTAACGTTAATGAAACTCTTTTGACTAAAGAAATAGACTTATCTTCAACGAAATTTACTCATGAAACTTAGGTAAGCCCATGTTTAGTTTCTCCTAGGTTCTTGACTTATAAACCCAGGATTGATTGCATATGATTTCTTCAAAGTTGGCCAAGTATGTTGATATCTATTTGTTTAAACCATTGACCAAAAGATTTACCTTGCAAACCTAGAAAGGACCTATTGATTGACCAGAATGTACTACTTACAAGATAGGCTACAATTTTTGGAATTGATGTTAAGAGTAAAAATAGACTTATGAGGGTGCAAAGAAGTCCGGTTTGACTAAACATTTCAAGTAATGATATCTATCCCCTTAATGGAAAATTGAAGAGTTGAGTACTTTGTCAAAAATGTGAATGGTCATTAGTGATTCTAAAAAGTATTAAGATCAAGAATTATGTTCTAGGAAACAAGACTGAGAGAATGAGTGATCAACGGATAAGGGGTAAGCCAACTCCTTATTTGTGGTCTTTAGAGTTTTCAAGACTTTCTTACTTGTTAGCAACATGGTTTTCTATCGAAGAGTGTTTTTGAATTTCTTGACAAAAAAAAGAAGAAGAAGAAAAAAGAAAAACCTTTTCAACAAAAAAAAAAAAAGAAACCTTTTTTTTTTAAAAAAGTCAAAGAATAATATTTTCAAAGAATTATCAAAATCCTTCAAACTCAATTCTCAGATCATTTTGTCAAAACTCATTAAAATCCTTTCTAGGATCGCTTGCTCAAAGGAGTGCTGTCCTATCCTTAGTTGGGTCGTTTGCTCAGTAAAGTGCCATCCAATTCTTTTTAGGATCTCTTACTCATGGGTACGCTGTCGTATTTAATCTTTAGTTAGATTACCTACTCATAGGAGCGTTATCTGATCTTTTCTAGGATTGCTTACTCAAAGGAGCACTATCGTATCCTTAGTTGTATCGCTTGCTCAGGGGAGCGCCATTTAATCCTTTTTAGGATCGCTTACTTATGGAGCACTACCCTATCTATCCTTAGTTGGGTCACTTGCTTAATGGAGTGCCGTCCAATCCTTTTTAAGATCACTTGCTCATGGGAGCGCTGTCTTATCTAATCCTTAGTTGGATTGCCTACTCATAGGAGTGCCATCCAAACTTATCTAGGATCACTTGCTCAAAAGAGTGCTGTCCTATCTCCTTTTTAGGATCGCTTGCTTATAGGAACGCTGTTCTATCTATTTCTTTCTTAGATTGCCTGCTCATAGGAGCGCCATCCAATCTTATTTAGGATTGCTTGCTCAAAAGAGCATTGTCCTATCTTTTGTTGGATTGTTCGCTCATAGGAGCGCTATCCTATTTATTCCTTTCGAGCAATTTTTTAGGTATATTTTTAATTTTTTTCTAAAAATTATAAAAAATAAAGCCCATTAATTTTTTTTTTATTTTCACATGGTGACTTAGTCTTAATAAGTTAGCTCTTGAACCCAATTTTTTGGTTCAATTTTTTGAAAATTAAATTTTTTAGAATATTTGCAGACTAGTGGTCCCTGAAAACCCTAATTTTTTTTTACTAGTTGAATTGGTTGGCAACTCCATTTTTTTTAAATAATTTTTTTTTTCTTTTCCCTAGTTTAATGTCGAGTAATTTATATTAAGTAGGTTGGACTTAATATAGGTTAAATTAAGACAATCAAAATAGAGCTCGGCACAAGGTTTGCCTAATAGCACATGCGATGTAAACATGGGTAACATGTCACATAGGATCTCATTTGAATAGTTTCCTATGGAGATCGGTAACAGTACTTGTTGAGTCACATGGAGTGTACCTTTCTCATTTAACCAGTAAAATTTGTATAGCTTCGATTGCAGTAAGGTCAACAGCTTAAGCCTTTGTATTAAGCTAATGGATATAACATTAGTGTAGCTCCTACTATCCACAATGAGTGCACACACTTGGTCCTTCACCTTATAGGTAAGCAGAACATGTTTTCTTGCTGCTTTTCCTTAGTAGATGGTACATTGGGCAACTAGGGTCAACTTGTCCAACTCCTCATAAAATACATCCTCTTCAACAAATTTGTTGATATCTACCTCATCAACCTCCTTCACTTCAACTTTTTCCTTAGGTTCCTTATTTGTGTTATCTACTTCTATGGTCAAGGCCTCTTTCTTAATGATCATGGTACAACAGTTAGGACACTAGGCGGCTATATGCCTAAAACCCTAACACTTGAAACATTTGATCTCACTAGTCTTTTTTCTAGGAGCTTTATGTCTTCTCAAACCTCTTTAGTACTTCCTTCTCATTAGCTTAAGTTATTGGAATGGTTGGATTTCATTCATCTTGCTTAGTTTTGATTGCATAGGTCTGTTCGGAATAGATTACCTTAGTAGAGGCCTATTGGTAGGAGCTCAGAATCTACTTGCTCATCTTCGCTCTATCCTTTAGGCGTCTTGGATTGCTTCATCAAGCATGCCAATTTCCCTTTCCTTTAAAATGTTGCCTATGTTGTATCTCAACCTATTGATAAATCTGGAGATAGTTCAGTCCTCGGGTTCCACCACTTTACAGCAGATCATCAACATTTGGAAGTCTATTACATAGGCATCTACACTCGAATCGCTTTGCCTCAACTCCTATTACCTCTTAGATGTATTTTGCAAATAATAGCTCGGTACAAAGTTTCTCCTTGTTACTATCTTCATTTCCTCCTAATCTTTAACTTCTTACTCTCCTTCTTTCACTGTTTGGCCTATAAGTTTTTCCACCATAAGGCGGCATAATTGGTGAACTTTAGTATGGTAAGCCTCACCTTGGAATTCTGAGGGACTTCATGACACTTAAACTATTTCTTAATCTTATCAAGCTAATCTAAGTAGTCCTCGACATCACTACTACTTGAGAAGCATTAAATTTGTAGTTTTAAGCCTTCCACTTTAGGAGCTCAAACATTTTTGTCTTCTAATTCATAATACTCCTCTCTTTCTTCTTCTAACTGGTCATCCACTTCCTTGTTCTCATTTATGGCAAGTCTTCAATGAGAAGGCCTTTCTACTACTCCTCCAGCTTGGGGATGCTTAGCTGGGTAATTAGCTTGACCATGTAGCCATGACCTTGGTCATGCATGTCACCAACTTAGTCATGTTGTTGCTCTCCTCAAGGAGGTTGCCTAGTATCCGTCATGGTAGTCACCAAACTCTCCACCAAGTCAGTAGTCTATCGAGCTTATCTTTAACTAACCTTGGCGTATAACTTCCTTGCTAGCCTTGGCCATGAGCAACTTTACTCTTGTTGTCACCAATAGTCCCATACACACTCGAATTTGACATAGTTAGCTAATACGAAATCACTCCTTCTTTTCAAATGAACTTTGAGTCATAAATCCACTCTTCTGAGTCATAACTTTTCCATTACCACAATAACCACTCACACTTACTCCCAACAATACATACCCACATAGTAGCTAACTCCTTGAACTCAACTTCTTGAGTAGAGAAAACCTACTCAACAATTGTTTTGTCTTACAAACTCAAAATAGAATAAAGTAGAGCAGGATATAGCAATCAATCATATGAATAATATAGTCACTACTTCTACCATTGCTTGATACTACAACTACATATCTATGTACACACATACAATTGTACCCACTGTACACTTAACCATAGCCAACACTCATCACAACACAACTATGATGCAACATACAGTACAATGATCTACCAAAATGAACCTTTGCTTTGATACCAGGATGATATGCCATGTTAAGGACAAATAGGCGATTGCACCGGAGGTGGGTCTAAACTAAATGATGGCTTGAAAAAGGATGGAAGTTGAAGGGGAAGATAAGCAAACCTACGAACTACTCTAAGGATGTGATGTATCAAAGAGCCTCCATAGATGAACTGTGCTAGCTTGACATGATGCACAAGCAGCCAAGCTAGGTTACTCACTATCTAACCTTACTCAAAGGTTAGGATAAGAGTAAAGAAAGTAAGTAAAGAGGTCATACATGAGGAAAATTATGTATATTCAATGATAAGATGACGTGGCTCATTACAAGAGGGACATTTATACTTGAGTATTTAGGGTTACATGCTAAATAGGGAAAAGACTAAAATATATTTTAAAAAGAGTAAAATATATGGAATAAGTAAGGATACAAAAGGAATTTAAACAAAAAGAAGCTTTTGTGGGAAGATCTTCACGTGCTTGGTAAGATATGTAGTTATCTCTCATTAGCTAGATTGTGGGAAGAAAAGGCGAACTTGTATGGTAGAAGGGCTAGAGTACTGGGCTAATAAGATTGTTTACAACTGTTAGTAAGCTTAGTGAACTCGAATCTTAGAAAGTTGGATGCTTAGTGGGATTTGATCCTATCAAGGGTGCTCTAAAACAGGTGCTTGGTGTTTATAGATGGGTTTTTGAGGCTTGACTTGATGGTTGAGCTCATTGAGCAATATGATGGGAGGTCTAGGGTATGAGTTGTTGGAAAGATAGTTTAGGGCACCCTCTGGTTGGCACCTTATGATTTGTGATAGAGAGTGAAATTGAAATGCAAGGGATCATAGTTACATAAGATCTTAGACTTCTTGGGGATTGGTCGGTATGAGAGAATATGTTGTGCCTCACCATGCTTTTAAGTCCTTGGATATGAGTTTGAGTTAGGGGTTCAGTAGGGTGATTCTTATCACTAGATGAGGGTAGGCTTAGGGCTTACGGACTTAGGAAGGATAAATATAGCAAGTAAGATTTTCCCTTTCATTCCATGGATCTCTTATTAATTGGAGTTGATTATGGAGGGAATCTCATAGGTGTGATCTTGTCACTACATTTATTTGATGCACGTCCTCTGGCTCCTTTAAATGTGTAGGCCATAAGTTGAGCTTGGACTTACGGACCAAGGCTAAATGCATTACTAAAAGAACTCATAAAAACAAGGATCAAGAATATATAATTTAATTTATTATCACGTGTACACTATGAGAATTAAACTTGCTTGTTCCTCTTTCCATACCTCTTTCTAACATCATCCTTCTACAAGTCACTAAATCAAGATTTCTCTAAGATTAACCAATATACTCACTGCACATAATTAATCAATTATAGCAACATTCATACAAATCGTAATTGATCTTTTTATGCAAAAACTTTTACTTTGAAATTTTTTTCTACTAAGCACGTAAACATTACAAGAAGGGATATTGAATCAAGCCTTGCTTAAGGGATAGGATAAGAGTAAGTAGAGTAAGCTTAAAGCTTCACAAGAAGGGATACTGTACATTTGATAATGTTTAGATGATGATTGTAGCTGCTTATAAGAGGGTATTATACTCAAAATATTAGGGAAACTTACTAAATATGGAAAAGACTAAAAGGATATTGTCTAAATTAAGTAAGATACAAGAAATATATAATGTTATAAAAGAAAATGTAGAAAATAGAAGCTTCTTTAGTAGATTCTTTCATGTAGGTAGATGGGACACATGGTAAACATTCACTAGGGATGTCCCTGTAGAAGTAGACAAGAAGGTACAATCAGATCCAATTGATGCTAAGTTGATTTGTAAGCTCATTGAGTTTGTGCTAGCTTGGGCATGATTTGGGGAGCTTGGAACAAATATGAATGAGCTGATGGATAAGTTGGCTAAGCTATCAATAGAGTAGTCCTTAGGTTGGTACTCAATCATTGACAAATAGAAGGGTGCTCGGCTTAGCATCTATAGCAGGTCGGGGATTAGAAGCAGCTTGGATTCCTCAAATGTAGATCGGACTAAATGGATGCACCTTGCCATACTTTTAAGTCCATGAGCTAGAGCTCAGGTCAATGGCTTAGTGGCTCGATTCCTATGATCCCTTCTAGGTTGGTTGGCATTTAGGATCAAATCCCGTTGGTCTTTGCTCTACTCTTCTTCAGATCTATAGGGGTTGAGGTCAATAATATTGAATACATCAGAAACTCTAAAGTCTTCAAGTAGTTCCAATTGGTAGGCATTATCGTTGATCTTCTAGAGTGTCCTAAATGGTCCTTTAGCTTAGGTGGACAACTTGCTCTTCCTCTTGTTTGAAAATCTTTCTTTGCTTAAGTGCAACCATATTAGGTTACCAGGCTGAAACTACTTTATCTTCCTTCCTTTCCTTCTTTCCTTTAACTTCTTAACAACTCAATCAATCTAATGAGCAACTTTTTGGAAAATTTGTTGAAAGGATTAAGTTTTATTCGTAGCTTTAGGGTCTTCTTGTTCTAATATAGGTGTTAGGGTATGATCAGAGGTTGCTGAGGATAGGAGTCATAGATGATCGTATGCTTAGTAGTGTCATGTACCGTTTGATAAACTTTATTATGAGCAAGCATACATCCCAGTTTGTCATGTTCTTTCCTATTATAGCTTGGAGTACTGATCCCAAAGTGTGGTTGAAGACCTATATCTGGCCATTGGTTTGAGGATAGCAAGAAGTGTTGAAAAGTAACTTGGTCCCCATTCGATGCTGAAGAGTTCTCTAAAAATGGATAAGAAATCTTGGGTCTTGATCTGATACTATGCTCTTAGGCATTCCATGCAAGCGGACGATCTTTTGCAAAAACAGAAAGCCAATAGCGAATGTATGATTAATTTTGGTATAGGGTACAAAGTGTGCCATCTTGTTGAATCTATCCACAACATCCATTACTGAATCTTTGCCTTGGGTAGTTTAGTGTAATTTGAGGATAAAATCAATACTCAAATTAGCTTATGGCTTGGCTGGGATGTGTAGATGCATTGCTCTCCTTTGCTCAGCTCGACTTTTGGCTTTCTCATAGGTTAGGTAGCTCTCAACAATATGGTGCACATCTTGCTTGATCTTAAGTGAAAAGAGCCATTCCTTCAACAATTCATTGGTTCTTTTCTCCTTAAAATGTCTAGGGAGTCCTTCACTATAAGCTTCTCTCACTAATAGCTCTTTGATGGAATAGGTTGGTATATAGAGTTTGCCACTTTGAAACAAGTAGCCTTCCTCTACATGATATTTATCCACCATCCTCCCTTCTTCATAGTGCTCATATATTGGACCAAAATGAGGGTCTTAGGGAGTCTTCCACTATGTTCTTTGATGCTTGTAAATCATAACAATTAAGTTTGTAGTTTAGTAAGAAGAGTATGCCTTCTTGACAAGGTGTTAGCAATGATGTTGGTCTTGCCTTGTTGATATTTGATCACAAAATTAAATCCTTCTAAGAATTCCATCCACCTGGCCTGCTTCTTTAAAAGCTTGGCTTAGCCTCATAGGTATCTGAAAGACTCATGATTGGTGTATATGACAAACTCTTTTGGCAGAAGATAATGTTGCAACACTTAAAGTGGTCGGATTAATGCAAGCAGTACTTTGTCATACATGAAGTAATTCAAGGATGGTCTTCTTAGCTTTTCACTATGATAGGCAACACGTCAGCCTTCTTGCATCAATATAGCTCTTACACCCATACTTGATGCATCACATTCAAGTTCAACTATCTTCTTAAAGTTAGGTAGAGCCAGTACAGGCACAAAGGTCAACCTCTTCTTCACCTTAACAAAACTTCTCTCTTCTTTCTCTCCCTATCCGAATTCTATGTTCTTTTTTATCAGTTTAGTGAGTAGCACAAGACATAAGTGGTTGGTGTTAGCTAATCGATAATAGTTTAGATTTTCTCATCATTGACTCGTAAACTCCTCTACCAACTATATATCCTAGGAAAACCACTTCCTCCTGATAGAAAAAACTTCTTTAAGTTTCCGAGTAGTTTTTCAGCTTGTAGCACATCAAATATAGCATAAAGATAGGTGGTATGGCTTTGTAGGTCAATACTGTACACAAGGATGTCATTGAAGTAGACTACAACAAATTTTCCAATCAAATTTCGTAGTACATGATTCATTAATCTCATGAAAGCACTCAAGGCGTTAGATAAGCCAAAGGGCATTACTAAGCACTTATAAAGATCATTTTAGGTTTTAAATGTAATCTTCCATTCATCTCTTGGCCTCATTCAAATTTGATGATAGCTAAACTTTAGATTGATCTTGTTGAAAATTCTAGCACCATTCAGTTCATCTAGTATATCATCCAACCTCGAGATTGGGTACCTATACTTGATCGTCATCTTGTTAACAGCTTTGCTATCTACACACATATGTTAGGTTCCATCCTTCTTTGATACAAGTAGAGTTGGTATAGTATAAGGATTGAGGCTTTTTCTCACATAACCTTTCTCCAGTAACTTATTGGCTTGTCTTTATATTTTGGCTACTTACTTTGGATTCATTTGATAAGTAGGCTTGATAGGGATGGTAGCACCAAGCATTAGGTCAATACAATGCTTAATACTTCAAAAGGGTAGTAGTCCTTCAAGAAATTGCTCGAAAATAGGTTGGCATATTCATTAAGTGACTCTTGGACCTCATTTGGTGATACAACTTATTCCTTTAATTCCAACAATCTTCTAATCAACAAGAAGGTCGGCTTATTGGATATGATAGTTTCTTAGAGCTCGGAAGGGTTGAGTAATAAAGCCTACTTAGATTTTTGGGTGAACTTAACTTGTAGTTTGCTTGCTTGGCTAGGGGTTATTGGGTTTAAGGTGATCTTTCTCCCATCCTTCTCAAAAGCATATGTATTTTTGAACCCATTGTATATGATCCTTCAATTGAATAGCTATGGTTGACCTAATAACACATGAGATATATACATGGTTAGCACGTTACAAAGAATCTCATCATAATAGTTCCCAATTGAGATCGGTAGTAGTACTTGTTGAGTGACATGTCGTGCTTCCTTTTCGTTTAACTAAAGGAGTTTGTATAGTCTTGGATGTGATAGGTTTGGCAACTTAAGCTTTCGAACTAGGTTGGTAGATACAACTTTTGTGCAGTTGCCATTGTTTATAATGAGCGCATACACTCGTTCATTCACTATATAAGTGATACGAAATAAGTTTTCTCATTGCTCCTCTTCGACATATGGTTTAATGCTCATTGGTCATTTGATAACTAAGGTCAGCTTATCCAGGTCTTTGACAAATACATCCTCCTCAATAAGTTCCTAATACTTTCATTGTTCTTCTTTGATTCTTCTTTTTCTTTAAGCTCCTAATTCGTATTATCTACTTTAATCCTCGGAGCATTGCCTTTGATGACCATGGTTTGCCTGTTCGGACATTGGGTAGCCATATGCCTAAATCCCCGATACTTAAAACACTTGATCTAGCTAGTCTTTTACCTTGATCCTTATCCTTCCTCAAACGTCCTCTTTGGTGCTTTACTGTCACTAGGTTAGTGCTTTTACTCAATTATGATGTCTATCCACTCATTTGTCTTTATGTTGTGTTGACTTCGGTGATTGCCTTGATTAGATTGGTTAGATTAGATAGATTAGCTCATCAGAGGTCGGATTAACCTGCTCCTCTTTTGTCTCTCCACACGTTGAGCAATTTTTATGGCCTCATCCAAAGTGACGTAATGTTGTAGCTCTATTACATCTCATATCTCTAACCTCAATCCAGTTAAGAATCTAGATGTTGTTTAGGTTAAGGGTTCATTGACCTTACATCATATCATAAGCATTTGAAATTCTTGCACGTATTCATTAATAGTACATTCCATTACTTTAGCTCTTGGAGTTAAGCAAAAGTGTCTTGAAGATAGGTATTTGGCACAAATTTGGTTCTAAGGACTCTTTTCATCTTGGGCTAAGTGCTAACCTCTTGATATCCATCTCATCTCAGTATGGTCTGAAAATTTCTCCACCACATCGCAACATACCTTGAGGATTCTATAGTAGAAATTCTTACCTTATCGTGGTCCTCATATTGATAGTAGTCAAAGACTCATTCTACCTTCTCTTCCTAATGAAGGTATTCATTAGTATCTTTAGAACTATTAAAGCTCGGAATCTAAAGCTTTATATGGTCGGTAGCTCAGGGTGCACGTTCTCTATCTTCTACTTCATTGTACTCTTCTTCATTTTCCTCATCTATTTTACCTAGGTTTATCCTCTACCTTGAACTTGCCAAGTTGGGAATTACCTTTGGGAAAGTTGGGCATTACGGGCTGTGACACTAGCTTTGGGGGCAACTTAAGGGATGTTGTAGATGACTTCGATAGGTTGGGAGGCTAATGTATGAGTAGCTCGAGTCAAATAAACTATTAAGTGAGTTACTTCATCAAACCGCTTATCAAAACTTCTAGGGGTAATTTGGGGTTGTTGACTGTGGTGGACAACACCACTATTATTGTCTCCAATTTTGGCATTTACACTCGAATTAGTCATCTTTTCTCAACTCAGTCCTATTCCTATAGCCAAAACCTAACAACACTCAGATTCTCACTACTCCCCAAAAACAATACATATTATCCCAATCAACTAGCTCACATATACATTCCTTTACATGAATACTTAAGTCCAAGTAGACTCTACCATAGATTACTAGTATGACAATGACTTCGGAGAATGGAAATGCCCAGTTAATGCTTACTCTATTTCCTAAGGCTCAAAATAGAGTAAAACAAAGTACTAAGCAGTAACTACTATAAAGAATAGTGATATTACTTCCACTACTTGCCAAATACTGCAACTAGCTTTCTTGCAACAACATAAAGAATAGTACATATTCTACATATGACACCATGGGAGTATTCCAATGCATTATAAAAAGTAACAAAGCACAATAGTAACTTACTTAATATAAACCTCCGTTTTGATACTAAGATGATATGCTGTACTAAGGACAAACAAGGGTGATGTTATTAGATGGGTCTAAGCTCACAAAAAGCTTGAAACATAGGGTGATGAACTTACCAAAAAAAATAAAAAGTAAAGAGAACAAGCAAAACGCATGAACAAATATGAGGATATGATGTGCTAAGGAACTTCCTTAGACTTACGAACTAGCTTGATATGATGCACGAGTAGTTTAGTGAGGTCACTTGCCACTTAGCTTTACTTAAGAGATAGGATAAGAGTAAGCTTAAAGCTTCACAAAATGGAATACTGTATGTTTGATAATGTCAAGATGATGATTGTGGTTGCTTACAAGAGGGTATTTATACTCAAAATATTAAGGCAACCTACTAAATATGGAAAAGACTAAAATGACATTGTCTAAATTAAGTAAGATATAAGAAATAAATGAAGGAATGAAAGAAATTGTAGAAAATAGAAGCTTCTTTAGTAGATTCTTTCATGCAGGTGGATGGGACATGCAGTAGACATTCACTAAGGACGTCCTTGTAGAAGTAGACAAGAAGGTACGGTTAGGTCCAATTAATGCCAAGCTGATCTGTAAGCTCTCTGAGGTTGTGCTAGCTTAGGCATGTTCTAGGGAGCTCAGAACAAATGTGGCCTAGCTAATGGATAAGTTGGCTGAGTTATCAATAGAGCAATCCTCAAGTCAATACTCGATCATTAATAAATAAGAAGTGCTCAGCTTGGCATCTGTGGCAAGTTGAAAATCAAATGTAGCTCAGATTCCTCTAATGTAGGTTGGGCTAAAAGGATGTGCCTTGCCATGCTCTCAAGTCTACGAGCTCGAGTCAATGGCTTAGTAGCTCGATTTTTATATGTGAACATCGGTATAAGCTTCTAGAGTGAGATTATCATTCCTTTTGAACCAAATTCCTTTCCCTGAACTACCTTTCAAGTAATGTAGCACTCTATAAGCAGCTTCAAGATGTGGTTCTCTACCATCATGCATGAATTGGCTAATCATACTTACAGAATGGGCTATGTTTAGCCGAGTGTGAGTAAGGTATATAAGTTTGCTAAGTAACCTCTAGCATATTCCATTGTCAACAATTGGTGCTTCTTTTGCTTCTCCTAACTTATGGTTTGGATCCATTGGGGTAAACATTAGTTTACACCCACTCTTCCCTATTTCTACTAATAAATTAGTTACATACTTTTGCTGAGATATAAAGATCCCTTTTCTAGAATATGCCACCTCAAGACCTAGAAAATACTTTAACTTTCCTAGTTCCATTATCTCAAACTCTTTTATCAATCTTTTCTTTAATTTATACTTCTCTCTCTCATAATCTCCAGTTACTACAATGTTGTTTACATAGACTGAAAGAATAGTCACTACCTCCATAGCAGAATGTTTAAAGAAGAGACTGTGATCACCTTGAATTTATTTATGCCCAAACTCTTTCATAGCCTTTACAAATCTCTTAAACTAAGCTCTAGGGATCGTGTTAATCCATAGAGAGCCTTTTTTAGCTTACATACCATGTTACCATTATCACCTTTTGATGCATCTTCAAGGTTGCACATACAAAGAAGCACCACAACGAATGGCATTTGGTTAGGTTAGTACCTTGAAGCCTATCATCTTCAAGTTTAGGTTGGATATTTATGTAGATTTCTTTATCTAGGTCTCCATGAAGAAAAGCATTCTTAACATCATATTGTAAGAGTTGCCAATTAAAGTGAGTAGCTAATGATATCAAAATTCTCATGGTATTCTTTTTTGCAACTAGAGCAAAAGTCTCTTGATAATCTACCTCATATGTCTGAGTGTGCCCTTGGCTACTAACCTTACTTTATATCTTTTAAGAGATCCATCAACTTTGTATTTCAATGTGAAAATCCACTTATAATCAATAATGTATTTCCCATTTGGTTTATCAACAATCTCCCATGTTTTGTTCTTTTCTGAAGCATCCATCTCCTTTTTCATAGTGTCCCCTCATTCCCCTTTTGATAGAGGCTCAAAAACAATGTTTCGAATGGTAATGGTGTCTAAAATCACAATAAGGTTCTTATGAGTTGGTGATAGGTGCTTAGTTGAGACATAGCTAGAAATTAGATAAAGTGATCTTTTAGTATATTCTCTTGTACCTTTTCTAACAGCAATGTGAAGGTCTAGGTCGTTTGTTGGGTTGGTGGATGTTTCAACCATTTTTGTATGTAAAGGTGAGTTAGATCTTACCACATTCTCATTTTGAGTTTGAGCTGGATTCTTGGACTTGTGTCAATTTTGGAACAACCTTTCTCCTTGAATACACTTAAGAGAACCTTTATAAATCATAAGTGACACTAGGAGATGACATGGGTTTAGTAGAAGAATCAGGTGACTCAGATGTCATTGGCTTAGAAGATTCAACAATATAAACTAGAAGATGAGGAAGGTTAATTTTTTGAAGTGGTTCAAAGGACTCACAAGAATTATCTTCCATCATTAGAATCTCCCCCTAAAGAGAAGACTTGGAGAAAAAAGGCATATTTTCTGTAAATGTGACATTGGTAGAAATGTAAAATTTTCTAGATGAAGGGTTATAGCACTTGTATCCCTTCTGAGTATATGAGTAACCAATAATGACACATTTGATTCCTTGGGGATCTAATTTGTCTCTTTGATGACGATGTACATGAATAAAGGCAATGCGTCCAAATACCCTAAGTGTGAGCCATTTGAAGTTTTGAATTAAGGGTAGATATTATTGATAATCTCTACGGGACTTTCGTCATCTAACATTCGTAAAGGAAGTCTTTTTATCATGTATGTGGTAGTAAGGATAGCTTCTCCCCAATAAGACTTAGGGACATTTCCTTACAAGAGTAAAGCTTAGGTTATGTTAAGTAAATGTTTGTTTTTCCTTTTAGTGACCCCATTTACTAAGGTGTGTTTACACATGATGACTCATAGATAATGCCCTCCGATTGAAAGTACGGTGACAAAATTTGGTTAAAGTAGTCCCTAACATTGTTTGTCCTAAACCTTTTTATTTTAACACCAAATTGGTTTTGAATCGTTGAGTGAAAATTAGGTGTAATAATGCTAACATTTGATTTTTGTTTAATAAGAAAGAGCCATGTGACCTAAGTGTAGTCATCAATCAAAGATATAAACCAGCAAGCCCCATAAACATTAAGTACAATGGAAGGACCCCATATGTCATTGTGTATTAAATGAAAATGATGGCAACTTCTTTTATCGCTAATAGGAAAAGATATATGAGAACATTTTGCCAATTCACAAATGTCATAATGGAACTAAAAAATATCTAATCCTTTGAACGAGGAAATATAATTTTCAAGACTCTAATGGATGGATGCCTTAGGCGTAGATGATGTAGCCAAATGGCTTCTTATTTGAACTGAAAAATGAAAAAGAAAAATTACTCTCAATTTTTCAAGATGATTTAAGATGCCAGAGGCCATTTCTTTCCTTAGTAAGTCTAATCCTCTTCCTTAAGTTCTGATCTTGAAAAATAGAGTAAGAAGGGGGAAAAAATGACATAACATCTAAGATCATGAGTGGGCTTTTGAATGGAAACAAGATTGGATGATAATTTTGGAACATGAAGGACATTTTTAAGGACAATGGTAGGTGTAATTTATATGTCGCCAAATCTTACAACAGTAACTAAAGAGCCATTGGCGACTACAATTTTCCTATTACTTGGACATGGAATATAGGTGTGGAAGGGTTGAGATATGGGAGTCATATGATGGTGGCACCTAAGTCTATTATCCAAGAGTTCATATAAAGATTTTTGGAGGCATTCATGTAAAAAGAGAATGGAGGTTTACTCGAGAGGGCTAAAGAACAAGATCTAGAAAACTTTTCAGGAGATCCCAATAAGGTTTTAAGCTTTACAATTTCTTCACTATCAAACCCCCAAATTGTTGAATTTTCCTTAGTTTTAGACTGATCAATCATGTGTGCATTAGGTCTCTATTGCCCCCCTCCCCCCCCCCCCCCCCCATTGTTTCCCTTGTCTCAACTTAGTGGCTTACCATTCAACTTCCAATACTTTTCTTTTGTGTGCCTTAGTTTCTTATAATAGGTACACCATAGATTGTCCTTATTCTCCTTCTACTAGCTCTCTCTACTCGGGTGTTTTGGTGGATCTCTCTTTCCTTTCTCCCCTTTAGTTGTTTTTACTACTAGGGTTGATCCATCTATGGTTTGAGATTCAAGCACAACACTCATTCAACTTTCTTTTGCTCTAACCAATGAAATCTCTCTTTTAGAGAGGCATTTCATCTTTATCAAGGATTTGAATCCTTACTTGATCATGATTTAATCTAGCCAAAAAGTCATAAACATGTTCAATAAAGCTCTTTAAGATGGTAGCATCCTCAATGTATATTGTCATGCCCTGAATATGAGAAGTTATAATAGTCTTGTTGTGTAAATTGACCTAAAAGAGAAATTGACCTCATAGTTATAGTTGTTATTGTAGATACATTCTACACAAGACGTACATGACTCAATCAACTTAAAGCATCTAGTCTAACACCTATCAATAATCAAACCTATGGTATAGCTTTTCACAATACTTGTTAAAGACAACTTATTATTCGATAATACAACAATACTTATATAAGTATTTCCACACGTGGAGTTATAATTTACATTAATAGTTTACAAAAGCCATAGGTATTGAAGTCCATTTATAATAAGATAAAAAACTAGTGGGCGTCCCATGGATTCCCAATTAGTTTCCTCAAAACTAAAAAGAAAAGTCAAAAGCCTAGATGCAGTATATTCTCCTTTCCTCACTTTTTCTACTAACTATGCACTAACTAGGGGGTAGTGATATTTGTATGTTTTGAATTTTCACTCATCACTTGCAAAAGAGTCTATAGGGATGTGATGACAACTAATTTAGTAAGTAGGATGGGAACAAAAGAGTTCTATACAATCATAAACAAGGTTATCAATTTAATGAAATGCAATGCAATCAATCACTTGAAACGTTGCATACTATTATTTAGTCTATTATGAGGTTAGAGAAATTACATTTGCGCTAACTTAGATTGAGAAGTTTATTGTGACTCAAATAAGACCAAATCTAAGCTTATGCAATAGAGAACACCTTTCTCTTGTAACCAACTTTGAAATACAACCTTACCCTTACTCTAACCTCTTCGCTTGTCACTTGGTTTGACTAAGGACCGAGAAAGGCCCATTTCAGCTACCTTCATTGAAGGGAGTTGGTATTTGGTTTGACACTCTTAATTGTTCCCTTAATTATTGCTATGCATGCCAGTTACGTTAGAGGTTAGATCAATATTTGTCCCATTCAGGAGTAACCAAACAAGTTCACACAAAATATTACTATGAAATTATGTAAAATAGCACACCAAGGAGTTCAACTCCTATCATAACCAGAATACTAATTGCATACATAGTATGTGCACAAATAGCTAATTTACAATCATAATCAAAGCACTCTTAAGCCTCTAGATATTTTGATATGGTAAGTGGTAAAGTCATGATCCTAACTTATCTATATTAATGCTCACTACAGTAAACCTCTACTGTTAACATTCTACTCACTAGTAGACCCTATATGTATACCAAAACCTAGATTTATTTTTCATAAGAGTTACAAAAACATTAGAGTTTTATCTACTCTTTATATAATCATGAAGTTATATATATAAATATATATATATATATATATATTTTTAAAGTATATTATTATTCTTATATGAGGAGAAAATATTCTTATTTAAATATGTATTTATTATCAGTTATATTAAGTTAGTGAGTATTAATAATGTACATGGTTATATTATTACTTATAATATATCATTTTGATTGTATCGAAATATATTTTTAGTTAGTTAAGTTACGTTTCAATTTTGATAAGGTTATCATAGTATGTAAATTTTCATAACATTATAGATATCATGACCTAATAGTATCGTTGTTGTGGTAGATTACCGTGTACTGTACAAAAGTCTACTATCAACATCCTTGCTGATGGCAGGCTTTTCGTACGACATATAAGGCTCCTTCTACTATATGTTACCACCAAGCCCATAGATAAATAATATGGAGCAGTTTAACTAAAATTAACTTCTATGGTGTAAATTAACTAAATAAATGGGTGTAGACTCATAAGTTTCACACCAAAAGAATATTACAAACAAACGTAGTTCATAAAGGGAATTGCATTAGAAACTTCAATCTATAATATAAACAAAAATATGAAAGTAAATGGTTATCTACAAAACTATTACAAAATCTCCTCTTTGCTCCTTGTTTGCTCCCACCTGTCTCCAAACGAGACTCATCTCGAGCATCCCTTGGCCTGGATGAACGAAGAGGTTTTCCTGTAGCAAAAGAAATCTATCGAGGCATAAGCTTAAGCTTAGTAAGATAAATACTCTCGTCAATACCGCATGGTGAAAATTTATTAGATGCACAATCATATGAATACATGAATAATCAGTATGCCAAACAACGCATGTAGTAGCCTAGGAACTGCATACAACTTAGAATTACACCCCCTGTAGTCTGGGTTTGGAGATAATTAACTGACCTAAACCAAAATCCGGGTTCTAAACCTTGGGTTTTATTTCATTTGCACTATTGTGCTTAAGTCAAAACAAAACTATATATATATGTATACTTTATTTCCTAAGCAATAAATTATATTTTCAAAATCTTAAGTCTAGCGGTGTAATGGCCCCCCGTAGTTTATAAACACATGCCTTAAGCAGAAGCCATAAGACACGGCCTCTTGCTGACGGTTGGCGTCGCCCGGCGCCTAGTAAGCTCATCTGCTTAGGACAAAGACTCAATAATATGATCACATAACTAGTGCTTAATCCTGAAAGAGGCCCTCCTCCTGTGAGTCCCTTCTTATCTTCTACATGAAGTGGCAGTTAGTGTTATTCTAATACAATTATGGGGAATGCATGATTCATTTAATTTCTTAATTGTATAAGTGGTTAATTCGATTTTCAAGGTAATCAAATAATTTCATTTCATATAATTGCACGTATAAATCATCACAAACAATTCCCATTATTGTATAATTAACAAGCCATAGCATTCAATCACAAATTCATACACATGTATTTCCCATATCCCACAAGCATCCAATTTATATATATAAGTTTAGGTGCATTTATTTTATAAGTAAAATCAAGTAAAGAGTCATCAGGAATTCACTCACTTAGCCATACGGGTTAGTCAAAGTAGTCTGGGGGCAGGTCGTCTTTGACCGCAGGGTCCCCTGGTCATCGCAATCATAACACTAAAATTTAGAAAACTAAGTTAAAACCTCTTGAATTATACTCTTGACTAGTTTTTGTATTTTTCTCAGTTTTACTTAAAAGTTCAATCGCTTATAACTTTCTCATTTTAAATCTGATTTTTATGATCTTATAATCAATCTTCATTGTTTTCGAGTGTATTTTAATGTAGTGAGGTTAGATTTTTGAGATAAGGCATGTAAACCTACCTATAGGTCATAATAGTAGCAGTCCTCATGATGTAAAGTGCTTTTGGGTTTTGTTTGGTTAATGGGCTTTTTGGTAACTTAGGAATTCCTTTGGGCTTGCGCTTAAGATTTCATTCTAGGATAAAAATGCTCCTTAAGGTCAGATTTACAATTTGCTTCACACTCCTAAGGCTATCAACTACTTCTTGGGCTCTTAAATGGGCTTAAGTTGTCAAATGGGCTTGTTTTTGATTCAATTCAAAGATGGTCACTTTCTTAGGCTTAGGGAGTGTCTTGTGGGCTTCTTGAGAGTCTCAAAACAACTCTCATTGTTGTGTCAAGTTGCTGGTTAAAAACTTAAGGGTAGTTCAACTTGACGTTTGAGGCCTGTTTTGAAAGTTTTAAACTCGGTTTTGAGTTTTAGGCTTAATACACTTATCGTATTTGCCTTGTTGGTTGTTTCACTTTGTTTACTTACTTTTATCATATTTTTAAGTGTCTTTTAGGAATGTTCCAGATCTGGTCAGTTTGAGTATGAGGGCTTCTAACTTGGTTTTCCAACTTGTTTCATCATTTCTTTAAGTTTAAGTATTAGATCATGAACTTAAGCTACTTATATTCAAATCTTCACTTGACTTCTTTTCCATGAGATGATTATTTGGCTCATACTTTACATGAAAATAGAGGATCTCACTTTTATCATACTTCCCATATCATAGTTCATGTCTTACAAAGCTGGTTTCTTCATAAAACTTCATGTGATGGATTTTACCTTTACCTAAGTCTAGATTAGAGCATGTTTAACTTAATGAAAGTGTAAACAACGTCCAAATGACTTCTAAGCTCTTACATCCAGCATGCTTCTCTTTCATCCAAGTTCTCATTTCAAGATTTTCTCAGTTTAAAATCTTCCATTCCGAGTCTTAAACAAGTATCTCTACAAAACACTAACTTTATATGCTCATATTTCAACTTCAATGTAAGGTTTTCATGAGTTTGCTTCTTAGGGTGGTCTTTGATGTTATCTTAACTTATGATCATGCTTATATCTTGAAGAAATCATAGTCTCCTAACATGAATACTAACCAACTAACATAGGATATACTTACTCATCCTTAAAAAAAAAAAATGGTGGTTATGCACTAAGGTTTCACTTATGCTCTTTGTCTCACTTCCTCCTTTTTGCACCCTTTTTAGAAACTTGAGTTGTGGTCCTTGGAAGTGGGATTTAAGGAGTGTTCTAAGGATCCTAAAGGGGCTTTGAATGTTGGCAAAAGCAAGACAAGAAGAAGTTGAAAGTGCCGTGTGTGTGTATGTGTGCTTGGAATGTGGTGACAAGTGAAGGATTTTGTAAGGTTTAGTTGTTTCTTCTTTTGTATTGCTTTCAAAGTGAGAGAAAAGGAAGTGAAAATGAAATTGAAAGTGAGAGCAAATGGGGAAAGAGTGGCCGATTAGAAATGGTGAGGGAAGTGTGTTTAATAAGCTTGATTTTGTTGTCTTGTAGCATGTATAAAAGTCAACAATTGCAACTCTTGATGATGTAAGCATTAAAGGGTGAATAGTGGAGTGTAAGATAAAGTGATTGATGGATGAAAGACAAGAGTATAGCCCCCCTTAAAGCTATGTTAGAACCAACCATTAGGTGTTCTTTTGGGCATGGAATTGTCTTGTCTCATCTATTAAAGTTAAGCATGTGAAATCTTATGATAATTTGTCCATATGTAGTATAAGTGAAGGGGTGATAAGGAAAGTGTTTCATCACTAGATTTTGATAAGTTATCAATTGATAAATGTCTCCAACTTTCAATTGATAAGTCATTTAGGGTGATTAGCTGGTCTACTTATTCATGTGTAAGGCTTTGGCATGAAGATAAGGGAATTGCCTTATAGGAAATTGTTTTAGGATTTACTTCTTGAATTGTTTTTGTAAATCATGATTTAATTCTTATAAAATTATGAAAATTTCTAGAGTTGAATAAAATTATTCAAATTAAATTATCGATTAGTTTCTTAGGGTTAAAAGTCCTTAATTGTTTTAGGGTTTAGGGTTTTAGGTGACTTTAGAGTTCATAGTTTTTCAAGTTTGGGTTTTATCGATAATAGACTTTCGAATTGGAAAAGTAAGTTCGTTTTCAATTGTAGACTTGAGTTCTTAGTTTAATTGATCCCTGGGACCGTTTAGGAAGTACTCTTAGTCAAATCATAGGCCTGTTAAAAGTAGGGTTTACAATAAAAATAATAGTTATATAACCTAGGATTATCCAATTTTAGTAATAGTGGTATTATTGGGTTTGTACGAACTTAACAATACTTATCACAGGTTATAACTCAAGAGATGACTTTTAAGGTATTTTTATTTTCAATAATACCTATATGCCCCTATAACAATCATTATTATATAAATAAGCTATATTTTGTATAATTTCCTAAAATAGCTTAATAACATATATAATATCGAACCCTAATATGCATATATCGTACCCCAAGTCAGTAATTATCACAAAATATGATGAAAATTCATCCAAATTAGATCTGATCAATAGGGACATGTAAAGGATTCAATCAAATATTTATCATAATTTGGCTTAATATTGCTAAAAACGTATCTTGATTAATAAATTAAGCTATTTTAATAATAAAATTCACAATAAATAGCTTGGGTCACAAAATGATTCGACAAAAATTTCTATATACTCGTAAAAATATAGGAATTCAGTTAATAAGTGTCGAGCCAGGTTTTTTACCCTCCTAGTTCTTTTATAAAATTAGGTTTTTTCTAAACCAATCAGTTCTAAACCCTACTTGTTTAATACTAATCATTGATTAGGGTTTAAAGTAAAACATTTTTTCAACTTCAAAAGATTTGGAGTTGCTACCTAACCGAAGTCGGGAAAAAGAGTTAAGTTATAACTAATAAGTTATAACCAATTGGGTGGATTAGTTATAACTTAGCTACCAGTTTATCGATTAAAAAAAAATTTATAAAATGATTTTTTTTTTTTAAAACTAGAGATTTAGGTTTAGGGCCTAATTTACTAAACCTTAAATGGTTACCACTTTTTAACTGTCCGAATTTGACTTCGCTTTTCAAATATACCCTTTTTAATTTCTAAAACAGCTAATGATAATACACAAGACTAAATTAATAAATGTACATAAATATCTAAAAATGGAAAAAAATAAAACTTTCCATAATTTAAGTCTCCGCATACTGATGTACGGGTGCCTACGTACTTGCTACTCGGGATTAGACTCCTGTAGTTCTTTCAACAAAAACATAGCGGGTTGATTAATTTTAATTCTTGAAAATTTGCGGGGTTTACATTTTTATCCATTTTGATTTATTTGATGAAATTTCCTAAAGGGTCTTAAATTAGATTTTAATTTTGAAAACTCTACAATGGTCTTAGTTTTGGAAGGATTCGTTTTTTTTTTATTTATTTTATGAAAATTCAAATTTCAAAGTGATAAAAACAATTTCCATTTATTTATTTATTTATTATTATTTATTTATTACTTTATCTATTTCTATTATGCTTAAAATAAATAAATAGATAAAAACTAAACTATATTTTTTTTCTTTTTTGTTTTATTTTACTTCTTTTTCTTTTTATGCTTTTGTTTTTTTTTTCCCTTTTTATTTCCTACTTTTTTTTTATTTACAAATACATTTACAATAAACAATAAAAAAAAAATAAAAAAAGAAAACGCCCTTAACTAAATCATAAGTCGGACCAAATTGGGAAAGGGTACTGGTTGGATTGGGGGCACGCGGGTCTCTAGTCGGTTGGTCTAGGTCAAGCTTTGGGTTAGTCACGGATTTAGGTTGGGATGAACAACTGACAAGAGGGGTGCTTCTAGGCGGTTTTAAGCTAATTTTTACTCAGGTGAGGGAGGTTTTGTGTCAATCTTATTGGCAAAGGGGGGTATAGGGATGATGCCTTGGCGTAACTCGACCGTTAGCAGTGACCGGTGGTGTTCATCGCGGTGGAGATCGTGTGTTCATGTATAGGGATGGTTCGTTGTGGGCTACAGTTGTTGGCCATGGGTTTGGGTCGAGAGAGAGAGGGAGCACGCATTAGTAGGTAATGTGTGAGAGAGACGAAGGGGCTTCGATGATGGTTCAATTTTTTGAGCGGTCGATGGTATTGATGGAGGATGGTGAGATCGAAAGAGGATGGGCTATGGAGGACAACGCCTTGCATAGGTTGTTGACTTGGAAGGTGTGGCAGTTTGGTGGTTGGCAAGCTATGGTGTACTGTGGATCGTGTATGCGGAAGACATGCAGGGGATGAGTTGGGTGTGTACTGTATTACCTTACTGTGCATGTGGGATTGTGGAGGTCGTATGAGGGAGAGTGGTAATGGAGAGAGAGAGAGATTTGGAGTGAAAACTGAGAGAAAGAGAGACTCAGTTTTCCGAGAGAGAGAGGATGTGTGGTTTGTATTACAAGACGTGGACCCCCTATACCCCCTGTGCTTTCTATGTGTGCTCCTTTTTTTAAAAAAATAAATGAATTCCCCCTGTTTTGAATGTTCCCTTCTTTTTTTATTGTTGTTTTTTTTTCTTAAAAAGAAATTGAAGGGAAGAAAAGGAAAGGAGAGAAGAAAATGGGGGGAAGGAAAATTTGTTGTCATGGCCAATCATGAAGCGCTATGTGTTGCAATTAGATACGTGGCCCAATGACGGCTTGATACGTGGCAATGCAAGGAGTTTAGAAAGAAAAGAACAAAAAGGTGTTTCTTTATGCCTTTAGTGAGTCTCAAACCCCTGATCTCCAGTTAATCCTAATTGTAATGTCCATGTGTTTTACCGTTAGGTTGTTGGCTTGTACTTTGTCTATATGTGAAATTAAATTGCAAATATGGATTAGGTTATCTCGGGCTAGATTTAAATCTAAGTCCAAGTCCAACCGTCCTTTATTTTAAGTTTGATTAAATTAAAAATTTACTTTATCCAAGCAACTTAAAAATTTATTACTTTCTAAATTCCTTATTTTTTAATTTTTTTGTGACTTTGCAAATTTTTTATATTTTTTCTAAATTTCTTTTTTTTTGTGTTTTTTTCTTATTTTCCTTTTTTTTTTTTTCTAAATTTCTTATTTTTTTGGGTTTTTCTTTGATTTTATATATTTTTATATTTTTTCTTAATTTAGGATTCTATAACCTATTTTGAAAAATAAAAGGAGGCAAAAATTAGGTATTTACAGCTGCCCCTTCTTTGTAGTGAAGTTTGAGCAAAATTTTGCCATAAAGACAAAAGAGATAATGTTTTTGTCTTAAGGGTAGATTTTATCCTAAGTAGCACTATAGTTAGTTAGCTATCTTAGGTCCAATCCATTGAGGATTTGTAGAAGAGAAGGGTGGTGCTGTAAGAGCTAGCTAAAAGACGGAAACAAGAATTGAAGTTTGGTCATGCTCTTATGAGTTGACGAAGCAAAGTGAAGCGAGCGAAGCACTCCTTGAGTTGGCTAAAGCCTTAAGAAGAATGAGGAAAACATGGTCATGCCTTAATGACCTAACTAACCAAGATGGACAAAGCGCTCTTAAAACTGGCTAAGACCCTAAACTGATAGAGAAAACTTAGTCATGCTCCAATGAGCTAACTAACCAAGGTGGGCAAAGCACTTCTAGAGCTGGCTAAGACTTTAAATTGAAACTTGGTAGTATTCTACTATGCTAACAAAACTAGGCGAGTGCATATCTCGGAGACTAGTGACCTTAATCTAGAATTGATCTAAAACTTAGTTGCATTCTTTTGAGCTAACTAACCTAGGTGGTAGTGTCTCTCGGGGACTAGCAACCCTAAAATTTGATCGATTTGAAACCTGGTAGTGCTCCTTTAAGTTGACTATCATAGGCAGGATTGTCTCTTGAGGACTAGCAACCCTTAATTGGGATTGATCTGAAACTTAGTAGTGCTCCTTTGAGTTGACTATCCTAGGTAGGAGCATCTCTTAGGGATTAGCAACCTTAAATTGGGATTGATCTAAAACTTGGTTGTGCTTCACTAAGCTTACTAACCTAAGCAGGAACATCTTTCGGGGACTAGCAACCTTAAAATGATATAGATCTAAAATCTGGTTATACCTCACTAGGCTTATCAACCAAGGCAAGAGTGTCTCTCGAAGACTAGCAACCTTAAAATAGGATCGATCTAAAACTTGGTTGTGTCTCACTAGGTTTACTAACCTAGGTGGGAGTATCTCTCGGGGACTAGCAACCCTAAAATTCGATTGATCTGAAACCTGGCAATACTCCTTTGAGTTGACTAACTTAAGTGAGAGCATTTCTCGAGGACTAGCAAACCAAGAATTTCATTGATCTGGTAGACCTGGTAGTGCTCCTTTGAGTTGAATAACCTAAGTAGGATGAGCGAAGCGCTCTTAGAGCTAGCTAAGACCCTTAATTGAAACTAATTGAAGAGAAGCGCCCCTTAGGCTTACCTGGAAAGATTTGATGAGAGAAGTGCATTATGGGCTTACTAAAAGAATTTGGTGAAGAGAAGCGCCCTATGGGCTCGCTATGGGATTGGTGAAAGAGAAGCATCTAACAAGCTCACTAAGAAAGTGCTTAAAGGGCTTGTTAAAGGAATAGAAGTGCCTCATGGTCTCGCTAAGAGATAAATGAAAGAAAGCATCCAATGGGCTCGCTAAGAGACAAATGATGTGGAGATGCACCTTGTGGGCTTGCTTGAGATGGATTGATGAGAGAAGCACCTTACGGGCTCGCTAAGAGATGGTTGAAAAGAAAGTGCCCAATGGGCTCGCTAAAAACTCTATATGGAGTTGATGATGGTGGGGTTGAAAGATGGTTAGTAACCTAGAAAACAAAATGAGATGACACCTTAAAGGCTAACGGGATCCTTAAAATGAAAGATAGGATAGCGCCCTAAAGGCTGGCAAAATCCCTAAGAAGAATAAATGAGGAGTTAGTGCTCTGAGAGCTTGCTAATACCTTAGAAAGCTGGGGTAGCACCCTAAAGGTTAGTTAGAACCTTAAAAATAATAGAACAAGGGATCGATACTTTAAGAGCTGACTTTAACCCTAAGAGAAAGATGGGACAATGCCCTAAAGGCTAACTAGAACCCTAAAAAGTATAGAACATGTCATCATTCTAAGCACTAGTTAACACCCTAGAAAGATGGGGTAGCACCTGTAAGACCTACAACCAACTACTCGGAATTCCAATTAGTTAAAGAATCCGATTGGGCCTAAATTATAAAGTAAAGTTAGAAATATTAGTAAAAATGATCCCATAAGTTTGAATTTAAGAAAATAAGTAATAAAATAAAATAATATAAAATTTCTAAATTTTAAGTATATTATTTATTATTTATCGAAAATACATAAAATGCATTCTGATAATTAACGAATCATTAGAGATAAATTATATATATACTAAAAATCATAAAATAACCTAAATAATATTTAGGAATATTTATTTGTACTATATATGAATTTACATAGAGGTGAAAATACGCGTATAAAATACGTAAAATGTGCTAAAATAATGCTAAATAATTAAAGAAAATTCATAATTAATTAAGGAGAAATAAAGAAAAATAAAAAAATGAGGAAAATTCTTGAAAGTGGTTGTGGCAATCTAGAATTGAAGAAACAAAATCAACCAATTAAAATGCAATAAATAGAAAGTGAAAAAAAGAAGAGATAAGGCAATTGTCTTATCTAATTAATACATAATAATTCCCCAAGACCTCTATAAATACCCTAAATTTTTTAGAAGCTCATTTTGGATGTTGGAAATTGTAGAAAATTAGAGAGAGGCGAAATTAAGAGGGAATTAGGGTTTTACAAAAAATTACAAAAAAACTGCACAGTTGGGGCTTCTAAGGAGAACCTAGACTCGACGAGCACCTAAGAGTAGACAGCCACTACCATCATATGGTGGTGAAAGGACCTAGACCGGCCGACAAGGCCACGGCGACCGGCGATGGCTGGAGTTATCTACGCAAGTGAGTCCGATTTCCAACCCGATTTTATTTAATTTTGTAAAAATATTAAATATTCTTAGAAAATTATGAAACTTGTTATTTTGAAATATTTTTGTATGTATTTTTTAGAAAAAATATTTTTGATGAAAATATGTCTTGTGATACATGGTCCTTAAGAAATTGAATAAAACCGAGCAAGTTTAAGATTAGAAATAAATGACCTTAGGAGTGTAGATTTGAGCCTAAAATTTTTGTGTAGATTACTTAGATGATATAGAATAGTGCCATGAAGCCCTTTTTCAATAATTAATTTTTGAAATTTTTAGATATTTTTTAGGCCTTAAAATGATGCATAAAATTGGTTATTTTTGGTTAATTAAGTAATTAAATGGTTAATTACTGATTTAATAAATCATTATGTGTTTTAAGATGTTCAAACCTAATGAAGTATGATATTTATATCCTTTAGGGTGTTAGATGTAATTATTAGGGCGATTATGTAATAAATAAGTAATAGGGAAAAATAATAAATTTTAAGTTAATTTTGTAAATTAGGGTAATTAGGTGTAAATTTTGATTTGGGATGAATTTAGACATTTTGAAATGTTAATTGATATTGGGAGATGGTAATTAGAGTGATAGAAATATTAGATGCGTATTATGTACAAATAGGTGATAATACATAATATGTAATTATTGGAAATATACTAAATAGAAGATATTAGGATAAAAATTGATATTATATAAATAATAGGAATATATAATAAATCTGATAGAAAACTTAAATTTATATAATTATATGAAAAATGTAAAAATTTCTCACATTAGGAGTAAATTGAATACACTAATAAGAATTTAAGTATACCGGGTGGAATAAAATACTAACTAGAGATAATTATGGTATTTAGGATAGTTAGAAGTAATGTGATTAATTTTACATTATAAGTTGAAACGAGTTTTTAGGATTCGGGTATAAAACAGTACTTAGAAATTGAATTAGAACCTAATTTAGAAATCGATGCAGAAACTGAATTCGAACCTAGCCCTAAACCAAGAATAATTGTAAAAGATTTGATAACCTAGATAATTAGACATATTAAACCTTAAACCAAGGATAATAATAAGTGTTATTGGATAGAACAAACTTATAATAATTATATGAAAACTGAGATAACGTTGGTATTATAGGGATCATTGGCGATGGATTGAACGAGTCCCACCTCAAGTAAGCAAACGAGGAGTCAAGGTGAGCTAGGATTAATACAGTGTTTTATTTTGGAGTCTTGAAATTATACTTGATTGTGCTTGTTCTGAGTTGGTGATATGATTTTGATTTGCTGCTTGGCTTATATTGTATGATTTGTATGAAATGATTGATCACCTTAAACTGGACCTAATCAAATATACAACCTGTTATCATAAATCAAACTTGTATAGCAACTCATTAGGGGAAACCTAGGATTCTTTTGCCAAATACCGACCTCTTTAAAAGGGATAGCGCTGGATAGCATAATGGGTCCTTTCTTCATCCTTAGTTAAACTAAGTAACAGGTGAGGAGATTGCGGTAAGGGTGAAGTCAATGGTTCGAAGGTAGTCGCAGGAGGAGTGGTATCTCCATTTGCACAAGCCTAGGTTTGGTCGTGAGCTATTGCATTAACGGTAACTCCTCAAACCAGATTAAAGCGGACGTAATTTCTCTAATTTTACGGTGAGTCGTACAACATCGTCTGATGGCATTTGCTGGAACATGCATTATACCTAATAAGTTGGTTGATAACCTTGTTTGTATTTATGGTATAGCTTTAAGTCCTCTATCCTAACTTATTGAGCTGTGGTTGCTCACATCCCTATAGCCGTTGTTGCAGGTGTTAATGATGAAGTGGCTTATAATCACCTTGACACTAGCAACTGCGGGATCTTGGTGAGTGAGGACATAAATAGAAAACCAAATTCATTCTCTAGTTTGAATTATTTTAAAGCTCTTAACATTAGATTACAAATTACTCAATTAGATTGTGAATAGATTGCTAAATCTTGTAAATACACTTAGATTAAGTTAATGTGAATATTTATTTTTCTTAAATTCACAAGTAAACAATTTATTTAATTTATAAACTGTTTACTTCAAAGCAAGTTAGTCAAGCGAGTTAGTCGTGGATGCCTTGTGTAGATTAGGTTTAGAATAGCGATTGTAAGGCCAACTTTTATCTTAGAATGGTTTGCACGGTAGGGCTGTTACGACTTTACTGCTTCAGGGCGTGACAGCACCCTAAAGGCTAGCTGGAACCTTAAAAAGAATAAGAGAGGGGTCTATGCTCTAAGAGCTAGCTAACACCCTAGAAAGATGAGATAGTGCCCTAAAGGCCAGCTAAAACCTTAAAAAGAATAAGAGAGAGGACAAAGCTCTAAGAGCTGACTTGAACCCTAAGAGGAAGATGGGATAGTTCCCTAAAGGTTGGTTAGAACCTTGAAAAGAATAAAAGAGGAATCAACGCTCTAGGAGCTGGCTTGAACCTTAAGAGAAAGATAAGGTAGCGCCTTGAAGGCTGGCTCGAACCCTAAAAGAAAAATGATGAAGGATTGAAGAACTAAAGAAAGGCAAGCAACCAGTTTCAAAAGACTCTTTGACTTGGATATGTATTTATAGAGAGATTGTTGAAAAACCATTTATGAACAAGGAAAAGAGTAGGGATAGGCCCCTTGATTTGAAAAAGGAGTTTGAAGGTTGTTGAAAAACCACAATTGGGGAAGAATGACGACCTTAGAAAGGAACCAGATGATATGGATTAAAAGCTTAGCTATGGATTTGGACAAAAATTTTGTGACAAGCCTTTACTTTCTCTCTCATCTTTTTTTTTTCCTTTTTCTCCTTTTTTATTTCTTTTGAAAGTTTTGCCAATAGGTATAAATTCTTATTAAGGAATAATCTTATAACCACCCCTATCCTTGGTAATCATGTGGAATTTCTTAATGCCCCTGACCTTAGGGCTTCTCTTAGGGCTTTTGTGATCTGAAGGCATTCCTTTCTTAAGGAGAAGGTAACTCACAATTAGTTTAGTTAAAGAGGTCTTCCTTACTAGCTCTTGGTCTAGATCCTACTCTTGACTTTAGTTCAAAAAATTATAGTCCATTTGTAAGTGATACTCTTTGATTAATCCGTTAGGTCTTTTTCAGTTTACCCTTATGAATTTAGGCTTTTGGTCTAAGGGTTTCAAAGAGGATTAATGAAAAGGCATTTTTGACAAAAATACTTATATTAATCTTGGGTCTACAAATCAAGAACCTTAGAGAAAAATTATAAGTATGCTTGCCTCAATTTCAAAAATAATTTTTATTAAAGATAAATTATCTTTCAAGATTGAAAGAGCTTTTACATGTATAGGGGCGATATTATGGGTGGGGAGGCCTTATGTGATTCAGTATAGGTAGGAAAGGCTTTCGAGTGTCAAAGTGGATATGGAGATTTGGGTTTCTGAGCTTAGGAGTGTGATTTAAGGCCTTGTGTTTTCCGAAGCTATTTAGGCATTAACTCCTAGCCCTTTGATTTGGTTTGGTTGCCCTTGTTGGGATGTGAAATATTTCTAAGGGCTTTTCATCCTACACTTCCGAGCCCAATTCTTTAGCCACTTTTCTTCTTCTTCTTCTTTTTTTAATTGCTTCGCCTCACTATCTCTTATTGTTCTCTCTTTTCTTTTAGCCCCAAGAGTGATTGTTTCCATTACTGAGTTTTTTTTTTTCCTTTTTAAATGGTTCAAGGCCCTAAATTTGTACATTTTTAGTGTGTGTGCTTGAGGTGTTAGAAAAGGAAATTGGCTCTTTTTCATTTTAAAGAAAAAAAATAATTTATCAGAAATAAAAAGCTATTTTTGAATTAATGTTACTCAAACAAGCATAAACTAATCTATCATCTCATAAGTATCTCCAATGACCTGTGCCAAAAGGGACCTTAAGGCCCGATTGTAAACTTTAGAACACTTAAGCTTTTCCTTCAAATAGGCAATTTCATCTCTTAGCACTTGCTTACGAAACCTAGAGGTTCTCAGTGGCCTATTGCTTGCTTGATCATTCATTTGGTTGTTTACCATCCTAAGTCTATAGATTTCATGGACAAGGATCAATCATTAATGCAATGAAAGAAAAACAAAAATGTGAAAATATGCAGATGTTAGGGTCATTTAGGTTCATATATTACTCCTTAAGTTGTAACCCTACTGTAATTTTCAAAAACTTGATTGTATTAAAACACTTATACAAGTAGTAAGGTTGCAATTTCTTAAGGGTAGTGTATTAACTCAAGCTTGAAGGGGAGTATATACAATTAGGGTAGGTTCTAAAAGGTCCTTAAGCTCTGTGACTTCACTTATTTTTAGAAAATACTTTCATTGGTCACAATGAGCTTAAGTAGGGTAGCCTAATCGGCCTTGAACAGTAGTAATCCCACTATGCCCGGAACTTATATAATGGCTCCCCTCCTAGGGTCTTAAGACGGCTTGAGTTTGACCGCATCTACCTTACATCTTTGATGCAACAAATGAACCTATTATGCTCTAGTATATGCTATTTGAAAAATAATTATGCTAATTAAAAACAAATATATACACAAATTCAACAACAAATAAACAAATGAATATACAAATAAATAAATAAATAAATGAATAACTAAACAACACGGGTAATTTGAAAAGCAATTTTAATTTCAGAAAGTTTTTAAGCGGCAAGCTTTCATGACCAAGTCCTTAGTAAAGTCACTAAGCTATCGAGCTTGGTTTTTTACCCTCCCGATTCTTTTATAAAATTATGTTTTCTCTAAACCAATCAATACTAAACCATATTCATTTAATACTGATCCTTGATTAGAGTTTAAAGAAAAACATTTTTTTAACTTCAAAAGATTAGGAGTCGCTACCTGACCAAAGTCAGGAAAAAGAGTTAAGTTATAACCAATTGGGTGAATTGGTTATAACTTAGCTACCAGTCTATCGATTAAAAAAAAAATTTATAAAATAGTTTTTTTTTTTTTTTTTTGAAAACTAGAGATTGAGGTCCGAGGGCTAATTTATTAAACCCTAAACAAGTACCACTTTTTAACTGTCCGAATTTAACTTCGCTTTTCAAATATACCCTTTCTAATTTCTAAAACAACTAATAATACACACGACTAAATTAATAAATGTACATAAACATCTAAAAATGGAAAAAATAAAAATTTCCATATTTTAAGTTCCTGCGTACTGACGTACGGTGCCTACGTACTTGCTACTAAGGATTAGACTCCTATAGTTCGTTCACTAAAAACATAGCGGGTTGATTAATTTTAATTTTTGAAAATTTGTCGGGTTTTTCATTTTTACCTATTTTGATTATTTGATGAAATTTCCTAAAGGGTCTTAAATTGGATTTTAATTTTGAAAACTCTAGAATGGTCCTAATTTTAAAAGGATTTGTTTATTTTTATTTCTTTTTTGAAAATTCAAATTTCTAAGTGATAAAACAAATTTCATTATTTTTTATTTGTTTATTATTATTTATCTATTACTTTATCTATTTCTATTATGCTTAAAATAAATAAATAAATAAAAACTAAACTATATATTTTTCTTTTTTTTTTCTTTCTTTTTTGGTTTTCTTCTTTTTCTTTTTCTTTTCTTTTTCCCCTTTTTATTTCCTACTTTTTTTTATTTACAAATCATTTAAAATAAATAATAATAATAAAAAAAGAAAACAGCCTTAAGTGACTCACAAGTTGGACCAAATTGGGAAAGGGTGTGGGTCGGACTGGGGACATGTGAGTCTCGAGTTGATTGGTCTAGGTCGGGCTTTGGGTTGGTTATGAATCTGAGTCGAGATGAACAACTAACGAGAAGGGTACTTCTAGGATGTTTCAAGCTGATTTTTGCACAAGTGAGGGAGGTTTTGTGTCAATCTTATTGGCAAAGGGGGGTGTAGGGATGATGCCTTAGCCTAACTCGACCATCAGTAGTGGCCAATGGTGTTCGATGCAGTGTAGATCACATGTTCATGTGCAGGTATGGTTTGGTATGGGTTGTTGTTGTTGCTCATGGGTTTGGGTCAAGAGAAAGAGGGAGTACAGGTCAGTAGGTAGCATCGTGTGGTGATTTTGATAGCGTATGTAGGGGGTAGTTTGTGCAACTATTTGTATGCTTAGCCATGAGAGAGAGAGAAGAAGGGGGTTTGATGGTGGTTCAATTTTTAGAGTGGTCAATGGGTATCGGTGGAGGATGGTGAGATCGAGAGAGGATGTGTAAACCCCTAAAATTTTCGATCTAGCTTCTGAAATAGACTTAACTATGTTAGACAATTTAGGAGTTGACAAGGCTAATGAAAGTGAAAACCCTAAAAGAATCAGTCAGTTGTGTAAGAAACTTATCTACCCTAAATGCATCTAAATGCTAAAGATTCCATTCAAAAGTGATAGAAACCCTAAAATGATTACTTTAAAGACATATGTGCACTAGTTCATCATAATATACGCTAAAGCCCTAATTGATAATATAACCCTCATATTTTTCCAAATCATTAGTAAAAGGTTAGAGATGACTTTCAATCATACATATATGTTTTGAATCCTCAAGTAGTCCTTTAGAAACTAAGATAATGAATCGTAGATTACATTTATTTCTTCAGTATATGATTAAGATAGTATTACATAGAGTTAGGGGTATAGTTGAAGATTAAGTTAAATGTAGTGAACCTTAATACTCTAATTAGTACTTTTTGCATTGGTTATACAAAGTAGTTTACCAAATGATGTTTATAGGTTATAAATATCTAAAGTAAGACCTCATCATCTATTTTTACTAATCAATTCACCAAATACCTCATTTCCTCTTATTTCCTTAATTTTTCCCTTAATTTCCTTTAATTACTACATTATGTGTATAAAATTACATATGCTTAAGGAAAGTTGACCAAGTCAACACATGTTGACTAAAGTCAACAATTTGAAAAGTCAACAAAAGATACTAATGCATAAAGAAAATATCTACACTTCTAATGATGGCTTTTCTTTCCTTTTCTCTTGATTTTTCTTTTCTTTTCTCCTCTCCTTCTTTAATTGCCATCCACTTATTCCTCTTCTAGACCCCACCATTTGTTTTGTTGCATAATCAAAACAAAGAAAAAGAAACAAAACAACAAGGTCCCTCCATTGCCGTGAGCTTTCCTTCCCCATTTCACTTTCATCACTTCTCTTTTTGTCTCCTTAATTCCAACACAAACTAAGGTATGTACTTAAGTTACTTTACGTTGCTTTATATTTTTCATTAGTTAGGTAATTAGGTAGATTAGAGAAGTAGACATGTGTTAAGTATGATCTTGAAGAAGAGGGCATAAAGTTCCCATCTTTAAGTGTAGGAAGTTAGGAATCATGAAGAAGAAGAAAGGAAGACATGAGTATATGCTCATAAGTATGTGTACATAAGGGAATACTAAAAGAATCCAAGTATGGGAATCTTTGTACATGGGTATTTGCCATGTACATAACCTAAATTAAGACAAAACCTAACTATACATACCTATACTATACTAAATACATACTTAAAAACACAAAAGAATGATATTAGGAGGATTTTCTTAAGGGAAAGATTAGGCATACGAAATTGTACAAAAATACGTATATGACTGTATAGGCATATGAGTATGTATACAAGTATAAATACGGTATAAGTATACTCATATACATATAAGTATAGTAAAGGTATATGTACATAAGGGGTGAAGTGAAATGTACATAAGACATTTATACATGACATAAGCATGAGGTGAGGCTTATGTAATCAAATGATGAAGTAAGTGATGATGTAATCACATGATGACATAAGTCATGACATAAGCAATACATAAGCAATGACATAAGCAAATGATGATGTAAGCGATGACATACGCATAGATTATAAAATAAGAAAATAAGAAGAGTGAAGAGTGTATAATAATTAGGTACCTAAACTAGTAAAACCTAATACACTTTCTAAATTGGATTATACTTAATTAAGTACATGAATTAGTAATAGCAAAGTAAAATCCTCTAAGTATAAGAATTTAAGGGTTAACTAAATCATTAAGTATAAACAAAAGATATAAATATATGTAATAAGAGTACTTAAGTTTTCATAGTTAAAATTTCTCTAAATTTAGTTCATATCATAAAACATGGGTCATAACGTCCAAAATGGACATTACTGTGTGAACGTCGGTCAAAAAACGATGAAAAATGACTATAAATCATAAATAATAGAAATAAAACGAAAAAGTTACAGATGATTAAGAATAAGGTCTAACTGGATAAAAGTTGGTGGTAGTTTAAGTATAATTAGGTACTTACATGTTTAGAATTATTAGTTCATTCAAGTACTTACTAATGTTATCAAATCACAATGATCAAGTGATCCTGAGGTGAGCGAGGATCTCCCGATCGATTACTACGATTAGGGCGAGTTGCCATGGCCGAGTGAGTATTTACCTTATGATTCCATGCTTGTTTGTGATTGTAGATAATGGACTTAGATATTATTGTTAATTGACTATTGTGTGGGGGTTTGGGAAACGCTTGTGTATGATATTGTATGTTGAAAGGTGAAATTATCTTAAGTATAGAGAATGCTTTGTTTGTTGCGTGGTAGTATAGAAAATGATTGTGTGTACTATTAGATGGTTACAGCATAATTTGAACTTAAGTATACTCGGCTTATAAAAAGAAACTGGAACATGCATTAACATGCATTGCATAAATACAATTTCGGCCGTCACATCACACGGAGGTAAAGAGAGGCCATTTGGGGGTTGTTATTATTCATTTATTGGTTCTATAGGGTGCACTTGTACAAGATGACCTTACCCTAGCCCGTGGGAACACTAGGTGTTGGAGGCGCCAACCGCCTGGTTAAGGGTCGAGTCTAAAGGCCTCTGTTTAGGGGTGAGTGTGGACTACGAGGCCCCACTTACGATTATACTACAACTTGGTTTTTATGAAAATAAAAGAATTATTTGATTTGAATACGGAGCGTAGAGTTCCGTAGTAAAGTAAGTTCTAGTATAATACCCGAATCTGATTGGTGCTATGTATACTCCAACCCTGACTTCGGAGGGCGTTAAATCTGAGTTACGTGTGTGAACTAGTTAATTATACGTATTGTTTGCCATTCTGGTTGATCATTCATTCATATGTGTGAATATAATGTACTATAACTTGCTTGTGGTGTGGCTGAGGGTTTTGCTCACTAAGGTTAGGCTTACACCCCTTTAAACTTTTGTTGCAGGATAGCTTGTTCGTAGAAGATGGCTGAGGGATGCCACAGGTTAGCTTGGGGACTTGGGCAAGAGCGAGCTGTCCTGTGTAATGAGAGAGAACAGTTGATGTAGACCTTTACTCATGTACTTTTGTTTTACTAGTATTGTAGACTTAGCTGTACACCATTACTATATAATATATAAGCTTTGTAGTTCAAATTCTATATAAATATGTTAATGTGATGGTATCATGTGAATCTGTGTGTTCTTGGGAAACTAGTGGTTGTGGAGCCTTGTATATTGTGTGAAGAGTTCTTGATTGGAAGGGTAACCAATCAGGGGTTCTTTGTACAATATACGGCGTTTGCCACGACTAGGTCGTCCTCAGTTCGTGATAGGATGGGCTATGGAGGACAGTGCCTTGCGTAGGTTGTTAACTCGGTAGGTGCGGTAGTATGGTGGTTTGGTCTTTGGTGGAGGATAGTAGGTCGCAGGTTGTAGTGGTTGGTATGCTATGGTGTACTGTGGATCGTGTGTGCAGGAGACATGTAGGGGATGAGTTGGGTGTATACTGTATCGCCTTGCTGTGCGTATGGGGTTGTAGAGGTTGTATGAGGGATAGAGGTAATGGAGAGAGAGAGAGAGAGACCTAAAGCCAAAACTGAGAGAGAGAGTGTGAAGTAGAGAGAGAGAGAGACTAAGTTTTCCGAGAAAGAGAGGATGTATGGTCTGTATTTGAAGAAGTAGACCCCCTATACCCCTTGTGCCTTTTGTATGTGCTCCTTTTTAAAAAAAAAAATGAATTCCTCCTGTTTCGAGGAAGTTCATGGAAGGATTCTCTTATGTAATCAAGCATAAGAAGGGTAGTGTGTATGTGGTCACTGATGCTCATCCATGGTGGCATGTTTTGGTGACCACTCTATAGGCAAAATTGTTGGGGTTTTCTCTCATTGTCAAGCAGTACACTTAAGACCTACACTTCAGCCTTATTCTTGAGCAGTGTTAAGAAGGAATTACTATTGGAGGATATTACTTGAAGGATGGATACCTATTCAAGGACAAGAGGTTGTGCATACTTAACTGTTTTATGTAAGAACTATTGATTGGGGAAGCTCATAGTTATGGATTGTTTAGGCACTTTAGTGGGACCAAAACAACAGACCTATTCAAAGAGAACATCTATTCGCTAAGGATGGCAAAGGATGTCTATAAGGTCATTGATAGTTCTGATGAGTGTAAGAGTGTGAAAGGAAGGAAAGGACCATATGGAAACTATATGATTTTACCAACACTAACCTCATGTTAGGTTGACCTTGGCATGGACTTTGTTGTAGGGTTGCCTTAGACATCTAAAGGATAGGATTTGGTCCTTGTAGTCGTAGATTGCTTTAGTAAAATGGTACACTTCATTCCATGCCTTCTAATTAACGACAATTTATTTATTATTGATTTGTTTCGCAGGAGATTATTTACCTCCATAGAGTTCCTAAGTCTATCATATTAGATTAGGATACGAAATTATTGAGCTATTTTTAGAAGATACTTGGCACCAAGCTTATATTCAGCTCAAGTAATCACTCTTAGAATAATAGCTAAATCGAGGTGGTGTGCTAGGTACCTTACTCTTAGTTATTGTAGGGAAGAACTTGAAGGATTAGGAATTGTGCTTATCTATTGTAGAATTTGCCTGTAATTGAACTACCTATAGTAGCATTAGGAAGGGCCCCTTTGAGGTCGTTTATGGCCTTAACCTAACTATCCTACTTGATTTGATAGGTACCCCCGAAGTTGCAGATGAAATCCAGTCCAGAGTTGACTAAGCTCAAGAACTACAAAAGCTACATTAGTATGTGCTTAAGAAGATCGCTAAGTTCAATGAACAGTTGCAAGAGGTAAGTAACCATGGATGCTAAGCTATTTCCTTTAATCTAAGTGACCCCGTATGGATCCACCTTAGCTAAGAAAGGTTTTTGTACCTTAGGAAGAACAAGTTGTCTCCCCGAGCTAATGGCCTCTTCAAGGTCTTAATGAAGATCAATTGTAACGCTTACTAAGTTGAGCTACTAGAAAAGTATGGTTTCTCTTCCACCATTAATGTATCAGACTTGATCCTTCACCATTCAGATAAAGTAGAAGCATTGATTGTGATGTGTGTTTAGGGTCAGACATACGGAGAAACACTATAGTGAAGCGAGTAGAAAAGAAAACAAAGAAAAAGCTATCAATGGATATGACATATCAACTGATCTTGCCACTATTCTTTACTAAAGGGAATAGATAAGAGTTAAAGGGTAATGAGAATACTAGGGTTGCTCAAGGGAAACTTGATTAAATTTTGATTTTTTTTTTTATTAATTGTTTGCATACAATTACGTAGGGGTTTATATACCCATCCACTAGGCTTAATTTACATGTATGGAAAGAGAAAAGGGTACTCTTACAATCAAGTTATGTAATACATACTAAAAAGGGTAAAAGAGACAAAGAATATTTAGTACAAAAAGTAAAGAATCCTTTTGAAATGTCGTGCTAGAATACATGTTTCACTCGGTGGTTGGATGTTAGAAATATGGTATAAAGTATATGAGAAAAAGAATTTACAGTCAAAGGCTAACTTGATCTAGATAAGGTTGAGGCCCAATCAATCTCGCTGTAAGGTAGTCAACTGGGGTTAGGGTTGGACATCTGTTGTCGATTTGGGAGCTTGGCTCAGATAGTCTTGGGATAGTTTGCTCAAATATTCTATCATAGCACAGTTGTTTGGTAAGTTTGGTGCATATGAAGGCTTGGCAATTAGGTCGGTAGAAAAGGGAAACATAGAGGTCGAGATAGAAATTTCTATCTTGGATAGAGCTTCGAGCTAATATTCTTTGAGTGAGTCCTTAGAGTCTTCTAGCTTGGCTTTGTATGATCAGTCTAGGGGGTTGACTCTTATCATCTACCTGAGGTTTGAAAAGATTTGTCCTCAAATTTGAAGTGGTCTTTAGCTCTTCTGTTGGGACACTTGTGGGGTCTTCTACTGGTTAGTGAGCAATCAGGTTGAACGCATTGAAAGTGGGGGAGATATTGTAGTCATTAGGTAACTCAATCTAGTAGGCGTTTTGGTCAAACTTCCTCAGGACCTTGAATGGATCATTAGCTTAAGGAGATAGCTTGCCTTGTCTCAAGCGTAGGAATTGTTCTTGGCTAAGGTATATCTATTCTAAGTTTCCTAACTGAAAAGAAATAGCTTGGCAGCCTCGACTACCAATCTCTTGTTGTCTCTGATTGAATTTGGCAATCATTCTAGTTACAGATTGGTGTAGTTCTTACAATTCTTGAGCTTGATCAACTCTTGATTGACTCTCTTCAATAGTTGTAGAGGTATTGATCATATCTATGGGGATTTGAGGCCATAAATGACCTCGAATGGGGTCTTCCTAGTGGTGCTATAGGCAATTTAGTTATATACGAATTCCATAACAGGTAGACACAGATTCTAGTCCCTTAAGTTCTTTCCCATGACACCTTTGAGTAAGTTTCCTAGTGTTTTGTTCACCACTTCAGTTTGGCCATCAGTATGAGGGTAGTTATTGGAGCTGAACATAAGTTTGGCTCCAAGTCTTCTCCATAGAGTCTTCTAGAAATAGCTTAAGAATTTTTTGTCCCGATTTGAAACGATGGTCTTTGGTACTCCATGTAGTTAGACAACTACCTACAAAAATAAATTAGCAATATATAAAGCATCATTAGTTCGATGGCATGAGATGAAGTGTGCCATTTTGCTGAAGCAATCTACTACAACAATATAGAATCTTTTCCTCTTGATGTCTAGGGCAACTCTAGGACAAAGTCCATGTTGAGGTCGGCCTAAGGTAAGGTTGGTGTTGGTAGGGACATGTATTCTCCATAGGGCTCTATCTTCCCCTTAGCTCGCTTGCAAACTTTACAACTACCAACTATCTTATGGATATCTTTGGTCAAACCAAGCTAATAAAAGTTTTCCTTCAATAGATTAGCCATCTTGGTCTCTCTAAAGTGACCAAATAATCCATTATTATGAGCTTCCCTGACCAATAGCTCATGCGTGGAACAATTTGGTATATACAGCCTTTAGTCCTTGAATAAATAGCCATCCTTAAGATAATATCCTCTAACAACTACTCCTTCTTAGTACTACTTAACAAATGGGACCGAAATGAGGGTCATTAGCATATTGTTCGGTGATAAGTGAAACTCTTAGTAATTTTGCTTGCAAAGTGGTTAACAAGGTTTGTTAATGTGACAGAGTATTGGCGACCACATTTATGCTCCTTGCTTATGTCGGATCACATACAAAAATCCTTCTATAAACTTCAACCACTTAGCTTGTCTCTTTTAAAGTTTGTTTTGACTCCTAAAATGCTTTAGAGACTTATGGTCTATGTAAATAACAAACACTCATAGCAGTAAATAGTGTTGCCAAATAGTAAGGGCTTAAAAAAGAGAGTATTACTCTTTCTCGTACATAGAGTAGTTTAGGGCAGCACCACTAAGCTTCTCACTAGGGTAGGTGATGGGTCATTGTTCCTACATTAAGATGGCGCCAATTTTAATGCTTGATACATCACATTCCAGTTCAAAGGGTTTGTTAAAATCGGATAGTGATACGATAAGGGCGGAGGTGAGCTTCTTCTTGATCTCCCTGAAGCTCTATTTAGCTTGGTTGTTCCATCTAAATCTATCACTCTTCTTTGTTAGCTTGGTTAAGGGGGCGGCTTTGGTACTGAAGTTTTTAATAAATCACCTATAGAAAGTAGCTAAGCCATGAAAACTTTGAACTTTAATGACATTTTTCTGTGTCGACCATTCCAGAGTAGTACAAATCTTCTCCTCATTTGCTGGATTCCTTCCCTTGACACTACAAACCTAAGAAAAATCACTTCACCTTGGTAGAATGTACATTTCTTCAAATTTCCAAATAACTTCTCGGTTTGTAAAATGTCAAAAATTGCTCGGAGATGTTGAACATGGTTGTTTAGGTTGACATTGTATTCTAATATGTCATCAAAGTACATGACCACACATCTTCTGATTAGAGGGCGTATCACATGGTTTATTAACCTCATGAATGTGCTTGGTGCATTAGTTAGTCTAAACGGCATAACCAATGATTTATAGAGACCATGTCTAGTTTTAAAGACAGTTTTCCACTCATCACCTGATCTTATGCGAATTTGGTGGTAATCACTTCATAGATCAATCTTTGAAAATATTTTGATGCCATAGAGCTCATCCAACATGTCATCGAGCTTTGGTATTGGGCACCTATATTTGATAGTGATTTGATTAATTGTTCAGCTATTGATGTACATACGCTATGAACCATCCTTCTTTAGGATTAGCTGAGCTGGTATAGCATAAGGGCTTATGCTCTCCCTCACATATCCTTGTTTTATAAGTTCATCCACCTATCTTTTCAGCTCAGTAGCTTGCTTAAGGTTCATTCTATATGTAGGTCGGTTTGGCAAGGCAGTGCTTAGCTATAGGTCAATACAGTGCTCTATGCCTTGGATTGGGGATAGTCCCTTAGGTAGCTCCTTAGGAAATAGGTTAATAAGCTCATCAATTAGCCTTTGAATTTCATCTACAACATCCTTTAGATCTCTCATCTCCAGCAATCTTCTAATCAATAGAAACATAAGCTCTTTGGCCTTCTCAACAGCTTGGAGCCCTCTTCGGCTCATTACCAAGGCCTTCTTCTTACTAGCTCAGGTAAGCTAATTATGGGTCTCGTTTACTTGGGATGGGGTCATGAGTTATAGCATAATCTTCTTTCCAAAAAGCATAGGTTTTCTTATATCCGTTGTGAGTAACAGATCAGTCGAACAACCAAGGTCTTCTAAGTAATAGATGTAAAGCTCCCATGGGGACAATATCGCACATTACCTCATCCTTATATACATTTCCAAAATTGAACGATATGGTTACTTGTTCAGTCATGTGCAAAGCACCCTTATCATGAAGCTAATGTAGCTTATAATGTTGGGGATGCTTTGAGGTTGGTAGACTTAGCCACTACATAAAGGATTATGCTACCACATTGGTACAACTTCCTCTGTCTACCATGATGGTGCACAATTTTCCTTTGATTGTACATTTAATATGGAACAAACTTTCTCTCTGATCTTCCTTGGAGTTCAATAGGGAACTTACTACTCGTCTTAAGACTAAGGCCATTACTTCTCCCTAGTTAGCATAAACACAGGTCTCTTCTTCCTTCTTAGCTTTAGCTTTTTCAACATCCTTCTCCTCCTCGAACTTGCTCTCGTTAGTGCTATCTACTATATCTCCTCGGAGCACCATGATATGTCGATTTAGACACTTAATAGCCATCTGTCTAAAGCTTAAGCATTTAAAGCACTTCACCTCATTGGTCTTCTGTCCAGAGGTTTGTCCTCTTTCATATGTTCTAAGGGTTGACTTGGCTTAGGTTTGGTTTGTTGTCCTATTTGACCCTACTGACCTGTTCACCTATTGTTAGGTCAGTCATTCATTTCCTTGGCTTGGTATGGCCTCCTCGGCTCAACTTGGATAGGTTAATGCAGAGTAGGGGCTCAGGAAAATGTTGGCTTAAGTCAACTCAGAGAACTTCTCCTCTATTATTCGACCCTCTATGCTATCTTAATTGCCTCTTCTAAGGTATAAAACCTTTTCACTTCAATGATGTCCCAAATCTCATATTTGAGCCCAAAAATTAACCTTGATACTATGTGGCCCTTTGGTTCTTTCACGTCAACTTAAATCATAAGCATTTGGAATTCTCTTACATAGTCATCAACAGATTAGCCTCCTTGGCAAAGTTCCTACAACTTTGCAAATGTATCTTATAAGTAAGTCTCAGGTACGAATCTACGCCTTAACAACCTTTTCATCTCATCCCAAGTCCTTAATCCTTGTCTTCTATCCCTTGCTCTTGATGCATTCAAATTCTTCCACCACATTATGGCATACCTAGTAAACTTTACTGCAATAAGTCAGACCTTAACAGCGTTTGTATAACCATAACAGTCAAACACCTTTTTGACCTTCTCTTCCCACTCCAAATATTCATCTACATCTCCACTTCCACTGAAAAGTGAGATTTGGACTTTGACATTATCTAGTCCTTAAAGAGCTTAATGTCTGCATTCTTATGCTCAGTAATAATTAGCCTCTTCTTCTTCCTTTCCAAATTCTTCGACATCTATCTCCTCATCATTTTCCTCAATTTCTTCTAACTCCAATCTTCATCTAGCAGCTCTGTCAGGACCCTAAAGGGGGCCTAGTAGGATTACTTAAAATTTTCATAACATATGTGCACCCATGATATGAAAACTGCCTTGCAAGTCAGAGATTGCAAGACTCTAAGTCATTAATCACTAAGGTTACTGATTTTTAAGTAATCAATTTACCGTAGAATAAGTAATCAATTTACCGAAGAATACAAATATAAATAACTATAGGTATCTGTTATCCCACAGTTCCTCAGAATCACAGAGAATCGGTATCCCCTACCAAATAATAAGACAGGATTACCAACATTATAAAACTACAGGTAAAATTAAATTATATTAAATTCTAACATATGAATATTTTCTACAAAGAGTGTTTATGTATCACTAAAAAAAAATCTCAACTAATCCTAACACTAATGTACATATCTTGACCTCGCACTCAGCACTCGAGACATATCCCAATCCCATCGTACGTAAACCTGCAAAGAAAACTAAGGGGGAATGAGCATAAAACAGCTCAGTGAGTTCGTTCCTCACCACCACTGGTCAGGCAAGTTTTCACACATTATTATCACACATGCAAGCAAGCTATCTACATACATAATGAATGCAAGCATGATGAATGCAAACAACACATCCATAGGAGTCCAGAATTATGGAAGGTGTAGAATTATGTCGTCCACACTTCGATTATCCCCTGTACTTACCCGCACAGGGCACCTCAGCTTACTCGCAGAGGCTACCTAGGGGCACCACCCCACTAGGCAAAACTCGACTATTACCCTAGCCGAGAAAAGAGTTTCAATCTAAATAGGGGGAGTCCGAATTAGGACTATCCACCCTCTAAGGCCACTCGGGCACAAACATGCGAGTCCTCTCGCAACCAAAAATAACCAAGGCCTTTCAGGCATAATAAAGCGAGTCCTCTCGCTATCAAATGGAGAACCCATGCTAGCTTTGCCTTAACGTTAAAAATACTATTTATGGCTCCACAAGCCCTTACAGTGACCATGTGAAAATTTGTTTAAGGTTAGAAAAGCTTTTGCCAAAAATACTTTTCTTAAGATTTTTGCAAGGCTAGCACTCTCTATTCATACCTTTACCAAGTCATAGACATGCGACGAGTAGAACCAGTTATTTGGGTTAGACATTTATATTTATCAATTTAAAAAGGTGATCACACAGATGATGGCATACAAACAGAACAGTTATTCAAACATTCAAGTAATAGCAAACAACAAGACATCATAGAAATAATACGCACAAGCAAGTAGCAGGTCATCAGAATTCCCTCACCTGGATTATTGCTCATTCTCCAAGCCTTTAAGGTTTCCAAGACTCGATATCGAACGCCTAAATCAAAATGGTAAACCTTATAAGTGTTTTAAGAATTCAGACTCCTTAGTCAACTAAAAGTCTATTGCAGTTTATCTAGTTTCCTCCAATATAACCCGAGTATAGTGTGTATAGGGTTACCATACTCCATGAGATTAATAATAACTATTTTCTTATATTAGTAAGGTATGAGGCTCCTTATATGTATTTTGTAATATTTTTTTGTTCTAATTCCAATATTTGCAAACTTATAGTCGTTTTTCATCATTTTCCATCGTTTTCGAACGCATGTTCACACGGTAATGTTCGTTTTGGACATTAAGACCCGTGTTTTACGATATGGGCTAAATTTATTGACATTTTATCTTATTAAAGTTTAATTACTCCTATTGGCTAGTTTTATGTTCTATTTTAGCAGTTAATGATTTAATTAGCCATTTAGTCTTATACTTAGGGACTTTTACTTTGCTATTATTAATTTATGTACTTAATTAAGTATGATTCAATTTAGAAAGTGTATTAGGGTTTACTAATTTAGGATCTTAATTATGATACACTCTTCTTCTTTTCTTAGTTTATAATCTATGCTTATGTCATGCTTACATCATCATTTGCTTATGTCATTACTTATGTCATCTTTTGCTTATGTCATGGCTTATATCATCATGTGCTTACCTCATCACTCACCTCATCATTTAATTACCTAAGCTTCACCTCATGCTTATGTCATGTCTTAATGTCTTAAGTATACTTTAATTAAACTACTATGTACATATACCTTTACTATACTTATATGTATACTAGTATACTTAAACATATACTTATACATGTACTTATATTTATACCGTATTTATACATGTATACCTACTCATATACCTATACGGTTAGATACGTATTTTTATATAAAAATGCGTATGCCTAATCTTTTCCTTAAGAAAAGCTTCCTAATTCCATTCTTTTGTATTTTTATGTATGTATTTAGTGTAGTATACACATATGTAGCTAGATATGGTCTTAATTCAAGTTATGTACATGATAAATACTCATGTATAAAGGTTCACATACATGTATTCTTTTAGTATTCCCTTATGTGTACATACTTATAGACTTATACTCATGTCTTCCTTTCTTCTTCTTCACAATTCCTAATTCCTACACCTAAAGATGGGAACTTTGCTCCCTCTTCTTCAAGACAAAACTAAACACATAATTACTTATCTAATCTACCTAATTAACTAACTAATGAATAACATAAATCAACATAAAGTAAGTTAAGTACATACCTTTAGATGTATTGGATTTAAGGAGGCAAAAGGTGAAGTAATGAAAGTGAAAGGGAAGGGGAAAGCTCACGGCATGGAGGAGGATTTTTGTTTTGTTTCTTTTGTCTTTGTTTTGCTTATGGAAGAAGAAGAATGGTGGGGTCTACAAGGGAGATGTATGGACGGCAACAATTGAAGAGAAAGAGAAGAGAAAAAAATCAAAAGAGAAGATAAGAAAAGCCATCATGAAAGAGTAGATATTTTCTTAATCTTTTGGTCTTTTGTTGACTTTTCAAAGTGTTGACTTGGTCAACCCTTTGACTTTGGTCAACATGCATTATCTTGGTCAACATTCCTTAAGCTTATGTAATTTTGTACACATAATGTAGTAATTAAGGGAAATTAAGGGAAAAATGAAGGAAATGAGAAAAAATGAGGTATTTGATGAATTGATTAGTAAGAGTAGATGCTGAGATCTTACTTTGAGTATTTATAACCTATAAACATCATTTGGTAAACTACTTAGTGTAATTAAGATGAAAAATGTCATTTAGGGTATTAAGGTTTACTACATTTAACCTAATCTCCAACTATACCTCTAACTCTAAATAAGACTATCTTAATCATACACTTAATGTAATCTATGATTCATTATCTTAGTTTCTAAGGGATCGCTTAAGTATTCTAAATGTTTATGCATGATTGAGGGTTATCTTTAGTCGTTTACCGATGAAATGGCAAAATATGGAGGTTATATTATCATTTAGCGTTTTAGGGTAAATTCTGGTGAATTAGTACTTTTATATCCTTAAAGTTATAGTTTTAGGGTTCTTATTACTTTAAGGCACCATCTCTAATGTTTTTATACATTTAGGGTTTCATATATTCTTACGCGATTAAATTTTCGATTGTCATCTTAGGGTTTTGATGAGGTTCGAGGTTTTAGGGTCTTCGTATGTAGTTAGGGATTCAATTGATTATTTAAGGTTCTTCATATCCACTTTAGGTTTTGGATTGAGATTTTTATTGGTTTTAAATCTCATTGGCTCTTTTGAGTTTGGGAAATTATCTATAGTTTAGACGTTTGTTTCTATACTTAGCAAGCTAAATTCGTGGGGTTTACAAGCTCGGTTTGCAACTCCTCCAGCTTGTTGCGTAAATTAGGCAATTAGTTTGGCCACCTTAGCCATAACTGCTCAAATATTTTTAGGTAGGTTATGCAGTGGCATAGCTTAAGGTTGTTGTCTATTTACCTGTATCGCGGTAACCAGACTCTTAATAAGATTAGTGAGTCTATTAAGTTTATCATCAACTGACTTAGGACTGTTACTTCCATTTTGACTACGACCAGGTTAGGTACTACTGCTTCAGTCTCCAATAATACCTTGAATATTGGAGTTCGACATCATATAATACTTTCAAACAAATTAACAACACAATACACAGGAAAAACAATGCTATCATATTACTCAAAACTTTAACTAACATATTAACGACTTTAATACCCAATAATCACTCGAACAGGACATAAATGAACTTGCTTTGCTTTCGTAGTGAAAAATAAAGTAAGAATATAATAACAAAAATTTTCTTTTGCCAACAAAATAACCTCCACTACATAGCTCGCGAGCATACTGAAGCAGTTGTAGAAGGAACATAGCAGTCATAGATAGCAAACATGAACCAAAACTTCATTGCAACTTCACATATTCCCTCTTGGAATCGTGCTTTGATACCAATGAAGTTGATGCATGTCCAAGGTCGAATACATGGGGAAATACCATAATGAAGCAAATAGAAAAGAAAACAAAGAAAAAGTTAGCAAAGCTCGAGTAGCTATCAATGGATATGATACACCAATTGATCTTGCTTGGCCTATAATCTGCTGAATATGACTCACTGGTCCGAACTTAAGGGTCACTTGCCACTATTCCTTACTAAAGGAAATAGATAAAAGTTAAAGGGTAATGCGAACACTAGGGTTACTCAAGGGAAACTTGATTAAGTTTTGATTTTTCCTTTTTTTGGATTGATTGTCTATATACATTTAAGTGGGGATTTATATATTGTAGGCACCTAATTTTTGCCTCTCTTTTTATTTTTCAGATTAGGTTATAAGGTCCTAAACTAGAAAAAAAAAACACGAAAAATAGGAAATTAAAAAAACCCAAAAAATTAAGAAATTTAGAAAAGTCCAAAAAAATTTAAAATTAAGAAAAAGAACAAAAAAATAATAATAAATTTTAGAAAGAAACCTTAAAAGATAAAAAGTTTAGAAAATAATTTTTTAGAAAATTTAGAAAATTGAAAAATTACAAAAAAAAAAAAATAGAAAAGTCGAAAAAATAAAAGATTTTAGAAAATAACATGTTATTAGGTTAGATTTTAATTTTGGTTCAAAAGTTAGGCTGTTGAACTTAGGCTTAGATTTAAATTTAGCTTAGGCTGACCAAGTTCATATGTGCAATTTGATTGCACAAATGGATAAAGCACAAGTCAATGGCCGGACGGTTAAGCATATTGACATAACACTAGTATTGAGTATGAGGTCTTAGGTTTGAAGCTTAGCAAAGGCAGGGAGGCCTTTTTCTTATTTTTTGTTTTTAATCACATCAGAGATTGCTATGTGTCAAGATTTGAATGCACTACGTATCTTAACATGTGGCAGGACAGGATTGGATGACATGCTAACATGGCGCCAAGTGTCAGCTACATGGCATGCTGTGTTAGCTACATGGCATGCTATGTCAGCTATCGTGTGTCACGTAATGACACGTGGTACATTGGGGTTGGCCAATACGGTTGACATAGCGCTATGTTAGCCCATTTTTTCCCTCCCATTCTTTCCTTTTCCCTTTGTTTCCCTATCTTTCCCTCATTTTCTCTAGATTTCTAGCACTTTCCTCTTTCAATAGCTAACTTCAACACAATTTTTGAACCTTTTCTTGTTGCAATTTTACCAAATTAATGGCGAAATTGCAAACTAGACATAGCCCACTATGAATCTAGCCCTTTAACATGTCTAAATACAGTCAAAGGAGCATTCAATTTGAGCTCCAAAAATCGAAAAAACGCTGTTTTTCTAGGCGTTCTTCATTAATCCGATCTGAGCTTTCCATGTTTTCTAAGAACAATTTAAGTATAAGAGGAGCTTTAAGGAGTTCATACGAACGAAGACAACCAATAAAATCACTCAGCATAACCCCTCTCTCTCCCCGCGATCACTTTCTCTCTCTAACCTACTATCTCTCTCTTCAATTCTCTCTCCCCACTCCAACCCGAGTTGAACCACCACTCTAGGGAGACTACCTATGGCTTAGGCTCCTTAACCCAACTGCTTTCGACCTTCACCATGCCCTGTGGCATTGCCACCAACTCACAGTGACCCAAACCTTAACCGTTGCTCCTTTCTCTCCTCGAACCACCACCCTCAGCCATCTTCAACCTAAACTAACACTACGGTTACTCTCCCTATACCCTTAAACCCTTGAGCAATACCCCATTTGCACCCAGTTGCCATCACACCGGAGGAACAAATGCCACCACTAACTGCCACTTCCAAAACCACCCAAATGAGCTCTGTTAACTACGGCATTGAACAAACACCCCTAAACTTAATAAAAAACCTATGAAAATGTCTTTCCCCACTTAATTCAGTGTATGGATCAACTTGAAGTGCGTTTTGTTGCTGCTGTTGAAGAAGAGTTGAAGAAGACCCAACCTAGATCCGTGTAGTGACCCGAACCCGACTTGATGACTTGATCCGACCCGATTGACTCACCCAGGTCCAACCCACATGTCCAAATCTATCTAAAGCTTATTATTATTTTTTTTCCTTTTTTTGTTGTTTTATTTTATTTGTTTGTTTGTTTTACTTATTTATGTAAATGTAATCAAATTAAAAAAAGGAAGAAAAGAAAAAGAAGAAAAATAAGAAAAGAAAAGAAGAAAAAAAAGAAAAAAGTAATTTTGTTTTATTTTATTTTTACTATTTTAAATAAATAAGATATAGTAAGTAATAAATAAATTAAGTGATAAAATAAGATAAAGAAAAAAAAAATAAAATAAAAAAGAAAAAAAATAAGTAAAATAAGAATAAATAATTATTTTCATCATTTAGAAAAATTGATTTTCCAGAAAAATTAAAAAAAATATATATCAACCATTTTTCAAGTTAGGGCTTTTTTTAGATTTTCTAAAAATGAAAATTTCAATTTAGGATTTTCATTTTTAGAAATTTTCTCAAATAAATCAAATTCAACTAAAAATGTGAATTCAACATGTTTTCAAAATTAAAATCAATTTAACCTACTAAAGTTTTTATTAAAAGAACTACGTACATCTAATCTTAAATAATGGGTATGTAGGCACCTATATGGCAATGATAAAAATAAAAAATCTAATTTTCCTTTTTAGTTTAAATTACTTAAGTGATCTAATCAGAAGTAACTAATAATCGAGTTTTATCTTTTAAAATTAAAAGGTGATTTTTAAGTTTAATTTTAATTTTGGAAAGTTAATGATACTTGTAAGGGTTTAAAATTCCTAACCCCCGGATCCATGATCTTTAGTTTCAAAAAGCTATTTCAAAAATCGTTTTTTTTTTTCAACGAACTAGTAACTAAGTTATGACCAATCTACTCAATTGGTTATAACTTAACTGTTTTTCCCGACTTCGGTTGGGTGGTGACTCCAAAGTTATTTTAAAAAGAAATAGTCTTTTTTTAAACCTTAGTTGAGAATCAGTATTAAATGGATAGGGTTTAGTATTAATCGGTTTAGAGAAAACTTAATTTTTAAAGAACTGAGAGGGTAAAAATCCAAGCTCAATAGCTTGGCAACTCTACTAGAGGAGTCAAGAGGGTTAGCCATTCGATTTTCCAAAATTAAGGTTAATCTCTCAAAATCACCTTAAATGCAATTTATTTACTCTTTTTTTTTTTTTTATAATTGTACTAACATTTTTTTTTTGTAGGTTTGGTTTTATGTATTTAATTATTTTGAGGAGGGGATTTATTTTATTATATCATGAATGCATGATAGATATGGTTGAACCTGGGTTGTCTTAGGACATTAAGACGGGGAGCTATTATGTAAGTTTCAGCATGTAGTGGGGCAACCACTGTTCAAGGCCGATTAGGCTACCCCACTTAAACTTTGATGTGACTAAGGAACCATTTTTTCAAAAACGTATGAGGTCATAGAGTTTAAGAACTATTAGAACCCACCATTCTTGCATACATTTCATGAGGTCAATGGATAACTAACAAAGCGACAATGTTATATATAAGACAAAAAAAAGACAAATGATAAGATCCAAAGCTTCTTTCCCTGTACTCTTCCTAGAATTAATGTACAAAGGAAGTATTCTATATTTTCTTTTCATGAAATTAGTCTTTCCTTTGTAATTTATGTTTTTTTTGTAATATTTTAGAAATGGCCAGCTCATTTAACACCAAGGTTTTTGCCAAGGAGATTCATGTTCACAAACCTATAAACTCAAAGCCCATACTCAACTAGTGGTTTTAGACCTTCAGCCCAAGAGAACAACAGTTTAATACCAATAAAATTAGACCCATACTCTCACTAGCCAAAGTGGAGGTTAACATCACGTTAGTAAGGGCCTTAGTCAATTTTTGGGAGCCCAAAGAAGTGGCTTTTCAATTTGGATCACATTTAATCAGCCTAACTCTAGAAGAGTACACCTAATTGCTCTAAGCTCCTCCTTTGGATGAAATATATGTCTTAAAGCTCAGCTTCGACCCAACTTACATTTTTTCAAAATTCTTAAGGATCCGTAAGACTGAGATAAATGAAGCCTTAGATGATTGCAACAAATACGCCATTAAGATATGGGGTTTAGTCCATTGGTTCTAAAATGATCCCAACTCTAATAAATACGCTTTGTTTCTTGGAAATTGGAAAGAAAATCGAATCAAGGCCTATGTACTAGCAATATTCGCCACTATCTTGTTTCCAAGTAGGTCTTCTTTTATACACTTTAGGGTGATAGAGTTAGTGGCTCAATTCTGCGAAGGGAAGTCTTACATTCCTACCTTACTTGCTAAGCAAATTAGGAACCTTAATTTCCTTAAGAAAAGGGGCTGTAGAGATCTCAGGTCAAGCATGGCACTATTAATGGTATGGTTCGTCAATCACATCAAATGCTTTGGGTTAGACTTAATAAGGGGAGTGTTAGCTAATAAGATTGATCTTATTGATTCTTTCATTGATAAGATCAAATTGCTAGAAGATTTCCCTATCCTTCTCTGGATAGAGAATCTACTAGATTTCTGAGTAGAAGACATACTATGGACTATCAAGTGGAGCAATTATACTAAGGTCATAGTGATTTGTAAAAATTACCATACTGTGCCACTGATCGAAATGAGTTGGTGTACAGGCTGTTACCCAAAAAACATGGTAAGACAATTTAGAGGGATTTAGGACATAGTTCACAAACCTTCATTAGAGCCATTCAATCTTAATCTTGAAGAGCCTTACTTCACAGAAAAGGCATCCTAACTTCACAAGATCAAAGCTTGGTGGAACACCAAGACCGTAAGTCTAAACATTGATCTGAGTGAGTTCATAGGAGAAGTGGACAAACACCGAGTTACCAAAGTGTATTTATACAATCAACTTTACAAGGTAGGCAAAATGTAATATCAGGCACTAGAAGTCCTTCAACCTTCCCTTGTACACCCTAACTCTGAAATGGTAAGCTATATGGACCAAATGAAAGCTCGTATGGAGATCCTCTATGATGAAAAAGATAGATGGACAAACTTATGCCAAGAGTCAAGACAAAGGTCACACGCCCTTGAACACCAGTTGAAGATGGCCCAGAAGAAGATTTAAGAGTTTAAAGAAGCAATTAAGCATGACCGAAAGAAGAAGAAAATGCCATTTGGCCTACAGAAAAAAAGAAAATTAGTATAGATGAATTTGTACCTTTTCCTTTCTTTCATGTTATAAGACTCTAGGAATTCAAAGATAATAAATAACTTGCCGTTTTGTTAATTATTCGTCAATTCTCTCCTTTCCATCCGTATGGCTCATTTGCATTTTTTTTTTCAAAAATAAAAATATCCGTGTGCTAACTTGTTGAGAAGTTGTTTTATCTAGCTCGCCAAGATAGCTCCTAAACGTCAAACCCTCCAGAGAAGCCCTATCAAAACCCAATCTAAAACCAGAATGGCTAACTAAGGAAACGACAACACCAACACTAACAATGGCAATGTCAACCTCGAGGTTATCAATCTTAGTGAGCTAAGGTTCCAATCTTTGGAACGAATAGTGGGGAAGATTGCAGATCAATTGAGTTTTCTTGCTGATATCATCTCTTTGCTTAGGTCCATGGCTTTGTTAAATGAAGAATGTTCCAAAGCTCGATATGGAAAGAATGTTGCAGCTCCACCCTTCTAAGAAGCCTACCTTAAGGTCAATCAGGGCTTTGAATCCTTTGAAACAAAAGGGGTATTTCCAAAGGCCAACCCAACTTTTGAGCCAAATACTTACTCATTCCCGATCAACCTAAAGCCTAAAGCTAACTAGGACAGATTGAAAGAGCTTGAGAAGTGACTAACTAAACAAATTACAGAAAAAATGAAAATACTTGAGGAGTATGATGGATTTAAGCACGCTGGCATAACAAACTTCTCTACCTATGATTATGGAAGCTTCTTGGAAAAGTTCAAAGTACTTGACTTTGAAAAATACAACGGGACTGGATGCCCGAAGTTGCATACCCGGTTGTAAGTATGTAAGATGGGCAAGTATGTATAGTATGACCAGCTCATGGTCTAAACCATTTAAGACAGCCTGACTATCCCTGCTTTGACCTAGTACACTCAATTGGAGCTTAATCAAGTGAATACAGAGGAGAAGCTGGCCAAAGTATTCTACGAGCAATATAGATTTAACATCGAAGTGGTGCCAACAATGATGGATTTGGTTACCCTAAGGAAGAGGTACAATGAATCCTTTAAAGAATATGCTTAAAGTTTGGAGGTCCTTAGCTGCAAGGGTATTTACCCTTGTGACTGAGAAAGAGTTGACCACAACTTTTATTAACACTCTTAAGATGCCCTATTTTGCTCACCCGATTGGACAAGCCAATTTTAGCTTTGTAAAAGTAGTGGTAGTAAGGTATTGAATTGATAGTGCCATTTCCTCTAGCAAGCTACAAGAGACAGCAGATAGAAGACCAACCTCTACTAAATCCACCACCAGCAAGCCTAGAAAAGCTACTGTCAACATGGTCAACTTGAATGCGAGACCTAACTCCCGGGTTTCTTTTAAGACAAATCCCCTACCGACTTAACAACAGTATCTTCTAACTATAGGCTAGTAGAACTTGGAGATAGTTCACTAGAATACCCGTTTCACTTAGTCAGGTACTTGAAAAGTTAAGGGGAGATAATTTGCTCCATTCTAAGGCTCCTAGTGAAAGGTGTACGCCAAGTTTTTTTTTTTTTCTTTTTTATCCCAATGCAAGATACTAGTGTCATCTAAGGTAGGTGGGCCATTCACTGACTCATGCTGGAGGTCGAAAAAAAAAATCCAAGACTTGATTGATGAAGGTACAGTATAACTGGATTTTGTGGAGGCTCTTACTCTAAATGTTAACAACAACCCCTTACCAAACCTTAGGCCCATCATCAATATGATATCCGACTACTCAAAACCTACATCAACATGATCGCCCCCAACTAAGAACCTAAGGTTTATGGATTCTACGAAAAAGAAGTTCTACAAACTAAAAGGTACACCTTCCATGTGTCGTAGCCCCCGAAAATTATAAAGCTACCCCCTTCAACTACCAGGCGATAAACCAAGGGCAATGAAGCTCGCTTGTAGGGGGGATTACCCGCTCTAGTAGAATCTATAATCCAAAGGAAGAATTGAAAAAGAAAGTTATGTTGGAAATGCCAAGCACTGAACAAGTTGAGCATGAAGAAGGATTAACTACCTTCACCAAGATGATCAAGTCTAGAGAGTACAAATTATGGATGAACTCGCTAAGACTCTAGCATAAATATCCTTCATGAGTCTGTTGATGGCATTGGACCCACATTGAGAAGCTTTGTTCATAATGCTAAAGGAAGTTAAGCTCCTTCGTGAAATCCTAGTTCAAAGGATTAGCTCTATTACTAATTTCATCCTCACTATGGATTAAATTTCCTTCTTCGCCAAGGAACTAGGCGAGGAAGGTAACCAGCACACAAAGCCTTTAGTCATAATAGTGAGGATAAATAACATCATTACAATAAGAGTCCTCATTGACAATGGGTCATCTTTAAATGTCTATCCTTTGGCTACCCTAGATCTATTGGGTGCCGTTACAACTACTATCAAACCGAGTTCAACAACGGTAAGAGCTTTTGATGGATCCAGGAGAGAGGTAATAGGGGGGATTGACTTACCAGTCGAGATCGGCCCACAAACATTCAACATCCCATTCCAAGTTTTGGACATTCCTAGGACCTTCAATTTGTTATTAAGAAGGCTTTAGATACATTTAGTAGGGGCCATACCATCAACTCTTCACCAAAAAGTTAAGTTTATCTCCAACGACCAGGTCATCACAATTTTAGGTGACCAAGATTATGAAATTTATAAAGAGATGGCCATACCCTATATTGGTACAGAAGAATAAGAGGAATTTGGAATCCAAATGTTTTATGAGGTGTGTATGATCACCAATTAGTAGAAGGAAGAGAGGTCGAAATTCAAAGAAGGCTAGTTTGGAACCTATGGGATAGGATACATTCTAACCCCAGTGAAAGAGTTGCAAATAAATACAAACTAGGGGTAGAAAAGGTGATATTTTATATTACACTCCAATGACCTTCCTCCATTGTTAGAAACTTTCATCTAGGCCAAAGTACAGAACTCAAAGCCTATCAAAGGGGGCACCTCCAATAGAAATAAAAGGATTAGCCCCTTTGACAAGTCTCAGCACTTAAATAATTGGTTTTCTATCCCTATTAATAGTAATAATTCTTTCTTAGGGTAAAGGATGAATCATGATTCAGTATTTTATAGAATTTCGTAATAAATTACCTTTGTTCTTTAAACGATTGTGCTTGAAAGAAAGTTCCATTAAATAAAATGAAGTCTCTTTTCCCTTTACTCTTGCCTCACTTACACTCTCCCTTTTACATACTTTTCTTTTTCTCTAGATTCAATGATAATAAAGGCCGTGGATACCTCAAGTAGGTAGGTGATGAAAGTATTGATATCACTTTCAGCCTTACTGGGTTAATCATCAGGAGTGATGTCAATGACCATAATGACGTGTTAGAAAGCTGGCAAAAACATGAAAAGAGTAAAATTCCCATTGATAAGCCAACCGAGATAATTAATGTTGAGACTAATGACAACCCTAAGGTATTGAAAATTGTGGGAAATTTGAAAGAAGATCAAAAGGCAAAGATGATTACATTACTATCTGAATACTAAGATGTATTCGCATAGTCTTATGAAGACATGCTCGGATTAGATTCGTTGATCGTAGTCCATCGTTTACCTATACAAGAGGATATCAAACCTAAGAAACAAAAGTTAAGAAGATTTTGATCGAATGTTCTGTTGAAAATTAAGGAAGAAGTTAGAAAATTACTGGAGGTTGGTTTTATTGAGGTATCTTATTATCTCGAAGGGTAGCTAACATCGTGCTTGTAACAAAGAAGAATGAAAAAGTCAGAGTGTGTGTAGACTTTCGAGACGTTAATTAAGCAAACCCTAAAGATAATTTCCCTTTACTCCATATTGATGTCTTGGTCGATAATACAGTTGGAAACCATATTTTCTCTTTCATGGATAGATTTTCTAGGTGTAACCAAATTCGAATGGTTGAAGAAGATAAGGCTAAGATAACTTTCATCATAACTTTAGGTACGTTTTGCTACAAAGTGATGCCTTTTAGACTCAAAAATGCCGGAGCAACTTATCAAAAGGCCATGGTAGCAATCTTTCATGACATGATGCACAAAGAGATTAAAGTATATGTTGATGATATGATTGTTAAGTCTAAGGAAGGAGAAACTCATGTGGAAAGTCTGAGGTGATTGTTTAATAGGTTGAGAAAATTCTAACTGAAGCTCAACCTAGAGAAATGTTAACCTTAAAAGTACATTTCTCTAGGGGCATTGAAGTAGACCTTGATAAAGTCAAAGTGATAGTTGACCTGCCTTTGCCATGCATACTCAAAGAAACTAGAGGTTTGTTGGGTCATTTAAACAATGTAGCCCAGTTCATATCCCAACTCACAAACAAGTGCTATCCCTTATTTAAGTTGCTAGAAAAGAATGCCAAGATCAACTGGGACAAAGAATATGATCAAGCCTTTACATCAATCAAAGAATACCTCATGAGCCCTCCAATACTAAGAGCTCCAAAACCTGGGAAGCTGCTATTCCTATATTTGACAATATTACCAAAGTCCATGAGGTGCATGCTCGGCTAAAAAGATGAGGAAGGAAAGGAACAGGCCGTATACTACTTGAGCAAGAAATTTACTAAAGGGGAGTAGAGATATTAAGAAATTAAAAGAACCTATTGTGCTTTGGTCTGGGTAATACATCAGCTCAGACAATACATGCTTTACTGCCAGGTTAAGTTGCTGACTTAACACGATCCCTAAAGTACTTGGTAGACAAGCTGGCCTTAATTGGCAAAATCTCAAAATGGCAAATGTTGCTATTAGAGTTTGACATTACGTATGTGAACCAGAATTCGGTAAAAGGGCAAGCTCTAGCAAATCAATTAGCAGAAAATCCCTCCTATAGCACTCCTTAAGAGATATAAGTCAATTTCCCCGATGAGGATGTCTTAGTGGTTGAGGGAAACTTTGATAAAGGAGAAGATGACGAGCTACCAAAATACAAAATGTTCTTCGATGGTGCAGCCAACGTATCTGGGTATGGAATAGGGGCAATACTAATATCCCCTGAAGGTACTCAATACCCTATGGCTATAAGGCTCGTTTTCCCATACATTAATAATATCACTAAGTATGAAGCATGCATCATAGGACTCAAGATGACCCTAGATAAAGACATTCAAGAATTAGAAGTGTATAGGGACTCTTCACTCATTATTGGTGAAGCCTGGGGAGAGTATAAGACTAAAGATCTTAAACTGGTGCCTTATTAACGGCACTTAACTAAATTAGTGGAGAATTTCAAAGAAATCACCTTCAATCACGTACCAAGGACTCCAAATCAATTTGCTAATGCCTTAGCTACGCTAGCATCTATGATCTAGTTATTTGGTGGAGTCAAGATTCAACCTCTTACTATTGAAATTGAAGATAAGCCTGCCTTCTACTTAACAACTGAGGGTATGAACCACCAAAAACTGTGGTACCATGATGTTAAGATGTTCCTGCAATAAGGCACATACCTTGAAGAGGCCGAGAAAAAGGATAGAAAGATAATTAGGAGATTGGCCACTCAATTCTTAGTAAGCGAGTCCATCTTATATCGACACTCATTTGATGGTACACTCTTAAGGTATGTAGATGACAAAGAGGTTGAGAAGTTAATGAAAGAAGTACATAAAGGAGTATGTGGCCCTCACATGAATGGATACATGCTGGTGAAGAAAATTATGAGGCTAGGGTATTATTGGTCAACAATGGATAGTGATTACATCAAACATGTTAGGCATTGTCACCTATGCTAAGTTTACGCAAATAAGATAAAGGCCCCACCTTAGGAACTATACAACCTCTTAGCACTATGGCCTTTTTCAATATGGGGCATAGATATCATCGGCTTGATCACTCCAAAAGCATCCAATGGGCATTGCTTCATACTAGTTGCCATTGATTACTTCAGCAAATGAGTTGAGGCTTTGTCTTACTCGAACGTTACTAAAGGGGTTGTAGTTAAGTTCATCAAGAGAGACATTTTAGCCTGATACGGGACTCTAGAAACAATCATCACTGATAATGGTACCAATCTCAACAACAAGCTTATGTTAGAATTGTGCCAACAGTTTTGGATCATTCATAGGAACTCTACTCCTTATTGACTGCAAGTGAATAGAGCTATTGAAGCAACTAATAAAAAACCTCAAAAGAATTGATACGAGGCAAGTGCACCTATCAATTTTAATATAGCGGATGTGAGTCCGAGTCGATCCCTCAGAGATTTTGAGTACTAATATTAACCTTAGCTTTATTATCTAACTAGAAAATTGTGATAAATTGAATGAATTAAAAATACTGAAATTAACCATCTAAACTAATTATGAGACTTAATTAAGTAAATTAGAAAGCAATAAACTACGAATGACTTCAAGAAATTAATAACGTATTTAGGAATTATTTGCCCTAGTGTTTAACATGTGACCACTTAAAATATATTCAATTTAGTTTCTATTATTCTTGATTGGAGGGATTCACAATTAAAGCTAATATCTTTCTCAAGCATATTAACCCTAATTCTAAATTATTTACCAGAATCTCTTCACTTAGTAATATAACTTAGAATTGCATTAATGTATAATGAATTCCCATATAAACAATCAACTTTCCAGAAGAAACATGTATCTTATCTCTAAGTATACATGTAATTCTCTTCAATTATGCTAAGATCTAATTATGCATGCAGTTTCTCAATCAACATACATAATATCATATATTGATACTCTAGAATTATCAATTAACAATTAAACAACATAATTGAATCAAGAAAAGATAGAAACTTTATTGAAATTATAATTCAATCCAAGGGTTACATGAAACCCTAAGTTTCATAATCTTAAATACTTGAATTCTAAGCTATCATAACGAATCTAAAAACGAGTTCCATCAAAAACATAGAATAAAACATGGAAAACCCCTTTAATTGATGAACAATCTCTCTAATCTTGAAGTTGATGTTGTTCTCGCCTATTTCTTGATGTTCTCCTTAAGTCTCTTCTCTTCTCTTGTGTCTCTTCGTCCTCTCTTATGTTTCTCTTCTTTTGAAACCCTAACATATCCTTTTATATATGTATTACAAGGATTCTATTTTCGTCACCAGACACGGCCTGGGACATGGCCGTGTCCGCAGGTCATGTAACTTTCTGCACTAAGGCAAAATTTTCTACATAACTTCAAAACTTCATAACTTCTTCGTTTGAAGTCGGAATTGAGTGAAACTTGATTCCTTTTCTTCGTTTTCGATCCTAGAACGCGTTTAAACCATGAAATCAAAATTTTACTCAATTAAGTATCATTTTCTTTAAAGAAAACAAAAAATGTAAGGGAAATACTATAAAATCACCATATGAAATATGTTTAAAATCAGAGTTATCAAATTTCCCCACACTTGAGCATTTGTTTGTCCTCAAGCAAATTAATCAAAACCAAACTTTCGGGACAAGAAACGCTAATCAAAATTTATCACTATTTAAGAGAACCTGTGAACGAATACACTTGACTCGAAGAAAGGTAAGAAAATCATTCTCAACTAACTTGCAATAATAAAGTCAACCAATTTCATCTGACCATATTCGAATGCTCCAACAATACTTAATACTAGAGTTCACTAGTTAATTTATGAAAATCAAAGTTTCGCCGAGCCATTTAACAAAGATTCTTAAACTAAAAATTAGATTTAACATCTCGCCAACCGAGAAAGAGTCATAAAAATTTTATCCATTTGACTAAAGTGTATACAATTCTCTTTTCCATCTCACCAAGCACCATAATCTAAAACAAACACATTTTACATCCACTCATCCTCTAATCATCCCCCTAGTTCATTATTTAATGCATAGTCGTGTTGGTAGAGGGAAAGAATCTCGCTCTTCTGACGGACCAAGACCGATCCATACCAACTTATTTCTTATATTGATAGCGGGAAAGAACCTTGCTCTTCTGACGGACCAAGGCCGATCCATATCAATTTTTTCATTAAAATTGGCATTGGGACTCAATCTCGCTCTTCTGACGAACCAAGACAAATCCTTACCAATTTTTTCTATTCATACACTTATTATTACTTTTGACCTTTAATCATTATGATTTTTCAGGGGTTTCTCAAAAGAATAATTTCATTTGTTTGTTTGCTAAAAATTATAGGGCTCTTAAAAATTTCTAAGAGAAAGGTATACACAAAAGTAAATTTAAAAATAACCATGACTAACTCTCAACTAGTGATGTTGCTCCAATCTCAAGTCTTAAAATCCTAAGCTAAATAACTCGTAACTTTGCCTTCCAAAAATTTGACTAATCAATTCTAGTAAAGTATCATAAGATCAATAACGATCAACATGACATAGTTGATTTGGCTTAGTACCAATTAACCACCTATTGCAAATTAATTTAAAAATTAATTGGGTCAAATATGAATAATTGGTCTCCTAAACAGTAACAAATTCATATATATCCCTTCCCTACACTTAATAATGTACATTGTCCCCAATGTACCACGAAAAATCATAGCAGCACGAAAAAGCAGTACAGGAAAAAGGAAACATATGTACTGAAAAGAAACTAATACTTCCCTACCATTCGAAAAGAAGCGCAAAATGAAGAAGCATCATCATTATATATAGCGGAGTTCACAAGTCTTGATCAACAAAAGACAACACAAAAAATTTGGAACTAAGAAGAGGGATCAGAATCGGTCTCTTCAGCCTCCTCATCAGATGGTGCCTCAGCCATCGTAGCATCATCATCGTCATCATCGTCCTCATCATCCTCAACACTTTCTCCAGCCTCCTCGTCGTCACTACCCTCATCAGCCTCTTCTTCACTACTCTCATCATCCTCTTCCTTTTCCTCACTCTCCTCTTCATTAGTAGCCGACTCTTTCATTTTAAGAAATTCTTCCATTTTGTCCTGGCGGATATGAAGTTTATCCACACTCTCTCTTATATAATGAACCTCAGATAGCAACAAATCAAATTTATCTTCAAAGCTGGCTGAAGACGTTTGGCCCCGAGATGTGCTGCTGCGAGAATGTCGACCTTGACGTCTTGTTGGTAGGAGGTTCATAAGTTGGAATGAATTGAGATGCATAGGAGTAACTTGGCTAATGAAAGTAGGTGAGGGCCAAGCAACAACCTTAGTCCTCATAGCCTGCACTAGTAAGGTAATGTAAGGGTCACAGCAAATATGCCCTTTCTTCCGAGTAGTGGTGGCTGAAGAGTTCGGCGATTTTGATAGCGAGATTGATGGGATGTTTATGTATAACACTGTAGAGATAGAGGCAATCCTTGTTAGACACCACCCCGGTGCTAAGGCCTCGGCCAGTCAATGTATGGGAGAAGAGCCAATGAAGAACCCGATATTTAGGCCTGACTAATTGAGGCCTTACTCCTGGCTGGATCATAGGCATTGCCAACAGTAATCTCATTCCAAAATGACCCTGCCGTGACGCCACAGGGAAAACGATACGAGAGATGTTGGAATTCATCCGTCCGTATATATCGCTCTTCATATAAACCAAGATATCGGCCTAGGTGAGTAATGATCATGTGGAATGGATGGCCACTCAAGGTGAAGTGTAATTTACGTTTTGGGCCCATGCTAGTAGCACTTTCCTTATCAAGCTTATAAGTGCACAAAAATTCCAGGGTCAGCTCTTTATAAATTGGAGCTTCAAAGGATAACAAGCGCTCCCAAATGGTACCATCCAAAAGCTCCTTCATTTCGGTAGTGAGCTCTAATTGGGCGAGAACATCCCAATCCAGAGGAAGGGTCTCGCTAAAGGGTTTAGTCTGAAGTAATTGATAACGTTGCACTTAGTAGTCCTCCTTAAATTGGAGCATTGGGTGCTCCATTAGGGGAAGAGTAGCCAGTGGTTCAACTATTGCTCTGGATTGTGATGAAGAGGATGCCGCAAATTTGGATTTCTAGCGAACGAAAAGCTTAGCTCGACTTGCCATTTGAATACCTGAACAGAGTCAACAATCCAAATCAAATACGTACATCCGTATCGTACATAGTTGAAGAAAGTAGAAGAAAACAAGAGCAATAGGGAAGAATGTGAACAGAATGCTTATTGGGGCATTTCAACAAACATATGGAGTGCAGCTAGAAAACGAGTTGGTGGAAAAGAAATGAGTGGCAAACACTTCCAACGAATTCCACTACACAACAATTAACGGTGAAAAACAGGCATCTCAACATATAAAAGACACTAAATGACCCAGAATTGGTTTCTCCTATTGCTAACCCTAACTAACATGAATGAATAAAAATGAGCAAATTAACCAATAACATTCGGAATTGAGAGAACACAATGAAATCTAACTAGATGAGGCAGCATTATGGCATAGAAAATCAACAAACTCAAAGGAATGATGCATGGCATTTATAAATAATCAAAAGAAATCGGTAGGCCAAATGGAAAAAACAATATGCACAAGAGTAAGAATGCACATAACCCAACTGCTGAAGCATAAGGAAAAGAAAGGAAAATTAAGGAGGAAAACTTACTTGGATCAAAATGCGGAATGCAAGAATTGTGGAGAGAAGAGGGAGAATAAGAGAGAATATAAGAGAGATATGTTTGATTGTGAGTGTGTGAGAGGGTGTGTTTAATTTAAATTAACCGGTCGTGTGCAAAATCGTGTTATTTTGGGTCAACATGGGCTGGGACACGACAGTGTCCCTTGCCCGTGTAACTTTTTGTGCCCACACAGTGAAATCGAAATCTTGGCGGATACGGGCTGGGATACGACAGTGTCCCACGCCCGTGTAACTTTCTGTGGGTGAGCAATTTTGAAGGTCTGGATGGATATGGGTTGGGACATGATCGTGTCTCTCGCCCGTGTAAATTTTTTTTTTTTTTTTGTTGTTGAATTAAATTTAAAGATAAAGGAAAGTTAAAAATAATAAAACTAAAGAGAAAAAGCAAAAATAAAGCTAAAAGGGGAAAGGCTATGACGATAAATTGAAAGAAAATAAAAGAAGCAAAGCAAAGTTAGATAAAACGGAAAATAAAATGAAGAAAACTTAAAGAACTAAAGCATAAGCATAGTTAGACATGGGTTGCCTCCCAAGAAGCGCTTTAGTTAACGTTGATAGCTCGACGGGATACGTCTTCTCATGATTCTTCATCCAGGTAGAGATAGGACTCGTCCTGTATCTCGCTTTCGAACTCTCCATACGAGTGTAAATTTACCCTTAGGCCGTCGGCCTTGCCAATTCCATTTCATTGGTGTATAACTTCCATAGTTTCTCTCCTTATCATGCCACTTATCAAATTCATGTAGCCTAAACTTCTTCATCTTGTCCGCTTTTACCTTAGATGCGATTGTCATTGGAAGTTTTGAACTTTTCATCACAAAGGCATGTTCCAAATGATTTCTTGATAGTTTTGGTTCCAAAATTGGTGGCTTCTTTTTGAAGGATTTTAACCTAGGATCCTTTGACTTATGGAGTTGATCAACCCCCTTCTTGTCCACAATAGATTTATGAACTTTTATTTGAGTTATCATTTCTGCACAATTGGGGTTGGTCACCAAATCTTCATCTCCCTTTTGCAAGCAATAACTTGAGGAATCCTTGGCAAGCATTTCCTGCACACATGTAGATATAATAACATTAGTGGCATTAACATTGTGACGTATGTCCTTTAGGTCAAGAAATTTGTTCGTTGCCTCTGAAGTTTTAAAAACTATTTCATCATCCCCGACCTGTAATATCAACTTATGCTCACTAACATCAAAAACAGCCCTAGCAGTAGCTAGGAAGGGTTGACCTAAAATGGTTGGCACCTCAATATCTTCATCTATATCAAGTATAACGAAATCCACGGGAAAGATGAATTTGTCTACTTGCACTAAAACATCCTCTATGATGCCTCTAGGGTATGTGATAGACCTATCAGCTAATTAAAGACTCATGTGCATTGGTTTAGGTTCTCCTAACCCTAGCTTTTTGAACAATTTATATGGCATCAAATTTATACTAGCTCCTAAGTCTGCCAAAGCATTATCTACTAACAAATTGCCAAGTATACAAGGAATAGTGAAACTCCCTGGATCGTTTAATTTTTGTGCTAGCTTTTTCTGGAGAAGTGCCGAGCATTCCTCATTCAATGTGACGGTTGTAAGCTCCTCCAACTTCCTCTTATTCAATATAAAATCTTTTAGAAATTTCGCATACTTTAGCATCTGCAAGATAACATCAACAAGAGGTAAGTTAATGTGTAATTGTTTGAAAATATCAAGAAATTTACCAAATTCCTTATTCGGATCAGTGTAATTTTGCTTAAGGCGCTGTGGGTAAGGGATGGGAGGCTTGTACTCCTTCACTTTCGATGGTTCCGTACTTTCTTTTGATTTTAGTGGCTTTGCATCTTCCTTACAGTTGACTTCCACTTCTTTCTCAACTACTTCCTCACCATCCTTCTTCTCCACTTGTAGTTTTCTACCACTTCTCAAGGTCACAGCATTAACATGTTCCCTAAGATTAACCTCGGTATTCCCTGGGAGTGTTCCCTGTGGTCTTTCAGAGATTAGCTTTGCAAGTTGACCAATTTGGTTTTCAAGGTTGTGATTTGAAGCCTCTTAATTCCTCAATGATGATTCAACGTTGGATAAGCGAGCCTCATTGCCTTGAATATATTTTGTGAGAAGTTCTTCCACACTGGACTTCTTTTCTTGAGGAAGAAGAGGTAGGAATGGTCTTTGAAATCCAGGTGGGCCAAAGTTGGTTTTCTGCTAGCCTTGGTTTTGATTTCCCCTTGAGAAATTGGGGTGATTCCTCCATCCAGGATTATAAGTGTTGCTGTAAGGGTTATTTTGTTGCATGGGTAGATTTCCTAGATAATTTACCTGTTCCAATTGTTCTTGTGCCCCATACCCTTACATACCAAAATCACTTACATCCGATTGCACTTGTTGAGGGCCAACAGAGAGTGCATCAATCTTCTTACTCAATAGGTCCACCTTGGCTGCTAGAGTAGTGGTCAAGTCTACCTCATAAATTCCCATAGCCTTTTGCTTGGCTCTAGTGGTTTCCCACTGATAATTGTTCATCGCTATTCCTTCAATCAGGTTTTGTGCTTGCTTAGGTGTCTTTATGTTCAAAGTACCTCCTGCGGATGCATTAATCATCTGTCTAGTAGATAAATTGAGACCATTATAAAAGGTCTGAATCTGCATCCATAATGGAAGGCCATGACGTGGGCACCTCCTGAGCAAGTCCTTAAACTGCTCCCAAGTGTCATATAGCCTCTCCGCTTTCAATTGAGCAAAACAAGAAATATCATTCCGAAGTTTAGCTGTCTTTGCAGGTGGGAAATACTTCTCCAAAAATTTCTCTACCAATTCATTCCAAGTTGTGACTGAATTTCTTGGTAGGGAATTTGACCACTGTTTTGCTCTATCCCTTATGGAGAAAGGAAACAGCCGCAGTCGAATGGCATCATCCGTGGCTCCGTTGATTTTAAATGTATCATAAATCTCTAGAAAACTAGAGATGTGGGCAATAGGATCTTCATCTTGGAGACCATCAAACTGAACATATTGTTGCATCATTTGTATGATGTTAGGTGAAATTTGGAAGTTATTAGCCGCGACGGTTGGCCTTGCGATACTAGAGTTAGCTCCAATAAGTGTAGGCCTTGAATAATCGGACATGGTCCGATTTGCTTCATTCCTGTTGTTAGCCATGTGTGGTGGATCTTCCTGCTCGATGAATTAAGTGTTGGCCTCTTCACCTTCTTCCTTGATTTCAACGATTGACTTGTCGTCTATGGTCGCCACAACTTGTCTAGGTTGTGATCTCAAATTTTGAAGGGTAGTTCTCTCGATTTCAAGATCAAGTTCTACTAAATCTTCCGAGTTGCTTTGGGTCATGCACTACAAGGGCAATAAATAAAAAAATCAATTGCAGCTCTAGGTAATAAAAGTAAACAATGAAAACAAAAGAAAATAAAGAAAAAATGGTTAAAGTAATAAAGCAACTAGCGTTCTTAATATTGAAAATCCCCGGCAACGGTGCCAAAAACTTGATACGAGGCAAGTGCACCTATCAATTTTAATATAGCAGATGTGAGTCCGAGTCGATCCCTCAGAGATTTTGAGTACTAATATTAACCTTAGCTTTATTATCTAACGAGAAAATTGTGATAAATTGAATGAATTAAAAATACTGAAATTAACCATCTAAACTAATTATGAGACTTAATTAAGCAAATTAGAAAGCAATAAACTACGAACGACTTCAAGAAATTAATAATGTATTTAGGAATTATTTACCCTAGTGTTTAACATGTGACCACTTAAAATATATTCAATTTAGTTTCTATTATTCTTAACCGGAGAGATTCACAATTAAAGCTAATATCTTTTTCAAGCATGTTAACCCTAATTCTAAATTATTTACCGGAATCTCTTCACTTAGTAATATAACTTAGAATTGCATTAATGTATAATGAATTCCTATACAAACAATTAACTTTCCAGAAGAAACATGTATCTTATCTCTAAGTATACATGTAATTCTCTTCAATTATGCTAAGATCTAATTACGCATGCAATTTCTCAATCAACATGCATAATATCATATATTGATACTCTAGAATTATCAATCAACAATTAAACAACATAATTGAATCAAGAAAAGATAGAAACTTTATTGAAATTATAATTCAATCCAAGGGTTACATGAAACCCTAGGTTCCATAATCCTAAATACTTGAATTCTAAGCTATCATAACGAATCTAAAAATGAGTTCCATCAAAAACATAGAATAAAACATGGAAAACCCCTTTAATTGATGAACAATCTCTCTAATCTTGAAGTTGATGTTGTTCTCGCCTATTTCTTGATGTTCTCCTTAAGTCTCTTCTCTTCTCTTGTGTCTCTCCGTCCTCTCTTATGTTTCTCTTCATTTGAAACCCTAAGATATCCTTTTATATATGTATTACAAGGATTCTATTTTCGTTACCAGACACGGCCTAGGACATGGCCGTGTCTGCAGGTTGTGTAACTTTTTGCACTAAGGCAAAATTTTCTACATAACTTTAAAACTTCATAACTTCTTCGTTTGAACTCGGAATTGAGTGAAACTTGATTCCTTTTCTTCATTTTTGATCCTAGAACTCGTTTAAACCTTAAAATCAAAATTTTACTCAATTAAGTATCATTTTCTTTAAAGAAAACAAAAAAAATGTAAGGGAAATACTATAAAATCACCATATGAAATATGTTTAAAATCAGAGTTATCAAGAATCCTTGAAAAAATGGCTGTCACAAATAAGGACTGGCAGGAGATGTTACCATTCGCACTCATGGTCTATCAGACTTCCATTAGAACATCAATTGGGGCAACACTATACTCTTTGGTATATGGAATTGAAGCAGTATTACCAGTAGAAGTTAAGATCCTGTTGCTTAGGGTACTATTAGAAACTCAGTTAGACGAAGCCGATTGGATGAGAAAACGCATCGAACAGTTGAATCTGATTGACGAAAGGAGACTAACAGCCCTATATCATAATCAGTGTTATCAATAAAGGATGGCTTGGGCCTTCAATAGAAGGGTATGACCCCGAAACTTCAAAGAAGGAGATTTGGTGTTGGGAAAAGCTCTCCCTAATGCATAAGATTCTAGAGGAAAATTTGCTCCTAATTATGGAGGTCCTTATGTTGTGAATCGAGTATTATCAGGAGGGGCTTTGATTTTGTCCCTAATGGATGGTTCAGATTTAAGAGACCCTGTAAATGCCAACGCTATAAAATTGTACTATCCATAAGAAGTCAATGGAAATTTTACTCAAAACACAAAAATACCAGTCATTTTGAACATCATTGTGGTCTAATTTTCATTACCTATAAGCAAATTTGGTACCCTTAGCCGTTGTCGTTGTTGGAATAATCACCCTTTCCATGGAAAGGTCTAATTCCTTTACTCCATTTAATCAAACCCATACACTATAAACACGAGAGGAGTTAAGGAATGAGATATAGAACGTTGGTAATAAACAAAATTCTTTAAAATACTTTATTACAGATTAATCCCTCTTCGATGAGGAGTTTTATTGTCTGTTTTTCAGGGGAATGCGAAACCTGAGTAACCGATCATGACAGATGAGAGTAAGGCTTTTGGTTCATAAAAGTTCCAAATAGAAAAAAATAGTAGGTGGCTTTTTGTATCGGGTTAATTTCCATGATTTCTCCAAAAGAATCAGTGAAGTTTTAAATGTTTTGCATTAAGAGCATTTGGGTTGGTAACAAGAGACTAAAACATGAGTTAGTGATTGCTGATGGGGCTTTTCAAAAAGGTTTGACAGTTTTGGGCATTATTGATAAAGACCAAGTAAGTATTTCCACACAATGTTAGCATACCAATTTTTTAATCTTGCACTTGCATTTAAACTAGTTTTTTTTATTTTTTATTTACATCCAACAATCTTTTTGAACCAACCCATAAGGCATTCACTTTTTGAATTTAGTGTTTAGCCAACCTTCAAAGACATGATCCTAACTCAGTTCATCCTTCCAATCCATATAGCACATCCCCTCACCAAGTTTCTCTTAAGCAAGCCTATAGGGCACTTCCACTCTATTCACCAAAATTTTCTCAAGCGGGTCCATAGGGTACTTCCTTTCGCTAAGTTTTCCCTTCGCAAGCCCTTAAGGCACTTCTCTTCATCGGTTTCTTTTGACATTACACAAAGTTTAAGGTTTGCTAGTTCCCGAGAGACGCTCTCGCTTAGGTTAGTGAGCTTAGTGAGGTACGACTAGGTTTTAGATCAATCCCATTTTAGGGTTGCTAGTCCTTGAGAGATGCTCCCACCTAGGTTAGTAAGCCTAGTGAGGTACAATTAGGTTTTAGATTGATCTTAGTTTAAGGTTACTAGTCTTTGAGAGATGCTCTCGCCTAGGTTAATGAGCCTTGTGAGGCACAACCAGGTTACAAATTGACCTTAGTTTAAGGTTGCTAGTCTTTGAGAGATGCTTCTGCTTAGATTAATGAGCCTTATAAGGTACAACCAGGTTTTAGATCGATCTCAATTTAGGGTTACTATGCCCCAAAAATGCTCTCATCTAGGTTAGTGAGCCTTGTAAAGCATGACTAGGTTTTAGATCGTTCTAACATTAGGGTTGCTAGTCCTTGAGAGATGCTCCTGCCCATGTTAGTGAGCCTTGCAAGGTATGACCAGGTTTTTGATCAATTCTAGCATAGGTTCATTTGTCCCTTAAATATGCTCCAATGTAGGTTAGTAAGCCTAGTGAGGCATGATCAGGTTTCTTTCCTCATCCAAAGCGATTTTAGGATAGTTATAGTTGTTTTTCTTGAGGGAAAAAATAGTGTCTATTTTATCTTTGTAGCAAAGTTTTGCTCAAACTTTACCATAAAAAGGGGTAGTTGTAGATACCAAATTTTTACCCCCTTTTTATTTTTCAGATTAGGTTATAGGGTCTTAAATTAGAAAAAACACAAAAAATAGGAAATTAAAGAAAACCCAAAAAATTAAGAAATTTAGAAAAATAAAAAAAAAATTCAAAATTAAGAAAAAGCAAAAAAAAAAAAATGAAATTTTGGAAAGAAACCCTAAAAGATAAAAAATCTTAGAAAATAATTTTTTAAAAAAAATTTAGAAAATTGAAAAATTACAAAAAAATTAGAAAAGTTGAATAAAATAGAAAATTTTAGAAAATAACATGTTATAAGGATAGATTTTAATTTTGGTTCAGAAGTTGGGTCGTTGAACCTATGTTTAGATTTAAATCTAACCCAAGCTGATCGAGTCTATATGTGCAATTTAATTACACATATGGACAAAGCACAAGCTAATAGCCTGACGGTTAAGCATATGGACATAACACTAATATTGAGCATGAGGTCTTGAGTTCAAAGCTTAGCAAAGGCAGGAAGGCCTTTTTCTTATTTTTTGTTCACATCAAAGACTACTACGTGTTAGGATTTAATTGCACTACGTATCCTGACACGTGGCAAGATGGGATTGGACGACATGCTGATGAGGTGACACGTGGCATGCTACATCAACTGTTACGTGTTACGTAATGATACGTAGTACGTTAGGGTTGGTTGGCACGGTTGACGTAGTATCATGTCAGCCCATTTTTTCCTTCATCTTCTTTCCTTTTCCCTTCATTTTCCTCTCTTTCCCTTGTTTTTCTTCAAATTTCTAGCACTTTCCTCTTTGGATAGCCAACTTCAATACGATTTTTGAACCTTTTCTTATTGTAATTTTACCAAATCAATGGCGAAATTGCAAACTAGACAGCCTATTATGAATCCAGCCCTTTAACATGTCTAAATATAGTTAAAGGAACATTCAATTGGAGCTCTAAAAATTGGAAAAAAAGCTATTTTTCTAGGCATTCTTCATTAATCCGATCTAAGCTTTCCATGTTTTCTGAGAACAATTTAAGTATAAAAGGAGCTTCAAGGAGTTCTATGGATGGAGACAACCAACAGAATCACTTGACACAACCCGTGTCTCTCCCTATGATCACTTTCTCTAACCTACTCTCTCTCTCTTCAATTCTCTCTCCCCACTCCAACCCAAGCTGAACCACTACTCTAGGGAGACTACCCGTAGCTTAGGCTCCCTAACCCAATTACTCTCGACCTCTGTTGTGGTCTGTGCCATCACCACCAACTCGTAATGACCCAAACCCTGACCGTTGCCCCTCTTTCTCCTTAAACCAATACCTTCAGCCATCTTTGACCCAAACTAACACTACGGCCACTTTCCTTGTACCCTTAAACCCCCGAGCCAACACCCCATTCGCACCCAATTGCCACCACGCTGGAGGAACAAACACCACCATTAACCGCCACTTCCAAAACCACCCAAACGAGCTCCATTAACCACAGCATCGAATAAACACCCCTAAACCCAATAAAAAACCCATGAAAGCATCTTTCCCTGCTTAATTTAGTATGTGGATCGGCTTGAAGCATGTCTTGTTACTGATGTTGAAGAGGAGTTGAAGACGACTTGACCCGGATCAATACAGCAACCCGAACCCGACCCGATGACTCGATCTGACCCGACTGACTTGTCCAAGTTCGACTCGTGTGTCCAAATTTATCCGAAGCTTATTATTATTATTATTATTATTATTATTATTTTTCCTTTTTTTGTTGTTTTGTTTTGTTTATTTATTTGTTTTACTTATTTATGTAATGTAATCAAATAAAAAAAAGGAAGAAAAGAAAAAGAAATAGAAGAAAAAGAAGAAAAGAAAAGAAGAATAAAAAAGAAAAGAGTATTTTGTTTTATTTTATTTTTACTAGTTTAAATAAATAAGATATAGTAAGTAATAAATAAATTAAGTGATAAAATAGGGTAAAGAAAAAAAAATAAAAAAGGAAAAATAAGAATAAATAATTATTTTTATCACTTAGAAAAATTGATTTTCTAGAAAAATAAAAAAAATATATCAACCATTTTTCAAATTAAGGCCCTTTTTAGATTTTCCAAAATTGAAAATTTCAATTTAGGACTTTCATTTTTAGAAATTTCCTCAAATAAATCAAATTGAACTAAAAATGTGAATTCAACATTTTTTCAAAATTAAAATCAATTTAACCCACTAAAGTTTTTATTAAAAGAACTACGCACGTCTAATCTCGAATAACGGATATATAGATGCCTACAAGGGAATGATAAAAATAAAAAATCTAATTTTCCTTTTTAGTTTAAATTACTTAAGTGATCCAATTGGAAGTAACTAATAATCGAGTTTTATCTTTCAAAATTAAAAGGTGATTTTTAAGTTTAATTTAAATTTTAGAAAGTCAATGGTACTCTTAAGGGTTTAAAATTCCTAACCCTTGGATCCATGATCTCTGGTTTCAAAATGCTGTTTTGAAAATCGATTATTGTTTTTTTTTTTTTTTTGTGGACTAGTGGCTAAGTTATAACTAATCTACCCAATTGGTAATAACTTAACTGTTTTTCCCGACTCCGGTTAGGTGGCGACTCCATAGTTGTTTTAAAAAGAAACTGTTTTTCTTTAAACCCTAGTTGAAGATCAATATTAAACGAGTAGGGTTTAGTATTGATCGGTTTAGAGAAAACTTAATTTTTAAAGAACTAGGAGGGTGAAAATCGAGGCTCAACATATACACATCTACTAGGGTTACTTTACTTGTATGAAAAGATAAAAAGGGTATTCTTATAATTAGGTTATGCATTATATACTAGAAAGGGTAAAAGGGACAAATAATATTCAATATTGAAAGTAGATAATCCTTCTGGAATGTTGTGGTAGAAGACATCTGTTACTTAGTGGCTATATGTTAGAAATATGGTACAAAGTAGATGAGAAATAGAATTTGCAGTCAGGGACCAACTTGATTTGGATTTGGTTAGGGCCTAGTTAGTCTCACTATGGAGTAGTTAGCTAAGGTTAGGGTTGGACATCTATTGTTGATTTGAGAGCTTGTTTCGTATAGTCTTGGGACTGTTTGCTTGGATATTCTATAATAGCAAAGATATTTGGTAAGCTTGGCACACGTAAAGGCTTGGTAGTTAGGTCAGTAGAAAAGGAAAACATAGAGGTTGGGATAGGAATTTCTATCTAGGATAGGGCTTCGAGCTAATATTCTTTTAGTAGGTCCTTAGAGTCCTCTACTTTAGCTTTATATGATTGGTCTAGGGGGTTGATTCCTATCAGGTAGTCTTCTAAGTAGCTCTTTGGGGAACAGGATGGAGAACTCATCTATTAACCTTCGAACCTCTTTTAGTACATTAACTAAGTCTATTAACTGTAACAATGTTTGAATTAGTAAAAACATAGGCTTATTGGCTCTCTTAATAGCTCGAAGCTCTCTTTAGCTCATTATTAAAGCCTTCTTCTTTCTACCTTAAGTAAGTTGATCATGAGTTTCATTCACTTGGTTAAATGTCATGGACTGCAACATTATCTTCTTGCCATCGTTCATAAAGGCATACGTGTTCTAATTTATAATAGTTTTATACAACACATCGGTTAAACAACTAAGGTCTTACCAACAACAAGTGTAAAGCTCCCATAGGGACAACATCACATACCACCTCGTCCCTATAAACATTCCTAATAGAGAATGGCATAGTTACCTACTTAGTCATGTGTAAAGCTCCTTTATTGTTTAACTAGTGCAACTTATATGGTCTGGGATACTTAGAGGTCGGTAGCCCTGATTTCTATACAAAGGAGTGAGCAACAATGTTCGTATGACTTCCACCATCTACTATGATTATGCATAGTTGTCCCTTGATAGTATACTTTATATGGAATAGATTTTCCTTTTGATCCTCCTCAAAGCTCGGCATTAAGTTCAGCACTTGTCTTACCACTAAGGTCATGACTTTTCCCTATTCGGCATAGATACAAGTTTCTTCCTCGCCCTCAACTTTAGCTCTCTCAACATCTCTTCCTACCTTCTCTAGCTCACTTTCATCTATACTGTCCCCTTCATTACCTTTAAGGACCATAACATGTCGGTTAGGATACTTAGTAGCCATATGTTCATAACCCAAGCACTTAAAATACTTTGCCTCACTTGTCTTACGACTTGAGGATTGTCCCTTCTCATGTACTTGTTCGATAGGTTTAGCAATAGGTCAGGTCTTTACATCACCTCTTCTATCAATAGGTTAGCAACCCACATCATTTGGTTGGGTCAACCTTCTCAACTTTGACTAATTAGCTCAGTATGGGAGAAGAGCTTGGATTAGTTTGGATAAGGGAATTTCTCCTTTGTTTCTTGACCCTTTGAGCAATCATAATGGCCTCTTCTAATGTGAAAAATCACTCTACTTCCATAATATTACAGATCTCATAGCTGAGTCTTGAGATGAATTTCGATACAATGTAAGCTTTGGGTTCACCTACATTAACTCAAAACATCAACATTTGGAACTCCCTAATGAAGCTCTTACAAATTGGCAAATCTATCTTGCAAGTATAACTCAGATATAAACCTTCCTCTTAGCAACCTTCTCATATCTTCCCAAGTTCACACACCTCGATGCCTATCTTGGGCTTGTAGAACATTCAAATTCTTCTACCACATGGCAGCATATCTAGTGAATTCAAGAATTGTAAGTTGGACCTTCACTCCTTCGGTATACTTGTAGCATTTAAACACTTTCTCAACCTTCTCTTTCTACTTTAAGTATTAATTGGCATCTCTACTACCTATAAAGTTCGGAATCTAAACCTTGACATTGTTAAGTCCTTAAGAAGCTCAACGTCCCTGCTCTTCCACTTCATTGTACTCCTCTTCATCGTCATCATGTTCTTATTTAACTTCTTCAATCTCCTTCATCTTAAGGCAACATCAAGTAAGTTGGTCTACTACTCCTCTAACTCAACGAGGGCAAGCTAAGTAATCAGCTCAACCAACATGGCCATATCCTTACTTTAGTTTAGTTTCAGTTGCTACCTATATGGCTCATCCTTATGTTACTATCGGTGGTCATGCATGGCAGTAACCAAACTATACGCTAGGTCAATGAGCTCATCTAGCTTATCGTCAATAGATTACGGGGTATAGCTCCCTAACTATCCACATCTAGCATGGGTGCTACTCTTATTATCTTTGATAGTTCCATAAACACTAGAATTGGACATCATTGCTAGTAAATGCTACTTCTTTAGATGAGACAACTTCAAGGGTTATACAAAACCTACTCTAATACCTACTTCGGTCATGATGCAATAGCACACATTCATAAACTATCACCCAAAACTACTACCACCACTTCTTAACTCAGATGTTACTATATGCTATGTTTTCACAATTGAAAATAGAAGGGGCTAGAATAATATTAGTAATCTAACTTACTCATTTACCCTACATTCCTTAGCCTACCACCTTCTTCTTAATAGGTCACAACTTCAAAACCAGCTACAACTAGTTGACTAGAACTTCAACACACCAACAAAAGCATTGCAACAAGTATAGAAGAACATAGTAGCTACTAATAGCAATATGATTAAGAAACTTCAATGTAACTTCATACACTCCCCTATTGGAATCATGCTCTGATACTAGCAAGCTGACGCATCTCTAGGGTTGGGATACATGGAGAAACACCACAATATACCTAAACTAAAAGAAAATAAAAGGGCCAACTAATGGAAGTAACTAGCAACTGGATATTATCCACCAACCAATCCTACTTAGCCTAATCTCCACTTGATATGATGCATAAGTGTGGATTAGGGTCACTTACCGCTATTCCTTGCTAAAGAGAATAGATAAGAGCAAGGTTAGAGAAGAAACATGTTAGTGCTCTCAAAGGAAAATATTTTGTATTGATAATGCCATAGTTCATGTCTACATATTAGAATGTGAGGCTCTTATATGAGCCTCTTATAGTTACAAATAAGGAAAAGACAAAAAGGTGTAAAAAGTGTACAACGGATTTACAAAATTCCTAGTATACACAAAAAGGGTAAAAATGATTAATGAACAAAAGGGATGTATTAGAGAATATCCTTGGATCATGCAATGGGTAGACATGTGTCATGTTTTGCTTGGCCATTCTAACAAAAGTGAGGAATGGAATGGATATGGGATACTCTTGGATGAAGTGTAGTTCTAGATGATTGAAATAGATTGGCATCTAAAGGGGTTAGCTTAGCATAGTCATTACAATTGTTGAGTAAATCAACCAACTTGCAGGTTAGTGCTTGGTAACTGTGCGCGAGTGGTAGAACTGGTCGATTCGGGAGTTAGTTTGATGCTCACTTGTTTGAAGGTCCTTAGCTTGGGGGAGGTCCTAATTAAGATAAGTGCTTAGCACTTTGAATGGTTAAAATGCAACAAGCCTTAGGCATGGTTGGACTCCTCATCTTTGAAAGATACTTGAGCTAATATTCATTGTGTGAGTCCTTGTAATGCCTTAGCTTAGCTTCTAATAATCGGATAGTGGGGCTAATTCCTATTAGGTTAGTTGATTAGTCCTCTTCATAGCTCTCTTCATTTAAGAGTTGTCTATCTAGGCTATCGAGCTACATGAAGGGCCTATTTACAACTCTACTAGAGACAGATTGGAATATTCATCACTTACCTTTTGTCAAAGGGCACTATGTCTAAACAACCGACGTCTACTATAAAGGAAGCAAGGATGATCTTACAATACATTTTCCTTTGTCTTTCTCGTTTTTACCTTTTTAGCATGTATGTTAGAATTCTAAATTTATTTTATTCTTGTCTTTTCCTTTAGTGTTGTAACCTTAAATGGCTGTGTTATGAAACCCCTTTTTGTAATAATGTGAACAACTTACACTTTGAATATAGAAAATTCCTTCTTGAAGAATCATTTCCTTTTTAACTCTTATCTACTCCTTTAGTAAGAGTAGTGGCAAATTACCCTAATGAGTGTTTATGAGTCATCATAGGTAGCCATTAGGCCATTAAAGACTTGCGGTTGCATAATATCCTTACGGTAGCTCATGGGTTTTGCTAGTTTTCCATTTTTGTTTGCATTTTCCTTTTGTCTTAGATACCTCTATGTGTTTAATCTATGAAGTGTATCAGTGATAGATTTAGAGGAGGATAAGGAGGCTGATTTAGAGGTGGATAAGGAGACTAATTAGAGGTGGCTTTCAATAAAAACCCCTACCATGGCCCCATCCTTTCCCTTAGATTGTATGAGCTACAGGAACCTATGGCTCTTCTGGATGATTTGGTGGGAATAATGAGACAACTCTTGTCCCTTAAGGAGATGATGCTTGGCATTGACAATAACTTGTATCTCCCACAAAGTGTTCATTAGCTTAATGTGATTGATGACATCAACTTGAATAAAAAATGAATCAAACTATATTGGCATTATGTTCACATAGAAGATAGAGATAAAGTGACATGGTTCATATGTCTTACCAAAGATCCAAGTATCACTTTAGTGTAATTGATGTAGCATTGGGTAACTCTATGATACCATATGTAATACTCTAGATTGAACCCCCTCCATTAGTGCATTGTATATAATAATTGAATGATGCTTAATCATTGCTCTTGCTACATGTGAATCTAAGTTACATGTCGCTTGATCTAATCTTTATAGGTATTCCCATTAAGGTTGAACTTGTAGAGGGAAGGTATTGTATCATAAGAATTTAGGATCAACTAGATCCTACAAAATTTTCATGCCACAAAATTAAGAAAGTGCTACTCCATTATATAAAGGCAAATAAGAGGCTCTCAAGCTAGCCAAATGTCATTATCTTGCTTACAATAAAAGGAGCATTGCATATGGCATCTTGACTGTTGTATATAACATTTAGACAATTTGCGAAGTAGCCATTAAGATAAGTATATATAAATGTGTATATTGACATTATAAAATTGTAAAAGGTATCACACCATCTCTGGTGTCTACTAATCTTGAGTGTCTTGATACTAGCCTATAATACGTGAAGGGAGCTATGTGATGTGCCTCAAAAGAGGTCTTACCTCTGTATAGATGTGTCCTTCGGAGAATAACTATCAGAGAAAGGAAAAAGGTAGGTTAGGATGGAAAAATTCAAAAGGAGAAGGGTTAAGCATTGTGAGCTACTCATGGATATGAGTCATGACTTAAGCACTCACTAACCTACAACTCGGCGAATGTGACTCACTAGTATGAGATATAAGGTTGCTGACCAATATAACCTTACTCAAGGTTGCTGTGAGCTAAAGAGATAAGGTTATCCAATAGAGAAGGAAAACTTTAGAAATTTCATTAACAATATTAGAAGATTTTGATTATAGCAATAGTTATAAAAGGGTATTTTTACTTAGAGATCCTTAGGCATTCAGTCACACAAATTTACTAGAATGGAAAAAGACTATACACTAATAGTAATACAAGAGAAGAAGGATAATTTAGCAATCCTTCTAGAAAGAGAAGATTTTGTTGTCAGGTGCATGCTCATAGGGAGTGGGATGTATGTCATTACGGGAGAGGTTAGGGCATTTGTCAATAACTATTTTTGATATTTTAGGATTAGGTCGGCATTAGTAGGATCCTTTGGTAACTCAAGATAAGGAACTTATAATGGGAAGTAACCTTTAGGATATGATGAAAGACTTAGTTTTAGAGTCCTAGACAGCTCAACCAGATCTAAGTTGATTAAGGTTACACACCAAATGGCTTGGAAGCTGGGGAGGTCATAAAAGTCGGAATCATTCTTTGGGTTGGCATCTATGGAATTTATTCAGTAATAAGGATTCAAGAGGCTAAGTTGACCGATCCTCTTACTCTTGCATAGATAAGGGGTTTAGGTGGCAAATTCCTATCATCTTTACTAGGTTGTTAAGGATTTGGGATCAAATCCATGGAATGCTTAGTTAGGGTGTCTTTGTTAGGTAAACACAAGCTCAAATATGCAATATTGAAGATGTTAGAGATTTCGTACCCTTCTAGGAGTTCAAGCTTATAAGCATTGTTGTTAGTTTTCTAAAGTACTTGAAGAGGTCCTTCAGCTCGGGGTGGGAGTTTTCTCTTCCTTTTGTTGTGAAATTTTTCCTTACTGAGATGTAACCATATAAGTTCTCTTTGTTGGAATTACTTCTTTTACCTTCACCTTTTGCTTTCATGTGCTAACTTCTCAATAGCTCTAGCTAATTACTCATTAACTCATCGATAGATCTATTGTAAGGCTCTAGCTTAGTCCTTGGTTCTTAGGTCACTTTGCTTGGTCCTCCAGGCTAGTCTCTAATCAAGTGGTAGCTTGGGACTAAAACCATACACTTCCCTAAATGGACTGTTGCCAGTCATGCTTTGAATAGATTGGTTATAGCCGAATTCCACTATAGTAAGTAAGAATCCCAATGAGCTTACTTTTGTCCAATAGTAGCTTAAAGAAGAGATCCCAAGATTTAGTTGATGACCTTCATTTGACCATTGGTCTGTAGATGGAAAGATGTACTTAGCAACAGTTTGGTCCTTAATTGGTGCTATAGGGTCTTCTAAAATTGGCTTAAAAACCTAAGATCTTTTTCAGACACAATACTCCTTAGAACTCCATGTAGTCTCATGATCTCCTCTAGAAATAGAAAAGAGATAGTTAAATCATTCGTAGTTTTGTTGCACAGCACAAAATGTGCCATCTTATTGAATCTATTGACCACGACCACGATAGAATCATTCTTTCATGTCATTTTTGGTAATCTAAGAACAAAATCTACACTCACTTGTCTAAGGTTTGGTTAGTATTGGTAAGGGCATAGCTTTCCCTTATTTAGCTTGGTCTTAGCCTTCTTACAAGTTGTGTATCTTTCAATAACTCATTGTACATCCCTCAACATTCTTGGCTAGTAAAACCTTGATTTCAATAGCTCATATGATAGGATTCGAGCTACTAGACCATTAACCTAAGCCTAAGCTTAAGGGCTTAAGAGCTTGGTAAAGCGCATTCTCACATCCCGACCTTCACTTAAATTATCCGAGCTACTTTTAATCGCTAACTTACCTTAGATACTGAGCCTAAGCCATTTTTGTTTATCAATAACTAAGGTCAACTTGACGAATGCTCTGTTGATAGCTCGACTACACCTGTTTTGAGCTCTTAAGATCACAACAAGTTGACACAACTTCAAATCACTTACAAATCAGCTTGACATTAACAAAATCTAACTATACTTTCTTATCTGCTTCTATAGGGACCTCCTTAATGACTACTTGCCTCATGTCCCTATACGTTGCATGAAAGGATTTGCCATTGAAGCTTCTATTTCTGCATTTTTTTTATACCGTTATCAATTTCTTGTATTTTACTTAATTTGGACAATACCCTTCTAGTCTTTTCCTTATTTAGTAGGTTGCCTTAATATTTCTGGTATAAGTACCCTCTTATAAGTAGCCATAAGGATCATGTTCTTCACAATATTAAAAATACTACGTACTCTTTATGTGAAGCTTTAAGTTTACTCTTTTTCTCTTATCCTATCCCTTAAGCAAGGATAGAAGACTGGTGACCATATCGAGCTACTTATGCATTACATCGAGCTAGTTCATGAGTCTTTGGAGGTTCATTGGTGTGTCATATCTTTGGAATCATTTATGGGTTTTGCTTGTTCCCTTTCATTTTTCATACGTTCATCATCCTATGTTTCAAGCTTTCTATGAGCTTAGACCCATCCCGATAACGTCACCCTTGTTTGTCCTTAGCATAGTATATCATCTTGGTATCAAAGTAAAGGTTTATATTAGGTTAGTTACTATTGTGTTGTGTTATTACAGTGTTACGTTAGAATACTATTATGGTTGCGTGTATAAAGTAAGTATTGTTGCTTGTGTGATTTCGTGAGAGATAACTGTAGTGTCTTGGTAAGTAGTGGAAGTAGTATAATTGTTCTTTTGTAGTAACTGCTATGAGGTTCTCAATTTTACTTGTTTCGAGCCTTGAGGAAAAGAGAAAGCATTGACTAGGTATTTTTGAGTAGCTATCATATTGGTACTCTGTAGTAGAATATACTTAGACCTTGGTATTCGTGTAGAAGAAGTTGTGTGTATGTGTGTGACTGATTGATTAAAGGTAGTGTATATTGTTTCTAGGTAATAGTGAGAATTTAATTATTGTATATTTTTGTTGTGGGAACAAGACTAAGTTAAGAAAGATGACTCATTTGAGTGTAAATGCGAGAATTAGAGACAATAATAGTGGTGTAGTTCACCATGGTCAACAACCTTAAAACACCCTTAAAGGTTTCGATGAGTGATTTGATGAAGTGACTAACTTGATAGTTGACTTAACTTAAGACGTTCATGTTTTAGCCTCCCAACCTATTGAGGTCATCTATAACACTCCCTAAGCTGCTCTTAAAGTTGGTGGTGCTACCAGTAGTGCTTAGCTTGCTCGAAGATAATTCCCAACTTAGTAAGACAGAGGTGGAGGAGTAGGAGAGCATGTATAGAGGAGGACAGACTTGGGTGAAGTCGATGAGGATAATGGAGAGGACAACTATAAAGTAGAAGAGAGAGCTTGTGTACTTTGAGCTATCAATTATGTGAAGCTTCAGATCTCAAGCTTTGATGGATTTGGGAATGTTGAAAAATACTTAAACTAGGAAGAGAAGGTAAAGCGATTCTTTGATTATTATCAATATGACGACCATGATAAGGTTAGAACTATTGTAATCGAGTTTTCAGGATATGTTATGATGTAGTGGAGGAAATTTTCAAACCATGTGAAGGCGAGATGGATATAGAGAGGTTGGTACATAGCCTGAGATGAAAAGAGTTTTAAGAGTTAGATTTGTATCGAATACCTATCTGTAGGATACTTTTACTTGACTCCAAGAGCTAAAGTAAGGAAATAATGATGTTGATGAGTACATACGAGAATTTCTAATGCTTATGATTTGATGTGAGGTTAATGAACCCTTACCCTAGACAGTGTCTAGATTCTTAATTGGACTAAGGTCATAGATTTGACATGTAGTAAAGCTATAACAATTTGTTACTCTAGATGAAGCTATAACAATTGTTGAATGCATAGAAAGACAGAGGAGAGGTCAATTCGACCTCGAATGAGTTAACTTGCTCAAGGAAGTCATCGAGCTTAATATAGCATTAAGTCAGGTGGACGGATAGATGTCATAACTAAGCAGAAGAGCTAATCTACTAACAGTGAAGTATTGAAGAAGACATTTGAGAAAGAACAAGCATCAAGGTGAAACACTAGTCAGATTAAGTGCTTTAAGTGTTGAGGATTCAAGCACATGGCTGTCCAATGCCTAAAGAGACAAATTTGGTCATTAAGGGTGATGTTTTGAAAGTTGAAGTGGATAATATAGATGAGGAGCCTGAAGGAAGAGAAGGATTGGAGAGGAACATTGAGAATAATGAGGAACTTGTCAGGGAGGATATATTTGTTGAAGATCTGGACAAATTGACTTTATTTGTCAGATGAGCAATCAGCCTTGAACCACCTGTCATATCCGAATTTAACCTAAAATGCAACACCTGCAACTAACCTACAATAAACTAGAGGACAAGGCTATATATATATATATATATATACGTACACATACACACATACATACAACAACAACTTACTTACATAATCAAAGGATTTTAATGGAGTTCAATCTTACAAGTGATACTTCACATTTTACAATTTTGTATAAACCAACTATCGTAGTCTTTCAAAATCTTTTTAAAAGATTTATACATAACGACTATTTGAGTCTATCATTAAAATAAAAGTCCTTCAAAACAGCTAACTCTAACGTAGGCACTCTCAAAATCTTTCTCCTTAGTGGTGATTTTAATATCCCATAAATCAGTAATCTTGACTTGAACATCTAAATATTACGATAAAACCTTATCCTTGTACGATTAGGATCGATAATTGATCTAGGGCATTTAGAAAAGTAAATCGAGTAGGCTAGAAGTTCATGAGATACATGATAACCTTAATTGAGGAATCCTTGTACATGTGGAAGTAAAAAATATAATAAAATATCAAGAATATAATCAAGATAGTGAGAATTTGCTATATATGAGACCTTATAGTTGAGTTTAAGGCAATCGTGCTTAAATTTAGGGCTTTTAGGAAAAGTTGCCTAATTAAACCCAAACTTTATAACTAAGATAGAAAAGTTGGTTCAAGTGATTCGATGAGGTTAGATTTTGAAAATAATTACCAAAAATCTCAATTTTGCCCCTAGAAGTATGATTATTTAAATAGTGTAAAAATTATCGAAACCCCTAAAATCGAGCTCCGAATGCAATGAGGACTTAGAGATAAGTTAATTAAGCAATAAAAGAAAATAATATAGCATAATATATTATATGAGTATATACGTATTTTTACGAATATACTTGGTATATATAATAAATATACTAGTAAATTAACCTAAAATAATATAATTATACATAATGAGCGATAAAATCACAAAATTAAATAGGAAATGTATCTTAAAAATAAAAGATATGTTAGAAACATGATTACACGTATATAATTACTCATTATATGTATGATATATATGGGATATATACCCGTATATTAACAAACATCATTAAATACTAATATAAAATACCAAAATACTCTAAAATATTATCTAAAAATTATAAAAAAAAGACCTAAAATATGATTAGGTTAAATGTGAAGTAACTTAAAAAGGATAAGTAGCTACATTAAAAGAAAATTTATAAAAAATTGACACCTCCTATTACGCGTTTTTTAAGGAAAATATTAAAATAAATTATTTAATAATTAAGGAAAAGATCTAATCGACCCTAATTAATATAAATAAAACTCCCTTACAACAAATACACATTTAGGAACCTAAATTACAGAAAGGAAAAATAAGAAAAAATCAAAGGAAAATAAAAAAAATTAGAACAAAAACAGAGCAAGAACCGAGCTATAATAGTTCCTCGACGATTCGATGACCTGACGTAGATCCCCACCGCCACTTAGTAGAGCCACCATCGACTAGGCCGGTTGATAACCTCTCTCCGGCTAATGATGGCCGAAACTCCAATAAACTTAGGTTTCGAGTTTCTGCTATGTTTTTCTTTATTTTTGAAAAATTATTAAATTAATTGTGAAAAAATTAATTCCTTGGTTATTTTATATGTACTTTCATTTCATAAATTTATTTTTACAAAATTAAGAATATTTAATGTACTTGTTTAATAAATATACTATTCATCCGAAATTTGAAATTCAATATAAATATACTAAATGATGTAGTTTCTAGCTCAAAATTTTTGTATAAAATACTTATGATATATAGATAATTACTTTGTAGTCTGATTTTTTATTTGAATATTTTTAATATTTATTGTATGTTTTAGCTTAAAAATAGCTCGAAATTAGGCTAAAAATGTTAAATAAATAGGATTTATGAAATTAAATAGTGAAATCGACCTATACCAATTTTTGATGACGTATAATGATGTTAGGATATGTTGAAAATAATTTTGTTAAAAAAGAATCATATTTGGGTAATTAAGTGTAATTTTAGGGAAAAATCATAATTTCGAATATATAAGTGATGAATCCATAACATGAAACTAAGTGATGATTGAATTCCACATATTTTTAGGAGTCTATAGAAATTTTCGGAGAATTATTTGGTAACCCAAGTTATTTATTATGAATTTACGTAGTGAAATAGCTTAAATAACAAATCAATGCCCAATTCTAGTAATAATAGGTTAAAATATGATAAATAGTTGAATAAAAGCTATCTATTTGTGTACTGGTCAGATTGGATAAAAATTATATATTTTTAATGTATTTAATGATATTTTAATAACCGAGATACGTTATAGGAGTATTAGGGTTAGATAATATCTATATTATGGGTTATATTGATAAATTAGGTAAAATATGGTTTAATAACATAAATTACATATAGTATGATAATATTTGATTAGATATGTATAACTGTGGTAAAAACTCGGACTACCTATTAAAAGTCATCTTTAGAAATAAGACCTATAACACTTGTCGTTAGGACTGTACGAACCCAATAACACTAATTTCATTACAATCGAACAATCTTAGGTAACCTAACCTATTACTCTATAATGTTACTAAAATGTGCATATTACGTAATCCTATCGGAATTAAAACGTAATTTAATCAATTAAAAGTATGTTTTAATATGATTGAAATGATATATAATACATAATAGTATAAATTACATATATTATTAATAATTATTAACTTAACTTGACCTATATAATAAAACTATATATTGTTATATAAGGAAAATGATAATATACTTTATATATATATAGCTGTTTTAGATAAAACCCTAGTGTTTTTGTAATTATTACGAAAACTAAATTTAGGTTTTATGTATATTGGATTTTCTGGTGATTAGATCGTTGATAATCTGAGTCTTCCATAGTGAGCATCTGAATAGGTAAGTGGGATCAATGCTTTATAGCATTTTGGGGTATTATTTTAGAATACTTGAAGACTTTGGTACCTATTTGTTGGTGATTATAATTAGCTATTCGAGCATATATAGTGCTTGTGGTTGAGTTTCAATTGCTATGATGGGAGCTAAGCTCGAGGTTATGGCTCTTTTATGAATATTATTAAGTTTGAATTGTTTGAGCTTAATTAATTACCCTAATAATGAACTAACTCAAACTTGGCTTAACATCTAACTTGATATACATCGCAACCCGTTAGGAGTGATGATTAGGATTCTCAAGCAAATACGGACTCTCTTCGATGAGGATAGTTGAAATAGTCTTTTTGCTACCCTTAGCCGAACTAAGTGATAAGAGAGGAGGTCATAGCAAGGTTGGGGGCTATGGTTTGAAGGTGGTTATAGGAGGAAGGTGTTCTCTATTGTATAAGCCTCGGTTTGGTTTCGATTCTTGAGTATGTGACGTCAATCTCCTTAACCCGAATTAGAGAAGGCAAAATTTCTCTAATCTCACAACAAACTAGATAACGTCGTGCAATGGTATTTGCTTATACATGCATTGCATCTAACTAACTTAGTTGAAAACTCTGCTTATGATGTGCTGAGTGCATACTTCTATCTCCACTCACTTACTGAGCAAATTGTCACTCATTCCCCTATAGTTTGTTTTACAAGTCTCAAATAGAGTACAAGTGCCTACCTAACACCAGAACACTAGTAAATTGGGATGAGGAGTAAGATGCAATAAGAAATAGCTGGTTATTGTCCTTTATATTAACTTTTTATCTTTTAAGGAAAACTACATAAGACTCCTCAAAGGGATTAGTAGTTTTCAATATTTTGGTTTGTATGTGAAATGATTGGTACCTGTAGGATTTATTGCCACTCTTTTATAATGTTAAATTACAAGTTTATTTTTAACAAATTATTTCAAAGGAATACTCCATAGGTTTATATCAAACAAGTATCGAATTGGACGCTTCAAATGGGTAGAGTCTAGTATGCCTGGTGTAAACTAGGTTTAAGGTAGCAATTGTGAGGATAGTTTCTATCTTAAGATTACTCATACAGCGGGACTGGTACAACTTCACTTTTTCAGGACGTGATAGTGATGGTGCCCATTCAACACTTCACCTTAACCTATGGATATAACACATATCTGCTTAGTTTATTGTGAATTTAGTGAGAGTAGATAACAAACATAGCACAATGTAAAACATATCCGATAAACAATAATTAAGCTAATGTATGGATACTTTAGTCACACAACAAATAGTATTAAGCTGAGTTAGATAATATAGAAATACTTGCCATACTTATGTATGTGAGCTAATGCATCGGTATCGGTATTGATATCTTAGTTTCTAAATTACAAGTTTTTTGAGCTTTCAAGGTTTTCATTTCGTTGGTCGACTTAACTGGGCATCTAGATGCATTTTCTAGGAATTGAGTGGGCAATGAGGAGTTCTCTGGGAGTAAGGACCCCCAAATTCTAAGCTATAATCTATCAGTAAGAGTGGTCAAAGGGCTTAAGCAAACGCGATTCTATATTCTTCAAACTCGAGCTTTTTCAAAACCAAGTATTTGTTTAGAAAAACACTTTCCTTTCAAACATCTGACCTTAGGCCCTTTTTGTGCTATGCCATGCCATGATTGTACCAAGAAATAAGTTAGCATGATTCTAAGCACATTTTCTAAGCAACACATCCATGTTTTGTATCATATGTTATTCAGTTAACTTAGATTTTTTTTTTTTTGTGTACTTCATCATTATAACTTGAACATTGTATCAAGTTCGCTTTAGTGAGCAACTTAAATGTTGAACCATTTTCCAAGGTTAGAGTTTGTCTTAGTGACTTCTTACATAACCTACAAATCGTATAACCTAGTTCCCTTAACCAAGTTTAGCTAAGTTCAATTAATCAAGAACAAAATCTTCACATATTTAGCAAGTGATACATCTAAGATTCAGTATCAAACTTAGACAATCAATCACATTACAGTGGAACTACACAAACTTAAACCTTAGTGAGTACACAAAAGCCTACTCCTATACATACAATATCCACTTACTTGAGAGTAATATCCTTCGCTTTGAATAACATCTTTGAGTTCCTTGTTATTTGAGTAATCTAGAATTGAGAGTTGTATTTCAGTATCTGTCCAAGTTACATAAATGTTTTATTAAAGCTTAAAGGTTTAGTTAAGAGTATTCTCGTAATACTTGGGACCTTATACAAACCTTCTACATGGTCCTTTTGTTAAGGTCCTTACCGTCTACATAACCTTCTACATGTTCCTTTTTGTTTAGGTCCTTATTATTTAACCTTCTACTAGGTAAGGGTCTTCATTAACTTCATTACTTATTCCTTCTACTCAACCTTCTACTTAAGATTGGTCCTATGATTCATGGTTGGGATGCTTCTACTCAAGTTTCTATTCATATTTACTTTTAGTTTCCACTTTATGTTTCACTAAGGAACCCTCTACTTATGCTTTTACTTAGACATATTTTAGTTTACTTAACTTGGCATCTCAGTAAAGACCTTCTATAGAAGCTTCTACTGACTGTCACATTAAGGCCTTTATAGGCAACCTTCTATAGAAGTTTCTATTGGTCTAGTTGATGCTTAAACTTGCTAAAACTCTACCTAACCATTAAGATATACCAAGTTTTGCACATGACTAGTAGTAAAACCATTCCTAAGATCATATTCCAAATTTAGATAATTTTTCAAAAACCTATGCATGCTTGTTTTCCAACACATGGTCATTCCGATTTTGCGAAAAGATACTTTTAGCCTATAAAAATTGCAATAAATCACTCATTGGATCACTTTTGGCCTCAAAATCACATGAAACATCATTTCAACACAAAAAATGCGAAAAGAAATCAGATTCGACTAATGATACTTGAAGATCAACCAATTTTTTGAAATTTCTAGATTTGATAGGTCTTGGTAAATCAAAATTTAGAAAAATGTACCAAGCAAATTTAGGAAAAATTTTGACATAGCTTAAAAAAAAAAAATATTATGAAGTGTTTACAAAAAAAAGTTTTAGCTTAAAACAAAATCATTTGCCCTTTCTAAAATCAGATTGAAAATTCACTTGGAATGGCCCATTTCTCAAGAGAGATATATGAGCCATGCGCATTTTGAAAAACCAATATTTTTCCATGAAAGTACACTAAACCTAACCTATGAATACTAATTGTCATAATTTTCTAAGTTAATTTACTATTTTTAACAAATTATTGAAAACTAGGTAAAAATCGAAAATCATCGTAGTCAGAAGCTTTAGCCACCATGCCACCAAGGCCTTATCAGTCCACTTAGATGTTGCTTTTGAAGCCTAGTGGTGGTGGCTACTCATTCCCAAGTGGTTTTTTGGCCTCGGGTTTCACGTACACTCAAATTCTATGCTATTTTTCAATTAATTTCCTCTAATTTCTATATAACCTAGATGAGCTCCTTAAATTTTCCTAGCAAGAAATCTAGCCAAAGATTGTAAAATGAAGAGGGTTAAGGTTTTTATAATGGTTTTGGTAGAGGACAAAATTGCTAAGTGTTAAGTAGTTTTTAAAAACACCATGTTCTAAAACTATAGTCTCCCTTTGTTTTGCTATTGAAAATCATGTGCATAAATGGTTTTAGGTTTTCAATCCATATGCAGCTCTTGGTTTTGATAAAATCACCTTAATTATTTTATTTATTTATTTCCTTGATTTTTTATGTTTTCTCCATATATATGCAAGCTTTTATAAAGGGATTTTCAAGCTTCTATAAGGCTATATTCTTACTTATATTCATTTATTTTATATGTATATAACATATAAATTATATTTGCCAAGCATATATCGCCTTTAAATATTATTTTGAGCTTAGTTGTAAACTTCAATATTTAATTGACTATCGATTCTGATTAACCCAAGAGTTTGTTTAATTATTTCTTATGTACATATTATTTTAGTAGTTCGATTTCATGGAATAACTTCTTCTAATTTTTATAGCCTAGCCATGAGCTTTCTCTTAATTTTTTTAACATCAGTTGACGCCCTAATTTTAAGGGGTTTTGGAACTCTATGGTATTACACCACTGGTCGAGGAGCAATGAGAAATCTTATTCCATATCACATGTAAAGTGAACAAACAAGTGTGTGCACTCACTGTGGATAGAGGGAGTTGCACCAACGTTGTATCTGTAGACCTAGTTCAAAAGCTCAACTTGCCAACCCAATCATATAATATCCTAAGATTTCGAGCCTATATGATAATCTTAGGATTTAAGACCCTAAATTTTAAGCATCGAGTAACGTCATCTATTTTAGTTCAAACTTCATAATAAGGCTAGAAAAGTTAGACGAAGTATCTTAGTAAAGTTAATTTCTTGAAATAAGCTATTTAAAAAGATTAATTTGATAAAAATGTCAATTTATCGTTAAAGCCGATAAATATCGAAAATGTAAAATTTGAGCTTTAAGATATAACGAGATATTAGAGATAAGTTATTTAACTTATAAAAATAATAAATGAAGTGAATTATATATAATATACATGTATTTATATGTGATATGCATTATATGTATTAAATACAAATATATATAATAAATTATCAAAATAAGGTAAAATAATATAAAATAATGGAAAATTAATTAAAATAAATAAATGGATGAGTCACTAAATGATGTGACAACATAGGAATAACTAGAAAACATAAGTCATCAGTAAAATAATGAGGGGATGACACATAGCACTTAGTTACACCTAAGAAGATAGAAAAAATGACATGTGGCAAACACATGTCTAATTTTGATTAAATTAAACTAACTTGAAAACTTATAAATAGGACCTAAACCTTAAATTATAATACTTTAAGACTTTGAAAATATAAGAAAATAATTTAGAAAAATTAGAAAAAAATAAAATAAAAATTAAGGGTGAATCAAGTCTAGGGCAATTCATGTATTAAACCCCAACCTAACATTAAGCCACTTTAGGGACAAAGAAAGGACCATCAGGGGAGGTGTTCCAACAAGGTATGATGGCTCGTGATGGTTGGAGGTGACTGGTTTAGGTGAACTAAAATTTCGCTTGTATCTTAATTAATTTTCTAAAAAAATACTAAATATTGTCAATTAATTATGAAACTTGGTTTTTTGAGTTTATTTTAGGTGTAGATTAATGTATTAATTTTATTTTAGTTAAATTATTATTGAAAATATAGGGTGCTTTAGAAAATACCCCGCTTGGGTAAAAATTGAATTAATTTTTATAAATATTAAATGATGTTGTTTCAAACTCAATTTTTGTATGTAATACACATATATTGTATTAAATTGTAGTAATAAGAATTTTTGGAAATAAGCAAGTTTACTATTTATTATAATTATTTTGGATAAAACTAGCAATTTTGTCGTTTTGTTGGATTAATTAGTTTATGATAAAATCAATGTATGAACCCTATGTATTCTAATTTGTAGAAGTTTATAATGATGTTTGAAATACTTGTTTTTTTATCTTGTAATTAAATTAACTCATTTGCTTAATTTTTACTAATTTTGAGCTAAAACACTATCTTTAGAAATATAGGCGATAAATGAATTTAATACAATTGATGGTCAATATCTAAACTATATATATATTCTTGAGTTTCGTATAATAAATTGGGCTTGTATACCATTTATTGTGTATTTTCCTGGTATGAACCTATATATTAACCTAATATGCAAATTATTGAATAATACTATTAAAGTTTTTGTTAGATAATATAAGATTGGTAACTATGACATGTAATTGATATTGAGCATGGTTGAAAAGTATAAAATTTTAAGAATTCTAGTTTAGAATTAAAGCATACTTGAGTTAATTACGAAGTTACGATATCATATGATTGAGTCAGCAGTGAGAAAAGGTATTTTCAAGCTTATAACCATATTGATCAATCTTGTTTCATAAGATATATTAATATGATCGTGACAATATAAAGTTTATCGAAATTGAATAAGGAATGAGTAAGATATGGTCCAATGAAGTTTAAAGATACGGTAAGGAAAGTTTATGAGAATTTAGGTTCGATCGGTAGTGGACTTGGAGATCATGTCTATATTTTCTTAGGTGCGATAAGTAAGGAAGGATCACGTCATGAAGTTTAGGATTTTGCACTACTATTAAGGCCAAGTAAGTGGATCTTACCCATATTTGGAGTAGATATATTGCTGCTTATAGCACTATGTGCTATTTGATACTATGTTGATTAGATATGGCTCTATTTTGAGTGAACCAATATGTTACTATGGTGGATGCTGATGTGGTGATTTTGAATGAAGGTAACTATATCTCAGTTAAATTATTATGCTGCTATGTTAGGTGTTAATGTGGTGTTTATGAATGATTGTACTAACTTGGAAAGTTAAGTAATTGTTAACCTAATCTTCTAGGTGTTCACCTAAGTAAACCCTAAGTAAGATACTAGAATTTTGCTAGGAAGAGTTCAAAAACTAGAATCAGATAACTAGGTTGAATAAAATTTAAAGATTGATGGTGTTTAATGATGAACATGAGTTGTTATTGTAAAGCATGGTATGGCATGGCATAAAAGGGGCTTATGGGTCAGAATTTTTAAAATAAGCCTTTCAAGTGATAAAGAAAAAACATGGCTTTATGAACTCAGTTTTTTGAAGCATATAGATTCTCATTGCCCGAACATCTTGACTATTTTGATAGTCTGATTTGGTAAAATATACTGTGTAGTCTAATTTTGTAAAACAAAGTTAAGGGTCTTATGCCCAAGCAGCTCTTTATTTCCCCATATTCTTAGACATTGTATCCAAATGCTAGGCTATGTCGACTAATTGGATGAGGATATTGGAAGGGCATAGGATATTGGTGTCGATGCATGCTACATGCATGAGCATAGCACGTTGCATTGCTAATAATAAATTCTTACTTGGGATAATGTATGTATAGAGATAAACATGCTAATTATGATTGAAATGTTTCAGTTGTGATATTGTCTATATTGTATTATTTGTTATCCACTCTCACTCAACTTTAGTAGTAGAGGGGATAAAATATTTTATCCTTAGGTTAATAGTATCGTGAAGGGCCTTACATTAGGGGGATGTATATTGAGAGTATGAGTCATAGTTAATGACTTTTGGATGGAACCTATACTAAGTCAGGAATCCTACTATTTTGAGGATGACAAAAGAAAAGGATAGTTTATGTTTTGATGTAAATATTAAGCTACACATATAAGTTGTAACAAAATGTCTAGTTAAAATCTAATGTAAGAACCTCATTATCACATAAATAAAGTTTTCTTTTGATGAATGAGCTGGTTGAGTTATGTTTTTAACGGGTATTCCTATGTGATGGTTCATTTTGTACTAAGCTGGGATGTGACATATCACACTCGAGACTATGCAAACTCTATTAGTTAGATGAAAAAAGAGCATTGCATAGCAAGTATTATTACTGATCTCGATTGGGAACTATTCTGATGATATTCTCTATGATATGCTACCTATGTGTGTATCTCAAGTATTGCTAGGCCAACGTTGACTATTTGATTGAAAAGTTATACATGATGGGTTTAGGAACACATATGCATTTTAGAAAGATGAGAGGAAGATTATGTTGAACCCCATGACCCCTAATCAAGTCAGCAACTTGTAGGCCAAGAATCTAAGAAGACCTTCGTTCTTAGTCTTTCCGAGCTCAGAGAGGCTATTCGATTTGATGAGGCAACCTTTTTGTTAATAAGAAGATTGATGGAATTGAAGAACCAAGTTGTATTACTTAATGAGATCCGAAAACTACTTGATGAATATGCCTACCTGTTTCCTAATTAGTTACCTGAAGGGCTACTGGCTTTTCGAGGGATTGAGCATTATATAGAATTAATACCTAGTGCCACCCTTCCCAAGAAGCCTAGTTATCAAATGAATCTTAATCAAGCAGGCGAACTACAGAGGCAAGTTAATGAGTTGTTAGAAAAAGGTTATGTGAGGGAAAGCTTCAGCCCTTGTGCCATACTAGCTTTACTTGTGCCAAAGAAGGATGGAACTTGGCAGATGTATGTAGATAGTAGAGATGTTAATAAGATAATGATCAAATATAGCAAATGGTGCTAGAATTTTCAATAAGATTGACCTTAAGTACAACTACCATTAAATTCAAATGAGACTAGGAGATGAATGGAATATTGTGTTTAAAACTCGACATGGTCTTTATTGGTGGTTGGCAGTGCCTTCGGCTTATCTAATACCCTGAGTATTTTCATGAGATTAATGAATCATGTATTATGGAATTTGATTTGAAAAATTGTTGTGTTCTACTTTAACGACATCCTTATGTATGGTGGTGTTGACATGCTCAATGGTGCTGACCATCTTTGAGTTATGTTTGATGTGCTAGTGTTGTTTTTGTTAGTAAGAAGTGGTCTTCTTAGGATATGTAGTTGGTAGAGGAGGTATATAAGTCGATGATGAGAAGATTTAAACTATTGTTGATTGGTCAACCCCAACCACTTATGCTGAGGTGAGGAGCTTCCTTTGACGACCGTTTTATCCAAGGGGTCAATATCATTGTTACAGCACTTAAAGAGTTGATGAAGAAGATTACATAATTTAAATGGGGAGAGGAAGAAGAGAGAAGTTTTGTTGATGTGAAGAAGAGGTTGACCGTTGTGCTTGTATTGGCCTTACTAGACTATGAGAAGATATTTGAGCTTGAATGTGATGCATTAAGAGTTAGCATAGGAGTTGTGTTGATATAAGAAGGTCAACCTATTACTTATCATAGTGAGAAGCTAAGAGGTCTACAGTTGAATTACTTTATGTATGACAAAGAACTCCTTTCATTAATTTGAGCACTTCAAGTTTTGGTAACATTACCTTCTACTAAGAGAGTTCGTCACAAATACGGATCGTGTATCCTTGAGATACCAACAAGGCTAGGCTAAACTTTCAAAGAAATCGGCTTGATGGATAGAATTTCAGGAGGGATTTAAGCAAGACAAGACCAACATCATTGTAGACATGTCATTGAGAAGGCATACTCTTATTAAACTACAAACCAAATTATTAAGGTTTGCGAACATCAAAGAGCAATATCCTTAAGACCCTCTTTTTGGCTTTATATATGGATGATGTAAAGAGGGAAGATGGTAGATGAGTATTATGTGGAAGATGGCTACTATTTCAAAGTGGCAAGCTCTGTGTACTAACCTGCTCCATCAGAGAGTTGTTACTGAGAGAAGCTTAAAGTAGAGGACATTTTGGAGAGAAGAGGACTTAGAAGTTGTTGAATGCCTAGTTTTTTAAGACTAAGATGAGGCAAGATGTATATTGAGTAGTTGAGAACTATTTAACTTGTAAGAAAGTAAAGAGTCGAACTAAGTAAGGAAGCAATGCCTTTGCTCACCTAACCAGACGATGGGTTGATTTGAGCATGAATTTTATCCTTGGATTACCCTAAACTACTCAAGGAAAAGATTTAGTGATGGTTGTCGTGGATAAATTTAGCAAATTGGCATATTTTGTACCTTGTACTAAAACTAATGATGCTTTAGCTATTGCTTTTTTTTTTTTTTAGAAGATTGTCTGCTTACATAAGGTGCATCGAAGTATAGTGTCAAATTAGGACCTAAAGTTTTTGAGCCATTTCTAAAGGACTCTTTGGCATCAAATGGGAACCAAAGTACCTTTCAGCACTTCTTGCCACTCTTAACTTGATGGCTAGAATAAGGTCATCAACCACACTTTAGGTTCACTACTCTAGGTTACAATGGGAAAGAACTTAATAGATTGGGTTGTATGTTAGCCCATGGTAGAAATTGCTTACAAATGGACAATACATGACACCACTAGGCATATATCCTTTGAGGCTGTCTATGACTTCAATCTTGAGCTACCTTTTGATCATACCCTAATACCTATATTTGGGAAAGAAGACCTTAACGCTAGAGTCAGAGCTCATCATTTCAGCAAATCTACTAGAAAGTTGCCCAACAGATCAACTGAGCTGCTAGGAAGTTAAAGGAAAGAAGATAAAGTAGTTTTAGCTTAGTGACCTTGTATGGCTACACCTAAGCAAAGAAAGATTCTTGAACAAGAGGAAAAGCAAGTTATTTGCTCGACTTGAAGGACCATTCAAGATACTCTAGAAGATCAATGATAATGCCTATCAATTAGAACTACTTGAAGACTTAGGAGTTTCTGATGTATTCAACATTACTAATATTAGCTCTTACCAATTTAATGAATAGTAGAATGAGGATTAGCCAGATTTGATGCTAAATCCCAATCAACTTAGACGGAATGATAGGAATTGAGCCACTGGACCATTAACCCAAACCTAAGCTTAAGGACCTGAGAGCTTAGTAAGGTACATCCTCACATCTTAACTTGCACCTAAAGAATCTTAGTTGCTTTTGACTACCAACCTGCCTCAGATACCAAGTTGAGCCCCTTTCAATTTATCAATCATAGAGTGTCTGTAAATCCCTAAAATTTTTTATCTAGCTTTTGAAATATACTCAACTATGTTAGACAATTTAGGAGTTGATAAGGCTAATGAAAGTAAAAACCCTAAAAGAATTAATCAATCGCGTAAGAAACTTTTCTACCCTAAATGAATCTAAATGCTAAAGATTTCATTCAAAAGTGATAGAAACCTTAAAAGGATCACCTTAAAGACATATGTGCACTAATTCATCATAATATACCCTAAAACCCTAATTGATAATATAACCCTCGTATTTTGCCAAATCATTAGTAAAAGGTTAGAGATGACTTTCAATCATGCATATATATTTAGAATCCTCAAGTAGTCCTTTAGAAACTAAGATAATGAATCATAGATTACATTTATCTCTTAAGTATATGATTAAGATAGTATTACATAGAGTTAGGGATATAGTTGAAGATTAGGCTAAATGTAGTGAACCTTAATACCCTAATTAGTACTTTTCATACTAGTTATACAAAGTAGTTTACCAGATGATGTATATAGGCTATAAATACCTAAAGTAAGACCTCATCATCTATTTTTACTAATTAATTCACCAAATACTTTATTTCCTTAATTTTTCCCTTAATTTCCTTTAATTACTACATTATATGTACAAAATTGCATATGCTTAAGGAAAGTTGACCAAGTCAACAATTTGAAAAGTCAACAAAAGATACTAATGCATAAGAAAAATATCTAAGTATCTAATGATTACTTTTCTTTTCTTTTGGTTTTTCTTTTCCCTCCCTCCTCCTTAATTGTCGTCTATCCATTCCCTTTTAGACCCCACCACTTTCTTTCTTCCATAATCAAAACAAAACAAAAAGGAAACAAAGCAAAACCCCCTCCATTGCCATGACCCCTCTTCTTCCCTTTCACTTTCAACACTTTTCTCTTTGTCTCCATAATTCCAACACAAACTAAGGTATGTGATCAAGTTACTTTATGTTGCTTTATATTACTCATTAGTTAGGTAATTAGGTAGATTAGATAAGTAGACATGTGTTATGTGTGATCTTGAAGAATAGGACATAAAGTTTCCCTCTTTAAGTGTAGGAAGTTAGGAATCATGAAGAAGAGGAAAGAAATACATGTGTATATGCCCTTAAGTATTTGTACATAACGATATACTAAAAGAATACAAGTATGAGGATCTTTGTACATGGGTATTTACCATGTACATAAGCTAAATTAAGACAAATCCTAACTATACATACCTATACTATACTAAATATACACTTAAAAACATAAGAATGAAATTAGGAAGATTTTCTTAAGAGGAAAATTAGGCATACAAAGTTTGTACAAAAATACGTATTTGACCGTATAGGCATATGAGTATATGTACACGTATAAATACGGTATAACTATAAGTATATGTATAAGTATGCTAGTATATATATAAGTAGAGGAAAGGTATATGTATATGTACATTATGTATAAATGTACATAAAACACATAATCATAAGATAAGGCTTAGGTAAGAAAAGGATGATGCAAGTAATAATATAATCACATGATAACATAAGCCATGACATAAGTAAGTGATGACCTAAGCAATGACATAAGCGAATGATGATGTAAGCGATGATATAAGCATAGGTTCATAAAATAAAAAGAGTGTCTAATAATTAGGTACCTAAATTAGTAAACCCTAATACACTTTCTAAATTAGATTATACTTAATTAAGTACATGAATTAGCAATAGCAAAGTAAAATTCTCTAAGTATAAGAATTTAAGGGTTAACTAAATCATTAAGTATAAATAAAGGATATAAATATGAGTAATAAGAATAATTAAGTTTCCAAAATTAAAATTTCTATAAATTTAGTCCATATCATAAAACACGGGTCTTAACATCCAAAATGGACATCATCGTGTGAACGTACGCCCGAAATCGATGGAAAACAACTATAAATTCATAAATATAAGAAATAAAACAAAAAAGTTACATACGATTAATAATAAAGTCTAACCGGATAGAAGTTAATAGTAATTTAAGTAGAATTAGGCAAATAAGTATTTAGAATTACTAGTTAATTCAATTGCTTACTGGTGTTATCATATCGTAATGATCAAGTGATCCTGAGGAGAGTGAGGATCTTCCGATCGATTACTACGATTAGGGTGAGTCACCATGGTCGAGTAAGTATTTACCTTATGATTCTATGCTTGTTTGTGATTGTAGATAGTGGACTTAATTATTATTGTTAATTGACTACTGTATGGGGTTTGGGGAAATGCTTGTGTATGTTGTTATGTGCTGAGATGTGAACTTACCTTAAGTACAAATAATGCGATGTTTGTTGTATGGTAGTATAGAAAATGATTGTATGTATTATTGGATGGTCACAACATAATTTGAACTTAATTATACTCGGCTTATAAAAAAAAAATGGTACATGCATTGCATAGATACAATTCCGATCATCACATCACACAGAGGTAAAGAGAGGCCATTCGGGGGCTGTTATTATTAATTTATTGGTTTTGTATGGTGTACTTGTACAAAATGACATTATCCTGGCCCGTGGGAATACTAGGCATTGAAGGCACCAATTGCCTAGCTAAGGGTCAAGTCTAGAAACCTCCGTTTAAGGCTGAGTGTAGATTGCGGAGGCCCATTCACGATTATACTAGAACTTGGTTTTTTATGAAAATAAGAGAATTATTTGATTTAAGTGTGGAGCATGGAGTTCTGTAGTAAAGTAAGTTCTAGTATAATACCCAGATCTAACTAGTGCTGTGTATACTCCAACCCTGACTTCGGAGGGTATTAAATCTAAGTTACGTATATGAACTAGTTAATTATACCCATTGTTTGGCATTCTGTTTGATCATTCATTCATATGCATGAATATAATGTACTTATAACTTGCTTGTGGTATAGCTGAGGGTTTTACTCACTAAGCTTAGGCTTACACTCCTTTAGACTTTTGCTGCAGGATAGCCTATTTGTAGAGGCTGGCCAAGGGATACCACAGGTTAGCTTAGGGACTTGGGCAAGAGCGAGTTGTCCTGTGTATTGAAAGAGAACAATTTATGTAGACTCTTACTCATGTACTTTGTTTTTATTAGTATTATAGACCTAGATATACTAAATTACTGTGTATTGTAAGCTTTGTAGTTTAAATTTTATATAAATATGTTTGTGTGAAGATATCATGTGAATCTGTATGCTCTTAGGAAACTAGTGGTTATAGAGTCTTGTATATTGTGTGAAGAGTTCTTGATTGGAAAGGTAACCAATTAGGGGTTCTTCATACAGTATACGATGTCTGCCACGACTAGGTCGTCCTCAATTCATAACAGTGTCAACTTGAGGAATGCTTTGTTGACAGCTTAGCCAACTTACTCATCAGCTTGATCACACCTATTCCGAGCTCCTAAGATCATGACTAAGTTGAAATAACTTTAGATCACTCAAAGATCAGCTTAGCATTAACTAAATCTGATTGTACTTTCTTGTTTGCTTCTACAAAGACCTCCCTAGTGATGACTTACTACGTGTCCCTATAAGTAACATGAAAGAATCTACCATCGAAGCTTCTATTTTTGTATTTTCTTTTATACCCTTATGTATTTTTTTCATTTTACTTAATTTGGATAATACTCTTTTAGTTTTTTATATTTAGTAGGTTGCCCTAATATTTTGGATATAAGTACTCTCTTGTAAGTAGCTATAAGGATCGTCTTCTTAACAATATTAAATATACTGCATACTATTTATGTGAAGCTTTAAGCTTACTCTTTTACTCTTATCCCATCCCTTAAGTAAAGTTAAGCGAGTAGCCTTACCGACCTACTTGTACATCACATTGAGTTAGTTTGTGAGTCTACAAAGTTCCTTGGTGCATCATATCCACGGACTTGTTCATAGGTTTTGCTTTTTCTCTTTCATTTTTCACGCATTCATCATTCTATATTTCAAGCTTCCTACAAGCTTATACCTACCTTGATAGCATTATCTTTGTCTATCCTTGGTATGGTGTATCATCATATGTCTTCTTTTCCTCGAAATAGCTAGACAATACTCTACTATGTGCTTCTTGAACAAGTAAGTTCCACACCTGGCAGGTTAGCACATACAATCTTGTTGCTTAGAAAAGGTAGCTTTCTTCCATAAAGTAATCATCTAACATTCTCCCATTCATGCATTGGGCAAAGATCAGTTCGAAATGGGGGTCTTGGGGTTATTGTTCCTTGAGGCTTACAAATTGCAACAATCTCAGTTGTAGTTCAAAGAGCAAAATATGTCATCTTAATAGGCCATTTGTGACTATATTAGCCTTTCCTCACTTATACTTGATCACAAATGAGAATCCCTTTAGGAATTCAACCCATTTAATTTGTCATTTTAAGAGCTTTGGCTAGCTCCTCAAGTATCTTAAGGTTTAGTGATTTGAGTACAATAAACTCCTTTAACAATAAGTAATGTTGACAAGTCTGCAAAGCTTAGATTAAGGCATATAACTTGTTGTCATACAGTAAATAGTTCAAAGTAGGTCCTATAGACTTCTCACTAAATTAGGCAAAAGGTCGACAGTCTTACATGAAAAAGCACTCCAATTCCTATAACTAAGGCATCATATTCTAACTCAAAAACTTTGCTGAAGTTAGGAAAAGATAATATTGGCATTAAAGTCAACCTCCTCTTCAACTTAACAAAACTCTCTTCTTCCTTATTTCCCATTGAAATTCAATAGTCTTCTTCATGGGTTTGGTAAGGGGTGCAACAACAGAAGTAAAATTTTGTATGAACCTACAATAGATGGAAGCTAAGCCATCGAAACTCCCAACGTCAGCACATGAGGTTAGGGTAGGTTACTCTACAATAGCTTGCACTTTTTGTTCAAATTTCCAAATAGTTGTTTAACTTGGAGCACTTTGAAAATAACTCGGAGGTGTTTCACATGACTGGATAGATTCAAGCTATATACCAAGATGCCATTAAAGTAACAACCACAAATTTTCCTATTTGATTCCTTAGCACATATTTGATCTGCCTCATAAATGTGCTTGGGGGTAGGGGGGAGCCACTAATATAATCCATGTCTTGTTTTGCAGGCTGTCTTCCATTCATCACATTTCCACATTTGGATTTGATGCTATCTTGATTTTAGATCAATTTTGAAAAATATATACGCTCCATGCAACTCATCTAACATGTCATCTAATCTGGGAATCAAATACCGATACTTAATGGTGATCCTATTGACAGCTTAGCTATCCACACACATTCTCCAACTCCCATCTTTCTTAGGAGCTAATATTGCAGATACAACACATGGACTCATGCTTGCATAGACATAACCCTTCCTAATGAGCTAATTCACCTGCCTTTGTAGCTTAGTGTCTTGCTCAGGATTCATGTGGTATACTGACTGGTTTGGTAATGCGGTTGTAGGTTGTAAATTAATGCCATGCTTTATTCATCACTTTGAAGGTAGCCCTTTTGTAAACTCATTTAGGAATAGGTTGGCAAATTCTTCGAGTAACTCTTCAACCTCTTCAAGTAGGTCGACAAGTATTTGAATTTTTAGTAACCTTTGTATCAGTAAGTAGGTTGATTCATCACTTCTTACAGTCTTTCTTAGCTCGGATTGACTCATCATTAGGGTTTTCTTAGCCTTTTGATATAGTTTAAACTATATGCTGCTGACCTAACTTGGTGTCATTTAAAAGAATCTAACAGGTTAGCCATGTTTCTTAAGGCTATAGGTATTTCTATACCTATCATGCATGAATCTTTTATCAAATAGCTAAGGTCAGCTTAGTAGAATATATGAAGCACACATTGCTAACACATCACACATTACCTCATCCTTGTAACTCCCAATGGTAATTAGTAATAATACTTATTTTGTGATATGTAATGATCCCCTCTTATTCAACCAACGTAACTTGTATAGTTTAGGATGCATAGAGATAGGCAAATTTAACTGTTCAACCATTCTTGTAGAAGCAATAGTTATACAACTTCCAATACCAATAATTAAGGCATAAAGTTGGTCGTTTACCTTGAGGGTAGTATGAAACAAATTCTTATGCTACTCTTCTTGTTGATCATATTCCACACTAATAGCTAGGTAGATAACTTGTGTTAGCATGTCTCTTTCTTCTATGTAGATATTATATCTTGTAATTTCCACCTTTGCTCCATCTTCTGTTTCTTCTATAGCTTCACTACCTTCTTCATCCATATTGTGTACTTTGAAGGTTAACACTTCACCCTTAATGACCATCATTTTCTTCCGGAGGTTTGCTCCTTTTCAAATTTCTTCTCTTTCCCTCCTTATTCCCTCTTCACTCCTTTTAAGTTCAATAGTTGACCTTCCCTTCAGCTTGGAGTCAAGCCAATAGGCTTTTTGCTATGTCCATATGTAGGTCGGTTTGTTGAAATAGGTTAGGAACTAACAAATTGGTAAGGTTGATTCCTCTTTTGTCTTTCATTACATTGGGCAACATTAATAGCCTCTTTAAGGGTTTGAAAAGATTACACTTCAAAAACATCTGAGAGTTTGTATTTTGATAACTCCAATTTAGCATATATTTTCAATCGTTATTTTGTGCTATTTTAGATTTTAATCTAGTTAATTTTATGTTATTTTGAGCTTAATTTGTTTAAATTTCATTTTTAAGAACTTCTGGAGTAGTTTATGAAAATTTTCAAGGTTTATAGCAATTTTTGGAATAACTTGAAGCAAAATCATTGATCTTGGAATGAAGTCGAACAAGTTCAGATGAAAATCAAGTGAAGAATGAAGCCTAGGAAGGACCATAGCCAGGGTTTACGACCATGGTCCTCACCCATGGTCTCTTCATTGAGCAATTTCATTAATTTCAAAGTTTTCGAGTGAAGAATAAGTACACACTTAGCCCCAACGGCTATATACCTAAGGCATGGTTACTATGTGACGAGCAAATCTTTTATTTTTGTTATGTATCTTCTATTTTAGGACATGTAATATTCAATGGATCTTTTATTTTGTCAAGTCTCTCTTTGTAAACCTAGCCTTGCTCCTTACAAATAGATCTTTAGGCTTAGGTTTTCGAAGAGAGCCCCCTTTGGGTAACTTATAGATAAAAATTATAATGGAGGTCTCTCAATTTATTTTCTCTTTTCCTTTTATTGTGTTGTTCTACTTTTAATTCATTCTTAGTGAATATTATTGAAATCTCGTTCTAGTTGCAATAGTCCTTCCTTCTATCTATGATATTATTCTTTGATGATCTAATTATGTAGGTTATAATGACTTCAATTAATATTCATTGTGATTACTAATTTGATGTTTGAGTCTATTGTAGAGTTGCAAGGACTGTAGTAAACAGACAAGTGTAATTAGAATAGTTTCAATGCATTAAGAAGTTAGGTATTTGATCTTTCCAAATTAGGGAAACGTAATAGCAAGATCTAGGTGCTTCATGCGATCTTAAGATGCTTTATTTGGCAGCAATGCAGGTAGAGAGGGTCTCAAGGGTAAGAATTAGCTAGAGACGCGAGTCTAGCTAATTCAAAATTCGATTTCCATAGGAATCTTTATGATCTAGAGAATAATTGAGATTAAAAGATTGCTAGGAGCTAGAAAGTAAATAATAACGATTCACTAATGATCATGCCTTCTTTATTTTAATTGATCCATGCTTGTTAATTAGTTCAGTTATTTTACTAGATTAGAAACACTTTATCTTTTCGATTTGATTACTCCATATTTATCTTTCTTATTTATTCTCAATCGTCTTTATATTGTAAAGTTAGATAATTAGAAGCTTTAGGAAAATTACTAGTAAGTAGGTTCTCACTACATTGGTTCTCTGTGGGTGATTACAACTTAAAATGTGCAATTTTTCCGACTATAAAACTTACATTTATGCATAAATTCTTGTAAAGTTTAGTTAATTTTTCATGAAATTGGAGCTTGTCTATAAAATGGACTAACTTGCACAAAATTGTTAAAAATGCGTAAAAGAGTGTTGTTTTTAATTGAATTTGATGCATTTTATATCTTATGTATAGGTGTATAGGACCTACCATTGTCTTGGTAGCCTTTACCATTCGATCAAGAGGTTAAAATGAAGGGCGCTATGAAATTTGGCCTACTGATATTGTAAACCCTGTGAATTTAGCTGTCTAAGTATAGAATCAAACGCCCAAACTATAGATGATTTCCTAAAGTCAATAGAGCTAGTGAGATTTAAAACCGATTAAAATCTCAATTCAAAACCTAAAGTGAATATGAAAAATCTTAAATTATCAATTGAACCTCTAACCACATAGAAGACCCTAAAACCTCAAGTATATGTAATTGCCAAAGTTAATCTTGAACCTCATCAAAACCCTAAGATAATAATCAAAGACTTAACCGTGTATGAATATATTAAACCCTAAATGTGTAAAAACATTAGAGATTGTGTCCTAAAGTAATAAAAACCCTAAAACTATAACTTTAAGGATATAAAAGCACTAATTCACCATAATTTACCCTAAAACCCTAAGTGATAATATATCCTCTATATTTTGCCATTTCATTAGTAAACAACTAAAGATAGCTCTCAATCATGCATAAATATTTAGAATACTTAAGTGATCTCTTAGAAACTAAGATATTGCATTTTAGATCACATTCGTCTTCCAAGTATATAACTAGGTTAGTATTACATAGAGTTAGGGGTATAGTTGAAGCTTAAGTTAAATGTAGTGAACCTTAACACCCTAATTGGTACTTTTCATACTAGTTATACTAAGTAGCTTACCAAATGATGTATATAGGATATAAATACTTAAAGTAAGATCTCATCATTTATTTTTACTAATCAATTCACTAAATGCCTCATTTTTTTTTTTCATTTCCTTAATTTTCCTTAATTACTACATTATGTATAGAAAGTTAACCAAGTCAATCTTCCTTCTCATGATTTCTTTTCTTTTCTTTTGGTTTTTCCCTTCCTTTTTCCTCTTTTGCCATCCACTTCTTTCCCTTTCCTAGACCCCACTTCTTTTCCTTTTCAAATACAAAATAACACAAAACAAAATCCCTTTCTTCTTCTCCTTTCCAACCATATCTTCCTTTCCCCTTTCACTCTTCTTTCCTTTTCAACTTTTCATCCATTTTCAAGAGTAAAATTAAGGTATGTACTTATGATACTATGTCTTGCTTCATCTTCTTTACTACTTAGAAGAAGAGTTAGGTGAGGTTAAGTAGTTATGTGTTCTGTATATATATGTTGACTTAGGCTTAAAGTTTCAATCTTTACATATGGAAGTGTAGAATTTTTTAGGCAATGTCTTTGAGTATGTGTACATATGGGTATGGTAGAGATATACATGTATAAATACCTTTGTACATAAGTATTCATTATGTACATAACCTAAATTAAGACATCTACTAACTATATATGCATATACCATGTTAAATATACCCTTAAAATACAAAAAAAATGAAATTTGAGAATCTTTCTTAAGGGGGTAGATAAGGCATACGAAAATACGTGTAAAAATACATGTCATCGTATGCGTATATGGGTATATGTATTAGTATATGTATAAGTACACATGTATAAGTACTTATAAGTACACAAATATACATATTAGTATATTAGAAGTATAGGTATGTATATCACGCATGTATAAAGCGTGTAAATATATAAGTATAATAATGGACTAATGATGTAAGCAATGATGTCATCAAAGGATTACATAAGCCATGACATCATCAAATAATTACATAAGCTATAACATAAGCAAATGATGACATAAGCAATGACACAAGTGATTGATGATGTAAGCGATAACATAAGTATAAGTTTATAAAATAAGAAATAAGAAGAGTACATAAGAATTAGGTACATGAGTTAGTAAACCCTAATACACTTCTTAAATTGAATTAAACTTAATCAAGTATGTGAATTAGTAACACTAATGTAAAATTCCCTAAGTGTAAGAATCTAATGTCTAATTAAATCATTAAATACTAGAATAGGATATAAACATAAGCAATAAGAATAATTAAACTTCCATAAGATAAACTTTTAATAAATTTAGCTCATATCGTAAAACACGGGTCTTAACGTCTAAAACGAACATTATCGTGTCAACGTATGTTCAAAAACGATGAAAAACGACTATAAGTTTGCAAATATTGGAATTAGAGTGAAAAAGTTATAAAATACATAAAGGAAGTCTCATAACTTACAAATATAAGAAAATAGTTACTATTAACCCCATTGAGTATGATAAACCCTATACACATTATACTTGGATTATATTGGAGGAAACTAGATAAACTACAATAGACTTTTAGTTAACTAGGGAGTTTGACTTCTCAAAATACTTATAAGTGTTACTATATTTTAGGTGTTTAATATCGAGTTCTGGAAACCCTAAATCTTGAAGAATGAGCAATAATCTAAGTGAGGGAGTTCTAATGACCTACTACTTGTTTGTACATATTACTTGTATGATGTTGTGCTGCTTGCTGCTGCTTATATATTTGAATGACTATTCTGCTTGTATGCCATCATCTGTGTGATCACCTTTTTAAATTGATAAATATAAATATCTAACCTAAATAACCAGTTCTATTCGTTGCATGTCTATGACCTAATAAATGTATGGATGGAGAGTGCTAGCTTTGCAAAATGTTGAAAAGGGTATTTTTGGAAAAAGTTTTTCTAATCTTAAACATATTTTATACGATTTTGATAAGGGCCATAGTGCCATAAATGATATTTTATCATTAAGGCAAAGCTAGCATGGGTTCTCCACTTGATAGTGAGAGGACTTGGTTTATTGTGCCTGTAAAGCCTTAGTTAATTTTGGTTATGAGAGGACTCGTAAGTTTGTGCCTAAGGGGCCTTGGAGAGTGGATAGTTCTAGTTTGGAATCCCCCTATTTGGATTGAAACTCTTTTCTCGACTAGGGTAATAGTCAAGTGTTGCCTAGAGGGGTGGTGCTCCTAGGTAGCTTTATGCGGGTGAGCTGAGGTGCCTTATGCGGGTGAGCTGAGGTGCCTTGTGCGGGTAAGTACAGGGGATAATTGAAGTGTAGACGACGTAATTCTACACCTTCCATAGTTTCGGACTCCTATGGATGTGTTGCTTGCATTCATCACGCATGCATTCATGTTGTATGTAGATAACTTGCCTGCATATGTGATAATAATGTGTGAAAACTTGCTTGACCGGTAGTGGTGAGGAACGAACTCACTGAGCTATTTTATGCTCACTCCGTCATAGTTTCTCTTATAGGTTTACTTACATTGGGATTGGGATAAGTCTCGAGTGTCGAGTGTGAGATGAAGATATGTATCTTAGTATTAGAAATAGTTGAATACTCTTTAGATGATACATAAACATCCTTTGTAGATAATTTAATTTTTCTTGTATTTCTTTTATAATGTTGGTATATCCTGTCTTATTATTTAGTAGGAGATACCGATTCTCTGTGGTTTTGAGGAACTGTAGAATATCGGATACTCATAGTTATTTATATTTGTATTCTACAGTAAATTAATTACTTAAAAATCAATAACCTCAGTGATTAATTATTTAGAGTCTTGCAATCTTTGACTTGCAAGGCGGTTTTTATATCATGGGTATACACATGTTATGGCAATTTTAGGTAATCCTACTAGGCCCTCTATAGGGTCCTGATAGATATGCCTTGAAGCATCAAGGATGAGGTGACCTATTGAGCAATCAATTGTGGGAAAGGCAGGTGTCATGAACAGAATGTACAAGGATGGATTCAACAACATTAATCGATTGGTAGCTTTAGCACCGATCAATTGATAGACGAAATTTGGGTTAAGGTTTTTTAGCTAAAACCCTAATCCTTCGAAACACCACATTTTACTCAACATGGAGAGGACTTAGAGTTGACATGTGTTTAACGGTCAATTGGTAGATCTTCCCACCGATCGATCGATTAATAGCTCAATTCTATAAATAGTTACATTTGTAGCTAGTAATGGAGCTACAATTAGGTTTTTAGTATTGTTTAGTTTAGAATTGTGAGCTCATTGTTTCTTTTACTATTCTATTGCTTTGTTTATGATATTTAGTGATTGTTTTGAGGATTTTGATGCACATTTATGTTTGTTTAGTGAGCATTTGTTACTTTTTCTTCATTTAATCTCTAGTTCATTCATTACCATCTTGTTATCTTGTTTTTCAATGGAGTTTGTTGCCATATTTTTGTTATTTCTTGTTGTCTTTTTTCTAATATGAGTGGCTAAGTTAGTTTTAGTGGGTTTATGAATCTGTAGATGTTGTAGATGGTGTAACCTTACAGTTATGATATGGGTATGTTTGTTTAATTGGAATTTTGATGATTGGTACTGCATTTAGGCTCTTTAAGGTGCTTTTTATTGAAATTTTTAATGAGTTTCCTTGTGATTTTAAGACCAAGAGGAGATTAGTTGTGTAATTTCCAAATTGAGTTGATGGAATATTGTTAAAGAGTTCTTAGCTTATGACACTGAGAGGAGATTAGGTATTCCTTATTAAATTCATAATGCTTTATGTGGTCTTAGCAAATTATGATAGATTATAAGATCGAGAGGAGAATGACACCCTAATTCTTAGGATTAGATTACTTAGCTTGTGATAGAAATTAAGTAATTTAGCTTATTGTGTAGTGAAATGAGATCAAGAGTAGATTTTCTGCTACATATTTGAGTGAAGTGCCTTACTTGGGATCGAACTCATGTGAGTTCTATTAAAATCCAATTAAAAACTATCCCTAATATCTTAGTGGCATACCTTCATCGCTACTTCATAAACATGTCACAAGACTACACCTTTGGCATTTGTGTTTTTTGTTAAATTTCATTCTTGGTTAGTTGCATTTATTTTTAACTCATTACTTCTTATCTAGTTAGCCTAGATTAGAGTAGTAGGTTAGAATCCGGTACTTAACCAAACCCTTTTCCCTAAGGAAATGACCTGGTGAATACTTACTAGTTTTATTACTACAGACAATCCGACATATTGGTTGGTTAAGAGATTGACAATGTTTTGGAAATTTCTATTGATAAAGTGTCTTCAAATCAATCAATTTTTATTCAATGTTCATGCCGTCTCATCAATTTTTGGCATTGTTGCTGGGGAAAAGGCAATAGTGTTAATATCATATTATTTGAGGGCTCTAAGACTAGGCCCTAGTGTATCTTTAGTATAGTGTAGTGTAGTTGGTATCTTAGTTTAAAGTTTGTTAAATTTGAGTAATTTAGTTGTTAAAGTTGCAATCTTTATCTATTTTCTTGTTTAACTAAGTTGATTTTACTACTATATAGTCAATTTGAGATCCTTTGAAGGTAAAGTTTGAAACATTACTATTGATTTTGTTGAAAAATTGCTAAATTTGTCCCTAACTGATTTGTGTTGAGTTAGGAAACATGCTGTTTACATTTTCTCTTTGAAAATTTGCAAATTGTAGTTTGGTGGTTTGGTTAGAATTAGAAGGAGTAGAATTAGGATTTGTTGTTTTATATTCAAAGAGGAGTGAGAGATTTTTGTAGAGGAATTTGACCTCAAGATTGACCAAACATTTCACTATAGACTTAGAGAAGGAAGCATAGAGGAACTAGGGGATATGAAAAACAACCAAGAACCCTTAAATGGAGAAATTGGGAATGGAAATAATGGACATGGGGGAAATGGAAATGGAAACAAAAATAATCAAGCCTTATGGGAATATTGTGTACAAAATTTGAACAACGTTGTACCATTGATTACTTGGTCAGCCATTCAAGCAAATAATTTTGAGCTTAAACCTACTTAGATTTAGATGGTGCAACTTAGTCAATTTGGTGGACTATTATCTAAGGACCCCTATGAACATCTTCAAAATTTTTTGTGGATATGTGCCACAATGAAAACCAATAGGGTTTCTAATGATGCAATTCGGTTAAGATTATTTGCATTTTCATTATGAGATAAGGTTAGAAGTTTGTTGAATTCCTAACCACCTAATTCTATCACTACAAAAGATGACTTAGTCTAAAAATTTTTATCTTATTTTTTCCCATAGGGTAAAACAACGAAGATGAGAAATGAAATTTCTATGTTTAGATAATTTAATGGGGAGTCATTATTTAAGAGCTAGGAAAGGTTTAAGTAGTTGTTAAGAAAGTGTCCCCATTATGGTTTAGCTGTATGGAGCATAGTGATTACCTTTTACAATGGTCTTGGACATCAAATGAGAATGATGGTAGATGCCACAACTAGGTAGGAGTGTGAAGAATAAAAGTGCTAAAGATGCATATGACATGTTTGAGCAAATGGCATCACATTCTCATGGTTAATATTTTGAGAGAACTTAACCTAGGAGGCTATTGACTATAGCTCAATTAGAGGAGATAATTCAACTTGAGGAACAAATTACATTGCTTACCACTTAACTTGCTTAAAGAGATAGAGCTAACTAGGCTAATAACTCTAGTAGTCATAAGCAGCCTTATGAATATTGTTGTGTATGTAGTGGAGTAGGGCATTTGAGCATACACTTAAGCACAAACTATCAAGTTGGAAACCCCTTTGCCCCATCGAGAGATAATAAAGAGGAATAAGTGAATGCATTAGGGAATTTCAATTAAGGATAATGAAACTATAACCCTTACTTAAACACCTATAACCTAGGTTGGAGAGATCATCCAAACTTATCATGTGCAAGCAACCCAAAGGGTGGATTTAATAGAGCTATTTAAGGACTTAGATATCAAGCTGGCTAAGGCCAATCACTACCTCTACCTCTATTGGTACAAGGTCTAAAAGAAGAATCAATAGACAATCATTAAGGAATTTTATTCGAAGACAAGATGCAAAAATGAATGCGCAAGAGGCTACTATTGAAGAGATGAACAATTGGTTGGTTCAATATTATTGGAATAAACCTATAGGACAACTACCTGGTAATACTGAAAAAAACTTAAAAGATCAATCTCAGATATCCAATGGGAATGGTAAAGAACCTAGTATAGGGAAAAAAGAATTTTGTTTCAGTAGGAAGCAAGTGTTTTGAGGTAAGTACTTAAGTTTGGAGGATCTTGTTGAGGAGCAAGTTAAACTCGACAATGAAGAGATGTTTGCACTGTCAGAGGAAGAGTTAATTACTGAGCTTAAAGGGGATCTTGATGATGGAATGGATGAAGATTTTGAGGAGGAAGAAATTGAAGAAGAGGCCCCTAGCGATGACGATGTGTACAGTTTGGAGATAAGTTAAATGAAGGAAATTAGAAAAGAAGAGGATCTAAGCTAAGAAGAAATTGAAGAATAGCTTAGTAAGTGTAAAGATGTTGGAATTAATCATGAGAAGTAGGAATCTGAAAAGGGAAGTGCAGTGAGTTTAGTAGAGAAACCAAATATTGATGAGTTCAAGATTGTTGACAAGTGTACTTCAGGAAAAGGGGGATAGAACCTACTAGTTTGTACATAAATTAGATGATCCGGGAAGATTCACTATACCATGTACCATACTAGATAAGTTTTTTCTAAGAGTACTAGTGGATACTAGAGCTTCAAATAATTTCATGTTGGGAAAAACTATACAGGAGTTAGGATTGGTGAGTTTTATGAAGATGAGCCTGTATAACATCTAAACCATCGATAGAAGTTAGACTATACCCTTAGGAGAACATCGCTTCATACCTATTAGTGTTGGACTATATGATTTCTAGGTTGATTTTATTTTGATGGACATAAAAGACAAGGATCAACCCCTAATTTTTGGACGATCGTTTTTTGCTATCTCTGGAGCTATTTTAGATATGAAAGAGAAGATGATTATCTTAGAGAGCGGAGAAAGGAAAGTGATGCTCCAAGCTAAGGAATGGATTCAAGAACCAATGGAAAGAGAGCAAGAGTTAGATCAAGAGGAAGAATTTTAGAAAGGAAGTCGTATGAGGAAGAGGAGGATTAACGTAAAAAGAGAGTCAAGTATGAGCTAAGGAACTGAAGGATTTGTACCCTAGAGAAAGTATAAAGACCCACCATGAATAACATAGAAAAGCTAAGTTGATGGCTTAAAAACAAGCGCTTGGCGGTAGGCAACCTAACCTACCTTCTCTACTTTATCTTTTTATTTAATTTATGTCCAAGCATTTTTAAGTTTAAGTCTTTTTAGTTATGTCTCCTTGAATGTTACATAGGAACTTATGAATAAATAAAGGAAATGTTGAATCCACTAATCTTGAGACATCATCAATAAATTCTAAAGGGATTTGAGAAATTCGGAGCATACTAAGAAATAAGGGGAGTTCTGTTCTAACTTTCTCTTTTACTTCCCATTGTTTGTGAATTGAATTATGAGATATATATATCTCTGAAGTAAAGTTATTGGACCTAAACATTGAAGTTATGTGATTCTAAATAAGCTTTAATGATTTAATTGAATTCTTTATATGTTATCCTTTTTGTGCATTGATAAGATAGTTTCTTTCTGAGAAGTTGGATCCATTTTCCTTTATGCTCTATGCCTTAATCTTTAAGTATGTTATCATTTATAAAGTTTACTTGAAAGAAAGTAGAAAGAAGTGATTAAGGCTTTTTTGAAAGAAGTTCGTTATGAATAAGTCATGAACATTTCTCAAAACTTTATAATCAATTAGTGGCATCTTTGCTTTGTTTAAATATGCTCAATTTAGGCATGGTTTAGAGGTTTAAAGTTAGGGAAATGTTTTGATTCAGGATTAGATTTTAGTGTTTTCAAAAGTTGACCTATATATATACACTATTCTCTTGAGGAATCAAGTGGTCTATTAGTATTATGTGAACTGAAGTGGGTACTAGATTTTACCTGAACGTTCCCTGGTTAAAGTGTGAAAAATTCCAAAAAAGGAAGAAAAGAAAAGTTGAAAAGAAAAATGATGTGGATCAAGAAAAGTCATTACATATTAAAAGTATAACCCCATCATGAAAAGAAAGAAAATATAAAGGAATAGAAAAAGTGAAAAATTGAAAATTCAAAAAGAGAAGAATGGGCAAAGTGTGAAAGTTATTGCAAAGTAAGGGAGATGAAGTAAGGTATGATTTAGGGGTTACTCTCTATTTGCATGACATTAACATACTTAAGAGATTGATAAGGAAGAATATATATATGGTTTGACCAATTAAATACTAAGAACTCTCCCTTAGTTTGAAATGTTAAACTTCAAATTTTAAGAGGCTAATCTTAAGGGGAAGTTAACATTTTTAGGCATGGATTCCTAAATTAATTATATGGTCTTTGATTTATGAGCATTTGATTTGGCACAAGTGGAGTAATTTCAATATCACATCTAAAGGTTTTTACACTATAGCTTTCCATGTGTAACATACTTATAATTATAGCTAAGCATAAAGTAAATGCACACTTGTCCTAATGTTTTCTGAATCAGTTGATTTTTAAACTTTGCTTGAGGATAAGTAAGTTTTGAAGTTAGGCATAGTGTAAACCCCGTGAATTTAGCTTTTTAAGTATAGAATCGAAAACCCAAACTATAGATGATTTCCTGAAGTCAATAGAGCCAGTGAGATTTAAAACCGATTAAAGTCTCAATTCAAAACCTAAAGTGAATATGACAAACCTTAAATTATCAATTGAACCACTAATCGCATACGAAGACCTTAAAACCTAAAGTATATGTAACTATAAAAATTAACCTCGAACCTCATCAAAAACCCTAAGATAACAATCGAAAACTTAATCGCGTATAAATATATTAAATCCTAAATGTGTAAAAACACTAGAAATTGTACCCAAACATAATAAAAACCCTAAAACTATAACTTTAAGGATATAAAAGCACTAATTCACCATAATTTACCCTAAAACCCTAAGTGATAATATATCCTCCATATTTTGCCATTTCATTAGTAAACAACTAAAGATAGCTCTCAATCATGCATAAATATTTAAAATACTTAAGTGATCTCTTAGAAACTAAGATATTGCATTTTAGATCACATTCGTCTTCCAAGTATATAACTAGGTTAGTATTACATAGAGTTAGGGGTATAGTTGAAGCTTAAGTTAAATGTAGTGAACCTTAACACCCTAATTGGTACTTTTCATACTAGTTATACTAAGTAGCTTACCAAATGATGTATATAGGATATAAATACTTAAAGTAAGATCTCATCATTTATTTTTACTAATTAATTCACCAAATGCCTTATTTCTTTTCATTTCCTAATTTACTACATTATGTATGGGAAGTTGACCAAAGTCAAAAGGTTAACTAAGTCAATATGTGGAAAAGTCAACACAAATGTCCTTTTCATTTGAACAAAATATCTTTCTTCTCATGATTTCTTTCCTTTTCTTTTGGCTTTTCCCTTCGTTTTTCTTTTCTTTGCCATCCACTTCTTCCATCTTCTAGACTCCACTTTTCTTCACTTTTTCAAACACAAACTAAAACAAAACAAATCCCTTTCTTCTTCTCCTTCCCTATCGCATCTTCCCCTTCCCCTTTAACTTTTCTTTCCTTTTCAACTTTTCAATCATTTCATCCATAGTCAAGGGTAACTTAAGGTATACTATTTTGTTCTTATGTCTTACTTCGTTCTCTTTACTAGTTAGAAGGAGAAAAGGTTAGGTTATGTGTTGTGCTTATATATATGTTGATTTAGGCTTAAAGTTTCAATGTTTACATATGGAAGTGTAGAATTCTTTAGGCAATGGAAGAAGATGTATGTGTACATGTCTTTGAGTATGTGTACATAAGGGTATGCTAGAGATGTACATGTATAAATACCTTTGTACATAAGTATTCATTATGTACATAACCTAAATTAGGACATCTACTAACTATACATACATATACCATGTCAAATATACCCTTAAAATATAAAAAGAATGAAATTGTGAAGCTTTCTTAAGGGGATAGATAAGGCATACAAAAACACGTAAAAAAATACGTATGTCACCGTATGCATATATGGGTATGTATACTAGTATATATATAAGTACTTATATGTATACAAGTATACATATTAGTATATTAGAAGTATAGGTATGTATATCACATATGTATAAAGTGTGTAAATATATAAGGATAATAATGAACTAATGATGTAAGCAATGATGTCATTAAAGGATTACATAAGCCATGACATCATCAATTGATTGCATAAGCCATGACATCATCAAAAGATTACATGAGCCATGACATAAGCATAAGCTTGTAAAATAATAAATTATAAGTTTACATAAGAATATAACCTATATATGTATACATGTACTTAGGAGTCGAAGATCCTTTAAACCCTAATACACTTCTTAGATTAAATTAAACTTAATTAAGTATGTGAATTAGTAATATCAATGTAAAAATTCCTCAAGTGTAAGAATCTAATGGATAATTAAATCATTAAGTATAAACATAGGGTATAAATATAAGTAATAAGACTAATTCAGCTTCAATAGTTTAAATTTCTATAAATTTAGCCCATATCGTAAAATACGGGTCTTAATGTCCAAAATGGACATCACCATGTGAACGTGCATTTGAAAACGATGAAAAACGATTATAAGTTCGCAAATATCGGAATCAGAATGAAAAAGTTACAAAATATATAAAAAAAGTCTCATAACTTACAAATATAAGAAAATAGCTACTATTAACCCTATTGAATATGATAAACCCTATACACATTATACTTGGGTTATATTAAGGGAAACTAGATAAACTACGATAGACTTTTAGTTAACTAAGGAGTCTAACTTCTCAGAACACTTATAAGTTTTACCATTTTGATTTAGGCATTCGATATTGAGTTCTGGAAACCCTAAAGGCTTGGAGAATGAGCAATAATCCAGGTGAAGGAGTTCTAATGACCTGCTACTTGCTTGTGCATGTTACTTGTATGATGTTTTGCTGTTTGCTATTACTTGTATGTTTGAATGACTGTTCTGTTTGTATGCCATCATCTGTGTGATCACTTTTTTAAATTGATAAATATAAATATTTGACCCAAATAACCAATTCTATTTGTCGTATGTCTATGACCCAGTAAATGTATGAATGGAGAGTGCTAACTTTGCAAAATGTTGAAAAGGCTATTTTTGGAAAAAGTTTTCCTAATCTTAAACGTATTTTGTACTATTTCGATAAGGGCCACAGTACCAGAAATGATATTTTATCGTTAAGATAAAGCTAACATTATTTCTCCACTTGATAGCGAGAGGACTCACTTTATTGTGCTTGTAAGGCCTTGGTTAATTTTGGTTGTGAGAGGTCTCGCATGTTTGTGCTTGAGGGGCCTTGGAGGGTGGATAGTCCTAATTTGGAATTCCCTTATTTGGATTGAAACTCTTTTCTCAGCTAGGGTAATAGTTGAGTTTTTCCTAGAGGGGTGGTGCCCTTAGGTAGCCTCATGCGTGTAAGCTGAGGTGCTCTGTATGGGTAAGTACAAAGGATAATCGAAGTGTAGATGACGTAATTCTATACCTTCCATAGTTCCGGACTCTTGTGGATGTGTTGCTTGCATTCATCGTGTATGCATTCATATTGTATGTAGATAACTTGCCTGCATATGTGATAATAATGTGTGAAAACTTGCTTGACCGGTAGTGGTGAGGAACGAACTCATTGAGCTGTTTTATACTCATTCCCCCTTAGTTTCCTTTGCAGGTTAACTTACATTGGGATTGGGATAAGTCTCAAGTGTTGAGTACGAGATGAGGACATGTATACTAGTATGAGAAGTAGCTGAGTACTCTTTAGATAATACCTTTGTAGAAAATATTTATATGTTAGAACTTACAATAATTTAATTTTTCTTGCATATATATATATATATTTTTATGTTAATATATCCTATCTTATTATTTGGTAAGAGATATCGATTCTCTGCGGTTCTGAGGAACTGTGGAATATTGGATACCCATAATTATTTATATTTGTATTTTATAGTAAATTAATTATTTAAAAATTAGTAACCTTAGTGATTAATTATTTAGAGTCTTGCAATCTCTGACTTGCAAGGCGGTTTTCATATCATGGACACACACATGTTATGGAAATTTTAGGTAATCCTATTAGGCTCCCTGTAGGGTCCTGATACGTAGAGATCGCGACTTAAAATGCATGACTTTTCCAACTTTAAAACCTATATTTGTGCATAAATTCTTACAAGGTTTAGCTAATTATTCACAAAATTGGAGTTTATGCATGAAATGGACTAACTTGCACAAAATTGTTAAAAATGCATGAAAGAGTATTGTTTTTAATTGAATTTAATGCATTTTATATCCTATAAGCAAGTGTATGGGGACTACCATAGTCTTGGTAACCCCTACTATTTGATCAAGGAGGTTAAAATGAAGGGCATTATGTTGGCCTACTGATCGATCAATTGTTGCCAACTGATCCATGTGCCTTGAAGCATCAGGGATGAGGCAGCCTATTGAGTGATTGATTGTGGGAAAGTCGATGTTGTGAACAGAATGTGTAAGTGTGGATTTAACCATAAAAATGATTGATAGCTTCAGCATTGATCGATTCGTAGAAGAAATTAGGGTTAGGGTTTTCTGACTAAAACCCTATTCCTCCTAAATGTCACATTTCATTAAATATGAAGATGAGTTGGAGCTAACACGTATCTATCGATTGATTGGTAGACCAATTCTATAAATAGTCGCATTTGCAGCTAGAAATGGAGCTGCAATTAGGTTTTTAGCATTATTTAGCTTAGAATTGCAAGCTTATTGTTTGTTTTATTGTTCTATCGCTTTGTTTATGATATTTAGTGAACATTTGGAGGATTTTGATGTACATTATGTTTGTTTAATGTACATTTTTTATTTTTTCTTCATCTAATCTCTAGTTCATTCATTACCATCTTGCTATCTTGTTTTTCAATGGAAGCTTATTGTTTGTTTTATTGTTCTATCGCTTTATTTATGATATTTAGTGAATATTTAGAGGATTTTGATGTACATTTATGTTTGTTTAATGCACATTTGTTACTTTTTCTTCATCTAATCTCTAGGTCATTCATTACCATCTGGCTATCTTGTTTTTCAATGGAGTTCATTGCTATATTTTTGTCATTTCTTGCTATCTTTGTTTCTAATATGAGTGGCTAAGTTAGTTTTAGTAGGTTTGTGAATATGTGCATGCTGTAGATGGTGTAACCTTATAGTTATGATATGGGTATGTGTGTTTAATTGGAACTTCAATGATTGATATTGCATTTAGGCTCTTTGAGGTGCTTTTTACTGAAATTTTTAATGGGTTTCCTTGTGATTATGAGATTGAGAGAAGATTAGTTGTGTAATTTCCAAATTAAGTCATTGAGTTAATGGAATATCAATAATTTGTTCTTACACTTATAAGACAGAGAGGAGATTAGGTATTCCCTATTGAATTCACAATCCTTTATGCAGTCTTAGTGAATTAGAATAGGTTATGAGACTGAGAAGAGATTAACCTCCTAATTCCTAAGACTAGATTACTTAGCTCATGATAGGAATTAAGCAATTTAGCTGATCATGTAGGGAAATGAGACCTAAAGGAGATTTTTCACTACATAGTTGAGTGAGGTGCCTTACTTGGGATCGAACTCAAGTGAGTTTCGTCATAACCCAATTAAAAACCATCCCTAATATCTTAACAGCATACCTTAACCACTACTTCAGAAACATGTCAGAAGCTCATGCCTTTAGAATTTGTATTTATTGTTAAATTTTATTTTCGTTTAGTTGCATCAATTTTCAACTCACTACTTATTCAGTTAACCTTGATTAGAGTAACATGTTAGAATTTGGTACTTAACTAAACACTTTTCCCTAAGAAAATGACCTGGTGAATATTTACCAATTTATTATTGTAGACGATCTGGCATACTGGTTGGTTAAGAGATTGACATTGTTTTGGAAATTTCTATTTATAAAGTATCTTCAAATCAATCAATTTTTATTTAGTGTTTGTGTTGTTTTGTTAGTGGGGATGACATTTAGACTCACATCCATTTTATTCTATACTATAACTTGACTAGGTGCATTTGCCCATTAATACAATATACACTTAATCATATTTCAAGCTTGTAACAAATACTAAAATAGTTTAGGCCTTATACTCTTCTACTTTACACTAGATTGTCAGCATCTAGAACTCTTACATGTATTCATCAACAGATTAGTTACGTTGCCTCAATTCTTGCAATTTTACAAAAGTTCCCTGATAATATGATTCAAGCATGAATGTGCTTTGCATGACCCTGTTCATTTCTTCCCATGACCTTACACCTCAATGTCCTTCTCTCTCTCTCATAGCGTGTAACTTCTTCCACCACATGTGTGCATAGCCAGCAAATTCTAAGGCAACAAGCTTAACCTTATCACCTTTAGTGTGATGATAACAATTGAACAACTTCTCAACACACTCCCCCTATTCTAGGTATTTATTAGCATTCCTACAAATAGAGAGGCTTAACATTTAGATCTTTATGTTATCAATATTCCTATGAGCTCGAGTAGTACGTTCCTCATCATAATAATACTCATCAAATTCCTTGTTAACCTCACCAACTTTATCTAAATCGATAATTTGGTGACCTTATTGACTAACTCTCCTTTACGATTATTGAACAGGGAAATATGCTCGGTTTGGTTAGTTCTTATATTGTTCACCCTTAGGTGCATGATCTATTCTCTTCAATCTCATAGAATTCCTCTCCATCACTTTCATCTTCTTTAGGCAATTATAACCTATGATTAAACTTGTGTTCAGCTCCTCCAACTTGCGTATGATGGTTTAGGTAGACTTCTCTTCTCCATAAGGCATCATGAGCATAGTTAACCTCATAGTTAGCTTGGTTTTCTACTAAGGTGATTTCATCATCTTGACCATCGGTTTGATGAGCTTCACCTATATAGGTAGCCACTACTCCTTGCATTAGTAACAACATATTTCCTATCATTCTCATAGGGCAATCTATTTGTTCATCGGTAGTGCTAGGTGTCTACTCCATACAATGGACCCTTCTTAAGCATCACTCTCATTATCTTTGATAACTACATTCATACTTAGGTTCATCATTTCTTCAAGTTTGATAATCACTATGCCACCACAACTATTAAAATATCCACTCAGCACCACCATGCTAATTCTTATAATAGTTTAATTGATGCATCTCTAGGGTTAAACATATGGAGGAGCACCACAACATAAATGAATTAAAAGAAAACAAAAGAAAAGCTAGCAAAGTCTGGGTAGCTATTGACTAGATATGATACACCGATCTAAACTATAGGGCCACTCGCCATGACTCCTTGCTAAAGGGAATAGATAAGAGTTAAGAGTAACTAAAAACACTAGGATTGCTTAAAAGGTAGAGTTGAATATTCTCATCATTAAAGAGTTTCATCTACATATAACAAATGGGATATTTATACTAGCCCCATTGGGGTTATAAGCATCATGGAAAAGAGAAAAGGGTGATTTACAATTAAGATACAAGAATGATACTTAAATGGGTAAAAGAGATAAAGAATATTCTGTACAGAAAAATAAAGAATCCTTCACTTTGAAACATAGTACAACTTGGATGAAATGAAGGAAAAGAAGGTATGTGATTAGAGGCAACTTTATTTAGATTAGGTTGGTCCTTAGCTAATCAGTCAATAATGAATATTTACCTCGGACTAGGGTTGGATCTCAGTTAGTTTGAGAGCTTAGGTTTAGACAATTGAAACTAATATGCTTGAATGTAGTTAGGATTATGGTATATTTGCTTAGTAGGAGCATGCCTATCTAGATGGTTGACACGTTTGCTCGACAATTTCAGAGACAATTTTGTGTTAGAAAGCTCAATACTCAAGTCAATAGTATAGTAAATCATGGAGGTTGGAATAGGAATTCTTGCCTTAGATAGGGCAATGAGCCATTATCTTCTTTGTAAGTCCTTAGAGTCCTCTGGCTTAGCTACATGTGATCGTTCTGGAGGGTTGATTCCTATCATCAACCTTCATAGCATAAGCTCTAAACTCTTACTCAACAATATTCAACTTACTACACTACTACTAGAGTTCAACCCAAATTAACCACTACTCTATTTCTCAATTTGAAAAAAAAACATAACGAAACATTCACTAGCAAGCACAACTGTAGCATGTTGAAACACTCAACTTTAACCACCACTCGCTACCATAATGTTACCTGATATAAACAACACAATACTACTCACTCTTAGCCTTATTCAGAATCTTGAGCTTTAATACCAAGATGAAGTACCTTGAAAGAGGTCATACCTACATGTGGATGGGTTCTCTAGAGAATAGCTATGAAAGAAAGGTAAAAAGTCGGTTAAGATGGAAAAACACAAAGAAAAAAGTTAATCCTCAAGAGCTACTCGTAGATATGACTCACTACTCAAGCACTCATAACTGGTCCAAGATATAGAGTTGCTCGATGGTATAACATTACTTGAGGGTTGCTATGAGCTAAAGAGATATGGTTCTCAAATAGAGAAGGTAAACTTAAAAAATTTCATTAATAATATTGAAGGATTTTGATTACAAGAAATTGCTATAAAAGGGTATTTATACTCGGTGATCCATAAGGCTAAAATCACACAAATTTACTGAAAAAGGAAAAAAAAATACACTAATAGTAATACAAGAGAGAAGGATAACTTAGTAATCCTTTTAGAAAGAGAAAATTTTGCTCTCAAGTGTATGCCCATAGGGAGTAAGACATGTGTCATTGCGGGAGTAGTTAGGGCATCAACCAATAATTGTCTCTGACATTTTAGGATTAGGTTAACATCACTAGAATCCTTTGACAGCTCATGATAGGGAACTTATAATTGGAAGTAACCCTTAGGATAGGTTAAAAGACATGGTTTTGGATAGCTCGACTAGATTTGGGTTGATTAAGGTAACACACTAGATGGCTTAGAAGTTAGGGAGGTTATATAAGTTGGCATTTGTGGAACTTGTTTCGTAACTAAGAAATCAAGAGGCTAAGTTAACCAAATCTCTTGCTCTTGCTTAGGTAAGGCAACTAAGTGGTTGATTCTTATCACTATGTAATGTTAAAACCCAATCTCGTGTAGTTTTATTTTCTCTTTATAATTCAACATTAGAAGTGGTAGGAGCAATATTTGATCTCAAGTTACGGTTTGGAACTCCTCCAAAGGTTATATTCATTCACTTCTACATATTCTTGATTTGGATATCATGTAGCTATTATTTCTTATACGCTTAATAATTTCGATCACACATAGTCGAGTTAGAGGACTCCAACAACTTATGTAAAGGATATTAGCTCAAAGCCCCATCTAAGACAGGGATTCCTGTTCTAACCTCCATGTTCTACTCTACTTCTAACTTAAATATAGAGCTCTCATGTGCGCCAGCGTTGTTCCTAAAGCTACTGAGTAAACGTGCCAACCTGCTGAGCAAACAGGCTAACTTGCCAAGCGACTATGCCATGACATAGACAACATCTGAGCATACCAGCTCCAAGCAACTATTCAAGCCAACCACCAGCACTTAATCCCAGTCCAAGTTGAACACTCTCTATTGATTAATTAACTAAGCTCCAACCTCATCCAAATTAGGTCGGCTTTGACTACGGACTCTCTTTTCTTCATTTCATTTGGATTGTACTATATTTCAAAGCACCGATGACCATGTGACGTGTGTCTTTTGGCACAACATTTTAGAAGGATTCTTTACTTTGCTGTATTGAATATTCTTTATCTCTTTTACTCTTTTTAGTATATTTCATGTATTCCAATTGTAAATTATCCTTTTTTCATTTCATATTTACTTATAACCCTAGTGGTCTAGTATATAGACCCCATTTGTTGTAAATTGACATTACTTTTTGATGATCAAATTAATACAAGCTTCCTTTGTGAGCAACTCTAGTGTTCTCATCACCCTTAACTCTTATCTATTTCCTTTAGTAAGGAAGAGTAGTGAGTGACCTTATAGTTTGGACTGATGAGTAATATCTAGCAAATTGTAAGTCGAGTAGGATTGATTGGTGTGTCACATCTAGTTGGTAGCTACTCGGATTTTGCTAGTCTTCTTTTGTTTTCTTTCTATTCTCTTCACTATAGTACTTCCTCGTGTGTCTGACCTTGAAGACACATCAACTTCTCTGGTATTAGAGTATGGTTCCAAAAGGGAGTGTATGAAGTTTTGGTTCATGTCTATTGATAGTAGCTACTGTATTTCTTTCGTAGCTGCTTTAATGCATTCATTTGAAGTAAGTTCTAAAGTTTTAGGCAGTGTAGTGAGGATTTGTGTGTTGGTAATTGTAGTTCCATTGTTGCTCTATTTTACTTTATTTTTCACCTCAAAAATAGAGCAAGTGCATTTCTATTAAGTTCGAATGTGTTGGGTGTTGAAATTGTTAAGAGTGTATTTGTAGAGTTTTAGGTAATGAAGTTGATAAGAATCAATCTATGACAATCCTTAGGCCGAGGTTGACTTGTTAGAAGCTAATGTAGACTTGCTAGAAGCTAAGGTCAACCTATCTTAAGCTGAGACCAACCTGCTCTTGTCGAGGTCAGACTGATAACCAAAAGAATGAAAGGAGGAAAAGGAACCATTCGGCATTAGGTTTGTCATCTATCGAGATGGTAAGAGACTAAACACTTGAAGCCTTAAGGCTAAAGAATAGTTCAGCACAGTACAGGAAAGCTAGCACCAAGTAATCCATGAGTGCAACAATTGTGGGTCGACCTCACTAAGGGCTTGTCTAAGCACAATAAGACTTCCAAACATCTCACCCCATCTCAAACATTTGATTACCAACTGGCCCCTGTTTGGGTTTGATCCTACAAATAGCTTAGATGACTGCATGCCGACCACTCTATTAAATGTGTAGTTTTGTATACTTTGTAAATATTTTCCTTATTTTAATTGTGGGCCATTCTTTAGGGTTTAAGGGTCTTGTATATTATTTATAATTTTGCCACTAGGGTTTTAGAATTTACTATAAATAGCAATAGCCAAGTAGATTTCGAAAAGAGAATACATAGATAGTGATTTCACTTGAACATTCCTTTTGAGTAAGGATATTCTTAAGCTTTTAGAACTTACCTCTTATGGATTATTGGGTGTGCAAACTAAGTTGCTAGACGAAGGTTGGAGTTAGAGGACATTAAGGAAGATGATGAGGAGATAGATGTCGATGAGTATGGAGAGGAAGAAGAAGAGGATGATTATTACCAAGCAGAAGAGCAAGGATGTCGAGCTCCTTAAGGACTCGATAATGTTAAGGTCTAAATCCCACCCTTCAGTGGTAGTAGAGATGCAGATGAATATTTGGAGTAAGAAGAGAAGGTGGAGAAAGTGTTCAATTTTTATGGATTTATAGATGTTGATGAAGTACGACTTACTTGACTTGAATTTTCTAGATATGCTACCATGTGGTGGAAGAATCTAAATATAACTAGAGCAAGGGATGGAAGATGAGGATTGAGAACTTAGGAAGAGATGAAGAGGTTGTTAAGGGGTAGATTTGTACCCAAGACCTACTTGTAAGATAGATTTGCCAAATTGTAGGAATTTTTCCAAGGAGGTCAACTTGTTAATGATTATGTTAGAGAATTCCAGATGCTTATGATCCAAGTCGATGTGGAGGAGCGCGAGGCTTGTATAGTGTCAAGGTTCATTTTTAGACTCAAATATAAGATCCGTAATATTGTAGAAGTACAAAGGTTTTATATTTTGGAAGAGGCAATTAAGGTGGCATAGAGGGTTGAAAAATAGAAGAGAAATGCTTTGAGCCAACCTAGGACAACATTTTCACAACCCCCTGTTCCATGCTAACTTGTTCGTGTCGAATTGAAGAGAGAAATGATTGAACTAATGATAACCAAGCAGGATGATAGGGTTAAGTAGGCCAGTCGAACTGAACTGAGGTTAGGTCGATCCCAAGGACATATGAGAAGGGATAGAGCTCTAGTCGTAAGACTAGTGAGGTAAAGTGATTTAAATGCTTAGGCTTTAGACATATGGTTGTTAAGTATCTAAACTGGTGTGCCATAGTCCTTCAAGGAGATGTAGTGGATACATTGATGAGAGCGAGTCCAAGGAGGAGAAGAACATTGGGAAGGTTGATGTTGAGGAGGAAGAGGAGACCTATATCTATGCTGACCAGGGGATGATAGGGTTAAGTAGGCCAGTCGAACTGAACTGAGGTTAGGTCAATCCCAAGGACATATGAGAAGGGATAGAGCTCTAGTCGTAAGACTAGTGAGGTAAAGTGATTTAAATGCTTAGGCTTTGGACATATGGTTGTTAAGTGTTTAAACTGGTGTGCCATAGTCCTTCGAGGAGATGTAGTAGATACATTGATGAGAGCGAGTCCAAAGAGGAGAAGAACATTGGGAAGGTTGATGTTGAGGAGGAAGAGGAGACCTATATCTATGCTGACTAGGGATAGGTGATGACCTTAGTGTTGAGATGGGTACTGAGCTCCTTATTGAACTTAGAGGAAGACTATAAAGAGAATCTATTCCATATGAAGTGTACTATAAAAGGACAGCTGTGCACCATCATCATAGATAGAGGAAACCAATGTAGTTGCACAGTCCTTTGTGTAGAAGTTAGGATTGCTAACCTTTAAGCACCCTCGACCCTATAAGCTACATTGGCTTCATGATAAGGGTACTTTGCACATGACTGAATAAGTAACTATGCTGTTTAGTGTTGGAGATGTGTATATGGATGAAGTAGTGTGTGATATCATCCCTATGGGAGCTTCACATCTATTACTTGGAAGACCTTAGTTATTTGACCAACGTATTACTTATGATGGATACTAAAACACATATGCCTTTGTTAAGGATAAGAAGAAGATTGTATTACAACCCATGATGTCAATCCAAGTGAACAAAACTCATAATCAGCTCACTTGAGCTAGTAAGAAGGAAGACTTAGTGATGAACCAAAGAGAGCTCTAAGCTACTAAGAAGGTTGAAGAGCCTATGTTTTTATTGATTAGAAGATTGCTAGAGATGAGAGATCTAGAAGAAGTACCTAAATAGATTCGAAGATTGATTGATGAATTTTCTAACTTGTTTCTTGAAGAGTTGCCTAAAGAATTACCCCTGGCTTGTAGCATTGAACATTGTATTGATTTATAGCCATGCATTGCATTTGCCTACAAAATGAACCCTAAGCAGGCTGCTAAGCTGAAAAGATAAGTAGATGAGCTCATAGAGAGAGGATATATGTGGGAGAGCATAAGTCCTTATACTATACTAGCTTTATACAGCCTAAAGAAGGATGGTTCGTGGTACATGTGCATCGATAGCCAAGCAATCAATGGAATGACTATCAAGTATAGATATTCGATGTAGAGGCTCGATGATATGTTAGATGAGCTTCATAGTGCCAAGATATTTTCGAAGGTTGACTTGCAAAGTGGTTACAACAAATTTGTATGAGAATAGGTAATAAATGGAAGATTACCTTCAAGATAAGGCATGATCTTTATGAATGGTTGGTTATGCCGTTCGGATATACAGATGTGCTGAGCATGCTTATGAAGCTTATGAACCATTTAGTGCGCCCTCTAATTAGACGATGTGTAGTCGTATACTTTCATGATATATTAATGTACAGTGCCGACCTGAACAACCATGTTAAACATCTTCAAGCTATTTTTGATATTTTACAAGTCGAGATGTTATTTGGGAACCAGAATAAGTGTACATTCTCTCATGGTGAAGTGGTTTTTCTTAGGTATGTAGTATCAAGGGAAAGAATTTGAGCTAATGAGGAGAAGGTCCAAGCTATCTTGAAGTAGCCGATGCCAAAGAATGTCACTAAAGTTTGAAGTTTCCATGGCCTTGCTTCCTTTTATAAGCGATTCATTAAGAAATTCAATACCTATAATTTCCTAAGTTTTTCCAACTAGTTCAATAATCCTAGGATTCGACTCGCTAAATTTAGGGCGTCGGGCTATAATTACTGTTTTATTTTAAATTTCACAGTAATTTTAGAAAAGTTAGATAAAGTAATTCAAATAAAGTCAATTTCTCAAAATAAGTTATATAAAAATATTAATCTAAGAAAAATGTCAATTTATCGCTAAAAACCGATAGTTATCGAAAATGAGAAATTTGAGTTTTTAAAATATAGCGAGATATTAGAGATAAGTTAATTAATTTACAAAAATAATAAATGAAGTTGAATTATACATAATATATATGTATTTACATGTGATATGTATTATATGTATTAAATACTTATATATAACAATAAATTATTATTAAAATAAGGTAAAATAATGGAAAATTAATAAGAAATTGTATGGATGAGTCATCAAATGATGTGTCAAGTTGATATTAATTAGAAATGATAGAGTCAACACCTAATTAATTAGAAAATGACATATGGGGCCTAGGAAAACGTGAAATTGATATGTGTAATTTTACTTTTTTACATGCAAAAATCCTAAAACCTATAAATAGGGCTCTAAACAACATTTGCAATATTTTGTGAACCTGAAAACATAAGAACATAATTTTAGAAAATTCGAAAAAATTAGAAAAAAATTCAAAAACAATAAAAGAAAATATTAGGAAAATATGGTGAATTACGGTTCTTAAGGCTATAAGCAACCTTATAAGGAGCCACTTAGGACTTAAAGTTGTGGTAGAGAGAGAAGGTGGGTTGACATAGGGTGGTGGCCGAAGGGTAGCCGAAGCACCGTATGCCCTTAAGTCAAAATTTACGGCATGATTTTATTAATTCGCTAAAAATATCAAATTAGCTTAGAAAATTATGAAATTTGGTTTCCCCAGGTTATTTTACTTATCATACCTATGAAAATAACATCAATTTATTGTACTTGCTTAAGAACATGCCCTGTTCGAACGAATTTTAAATAAATTTTTCAAAATATTAAATAATGTTACTTCGGCCTAAAAAATTTTGTATAACACAGTTATATAATGTATTAAATTTTATTGGCAATAAATTTTGACAATCTCCATGTTTACTATTTTTTATAATTATTTTGAATAAAACTACCAATTTTACCAAATTATTGAAATAATTAGTTTTTTATGAAATTAATGAATGAGCCATGCATGTTTAAACTTCTGGATGTTTATAATGATATTTGGAATATTTAATTTTTATCTCACTCAAAAATTTATTTACTTTCCTTAATTTTCTATAATTTCGAGCAAAAACCTCTATTTTTGTAAAAATGGATAATAACCAATTTAGTGTAATTGATGATCAATAACTAAACTACATATTGCTGTAAGTCTATAGAATTTTTCGTGAAATTAATCGGGCTTGTATATTATTTATTATGTATTTTCTTAGTATAAACTTATATATTAGCTTAATATGTAATATAGTAACTAGTTTATTAAATCTATATCAAATGAACACTTTAGGGTACAATAAGTTTTACTAGACAAGTTTGGAAAGTATAATTTTTCAAGTTTTTAGTTTAATACTAAAGCTTACTCGAGTCAATTATGGAGTTAGGGTAGCGTATGGTCGAGTAGTAATATTTTTAGATATTTGGCAATATTGATTAGTCTTGACTCTTAACATATATCAATAACAATCAAAATAACGATTGTGACGATATAAATTTTACTAAAATCAGATAATAAAAGAGTAAGATATGATCAAATGAAGTTTAAAAAAGCGGAAATGAAAGCTTATAATAGTTCGAGTTCAACTTACACCTGATTTGAAGATTGTGTCATATTTTCATAAGTATGATAAAGTAAGGAAAGACCACATCATGATATATAGGATATTGCGCTATTGCTAAACTCAGGTAAATAGATCTAACCCATGCTTGGAGTAGATATATCCTTACTCATAACACTGTATGTCATTTGATGCTGTGTTGGTTAAATATGGATATATCTTACGTGAATTGATATGCTACTATAATGGGTGCTGGTGTAGTGATTTTGAATGACAATAACTGTATTTTGGTTAAACTGTTATATGGTTATGTTGGGTGATGATTTATGCTTACAATTGATCATGTTAACTAGGGAAGTTGAGTAATCTAACCCAATCTTTTGGGTGTTCACCTATGTGAACCTTAAGTAAGATACTAGAATTCCGCTAAGGAGAGTTCGAAAACCAGAATAAGATCATTAGGCTAAATAAAACTTAAAGATTGATTGTATTAATTGATATTCTTGAGTTGCTATTGCACGGCGTAGCATAGCATAAAAAGGGACCTATGGGTCAGAAATTTTAGAATGAGGCCTTCAAATAATTATTGAAAAAGCATGGCTTTATGAACTCAGTTTTTAGAAGCATATAGATTGCATTGCCTTAACATTGTGATTATTTTGATAGTCAAATTTGGTAGACTACAGTATGTAGTCTAATTTGATAGTGTTGCCACTTTGATTTGGTGAACTACAGTGTGTAGTCTAATTTTGTAAAGTTGGGGGTCTTACTCCTAGGCAGCTCTTTGTTGCCCTTTTTGGAAAAGGTAAACTATAATGTGTAGTCCAATTTGGTAGGGGTCCTACTCCCAAGCAGCTCCTTGTTGCTCTAGGTTCCTGGACATTGTATCCAGATGCCTAGCTATGTCGACTAACCAGATGAGGAATTAGAAGGCATATCATATTGGTACCGATGCATGCTACGTGCATGAGCATAGCATGTTGTATTGTTGGCAGTAAGGGCCCGATTGGGCGAATGCAAATGTAAAGTTGAACTTAAAAGTTGTGATTGAAATGTTGTTTATCATATTGTCTATATTATGTTGTTTGTTATCCACTCTCACTCAGCTTCAGTAGTTGAGGGGATAAAATGTTTTATCCTTAGGTTAACTATATCGTAAAGGGCCCAACATTCAGAGAAGATATGTATACTGAGAGCATGAGTTGGAGTCCATGACTATTGTATGGAACATGTATTAGGTTAGAGATCTTATTACTGTGAAGACAATAAAGGAAAACGTTGGTTCATATTATGATGTAAATATTATGTTACACACTTAAGTTGTAATAAAATATCCAGCTGAACTCCAATGTGGCAACCACTTTATTATGTAAACAAAGTCGTCTTTTGATGAATGAGTAGGTTAAGTTAAGTTTTCAACAAGTATTCCTATGTAATGGTACATCCTATGCTATGCTGGGATGTGACAATACCATTGTGACCCCCTTGACCAAGCAGACCAAGAAGAGTGAAGGGTTTAGAAGGAATAATTTAGTTCAGCAGAGTTTTAGGGAGTTCAAAGAGAAGCTTACCTCTACCTCTATCATGGCTTTACATGATTTTGACAAGCTATTTGGGCTGGAATGTGATGCATTAGGTATTAGCATTGGTGCCATCTTGATGCAAGAATGACGATTGGTTGCCTAATACAGTGAGAAGCTTAGTAGTGCTATATGGAACTATTTTATGTACAAGGAAGAGTTAAACCCTCTTTTTCGAGCTCTTAGTATCTGTCAACACTATTTACTACTACGAAAGTTCTTCACTTATACTTGATAAGATATGTCCTTTGGACCAATCACAAGTAGCTGAGCTAGAGGACTTTAGGGACTCACTCGAAGAATACTAGTTCAAAGCTAGAAATCCTATCTTGGCCTCTATGTTTCCTCCCTCTATTAACCTAACTATTGAGCCATCACAAATGTCGAGCCTACGGAACAACTATACCATGATAGAATATCCAAACAAACAACCCCAAGACTATTTAAGCCGAACTCTTGAGTCAACCATGTCGACTATTAACGTCTAACCTTAGCTTAAGTTGATTACTCTATAGTGAATGGTTGATTGAGCTTCGACTTGATCTAAATCAAGTTGGCCCTTGACTGCAAACTCTCTCTTTTTTTCTTTTTGTTCACTTGATACCTTATTCTTGATGTCTAGCTACTGAACAATACAAGTCTTTCGGTACAACATTCCAAAAGGATTCATTACTTTCTGTACTGAATATTCTTTGTCTATTTTACCCTTTTTAGTATGTATTATATAACCTAATTGTAAGAATACCCTTTTTGTCTTTTGATACATGTAAAGTAACCTTAATAGATGGCATTGTTGGTGAATTTTAGGAATTAGAAATATCTTGCAAAGATAAGACAAATACTTGGTACTGTGGCTAATTTGGTGTAGCCACTTTGATGCCTAATCAGTAGGTAGGAATGGAAATAGTAGAGTTGAGAAGTTGAGAGTTATTTGCCTTCTTATCGGGTTCCTTTTTCATATTTGTAGGAGATTGTCCTATTTGAAGGAGCAGTTATCGGAATAACTGTTGAGACATGTGGAAGCTTCTTGATTAGTCACCTTCCTTCACATGTAGGGAGAGTAAGCAGTTACGTAATCATAACCGTACTTATAATAACCGTTCGCACCATGAACTTGAATTCAAATCGGCAATGGATTTGAGTTACTTGGTGTAATGCTGATAATGTAGATCACTTGGCGAGGTGCTGAGAATATAGATTGTGTGACCTATCAGCAACCAAATAGATGAGTAAAAAGGAGACAAAAACTGACTATCAACATTTGCCCTTCAACTCCCGTATTCGAGTAGTTGATAAAGGGGGTAATATATAATGCATTAGAGCCGAATGGGAGTAGTTCTTTAGATGCCAAGTAAAAGAAGGAGAAGGTGGTTTGCATCCAAGTCGAAAAGTCACAATTTTTGAGTGCTCACCTATTGAAGTGACAAAAAAGTAGGTGACATGACACTTATCACCTCGATAACCATTGTGTCGTAGACTTAATAACTATTAGAGAGTTATCAACTGTTAGATTCTAAAGACATGATACGCATCGTCAATTTGCACTACTTATCAAATCAGTGATCATTACTGTAAAAAACACGTTTGAAGTTATGAGGGTGAATTGTCCATATTTAAAGGACTCTTCAACATCAAGATTCACTTCTGTTCAAACTTAGTCTTCCTAACCATATTTTCATCCTTTCTCATCTTCACTCTTAAGTTCTTCAATTTTTGAGATACTATTCATAGACATTCATGTATGGTTTGCAACGTTGTCTATCGACTTGTTCTTTCCGACTTTGAAGCAATGGAAACTAAGGCCACTTCTCCCTTCCAAAGGAGCGGGGAAGCATTGAGACAAGGTGGGATAAACTCAATCGGATCAACGAACTTGCCGTAGATAATTATCTCGAGGACAAGGAAGGTTGGTCCTTGTTAATGTATTTATACAACACCATAACTTACTTTTACAACTCTCCAGATGGAACTGCCAGTTTTGTCAACAGAGTTCTTGTCACAAAGTATAATCAGTATTGGTGAGACCTTCTCGGAACATGGAATCTAAGGAGGCTAAGAGAGGAGGTGATTGTATGTTTCCTAAGGGAGCATAAGTTCCATATATACATAAAATATTTGGATTTTGGGTTACGCTTCCCTTTCTTAGCCTTTGTTAGGGGCTTGTTTAACTACTTTAGAGTCACATTGAGTATTTTCTCACCTAGCACATATTAGCTTCTGGTGGCCTTGGAGATAGTTTGCAAAGAAGTCGAAGCCAGGGCTATAACTAAGTTGTTTCAGTTTTTCTTCACGATTAGGAGGTAGCCTGACGGGTGGTACTTTGCTGTTATAAGGCATGGGTGGAAGTTCATGGATGGGTTAGAGTCCAAGATCCACAAGTGACATGATAAATTCATGTTAATAGTATCTAATGAAGAGTCGGACTTCTAAACTTAATGGACTAAGTCAATTCGCACTAAAGATATTGATCTAATGTCAAACGATGCAGAAGCGGCAAAGAAAATTCAGGAAAGGAGGAAGAATAAAATGTTCTTCTAGGATGCTAAGAGAATTATACGGTGTTACAAAAGCGAAGAACCAATTTTTTCCGAAAAAGAAGATATGCTAATGAGTTACCATCATACCGAGTATAGTTACAAGAGGAAAGCCGTTCTTACGATTTAGGAGAAGGATTGTTGCCTTTGAGCCTTTCTTGGTATGAAGAATGTAAGTTTATTCTTTTTTCGTACTGATATTAACTTATTTGCTCATGTTGTAGATATGTGTGCCAGCGAGGTAAATCCTTCCGAGCTACTGGCCTAGGCAAAGGCTGATAAGCGTGCGGTTGCTACATCTACCATTTGTCCAACATTCGTAAAATAAGTAGCTAAAGAATCAACTAAGCAGCCTATAGTGCAACAGAAACCTTCTCAACCGGTCAAGAAGGGGAAGAAGGATTTGTCGGTTGAAACTGAAATTACTCTTTCGGGGGAACCTATTGAGATTGTTGAAGATGTTCCACCCGCTATAAAGCCAAGAGAAGAGGTTCAAGAGATTTAGCCCCATAGTAAGGCTGATGTTACTGCTGTCGAAGGGTCGTCTCTAGTAGTAGAGGTGGTGCTAAGCAACAATAAAAGATCGGGGAAAGAATTTGTCAACCAACCAGCTACCAAAAGATCTAAAGATTTGGATGAGAGGGTGAAGGAGGCAATGCGTAGTAAAGCACTCGGCATCAGTGGTATCGAATTTGTCTCCAATAAGGAGGTTGGTGAGTACTATGTCTCATGCTGGAACTATACGATTTTGGACACCGACTCAGCCATGGGTGATAAGACAAAGTCCTTAGCTTTAATGGAAGGAGTTATTCTTCTTAAGGACAAAGATTTTGCGAATAGGATGTTGACATAGTCGGTGGTTGCAATAAAGCCCATATCACTACCAAATTATATGATGTGAGTACCCATAAACATGACTTTTAATTGTCGAATTTGTTTGGGTCACTAACACATTTCCTTTCCTAGATGAGTAGCTACATTCTCACAGCTTTGGATGAAGCTGACAAAGAGGGGAAGAAGGTAATATCCTTGGTTGTATCCATGTGTTATGCTGAATCATTCTTGATTGTGTTAAATAAATTTGTTGTAGAGAATTGAGGATGCATACAATGCATTAAAAGCCCAAACTATTGCTATTGAGAATGTGAGGATAAGGGTTGAGATGGAGGTGAGAAAGCTCCAAGAAGACTACTATCGAGAAGTTAGCACATGCCCTTACTATCGGTGAAGTCTTAAGCCGGAAGGCCAAAATGGAAGAGCAGTACAATAAGTTTGAAGGCCTAAAAGAGGAGCTATAGAAGAAGAAAGAAGAGTGATAGTACCTGGGTTGAACTTTTTACATGATGAGTAAGGAAGAAGATAAGCTCAAAATGCAGATTAAAGAGTTAGAGACTAACAACTCGAACTTATAGAGCCATATAGTTGAATTGGAGGAGATTGTGAGGAGAGGACCATTAGTTGAAGAGGCTTTTGATATGGTCACTCCTAGTTAGCAATACAAGAGGCTTATACGGAAGAAGTTATTGGAGGGGGTTCAAGCAATAAGAGAAGAGATCCTAAAGCTATACCCTGATTACAATCTCTTATGCCTTGACTTCGTTGATGTCGATGACAAAGTAGTACCAATGAAGGTGATGAGGCAGGTGCTAAGATTGCTAATAAGGGTGATAGTGAAGCTCACATTGAGGATCCAAGGGAAGATGAGAAAGCGGCTTGCTTGGAGAAAGCTTTGGCCTCCAGTCCAAGAATTACTCTGTTAATTTCGATAGTAGGTCATAGGATTCTTTTGTATTCTTCGTACCTTGCATCTTCTCATGTAATTGTTTGAACGAATTATTAGGCCGTACATTTGTAACTGTATTGGTTTAATGAAATATCCTTCATATGACTGTTTTCAGTACATTTTGGTTCACGCACCGAGAGTTCCCCGTATTCTATTTCATACATCCTTATTTGTCAGCATGTTTCTACTCATACGCAAATTATCTTTCGGCATGTTTTATTTCACAAAACTATCTAATTCTCGGCATGTTTTATTTCACATGCCCATTATTTCTTAGCATGTTTTATTTCACACACCCAATCAATTCTTGACATGTTTTATTTCACACACCCAATCAATTCTCAACATGTTATTTCATACACTTAATTCATGCGTCTTTATATACATCATCCGTTAGCCATTTGAGGTGTGGACTAGCTGCATTTTTAGGCTATAAGATTAATTTATGCAGTTCATTAGCCGTGATAGACTAGAACTTATTAACTTGTCATTAATAAGAAGAATAAGAAACATGGACTTCAAACATAATTCTCAAAAAGAAAAAGCACCATAATCATATAAGCTTGTCGGTTGTTGCCTTATAAATAAGCAGAGCTATCAAATGAAGTATAATTTTAGATTCTCAACGTTCCATGCTTAAGGGATAATAGATCCATCTAACCTTTCCAGTCGATAGGCACCCTTACCAACGACTTCCTAGATCTTGATAGGATCCTCCTAGTTTATACCGAGCTTCCCTTGATTTGCTTACGTGCTAGTAACTTCCATCTTTCGACAAACTAGATCCCCTGGTTGAAAAACCTTGTGCTTCACTTTTTGATTATAATACCTTGCCGCTCTATGTTGATATGTCGTGATCCTAGCTCTTATAATATCCCGAATTTCATCAATGGTGTCTAAATTTGTTGTTAATCTAACTTCATTAACCATAACATCAAAATTCTGAGTCTGTAGATTTGGCAAATCCAACTCAATCGACAATACGGCTTCTGTGCCATATGCTAACCTAAAGGGCGTTTCCCCAATCGCAGTTTTATGGGTGGTTCGGTACCCCCATAAAACATTTGGTTGTTCATCAAGCCATTTCCCCCTGACTTGATCTACTTTTGTCTTAGGCTATGCAGTATGATCTTGTTTATGACTTCAACTTGTCCATTCATCTGAGGGTACGCTACAGATGTATTGTAATGCCCCTTACATACATGGAGAATGAACTCTAATCATCAAGGTGCCTTCTGGTATAGTGGCTTAAAGTACGTTGAAACTCCAAAGTTAAGCATACTCATGCTAAAGCAATCCCAAGATGAGTGACTCCTTAGGAAGCTACTGTACCAGGGGATAAAATCGTATGGTGTTCTACACTAAAGCGAACAATACCTCGTAAGAGGGGTTTCGGCCGGGTTGTTACATGTATAGGTGAGGCAAATGCTGTGCATTGTGCAAAATGCTCGAAACTTATTATTGTCAAATTGTAGGCTATTATCCATAATTATCATCTGAGGAACTCCTAATCTTGATATTATGGAGCTAAAGACAAACACTTCCATTTTTTGCTCGGTGATCTTCACCACTGTTCGGCATTTGCCCATTTGGTAAAGTAATCTACAACAACAATGACAAATTGTCGCTGGGCGGTAAACTTTAGAAAGGGTCCGAGAATGTCTAGCCTTCACTAAGCAAAGGGGCAAGGGCTGGTTAGGCTATATAACTCAATTGCAGGTGCAAGACTCAGCAACTCGTGCTTATGGCACTAGGGATAGTGCCAAACAACTTCCTTTTCATCTTCTCTCATAGTTGGCTAGTAATAGCTAAGTTATAGTGCTTGGACATATAGTGTCTACATTTTTACGTAGTTATTGTATATGCTACCATGCAACTCGAATAACACCTTCTAAGTGTCTCTCAAAGGAAGGTATCGAAGATAGGGTTGTGATATGCCACGTTTATACTACTGACCATCAATCAACGTGTAGTTTGCAGTTTGGTATGCCAATCTTTGCACTCCTTTCTTGTTGTAAGGGTGAGTACCATCTCTAAGATAATCTACTAAGGAATCCATCCACGATTCTTCTCCCAAGCAAAGAGCTAACTCACAACTCTACAAGAGAGTAGATAAACTTTTCTATAGAAGAAACCTAATGAAAAGTTTATTGCTCAATTCAAGGAATGTCATACTAGCCAACTTCAACAACTTATTGGCTACAATATTCTTACTTCTTAGAATTTTGTGGATGGAGAAAGATTAGAGTTCTTCTATGAGCGTGTGTACCACTAGTAAGTACTTGCTCATTTCCTCTTCCCTTGCCACGTAACTTCTTATTACCTTATTCACCAGCAATTAGGAATTAGAGAACACTTCGAGTTTCTTGGTGCAAATTTCTTTTCCCAGTTTCAGTCCAACGATTAGAGCTTCATACTCTGCTTCGTTATTGTTGGCTGGGATTCGAATTTTAGAGCGTAATGAACTTTAACGTTATGGGGGCCTTGAAGAACTAAGCCTACGTTACTTCCTTATTGCATCGAAGAACCATTCATAAAAAGGAATTAGATATGTTTCTCTACAACCTCTATACAATCTTCCTTACTAGTAAATTCGGTTATAAAATTTGCCAGTACTTGAGCCTTTAATGCCATTCTAGGTTTATATTGTACACTATAGGCACTAAGCTCTAGGGCATACTTCATCATCCTCCCTGAGGAATTAGGCCATTGCAATGTTTGCCACAATAGCCGATTGGTGAGAATAATGATCTGGTGAGTTTCAAAATATGGCTTTAACTTTCTTGCCTAGAGAACAACTATTAATACAAACTTTTCAATCTTTGTATGTTGAAGCTTTGGCCCTTGTAAAACATGACTCACATAATAAACGAGTCAATGCTCTTTGCCATCAATTTGGATCGATACAGAAGAAAGAGCTCAGTAGCTAACTGACAGGTACAAATATAAATTTTCTTTAGGAATGGGTGTCGAGAGTATTGGAGGAGATGTAAGAAATTCCTCAAGCTCGTTGAAAGCTCTTTTACAATTGTCAGTCCAATTGAATTCTTTTGGATTCTTTAAAATTTTAAAGAATTTTGCACACTTATCCATACTTCTCAACACAAATCTGTTGAAGGGGGCAATTTGCCTAGTGAGTTCCTACACTTCTTTGACTGTACGAGGTGATTACATGTTCCTTATGGCTTCAATCTTTCTTAAGTTGTCCTTAATCACGTCGAGTAACCATGTAAACTAAAAATTTTCTTAATGTTGCGCTAAAGACACATTTCTGTAGGTTGAGTTTCATGCTATATCTCCTTAATGTGATAAACGTCTCCTTTAGGTTGGTAAGATGCCAATCTTGCTTCATGCTCTTCACAATCATGTTGTCAATATATACTTCGACGTTTTTGTGAATATGGGGTTTAAACATCTTGATAACAAGTCTTTGGTATGTTGCATTGGTGTTCTTGAGCCTAAAGGCATCACTGTGTAACAATACCTTCCAAAGTTAGGAAGGAAAGATGTGTGGACTTCATCCTCCTTATCCATCTTGATTTGTTTGTTACTAGAGAAAGCATCCATAAAGGAAAGTAATGCATGTCTAGCGATTGTATCTACCTTCTAATCAATTTTTGGCAGTGGAAAACAGTCCTTGGGATAGGCCTTATTAAGATCTATGAAGTCTATGCACATTCTCCACTTGCCGTTAGACTTCTTTACTAGCACACAATTGGCTAGCTAAGTTAGATAAGGCTCTTCCTAGATGAATCCTGCCTTTAACAACTTTTGGACTTCTTCTTCTATTGCTGCTTGTCTCTTTGGCACAAAATGTCTCTTCTTTTGTTGGACCACCTGCACGTTTAGATCAATCTAGAGCTTGTGTACCATAACTTCTCTTGGGCTACCCGATATGCCTAAAGGAGACCATGCAAACACATTAGTGTTGGCTTATAAGAAGTTGATCAAACTTTGTTGAGTATCTATTGATAAGGGTTTCCTAATTCCTGTTGCTCTCCTTAAGTCGTCCTCTAAAGGAATTTCCTCAGTATCACTCTAGGCATTCTCAATGCTGACTAACTTACCTTCCAAATAGGTTTCAACTCGAAATACTTCTTCTCATCTTAAGTCCCTTATGTACAAGGACCGTACCAATTGACATCGACCCCCATGGGAGTAGGGAACTTGGCTTTAAGATGTGTAGTTAAAGGGACAATGCCGAGTAGATGTTAGCATGACCATCTCATTATCATGTTGTACGGGGACTAACATTTGACGATGAGAAAGTCCACTTTATCCTCTACAACATGCTCGTCATCACCAATCTATATAGACAAAGAAATGACTCCAGCTACTTAGACGAGTTGATTATTGAAGGCATAGAGATCATACTTATAAGATTGTAGCTACGCTTTGATCTTAGGCCTCACTTAGTCAAAGGCATGCTAAAAAATGTTGTTTGCCGAACTTCTTATGTCAATAAGAATCTTCTAGACTTCAAAGTTGGCGACTCTCGCATTAATGACGAGTGCATCATCGTACAGCCTTTAGATGCCCTCAAATCTTCCTCTCTAAAAGACATTGTATTGTCAATCTTGACCTTTTTTCCTTGAATATTGTAAATGTAATTCTTGGCGTTAATCGAGTTTATGGAGCTCGACTGGCCTATAGTTGGTTCACCGACAATGGAGTTAATCACTTTGTTAAGTGCTCTGTTGGAATTGATGTCCTTTGCATCTCTCACAGCTGCTGCCGACTGTGTGTCATTCTCTTGTTCCTCACGTCTCCTCTAAGACGGTTTCTCAATACTTTCGGCATCATGTGCTAAGAACTTGCGCAAGTGCCCACATTGGATCACATCTTCAATTGCATTTTTGAGTTGAATGTACTCATCTGTATTATGACCTTTGTTATGGTGGAAACCACAATACTTTATGGAGTTTCTCGTTAAGAGATTCTCTTTCAATCTTTTCGACTACTGGAGGACGCCTCATCCAAAATTAGATGATTGACAGGCATATGGGATGAGATTGTCAGGATCTTTGGTCTCTTCCTTTCGGCATCTGAACTATGGTCATTATTCGTACCGAGTCTATCCTTCGCACTTTTTCGCTTATCATTCTTTCCATCTCCTTTGCTCTGATCGACCTCTCGCTATGCCTTTATATTGTCTTCTTAATGGATGTATGAGGTGACTTTAGCCTTAAACTCAGCGAAAGTTTTTGACTTTTGAAAGGTATTATACCATGCTAAAATTAAGTGCTCAAGGTGCTATTGGAGACTAGAGTAGTAGTGCTCAACTTGGTTGTGGTAAAAACAGTAGTAACATTCTTAGGTCAATTGATGACAAGCTTGATTGACTTACTAACCTTTTTGAGAATTTAGTCACCACGATGCAAGTTAATAGGCAACAACCTCAAGGTATGCTACTGATTGCCTCTAATTTAAAGCTTCTAAGCTTTATAATTTATAAACCTATATTCTATCCTTAACTTGGTTCAAAAAGAAAGTGTACCTATCATTTTATAGCACAGATGAGTATAGGGTCACTTCCATTGGGAATGGATACAAACACTAGTACTAATTAATCTTCCTATTATATAACAACTTAATTTATCAAGTAATCAATGACTAAAACTCTAAACTGTTAGCTAAACTACACTAATTCACAAACTAATGCCAACTAACACAATGGTTACAAAGACAATTACTAACACCACACTTAGCATTTAGACTTACTTCACCACCTAACATGATACGACCAATACACTTTTTGTCCCAATGCTCGTTATTTGTAGGGAATTACTAGCTTGTAAGTATTCTTCTCAAAAATACTTACTCCTCCTAGCCCTAATCGTGTCTACTAGAATCTCTTATGAATTAACATCTAACTCGGATGGCATTAATGTTATGTTAATTTATCAATTTCCCTAACGATGCAACAACTTTCCTAATGGTGTGCCTAGGAGCTTAGTTATCACTAGAACTTACCGTAGCAAATTTGGCTAAAATGGGTAGTCAAAAATATTGAGGAAAATTAGAAGGAAATGGTCCATAGATGAACAAGAGTAGCTAATGTGAAGCTGTTTGGAGGATATGACTCACCAACAAATATAACATGACTTGACACCTCACTTGTTATTTGATATCAAGGTCCACTCACCACTAATCTTGAGTTATTCGGTAAGATTAGATATGAGTGTTTGGAAGATGGACTTAGAGAGGATTGTCTCATAAGAACAGAGTATTCAGTATCAATGTGTAAGTTATCTCTGGCTTACAAGAGAAAGGGCTTATTTATAGTAAGTCCTTGAGGCAACATTATAAATAGAGAAATTATAAGAAAGTATATAGAAAAAGAGGATTCCTAGTATATACGAAAAAGGGTAAAAAGGATAAAAGACATAAATGGAAAAGTAGTACAATGTCAGACGAGGTGGATAGGTGTAAGTGCAATAAAGATATTGTGGCAATAAAGGGGGCCAAGAGAAAAGAGATGGTTGCATGCCAAAAGAAAGCTACTCAGTTGGTAAATGAGTCTCTCGTCACTCAACAAGAAACTCTCGGCAATTGTTGGTTAGATTACTCGGCACAAGGTCCTCGGCAAGGGAATGGTTGACATCATTACTACCAATAGCATAGATCATAGTACGACAATGTGGGGAGCTTAAGGAGTTCAACCACCTTCCTTTGATGTAAACTTTCTCGTCATCAGTAGGTTGTTGAGAGAGAATTCGTTAGGTGAGGGATTACAGTCCTTGAAGCCATGCGCGAGTAATGGGACAATTGGTTGGCAGTTCATCAGTTCCTCGGGGTTGTTGAAGATTTGCCCTCGAACCTTGGTGTTCATCATCATTAAGTACATAAGGAGTAAAATCAGCAACATTGAAGAAGGTTGACACGTCGAAACCTTCGAGTAGCTCAATCTCATAAGCGTTATCATTAATGCGCCCCAAGATCTTGTAGGGTCCATCTGTTTTGGGATATAGTTTATTGGTCCTTTTGCTAAGGAAGTGTTCCTTGCTAAGATAGACCTAGACAAGTTCCCTAAGGGTATAAACATCTCACCTCTTTCTATGGTTTCCTACTTCCTTCTGTTAGGCTGCAATTTTGGCCAATTGTTCAGCAATGGCCGGGCCTGAATTCAGACCAGACTAGACTCTTCTTTGTTTGAGCTGCTCCCACGCGTGCAGACCGGAAGATCTCAGTTGTCTTGAACTGGATAAATACGTAGAGATCTTCGTGGGACCGGGGAGGGAGTTTCAATCGATCTTTTCTAGGATTCAAGCAGCATTCTTGTCGGAAGGATTTTTTAGGAGGCCCAGACACCTACCGAACATCCCTGAAGGATGGAACAACATGATGAAGAAGGCGGTGAAGATATGGAGGAAAAGATAGGAAGAGAACGATGTAACCTTTGGAACTCCTCGGCATGCTGTAGGCCAGATTGATTTTCCCTTTGTATGGTTAGGCTGTTAATTAAATCTAAGGGTAGGTTCGGGTTAAGTCCATATACAACCTCAAATGGTGATGTTTCAATTGAGCTGTGAGTTGAGCGATTATAGGCAAATTCAATGATAGGTAGGCATGAATCTTGGTCATGAGAGTTCTTTCCAATAGTGGCATGCAGGAGATTACTGATGGTTCTATTAACTACTTTAGTTTGGCCGTTTGTCTAGGGGTAGCAAGAGGTACTGAATAGGAGCTTAGTACCGAGTTTCCTCCATAAGGTCTTCCAAAAGAAGCTCATGAATTTTGAGTTATGGTTGGACACAATACTTCTTGGTACTCTATGTAGTCGCACAATTTCCTACAAAAAGAGGTTAGCAATGAATAAAGCATCACTAGTTTTGTGGTAAGGAATGAAGAGACCTATCTTGCTAAACCGATTAACCACCACTATGATCGAATCGTATCTTTTCGGCATGTGGAGAAGGTCGAGCATGAAATCCATGCTTAGATCGGTCCACGGCTACTTGAAAATTGGTAAGGGTGTATATTCTCCATAAGGGTCTCTCCTTCCTTTTGCATACTTATACACCTTGTACCTCTTAAGTATTTAGTACATGTCCTTCATCATTCTAGGCTAGTAAAAGTGCTCCTTCAATATCTCAATTGTCCTCTTTTCTCTAAAATGGCTAGCCAAACCCCTAGCATGAGCTTCTCGAACCAATAGCTCCCTTATAGAACTACTTGGCATGCAAATTTGCTTGACCTTCATCAAGAACCCCTCACTCAAGTAGAACCCTTCCACAACTCCTCCAGTAATGCACCTGGTTACTAAGGGTCCAAAATGTAAGTCATGCTCATATTGATCAGGTAAAGTGCCAAATCTAAGCACCTTAGCTTATAATGTTGTGATGAGGGTATGACAGCAAGAAAGTGCATTAGCTACTATGTTGGTGCTTCCCTTCTTATATTTGATGACATAGCAAAAGGTTTTCAAGAACTCAAGCCATTTAGTATGACGTCGAGAAAGCTTCTGTCGCCCATGAAGATGCTTAAGAGATTCATGATCAGAATAGATGATGAATTCTCTTGATAATAGATTATGCTGTTAGTTTTGGAGTATATGGACTAGAGCATAGAATTCCTTATTAGAGGCTAAGTAATTTAGGGTAGCACTTCAGAGTTTTTCACTAAAGTAGGCAATGGGTTAGCACTCCTACATAAGGATGGCACCAATGCCAACACCAGACGCATCACATTTAACCTAAAAAACCTTCTTAAAATTTGGTAGGTTAAGTACTGGAGTAAACATAAACTTAGACTTCATATCTTCAAAACTGCTCTAAGCCTTTTCTATCCATTTAAACTCAATGTTCTTCTTGGTCATTTCAATTAACGGCATAATTATGGAACTGAAGTTTTAGATAAATCTTTAATAAAACGAGGCTAGGCCATGGAAGTGCCTAACTTCGGTAGCTCTAGTCAGCGTAGGCCACTTATTAATAGCTCTAACTTTTTCCTCATCAACTCAAACTCTACTTCCTAAAACAACATACTTGAGGAATATAACCTCGCTTTGATAGAATACGCATTTCTTCAGGTTGCCGAATAATTTCTCAACACGTAGTATTTTAAACACCAATCTCAAATGTTCAACATATATGAAGAGGTTGGCATTGTAAACCAGAATATTGTCAAAATAAACTATAATGCATTTGCCTATCAACAATCTTAGTGCATGATTCATTAATTGTATCAATGTACTCGGCGCATTAGTTAGTCCGAATGGCATCACCAACCATTCGAATAGACCATCCCTTGTCTTCAAGGCCGTCTTCCATTTATCCTCAAGTCTTATTCATATCTAGTGGTAACCGCTCTTTAGGTCAATCTTAGAAAAGATGTAGGTACTGTATAACTCATCAAGCATATCATCAAGGCGCAGGATTGGATATTGGTATTTGATAGTGATCTTATCGATAGCTCGGCTGTCAATGCACATTTGCCATGTTCCATCCTTTTTCGATACGAGTACAGTAGGTACAACATAAGGACTTATGCTCTTACGAACATATCCATGATTTACCAACTCATCCACTTGCTTCTTCAGTTCAGCTGCTTGCTATGGATTGAGCTTGTAAGTGGGTTGATTTGGTAAGGCAACCCCTGGTTGGAGGTTGATGCAATACTCAATTACTCTTAAATACTTAAAGTGGTAAGAGAAGGTTGAGAAGGTGTTTGATTGTTATGGATATACAGAAGCTGTGAAGATCTGACTTACTATACTTAAGTTCTCTGGGTATGCCACTATATCATGGGAAAATCTAAATGAAGCTAGAGCAAGGGATGGAAGATGAGGTGTAAGAGCCTAGGATGAGATGAAGAGGTTGTTGAGGGATAGATTTATGCCTAAGACCTACTTGTAGAATACATTTGCAAAGTTATAGGAACTTCACCAAGGAGGCTGAACAGTTAATGATTATGTGAAAGAGTACCAGATGCTTATGACATGAGTTGATATGGAAGAAACAGAGACTCATATAGTATTAAGGTTCATTTATGGACTCAAATATGAGATTCGCAATATTATGGAAGTGTAAAGGTTCTATACCTTGGAGGAGGCAATTAAGATAGCATAGAAGGTTGAAAAATAGAGAAAAAGTGCTTTGAGCCAACTTGGACCAACATTCTACTTAGCCTATGTTCCATGTTGACTTATTCAAGCCAAGCTAAGGAGGTTATACTGAGCTAAGGAGAGGAATGATCGATCTGACAATAGTTAAATAGGCTAGCAAGGCTACGCAGGCTAGTCGAGCTGAGCTGAGGCTCAACTTACCCTGAGGACATTTGAAAGAAGGAAGACCAGTAAGGTGAAGTGCTTTAAATACTTAGGCTTTAGACATATAGCTATTAAGTGTTCGAATCGACATATCATGGTGCTTCGAAGAGATGTAGTGGATAACACTGACGAGAGCGAGCCTAAAGAGGAGAAGGATGTTAGGAAAGTTGAAGTTGGGGATGAAGAGGAGACTTGTGTCTATGCTGACTAGGGAGAAGTGATGACCCTAGTACTAAGATGAGTACTGTGTTCCTTATCAAACTTTGAGGAAGACTAAAGGGAAAATTTCTTCCATACAAAGTATACCATCAAAGCACAATTATACACCATCATTGTGGATGGAGGAAGCTGTACTAATGTAGTTGTACAATCTTTTGTGTAAAGGTAAGGTCTGCCAACCTCTGAGCATCCTCACCTTTATAAGTTGCATTAGCATTATAATAAGGGTACTTTGCATGTGACTGAATAAGTAACCGTACCATTTAGTGTTGATAACATGTACAAGGATGAAGCAGTGTATGACGTCATCCCTATGGGAGCTTCACACTTGTTGCTTAGACAACCTTTGTTGTTTGACTGATGCATTACTCATGACGAATACAAGAACACCTATGCCTTTATTAAGGATGGAAAGAAGATTATGCTGCAACCTATGACAATGATGCAGGTAAATGACACCCATAATCAACTTACCTAAGCAAGTATGAAGAAGGCCTTAGTGATGAGCTAAATAAAGCTCCATGCTGTTGAGAATGCTAAAGAGCCTATGTTACTATTGATCAAAAGACTGTTAAGGATGAGAGATTTGGAAGAAGTACCCGAACAAATTCGAAGCTTGATAGATGAGTTTTTTGACTTGTTTCCTAAAGAATTGCATAAAGGACTACTCCCTATCTAAGGCATAGAGCATTGTATTGATCCATAACTAAGAGTAGCTTTGCCAATCCGACTTGCCTATAGAATGAACCTTAAGTAGGTTGTCGAGCTGAAAAGGCAAGTCAATGAGCTCATAGAGCAAGGATATGTGAGGGAGAGCATAAGCCCTTGTGTTGTACTAGCTTTACTCATCCTAAAGAAGGATGGTTCATGGTATATGTGCATCGACAATTGATCAATCAATCGTATCATTGTCAAGTATAGATACCTAATACTAAAGCTCGATGATATATTAGATGAGCTTCATGGTGCTAAGATGTTTTTGAAAATTGATCTGTGAAGTGGCTATTACTGAATTCACATGAGACTAGGTGATGAGTGGAAAACTGCCTTCAAGACTAGGCATGGTCTCTACGAATGGTTGGTTATGTTGTTCAGACTTACCAATGCGCCAAACACATTCATGAGACTAATGAACCATATGATGTAGCCTCTGAATGAAAGATGTGTGGTTGTGTACTTTGATGATATACTGGTGTATAGTGCTAACCTAGATAATCATGTTCAACATCTTTGAGTTGTTTTTGAAATCTTACAAGTTGAGAAGCTGTTTAGGAACCTGAAGAAGTGTACGTTCTATTAAAGTGAAGAGGTTTTTCTTAGGTTTGTAGTGTTAGGGGAAGGAATCCGAGCAAATGAGGAAAAGATCAAAGCTATTTTGGAGTAGCCAATGCTAGAGAATGTCACTAAAGTTTGAATTTTGTATGGCTTAGCTTCTTTCTACAGGTGATTCATTAAAAACTTTAATGCCATAACTGCTCCCTTAACTAAGCTGAGAAAGAAGATTGATGGGTTCAAATGGAATGACTGAGCTCAATAGAGCTTTAAGGAGATCAAGGAGAAGCTTACCTCTACCCCTATCCTATTATTACCAAATTTTGACAAGCCCTTTGAATTGGAATGTGATGCATTAGGCATTGGAATTAGCTCCATCATAATGCAAGAAAGATGACTTGTCGCCTACCATAGTGATAAGCTTAGTGGTGCTACCTTAAACTATCCTGTATACAAGAAAAGGTTGTACTCTTTTGTCCAAGACCTTATTGTTTGGAAACATTATTTACTGCCATGAGAGTTTGTTATTTACACTGACCATGAGTTATTAAAGCATCTTGGGAATCAGAACAAACTTTCAAAGAGACAAGCCAAGTGGTTGGAGTTTAAGGAAGGATTTTTGTATGTGATTTGACATAAGAAAGGAAGCATAAATGTGGTTATCGATGCTCTGTCATGTTGGTAAACCTTACTAACCACCCTTAAACTAATTGACAAACTAAAGTGGTAAACAAAATGTTAGGCAACTTACCTAAATCTATCGTGGGAAAGAACTTGAAGGACTAGGATCTGTACCTACTAGTTGTAGAATTTGCATAAAACTGAACTATTTATAGCACTATTAGAAAAACACCATTTAAGGTCATCTATGGCCTCAATCCTACTATTCCCCTAGATATGATCAATGCCCCTGCAACTACTAAAGAGAGTTAATTCGGAGACACATCAATATTGACCATGAATCATTAAAGCATCTTAGAAGTTAGAACAAACTTTCGAAGAGGCAAGCCAAGTGGTAGGAGTTCATGGAAGGGTTTTCTTATGTGATCTAACATAAGGAGGGTTATGCTAATGTAGTTCTTGATGCTCTATTACGGCGACAAACCTTACTGACCACTTTGTAGACAAAGTTACAGGGATTTTCACTTATTATTGAGTAGTATGCTTGTGATCCCCATTTAGGTTCCATTCTTGAATAGTGCCAAAAAAGAGTTGCTATTAGAGGATATTTAATCAAGGACTAAAGGCTATGTATGTCAAACTGTTCCATGTAAGAGATGTCAGTTAGGGAAGTTCATAGTAGTGGATTATCTAGTCATTTTGAAGAGACCAAAACAACTAATCTATTGAAGGAGAATTTTTACTAGCTTGGTTTAGTTAAGGATATCTATAAGGTAGTTGGTAGTTGTGAAGTATGTAAGAGAGCTACAAGGAAAAGAGAGCCCCATTGAGAGTATATGTCCCTACCAATACCAACCTTACCTTGGGTCAACCATAGCATAGACTTTGTCTTAAGGTTATCCTGGACATCTAAGGGAAATGATTCAGTCTTTGTTGTAGTGGATTGCTTCAACAAAATGGTACACTTCATCCTGTACCATTAAACTAACAACGCTTTATATATTGTTGATTTGTTTTTACATGAAGTTGTCTGACTATATAGAGTGTAGAAAACTATTGTTTCAGATTAAGAAACAAAATTCTTAAGTTATTTTTGGAAGATACTTTGGAGAAGACTAGGGACTCGATTTGTGTTCAAATTTAGTAGCCACCATTAGACTAATGGCTAGACTGAAGTGATGAATAGGGTGCTAGGTAATTTACTTAGAGCTATCATGGGAAAGAACTCAAAGGATTGGGATCTATGTCTACTAGTTATGGAGTTCGCGTACAACCAAACTATATACAGCATTACTAGGAAGTCTCCATTCAAGGTCGTCTATGGCCTCAATCCTACTATTCCACTAGATTTGATCGGTACCCTTGCAGTTGCTGAAGAGAGTTAATTTAAAGTAGACCGAGCCCAAGAATTGCAAGAGCTACATCGATTTATGACTAGGAAGATCACCAAGTTCAACCAAACACAACAAGAGATTGGTAGTTAAGGTCGACGAGCTATTTCTTTTAGACCAAGAGACTTAGTATGGATTCACCTTAGTTGAAAGTGATTTTTACACTTGAGATGGAGTAAGCTATTTTAACGAGTTGATGGTCCTTTTAAGGTCTTGAAGAAGATCGACTGCGATGCCTATTAGATTGAGCTGCTTGTGAGCTATGGTGTTTCCTTCACTTTTAATGTGTTAGATCTGATTTCTCACCAACAAAAAGAAGACCCCATAGAAGCCTAAGAAGAACAAGAGCTAGAGACCACTTTGGATTTGAGGACAAATCTTTCTAACCCCTAAGCAAATGATAGAAATCAACTTTGCAAACCGGTTATGTATAACTAAGCTAAAGGACTGCAAGAACTCACGTAGAGGATATTATCTCGAAGCCCCATCTAGGATAAGGATTCCCATTTTGACCTCTATGTTTCACTCTATTTCTGACCTAAATATAGAGCTCTCATGTACGCCAGTGTAGTTTCTAAAGCTATCGAGTAGACATGCTGACCTACTAGGCGACAGTACCATGATATAAACAACATCTGAGCATACTAGTTCCAAATGACTATCCAAGCCAATCCCAATCCAAGCAAAAACTCTTTAGTGACTAATTAACTAAGCTCTGACCTAATCTAAATTAGGTTGGATTTAACCATAGACTCTCTTTTCTTCATTTCATTCAAATTATATTATATTTCAAAGCACTAGCCACCATGTGACATATATCTTCTAGCACAATATTCCATAAGGATTCTTTACTTTTTTGTACTAAATATTCTTTATCTCTTTTACCTTTTTAGTATATTTCATGTATTCTAATTGTAAATTATCCTTTTGTCTTTCATATGGGCTTGTAACCCTACTAGGGTTAGCGTATAAACCCCATTTGTTATACATAGACATCATTTTTTGATGATTAGATTAATATAAGTTTCCTTTGTAAGCAACCTTAGTGTTCTCATCACCCTTAACTCTTATCTATTCCTTTTAGCAAAGAGTAGTAGCGAGGACCCTATAGTTTGACCAATGAGTCATATTCGACAGACTATAGGCCGGGTAGGATTGATTAATGCATTACATTCAGTTGGTAGCTACCTGAATTTTGCTAGTCTTCTTTTGTTTTCTTTCGATTCTCTTTATTATAATGCTTCCCCATGTATCCTACCTCGGAGACACATTAGATTATTAGTTGGTGATTGTGCTTATTGTTTTATGTCTTTAATTTTGAAATCATGACAAAAAGTATTTTTACTTTGTTAGAATATGTATTAATTAGGATTGAATCATGAGAACTTTTCTAATTGTTTATTGTGAACTGGATAATTTGGATTAAAGAGACATAACATATGCCTTTAATTCAATTATGGTTTAGGAACAAGAAATAATTAATTTAATTTATTTCTTATCTAGTGATAGAAAAGATAAATCTATTAATCTTAGGTAATCGCTTCATGAGAAGGAATACCTAGTGGTTAATTGCCTTAAGCTAAACTTGTAAAAGAATCTATTTTATCATTAATTGGTAGTGTAATTATCTAGTTGCAACTGAATCTTTGAAGATGTTAAATATCCTAATTTATTTGTTTTGTTAATTTAGTTTTCTTTAAAATTTAATCATTTAATAAACTTTTATTTTATTTGCTTAGATTTAGATGGGACTAATACTAATAAAAACTAAACGTCATCCTTATAGGTTTGACTTGGTTCGCATTAGTTTTTTTTACTGTGTACATGACCTTGTACACTTGCTAATAAAAATATACTTTTGTATTTGTGGTTAAAAGTAAAGTTAGGTTAATTGTATCAAGTTATTGGTGCTTTTACTAGGGAATGCTTTACACTAATTTTGATATTTAGGAATGTCTAGATTTAAGTGTTTTATTTTATTTGCTTTTTTTCTTTCTTTAATTTCTTTTAGTTTCTTTTTATTGTCAGATTTCTACTTTCCATTTAAATTATTTTGCTATCACTTCTTATCGATGATCAATGTATACGATCCTTTCTTTCCAACAACATTTAGACGAGTTACTATATGAGGTATGGCTAAGATTCCATGACTTGATAATTAGAAGCCCATATCATTACACCCTTACCTAGAATCAATTTATAGTACTTTATGATGGGAATTGGTGTCATGATGAATCAAGAATTAAAGCTAGTATTAGAGGGCCATTGACAACAATGCCGATATTGCAAATGATTAGAATAATTAATAGATTGGCATATTATGAACATGATGAACAACCTTCTTTTGTGAATCCTATGGTCTTAACTCTTGAATAGACTATTGAAAAAATTTTAAGAGATAGGGAACAAAATTGGGAAGAAAGATTAAAAAAAGAAAAAAGAGATTAATGATTTGGAAATAGGAGACTTTATTAACATAGGCCTTAGAGTTTTTCACCACCATATTGGTGGTTGTAAAAGAAAGCTAGAAAGATTCCTATGAAAAGAAGAAGGAATTAAATCATTTTGATTCTACTATGGATGAACAAAAACTAGAATTTGCTAGTGAATGTATCTATAACTTGACAAGCTGAATGCAGTTTTCAAGTAGCAAGAAAGGTGAACAAAGAGAAGAAAAACTAGCTTAGGAAGTCATAGTTAAGAAGTTTACTAATGTGACCATAGAGGGGTTTGAAAGATTGGAGAGATGATTTTAAGACATCATGAAGATGTTTTCCCCTATTGTGCTTGTCAATGCAATACATCTGAGGTCAATTAAGAAAGTTGAGACTGGCATCTACATCAAATTCAAATGAAGGAGGGGTACAACAAAGGAGCATTCCTGAAGAATGTTAGCTCATAGCCTTTCGGGTATGCCATCTATACTTTTTCTAGAACATTTATTTTAGAGAAAAATCAATAAAGATTATGAATCATTTATGGAAATGTTTAAGAAGCTAGAAATTAATACTCCTTTGGTAGATTTATTAGAGCAAATACCTCGTTATAGACGTTGTTTGAAAGAAATGATGGCTAAGAAATGAAAAATTAATGTATGAGAAATAGTTATGTTTACTTAAGCTTGCATTAAGCCACTGAAGGACACCATTCCTTTGAAATTAAAGCATCTAGAGAAATTCACTTTAAATTGCACCATAAGAGATAAAAATCTTAAAAATGCATTTTATGATTTAGGTGTAAGTATTAATGTGATACCTTTCTCTATAGTAAAGAAATTGGGATTAGGAGATGCAATGATAAGAACTAAAATATCTATTTAATTAGTTGATGAGTCCTTTAGGAGACCTCAAGGGATGTTGAGAATATACCTATAAAAGTGGGTAAACTTATATTCCTTATAAACTTTATAGTCTTAGATATAAAAGAAAATCCAGAAATTCTTATCATCCTAGTTTGTCCATTATTACCCACTACAGGAGCTGTAATTGATGTGAAAAATAGTAAATGGTATTAAGGATTGGAAACCATGAGCTTTATGAAAATATTACAAAAGGATGGAAAATAAAAAGAGACCCTCAGGCCATTAAATCAATTATGACATGGGATACTGCATTCAAGGTAACAATTGACTATGATAATGGTTAAGAAGCTTTAAGAAAATATATAAAAAAAGATGCCTCAAAGATTTGAATCACTATAGGAAAGGAGTAGAAAGCATTGAGCTAATGGCATTAAACAAAAGCACTTATTAAGAGGCAACCTAAGTTTTTGTATCCTTTATTTTATTTAATTACTCCCTTACAATTACTTTTATCTAGTAGCTTATAGTAAATTTTTGAAGATTTTAATCATTTTATCCCTTTAAATTTCGTATGGTGCTTTATAGTTAGCGTTGTAGGAATATGGTTAAAAAAAAAAAAAAGAATCGGCTAAGGAAAAGTTAGGAGAGCAAAGATGAATTAAGGATCTGAGAAGATTATGGGTGAAAAGTATACATGTGATTTAAGGCATGATCCTCCATAGTTAAGGATTTCGAAGAAATTAAATTATAAGAGGAACATAGGTAAGAACCATGCTCATGATCTAGGGCAAGTTCCTCTCATTAAAAAAAAAAAAAGAAAAAGATACTAAGATAATTATGAGTAAGAACCATGTCCATGGTCCTCAACTGTAGTCTTCCTTACAAGAATAAGATTTTTAAATTTTCAATTGTTTTACCTTTCAAGAAAAAAGAAAATCTTCCCTTCCTTTACACTATGCTTTCCTCTTAACCTCTCTCATTCATCCATGTTTTAATTACATGAGAATTTATTCTCTAATTGATCTGCTAATTGTATGCATGAACATAGGTGGTTGGTTATTTTTCTTAGGATATGGAATATTTAATTTGTGAATTCAACATCGCATTCCTACCTTTTGTTTTCATAATCTTTGAATTCTTATGAATTTTTTTGCACTCTCTAAGTGTTCTTTTATATCTTTTTCCAATGTGAATGTGTTGAGTCAAAATTTATTTGGGACTTGAATCATATTGTTTTGACTTTAAGACCATAAAATTAGAAACTAATAAATAATCTATTTTGACTTTATGCTTAATTGTATTTGATTGGTTTCTAATAGTGCTTTATAGATGCTATGTTGGAGTTTTCATGTTAATTCTTCACATTTGTTGAGTCTATGCATAATACTATAATGCAAGTGTGGGGAAGATGTCCTTATAAATATAAACTTGTGTCTTTCTTATTTTTCAAAAACATGCCAAGCGATCTAGAGATAGAAAGCAAAACTTAGCGGTACGTACTTTCATAGTTTAATTTGCTAACTTGATTTTCTTAACATTGATATATTTTCTAGTTAGTAAAACATTACATCTACCAATTTTATTGGACTTCTCTTTTTTGTGGGTGGAGTTAAGGAGTAGTTTTACTTTTTTTATTTTCTTATGCATTATGCTTTTACTTTATCTTGTCTTGTTTTGTTTTGTTTTGTTTAGCAAGGTTTTAGGACTTTAAGGGTGTATATGGAATCTAGTAGCTTCAAAAGGGAGATTTAGATCTAGTATCAAAGCTTAAATCAAAAAAGTTTTAGTTCCCTTTTTCTTTTCTATTATTTTTCCCTTATCGATTTTTTGTGCTTGTTATTGATTACATATACATTAGGGACAATGTATAATTTAAATGTTGAGGGAAAGGAATAGAATAATTAGGCACTAGCAAAAAAAAAAAAAAATCTTTAAAAGCATGTGACTCGAATGGATTAGATTCCTACAGTTAGGATTTTTGTAAAAATAATTTTTAGGAAATATAAAATCAATTTGTTTTATACTACACATATATTTACCACTATTTTTCATTCAAAAGAAGAAGCAACTTTTTGGGATAAAATTTATTTGATTTTTTTTTTAATGAATTTGCTTGATCATAGTGACCTTTCTGTACATTGCTAAAATTAAATAATGAATTTATGTGAAATGTAAAGTTTCCTGTTATTTAAGCTTAGATTTAGGTTTAGAATTAGATTAAATATTGTTGATCAAGAACTAGTTGTCTATATTTTACTTTAGTGTATACTCATTCCTTGGAAGCCTTGAGAGCCCTCTAAATTTTAACAAATGAACAAATGATACCTATCTCTTGAATGTTTCCTAAAAAATCAAAATAATAGAGGCAATGGTAATAATAATAATAATAATAAGGGGAAATTGTAGAAAAACCCTCCTAAACTTTGACTTAGGTACGAATTAACCCCCTAAACTTTTAAAGTGAGGTTTTTGACCTCTTAAACTTTGATAAATTAGCAAAACAACCCTCATAATACTTAAACTTTGATTTTGGTGCATAAACACTCTCTAGACTTTGATTTTTATACATAAATATTCCCTAAACATCTCATAGTTTAAAGGGGTGTTTACATACTAAAATTAGAGTTTAAGTGTTATGGGGCTTATTTTGCCAATTTATTTAAGTTTAGGAGGTAAAAAACATCACTTTGAAAGTTTAGGAGGTCAATCTATACCTAAGTCAAAGTTTAGGGAAGGTTTTTTGCATTCTCCCCTAATAATAATACAAGTTGGTATGGATTGACCGTGGTCTCTTAGAAGATTAAGGTTCTTTTCTACTGCCAACTTAAGGAAATTGGTTAAAAAATTGGTATGGATCAGCTTTAGTCTCTCGGAAGAGCAAGATACATTCTTGTTACCAATATGAGAATTAAAATGTTATAGATCGGCCTTTATTTGTTAGAAGAGCAAGATTATTTTTTTTCCATTACCAAACTATTTATTCCCTAATAAAAGAATAGAATTGAATTGAAAAGCCCTCCAACAGAAAATTGAAAGAAGTCAGGAGATAATCAAGAGATTAGTTGATGTAATATGTATTTATTGTAAATTTTTGTGCTTAGAGAAGTGAAAAAGGGGAGTGTATACCGCTTAGTTTTAAAATGTGGATAACTTTTTCTTGATTTAGTTTATATTTATCCCGATTTCTAGTTTAATCTTTGCTTAAATGATGTGGTTTAACTCTAATTTACATAGATTAATTATTGAATTCTACTATGGTTTCTATAGCCAGTACATGTCTTATGTAATTCTATTGTAAGGGCATGTAAATATGATTACGTAAACCTCTATGGAATAAAAAGTTACTAGAGTTCTGAATCTTGAAATTTAAAATAATGAATTTTCATGGAAGAATATAGGCACTTGTTTCTAAATAGATTGTATGCAGTATTCACTTTTGATTCTATAATTTAAGCATTCAATGAATTTTTGTCCTTGAGAGTTTTTCAATATTTTATTTATTTTGCTCAAGAATAAGTAAAAGCTTAACTATGGGGAATTTGATGGATGCATAAATATACATATTTTATGATTGATATATATTGCTTTTGTGGGTGTTTGTATTGAATTTAATGCTTAATTTGTTTATATTTTGATTTTAGGCTTCAATTGATTGATGTGAAGAGATTGATGATTATAAACTAAGTTTTGAAAGATTTGAAGATGTTTTGGATGAGTATTGAAGCCTTAGAAAGGACTACTTCCATGAACAATGATTGTGCATTGAAATTATGAGCAAAGTAGTAAGAAATAAAGGTGAAATTGGTGTCCAAAGAAGACTACAATCATGACTATGCCCATGGTTCTCCTATTTCATTATTTTCTAATTTTTAAATTATAGAAAGACCATGAGCAAGGATCACGGTTGTGATCATTTGGCATGGATATGCAATGCCCTGCAAATCTTTTATTTTTTGATATATTTGAGCCCCAAAAGTTGCCCTACACTTGCACTTTTATAAAAAGGCCTTATAAACACAATTAGACACAACTTTTATCATTGTAACCATTGTTATTCCTCTCATTTAATTAGAATTAGTACTTAAGAACATCTTTTAGTGTCGTTTTATTTTCTCTTTGGAATTCAACATCAAAAGTGATAAGAACAATATTTGATCTCTAGTTAGGCTTTGGAACACCTCCAAATGTTGTATTTATTCCTTTCTATGTATTCTTGATTTAGATATTGTATACTGATTGTTTCTTATATGCTTAAGAAATATCTTTTATTGGATGTTTAGATTATTGGTTTATGATTGTGCTTATTGTGTTAAGACTTTAAATCCTAAATCATGACAACAAGTATTTTAACTTTGTTAGAATACGTATTAAATAGGATTAAGCTACATGACTTAGATAATCTAGATTAAAGAGACAAAATGTATGCCTTTAATTCAATTAAGATTTAGGAGCAAGAAATGATTAATTTAGTTTATCACTTATCTAGCAATAGAAAGGATAAATCAGTTAATCCTAGGTATTTACTTTGTGAGAAGGAATACCTAGTGCTTAATTGCCTTAAAACTAAACCTATTAAAGACTATTTTATTATTAATTGGTATTCTAATTATTTGGCTGCAATTGAATCTTTGAAGATGTTGAATATCTCAATTTATTTATTTTTTGTTAATTTTGTTTTCTTTAAAATTTTAATCATTTAACAAATCTTTTATTTTATTTTCCTAGATTTAGATGGGACTACTAATAATAAAAATTAGACATCATTCCTTGTGGGTATGACTTGGTTCTCACTAGTTTTATTACTGCATACGTGATGGGGTTTGGGCAAGTGCACTTAGTAAAGTGATAATATAGATAAAACGTATTATGAGTCTGAGTGTTGATTCTACAAAGAACCATACATGGGAGTGTATCTAATTATTTTAAGTAGTCATAACCTTAGATTATTCAATTACCTAACTTACATAATAAAGGGTTTAATGGAATAAATTAAGGGTGGAAATTGAAGATTGTAATGACAACATAAAATAAATAAATAAAGATAAGAACAAGATAAGAAAGCTAAATAAACCAACTAATTAAGAGTAATTAAATAAGAACAATAATTAAATAACCAAAGCAATTAAATTAGTCAAAAGAGAACATGTTCCTTAGTAAATCTTAGTGTTGTTTACTACCTAGTTCTATGTGATTTATTCAATCTCAATTGTTATATCGGACCATGGAGATTCTTATTATGAACTAGCTAGACTTACATCTCTAGCTAATTCCTCATTCTTAAACCATCTTTACTCAAGTTGTGTTGCAAAACTGCATGACACTTTTGAATCCCACTATTAGGTTACCTTAATATGGAAAAAGTGAATTACGAAATGTTTTAGCTTACCAGTTTTACCTTACTATATTAGTCAATCATATTATATGCTCTCGTGAACTCTACAATACATTCTAATAATAACTAAATCACCTCTATATAAAATTGAAGCGAGCAATATAAACACACAATTAGATCACAATAAGTAAAATCTAGATTGAATTTCACTAATAGAAAAAACCTAGAAACTTAGGGTTCAATGATGATTTACTCAAAAATTCAAAGTAAAGATATGAAAATAAAAGAAAAGAATAGATGAAAGAGAAGCCTCGTTGTACTTTTATAACTTACTGACTTAGGCACTCATTATAACCCCAATTCTAAGTATGTTAGGTGATTTTAGATTAGGACTTTGATCTTACAAAGAAAGAAAAGGCTACAAGGTATTGAAGCCAATCTAATGTGGTCACTTTGATGCCTAAGTTAGTAAATGAATGTTGGAAGAGACTGAATGAGTAATAGTGAGTTATTAGATATCTCTTACAATGTTTCTTCTCCGTATTTATAAGTGAATGTCGAGTGTTTGAAGCAGTAGTTAATCACATGATTATTGGGACACTTGGAGACTTCTTGATCAAGTACAATCATAAAATGTAGGAATAGTGAGCGGTTATGTAATATAACTATACCAAGTGATAATTGTTCAAGCCACTTTCTTTAAATTTGAATCGGATATGTATCCACGTTACTCAGCTTTAGCTTAGAATGGAGTTACTCAGCATGTTAGCAACTGAGTGGTTGAGTGAATGAAATTCAACTATCAACATTTGCCGCCCTACTCTTGTGTTCGAGAATTTGACTAAGGGAGTAAAGATTTTAATATTCTTTATGGGGTTGAGTGGGGAATAATTTCCTAAATGTTGAGTAATGTGGGAAGTTCCTTGATTTTTGTTTTAAAGGACAAATTACATCCTATCTAAAAGGTTGCAACTTTTCAATTTTCCCACCTGTTAGAAGACTAAGTGGTAGCACGTATGATAGCTATCACCCTTGCCATAACTACACCGCAAGCATTGATAACTGTCAGAGCCTTAACAACCATTGGATTTCTATCTTAGAATACATGTCAATAATCTATGCCATCATTTAAGCAGTGCATCATTTCTATTAGAAATGTATTGTAGTTACGAGGGTAAATCATCCATAATTAAGGAACTTTTCAATACAGAAAATAGATTTCATCTTCATTTTCATCCATAAGCTTTTGCTTATGCTCAACATCTTGTCTTCACCATGAAACTCTTCAAACAGTTTTGTGACATTCGTTATAGCCAAAATTAGGTATGGTTCATAACATAATTCGTCGACTTGTTCTTTCATATTTTGAAGTGACTAAGATTGAGGCTACTTCCCCCTACCTCCCCCTAAAGAAGGAGTGAGATGGCATGTTCCTCAAGTAGCTCAACCAATAGTGTAGTAGAGCAATGGGACAAACTTACTCGAATCAACTCTATTGCGGCAGATAACTATTCAAAAGATAAAGAAGGAAGATCTATGGCAAGATACTTGTATAATAATATACTTTACTTTAGTAATTCACTAGACTAAGTGGCTAGTACTATCGACAGAGTTCTTGTCTTAAACTATAACAAATATTGTCAAGACCTTCCCGAAACATGGAATCTTAGGAGGCCAAGAGAAGAGGAAAGGGTATGCTTTCCAAGGGAGTACGAGTTTCATATCTACTTAAAATATCTCAACTTTGGACCGTGCTTCCTATTCTCAGCTTTTCTCAAACAGTTCTTCAACTATTTCCAAGTTGTGTTGAGTATGTTTTTACTAAACACCTATTAGCTTCTCGTAGCTTTTGAAATAGTTTGTGAAGAAGTTGAAGTTAGGGCTACGCTTCAATTATTTTAGTATTTCTTTTAGATTAGAAGGCAGCCCAATGGTTAGTACTTTGCAGCTGCTAGGAACGGGCAGAAGTTCATGGATGGATTGGAATCCAAGATCCATAAGTGGCATGATAAGTTTGTGTCTATCATTTCAGATGAAGAGTTAGATTTTTGGACCTAGTAGATAAAACCAATCCACACCAAGGACATTGAATTGATGCCAAATGATGCTACTACAGCAAAGAAGATTTAGGAGAGTAGGAAAAACATGTCTTTCTGGGACGCTTAGAGAATTATTAGGCGATATGAAAATGGAGAGCCAATCTTCTTCGAAAAAGAAGGTATGCTACTAAGAGATAGCCATATCGAGTAGAGCTATAAGAGTAAGGCCATTCTCGTTCCTAGGGGGAAGGGTAATCTAGCCTTTAAGCTTCGCTTGGCACGGAGCATATAATTCGTTAGTCTCTCTATGTTTATCATTAGTATACTTGTCTTTTTATTATAGACATAGGTGTAAGGGATGTGAATCTTGCTAAGCTGTTAGCTCAAGCCAAGGCCGAAAAATCAAAAGTCGATAAACGTGTGGCTTCTACAGTTGCTACTACTTAACTAACTACTGTCAAGGAAGTAGTGAAAGTGGGAGCATCGAAATAAGTAGTGGCTCAGAAGAAGGTCTCCCGTCTAGCCGAAAAGCGATAAGGGAGTGAGTTACCTAAGGTCATCAAGGCTGTACAAAATGAGACCCCTCCAGCAAAAAATTTTGTAAACCTCACAAATTTAGCTTTCTAAGTATAGAAACAAACGTCCAAACTGTAGATAATTTCCTGAACTCAAAAGAGCCAATAAGATTTAAAACCGATTAAAATCTCAATCCAAAACCTAAAGTAGATACGAAAAACCTTAAATCATCAATTGAATCTCTAACCGCATATGAAGACCCTAAAACCTCAAACCTCATCAAAACCCTAAGATGACAATCGAAGATTTAATCGCGTAAGAATATATGGAACCCTAAATGTGTAAAAACATTAGAGATTGTGCCCTAAAGTAATAAAAACCCTAAAACTATAACTTTAAGGATATAAAAGCACTAATTCACCATAATTTATCCTAAAACCTTAAATGATAATATATCCTCCATATTTTGCCATTTCATCAGTAAACAACTAAAGATAACCCTCAATGAAGCATAAACATTTAGAATACTTAAGTAATCCATTAGAAACTAAGATAATGAGTCATAGATTATATTTATCCCTTAAGTATGTGATTAAGATAGTCTCACTTAGAGTTAGGGTTATAGTTGAAGCTTAGGTTACATGTAGTGAACTTTAATGCTCAAATTAGTATTTTTTGCACTTGTTATCCAACGTAGTTTATCAAATGAGATATATAAGCTATAAAAACCTAAAGTAAGACCTCATCAACCATATTTACTAATCAATTCACCAAATACCTCATTTCCTCTCAATTCCTTCATTTTTCCCTTAATTTCCCTTAATTACTACATTATGTGCACAAATTTACATATGCTTAAGAAGAGTTGACCAAGTCAACACATGGTGACCAAGGTCAAAGGGTTGACCAAGTCAATAAAAGACTAAAAGATAAAGAAAATATCTACTCCTTCATGATGGCTTTTCTTTTCCTTTTCTTTTTGGTTTTTCTTTTTCTTTTCCCCTCAATTGTTGCCGTCCACTTATTCCCTCTAGACCCTACCATTTGCCTTCTTCCATAATCAACACAAAATAAAAGAAACAAAACAAAAACAACTCCCTCTTGCCGTGAGCTTCTTCTTCCTCTTTCACTTTCACTTTCACAATTTCACTTTTTGTCTCCATAACTCCAACACAATTAAAGGTATGTCTTTAAGTTGTTTTATGTTGCTTTATATTATTCATTAGTTGGTTAATTAGGTAGATTAGATAAGTAGTTATGTGTTTAGTGTTGTCTTGAAGAAGAGAGAACAAAGTTTCCATCTTTAAGTATAGGAATTAGAAATTATGAAGAAGAAGAAAGGAAGACATGAGTATATGCTCATAAGTATGTGCACATAAGGGAATACTAAAAGAACACAAGTATGTGAACCTTTGTACAGGAGTATTTGCCATGTACATAACCTAAATTAAGACCACATTTAACTATATATACCTATATTACACTAAATACATACATAAAAACACAAAAGGATGAAATTGGGAAGATTTTCTTTAGAAAAGATTAGGCATACGCATTTTTGTACAAAAATACGTATCTAACCATATAGGTAGATGAGTATGTATACACGTATAAATACGGTATAAGTCTAAGTATAGGCATAAGTATATGTATGTATAAGACATATGTACATAAGTATAAGAGAATAAATAAAATGTACATAAGACATGTACATATGACATAAGCATGAGGTGAAGCTTAGGTAATTAAATGATGAAGTAAGTGATGAGGTAAGCACATGATGACATAAGCAATGACATAAGCAAATGATGATGTAAGCGATAACATAAGCATAGATTATAAAATGAAAAAAATAAAAAGAGCATATATAATTAGATACCTAAATTAGTAAACCCTAAGACACTTCCTAAATTGAATTAAACTTAATCAAGAACATAAATTAGTAATACCAATGTAAAATGCCCTAAGTATAAGAATAAATAACTAATTAAATCATTAACTACCAAAATGGAACATAAAACTAGCTAATAGGAATAATTAAGCTTCAATAGTTAAAATTTCAATAAATTTATCCCATATTGTAAAACACGGGTCTTAACGTCCAAAACGGATATTACTGTGTGAACGTGCGTCCGAAAACAATGAAAAACGACTATAAATTCGTAAATATTGAAAATAAAATGAAAAAGTTACATACAATTAGCAATTAGGTTTAATAGAATGAGGGCTGATAGTAATCTAAGTAGAATTAGGTAGATAGATATCTAGAACCATTAGTTGAGTCAACTACTTATTATCCCTGTTATCTCGTAATGATCAGGTAATCCCGACGAGGGCGAGGATCTCCCGATCAGTTATTACGACTAGAGCGAGTCGTCATAGTCAAGTGAATACTCCCAATGACTCTATACTTATTTGTGCTTGTAGTTAGTGCACTTAAATTGAATATCAATAACTTGATGCATGGGGTTTCGGGATATGCGTGTGCTTGATATTGCTTAATTATTGTAAGAAATATTGTTAAATACGATAATTGATGATTTGATGGTATGACTGATTTTTATATGATTTGGATGGTTTGTTGATATTGATTGATCGCCTCATAATCTGACCTAATTATATTTGGCTTATCTTAAATCAAAAGGGTCATGCATTATCCATGCATCGCATTACTTATTCCGGCCATCACTTCACGCGGTTGGTAATGAAGGGCCTTGGAGGGATGGATTCCCACATGATTTGATTAGTACCGTGCAGAAGCATGGGTACAATAAGACCTTACCCTTGGCTCGCGAGTTCTATTGGTGTCGGAGACGCTAACCGTAGGTGGCTAGGGGTCGCGTCTAGAGACCACTGCTGTAGGGTGTAAGTGTGGACTACGGGGGCCACCTTACTGCTAGGCCTGGGACTTTGTGAACTATTGGATTTTTAGAAATGGAAATGTATTTTTGTGAAATACGGGATTCTAAGTTATGGGTAAAAACCCAAGTGCTAGAGCCCGGTCATGATTGGTGCCGATGAATCTCCAACCCTTATCTCGGAGGGCGTTAAAATCCGATATTATATGCAGTACCGGTTAACTGCATAAATTGTTTGGCATTCTGTGTGTGCATGCATTCATATGGTTGTAATAATTTGTTTGATAACTTGTTTACCAGTATGGTATGAGGGATAGCTCACTAAGCTCTTGTAGCTTATTCCCCAATAGTCTTTCTCTTGCAGGTTTACATACAATGGGATTGGGATAAGTCTTGAGTGTTGAGGGCGAGATGAAGATATGTACGTTAATGTTAGGATTAGTTGAGATTTTTATAGGTGATACATAAACACTCTTTGTAGAAAATATTCACATGTTAGAATTTAATATAATTTAATTCTACCTATAGTTTTATAATGTTGGCATATCTTGTCCTATTATTTGGTAGGGGATACCGATTCTTTGCGGTTTTGAGGAACTGTGGGATATCGGACATCCATAGTTATTTATAATTATATATTACGTCATGTTACAATAAATTAATTACTTGAAAATCATTAATCTTAGTGATTTATTATTTAGAGTCTTGCGATCTCTGACTTGCAAAATGGTTTTCATATCATGGGTGCACACATTTTATGGAAATTTTAGGTAATCCTACTAGGCCCCCTTTAGGGTCTTGACAAATATTCCTCCATCTATAGAGCCGAGACATGGTGGTTGAGAAATCAAAGCTAGAAGTAAGGCTAAAGTCACCATTCTTGAGGTCGCCAAAGGGTTGTTGCTCCCATTAGATGTTGTGTTGAATACCAACAAAAGAAGTAGGAAGGAACTTGTTGGCTAAACTCTTACTAAGAGATCCAAGGAATTGGATGAAAGGGTGAAGGAGGCAATGTAGAACAAAGCTCTTAGCATTAGTAGCACCGAATTTGTCCCTAATATGGAAGTTGGTAAGTACTTCATTCCGTGCTAGAGCCAAAACATCCTATACGCAAATTCAGCCTTGGGCAATAGGAAAAAATCCTTGGCCTTGATGGAAGGCATTATTCTTCCTAAGGAAGAGAGATTGCAAAAAAACACATCAATAGGGTCGGTGATTGTAATAAGGCACACATCGCAACCAAAATATATGATGTAAGTATCAATTGACTCCTTTCAATTGTTAGGCGTATTGTTTGCTAACGATCCTATTTTTTACAAATCAATAGCCATGTTCTGATAGCCTTGGATGAAGACGATAAATAAATGAAAAAGGTAATAATAATAATAATATTTTTTTAAGTATTCTACTAGGTGGTCTAGAGAATTCATCTTTCCATATTGACTTGTTGCAGAAAATTGATGATGCATACAACTGCTCAAGGCTTAAACTATGGTTACCAAGAATGCAAGAATAAGGGTTGAGATGGAGGCTAAAAAGTATTAGGATGAACTTGTTGCCAAGAAATTGGCATACTTCTTGGTTCTTGATGAAGTCTCAAGCCTTAAGGCTAAGGTTGACGAGCAATATAAAGAGGTTAAAAACGTGAAGGAGGAATGTTAGGGTTTGGGCCAAACACTTAGCTTAATAAGTGATGAGGACAACAAGTTGAGGATGAAGATAAAAGAGCTAGAGTTCAATAACTTTGGATTACAAAGACGTATTGTCGAGTTAGAGGAGGTAGTGAAAAAAGGTCCCTTCATTGAAGAGGTGCTTGAAACCATGACTCTTAGTCAGCAATATAAAAGATTACTAAGGAAAAAGTTGTTGTAAGGGGACCAAGGCGTAAGAGAGTAAATCTTGATGTTTCACTCTGAGTATGATCTTTCATGCTTGGGCTTTGTCATTGTTGATGATAAAGTCAACAGTTGGGATGAAGAAGCCAACAAAGATTTAGATGTCGAGATAAATATGTAAGGTGATAATGACGCTTGTGCCAAAGATCCTAGCAACGATGAAGATCATTTGTCAAAGGAGATCTCCTACATATGCAAAGAGAAATCTACCTGTTCCTCAACTCCAAGTGCCGAAAAAGAAATATGCTCCAACAAGGTCCTCATCTCCGATCAAGGAAATGCCTCTATATAATCAAAGAACTCGTTTGCTTAGGATTGTTGTATTAAGTTTTTTGGTGTATAAGCATGGTTCAGCCAAATGGTCAAATATTTTATATTGTATCAATATCATTAACATTTCCTATAATGTAGTGGTTTTAGCATTTTCAATTTATGCGTTTTATGGTTTCTCTGCATATTTTAATTCACATGCAATATATTCTCTGCATGTTTTACTTCCCACATGATATTTTCACAGCATAATTTATTTCACACATAACATATTCTCAGCATGTTTTATATCAGATGTGATATTTAGGTGTCTTTCGAGACATTATTCATTAGTAATTTGAGACGTAAACTAGCCATCTTATTTGAACTTGGTGTAAAGTTCGTTATTTGGCTTTTTGACTAATTCATAAAGTTCATTGATTGTGATAGGTATGACCTTGACATATTAGTTCATTCATTATGTAGCTTGAACTTATAATTTGTCGATCATACAAGGATTAGGTAGAGAAACAAATCAAAGTTAACTTTAAACATAATTGTCTTCCAAAATGACTAAGCTATTGCCTTATAAAACAAATGGAAATGCTTTACAACATCAAATGAATTAATTAAAATAAAGTCCATCTAACCTTTCTAGTTGATAAGCCCTACTCACTAGTGACTTCAAGGACCTTGATAAGATCCTCTTAATTTACATCAAGCTTCCCTTATTTCTGTCGCACGCTAGTTACCTTTAGTTTCCAGTATAACAAATCTCCAAGTTGGAAAACCTTATGTTTCACCTTTTGATTATACTACTTGGTTGCCCTATGTTGATATATTGCAACTCTCACTCTTGCGACATCTCTGATTTCCTCAATAGTATCCAAATTTGCCGTTAAGCTAACTTGATTAGTCATTACATTGAAGTTTTGCATGCGTATATTTAGTAGGTCTAATTTGATTGGTAACACTGCTTCTGTACCATACATTAATTTGAAGGGTGTATCCCCTGTAGTGATTATGTGGGTAGTCTGGTATCCCCATAAAATATCTAGCAATTTGTCAACCTATTTTCCTTTAGCTTAATTAACCATCCTCCTCAAACCATATAAGATGATATTGTTAACAACTTTTACTTGCCCATTAGTCTGAGAGTGAGCTGCAGATGTATAATTTAAGCAAATGCTGTGTTTCTCACAAAATGCTCAAAATTTGTTATTGTTAAATTGTAGTTCATTTTCCGTGATTATCATAAAAACCTTGATATTATAAAGTTGAAAACAAATGCCTCAACCTTATGTTTAGTGATCCTTACCAATGCTTCGGCCTTTGCCCACTTTGTGAAATAATCCATAGCAACAATGACAAATTGTCACTAGGTTGTAGACTTCAAAAATGGTCCAAGTATGTCTAATCCCCATTGAGAAAAGGATTAAGGACTGGATAAGTAGCATAACTTAGTAGAAGGTGCATGACTTGACCCCTTATGCTTTTGGCATTGCGAACAATGCCGAATGGCAATTCTCGTATCATCTTTCATTGTTGGCCAATAATAATTGAGTCATAATGTATAGATATACAACGTTTTTCCTTTTACATGGTTGCTACATACATCATCGTGTAGTTTAGATAACACCCATCAGGCATCTTTTGGAGGAAGGCATTAAAGATAAGTTTAGATACCACGTTTGTATAGCTGGTCATCTATCAATATATAATTTGTAGCTTGATAAACCAATCTTGCAACCTCTTTCTAGTTATTAGGGAGGATACCATCCCTTAGATAATCTATAAGGGGATCCATCTAGGACCTCTCTTGGGTAAGGAGCTAATTTGTAGCTCTACGAGACAATAAATAAACTCTTGTGTGAGAGAAACTCAATAAAGAGTTTGTCGCTCAAATTAGGAAATGCCATACTAGTAAGCTTGGATAACTTATTAGCGGTAATATTCTTACTCTTTGGTATTTTGTGAATTAAAAGGGATTGAAATTCCTTCGCGAACATTTGTACTATCAATAAGTGCTTGCTCATTTCTTCTTCCCTCATTACATAACTTCCTTTGACTTAATTCACCACCAATTGTGAATTAAAGAAAACTTCGATTTTCTCGACACCAATTTCCTTTACCAATTTTAGTCTAGCTATTAAGGCTTCATATTTTGCTTCCTTATTACTAGACGAAAATCTAAATTTCAAGGCATAATTAACCTTGATAATGTGGGGTCCTTGCAGAATAATGCCTATGACACTTCCTTCTCTAGTAGAAGAATCATCGATATAAAGATACCATATGGGCTTCTCAATAATTTCTATGCTATCTTCCTTACCCATGAACTCAGCTAGAAAATCCGAAAGCACTTGAGTTTTTAATGCTGTTTTGAGTTTATACTGTACACCATAGGTACTTAGCTCCAAAACATATTTCATTATCCTTCTAAAAAAATCTAGCCATTACAATGCCTGTCGCAAAGGTTGATCAGTAGGGGCTACGATTTGGTGAGCTTCAAAGTACAATTTTAACTTCCTTATCGAGAGAACTACTACTAATACAAAATTTTCAATTTTGGTATATCAATGCTCTAGTCCTTACAGGCATGACTCAGATAATAGATTGGTCAATTCTCTTTGCAATTGATTCAGACCAATACAAAAGAAAGTGTTCGGTAGTTGATGGATAAGTATGAATACAAGTTCTCTCCTAGGGTAGGTATTGAGAGTATTGGGGGTGATACAAGAAATTCTTTAAGTTTACTTAATGCCTTTTTACAATCATCCTTCCACTTGAAATCTCTAGGATTCTTTAAAATTTTAAAGAATTCTACACATCCATCCATGCTTCTAGACATGAACTTGTTAAGGGCAGCTATTTGCCTAGTGAGTTCTTGAACCTCCTTGACAGTACGAGGAGACTTCATATTTCTAATTGCCTCAATCATTCTAAGATTAGCTTCAATACTGCATTGAGTGACCATATACCCTAAGATCTTTCCCAAAGTAGTACCAAAGACACACTTTTACGGATTCTACTTCATCTTATACCTCCTTAAGGTAACGAATGCTTCCTCAAGATCAGCAAGATGTTGATCCTTTATCATGCTTTTCACAATCATGTCGTCAACATACACTTTGACATTTAAATATATTTGGGACTTGAACATCATAGTGACAAGCTGTTGATAAGTTGCATCGATGTTTTTTAGCCCAAAGGGCATTAACAATATGTTCTAAAATTAGTGATAATGATGTGTGAACCTTGTCTTCTTCATTTATTTTAATTTGGTTATAGTCAGAAGAAGCATCCATGAAAGAGAGCAATGCATGCCCGGCAGTTGAATTAACCATCTTATCAATTCTCGACAAGGGAAAGTAATCCTTGGGACAAACCTTGTTAAGATCCATAAAGTCTATGCACATGCGCTATTTGTTGTTAAACTTCTTGACTAATACAAAGTTGGCTAACTAAGTCAGATAAGGCTCTTCTTGAATGAATCTTACCTTTAAGAGTTTTTGGACTTCTTCTTCTATGGCTGCGTGCCTTTCAGGGGCAAAATGCCTCATCTTTTGTTGGATCACTTTTGCGCTTGGATCGATTTGAAGCTTATGCACCATGACGTCTTTAGGGATACCCGGCATATTTGAAGGGGACAACATGAATACATCAACATTATCCTGTAGGAAGTTGATTAAACTTCAATGCATGTCTGCTGGCAAGTGTCTCCTTATCTTAGTCTTCTTTTTAGGATCACCTCCTAATGAAATTCCCTTTGTTTCATCTTTAGCATTGTCTATGCCAAATGACTTTTATTCTGGATAAGTTTCCACTTGAAAAATTTCTTCTTGCCTTAATACCTTCATATATATTGATCTTGCCAACTATTGATCTCCTTTGCATACACCAACTCCCGTAGGAGTGGGGAATTTGGCTTTAAGGTGAGCAATGGAAGGGATGATGCTGAATAAGTGTTGACATGGCTGTCCTATGATTATATTGTATGGGGACTAACATTTGACAGTTAGAAAGTCCACTTTGTCTTCCGCAACATGCATGTCATCTCCAGTGTAGATTAGTAAGGAGATTACTCCAATTACTCGGATGGGTTGATTGTTAAAGGCATACAAATCATAATTGTAAGATCTCAGCTGTGTTTTAATCTTTGGTCTCATCTAATCAAAAGCATGTTGAAAAATAATGTCTGCCAAACTTCTAGTGTCAATGAAAATTTTCTTAACCTTAAAGTTGGCAATTCTCACATTAATCACAAGTGCATCATTAATGGCGTTAGTCGAGTTCGAAGAGCTTGACCAGCTTATAACAGAAGGTTCACCGATAATAGTGTTAATTATTCCATTAAGTGCTCTACTGGTGTTTTCATCTCTTGCATCTTTCCTGACAATAGTTGGTCGAGTAACATTCTCTTGGTCTTCTCATCTCCTCTAAGATGATCACTGAATATTCTTAGCATCATGCACTAGAAACTTATGCAAATGCCTTCACTGAATTGTACCCTCCATGGCATTCTTAAGTTGGATGCATTCATTAGTGTTATGGCCTTTGTTAAAATAGAAATCGCAGTATTTGTTATAATTTCACCTTGATAGGTTTCCTCTAATCCTTTCTAACCATTACAAAATGCCTCTTTATCTGTGTACTTCCGTCAATATATTTGAAATTGGATGATTGACTGGTGTATGGACCAAATATGTTGGAATTCATAGCCTTTTTTTCTCAAAGTTAAGACATTGGTCATCATCCACTTCGAGCCGATCTTTCGCACTTCTCATCTTGTCACTTTTCCTATCTCCTCTATTTTGATTCACCTCTTGTCGAGCCTTTATATTGTCCTCTTGTTGGATGTAAGATGTAGCTTTGGCCTTGTACTTAAAAAAGGTTCTCGACTTATTTTTGGTCAGTGACTTGAAAAGGTCTTCGTGGAGCTTTACACCATCAATGACAGCATTAAGAGCTACAGTCATGTCTAGTTCTAGAATTTAGACCATGTCCGCCATAAACTTGGCCGAATAATCTCTAATAAACTCATCTAATCTCTACTTTATCATGTTAAGGACTAAAGAATCCTTAATAGGAAGCTTACTTATAAGCAAGTGTTGAAGGAATACTTCTATTAGATCTTGAAAACAAGAAATAGTGTTTGGCTTTAGGTGTTTAAATCATGTACTTGTTACGTTCCTCAATGTTGAGGGGAAAGCTTGGTACATTATAGCATTGCTTAAGTTGTATAACTTGGTTAAAGTACGGTAGTACTCTAAATGATTTTTCAAATCTCTTGTCCTATCATAGGTTTCAAATTGCAGCAACTTAATATGTTGTGGTATAACCTCCTCCAAAATCTTGGGGATGAAAGGGCTCTTCTTAATTTGAAAACATTTACTTGTTACAACATTACTTGTTACAGCAAGGGTGCTAACATGTGTGGTTCTAGTATGGTGTACCTATTGAGGTTGCTTACCCTTGTCATTTTTCTTGAGCATAGGGGCTAAAGGTCTTATTGCAACTTTGGCTTTCTTTTTCGGTAATTTAGGTGAATAGATTGAGTTGTTGCTATTCTCGACATTGTGATCACTATGCTTTTTGTTTTGATTTGGTTAGACATTATTATGAAGGAGATTAAGGATCTCTTTATGGTTTTTGCTTAACTCTTAGTTTCTTTTAGCTAAGTCAAGGCAAAGTTACTCCAACTTAGCCAAACGTTGTTCATTAGTGTGCCTACTTCCCCCCTTAAGGTAGTGAGATGAAGTACTAGTACTTGCACTTTTAGCTAATCTTGTCCTTGCCATGTGGATAAGAAGGAAAAAATAGATAGAATGCTGTCAAGTGATTTTAGATTAAGACTTTGATCCTACAAAGAAAGAAAATGCTACAAGGTACCATGGCCACTTTGATGTTTAAGTTAATAAATGAATATTGGAAGAGATTGAATGAGTAATAGTGAGTTATCAGATATCTCTTATAGTATCTTTTCTCCATATTTATAAGCAAATGTTGAGCGTTTGAAGTAACAGTTAATCACATGATTATTGGGGCATGTGGAGACTTCTTGATCAAGTACATTCCTGAAATGTAGGAATAGTGGGCAATTATGTAATATAGCCATGCCAAGTGATAACTATTCGCATCACTTTCTTTAAATTTGAATCAGATACGGATCCACGTTATTCGGCATTAGCAGAGAATGGAGTTACTTGGCATGTCAATAGCTAAGTAGCCAAGTGAATGAAATTCGACTATCAACACTAAGAATCTATTTACAAGAAGTGGACCTAGAATTATAAAGAAAACATAACAAAAATAAAAGATTTTAAAATTATGGCAAGTCTATGGTTAGTTGGGGTATACGGCTGTGAAGCTTAGGCGAATACTTGCACTTTGTCTAAAATCTTGAAATTTCAGTGGAACTGCTTAATGAAAGGAATATGAGTAGAGACTATGGTTGTGGTCTCCAACCATGATCTATTCTAGAATTAAATTCTTGCTCGATTAAGCTATTTGCCATGCTCCCACCAGGGATCTAAACAAGTCAGTAACACATAACTCTAGTTCCGAATGAACTTAGTAGCCATATTGAGTTCCTTTGCCCAAGAGATCATCATCTATCTATAAAGAGCTTGGGCATTCTAATAGGTTATCATGGAGGAACTTGACTTGTTATTAGATGAACTGATATTGGAGAGCTTGGCAAACCATAGTAGTAAGTCTGTAGGCTTGAGATCGGGTGATTAAACCATGTTTCCTATTACCCCCTAGGGGTTATTTGACATTTAGGACCAAATTTGGCTCAGCTTCTAACTACTAGTCCTTAGGGATTTATGGACTAAGGTCGATAATGTTAAAGGAGTCGAAAACTCCATAACTATTTGGTAAGTCTATCCTATAAGCGTTCTACTTGATCTTTTTGACAACATTAAACATTTCATTTGCCTTAAGTGACAACTTGCTCCTCTTTAGATTCAAAAACCAGTCTTTACTAAAATGAATCCATACCAAATCACTGAGTTAGAACTCTCTAACCTTTTGTCCCTAGCTTCTCTTTTTGAGATTGGTAGCTTCTTGAGTCAAGTGATTTACTCCCTTCTAATGCATTGCTTTGATGGCCTCAGATTAGTCTATAATGGTTAGATCTTCTAAGGAGCTTAGTAAGGGTGCTTGGTTAAGTGGAAGGTTAGGATTAAACCCATATACAACTTCTAAGGGTGACTTGCTAATAATAATATGCACTGTTCTATTATAGGCAAACTCAACTATGGGTAAGCACAAATCCTGATCCACCTGATTCCTTTAATTGTAACTTAGAGTAAGGTACCTAGAGTTCGATTGATGACCTTGGTCTATTCATTCATTTGTGGGTAGCATGACATATTGAATAGGAGCTTAGTTCTAAGGTGTCTCCATAATGTCTTCTAGAAATGGCTTAGGAACTTAGGATCCCTATCAAACATTACAGTCCTCGGTACTCCATGTAACTTGATCACTTCTTGTAAAAAGAGAAAAGAGATAGTCGATGCATCATTGGTTTGGTTATACGACATGAAGTGTGCCATCTAACTGAACTTGTCAATGACTACCATGATGGATTCCTTCCCTTGGTACGTCCTCAGCAAGCTAAGCATAAAGTCCATGCTTAGCTTAGATCATAGCTTGGTTAGGTTGGTAATGGTAACTAAGGCCCTTATTCAACTTAGCTTTTAGCTCCTTTATAGGTAAAATACCTCTCTAAGACTAAGTGCACATCCTTTAACATCCCTCAGCTAGAAGAATCTTAAATTTAACAACCCAAGAGTTCATTTCTTACAAAATGGCTAGATGGTCTACCTCCACTAGCTTCATACACAATAGTTCTCACATAGAACACGTTAGGATATATAGCTTGCCTTTTCAAAATAAATATCTACTTTCCTTGTAATAGTCATCAACAGTTTGGTCGTCGCTACACCTTTAATAAATCAATCTAAAGTGTAGGTCCTTGACATATAAGCCTTTGACACTAAGAATCCAAATAGCCTTGCCTACAGGTTGGTTGATATGGATCATTGTGAAGGGGTGACATACAGCTACCAATATCATACAAACCAGGGGTAGGTTCGAACCTTAAGATGATCCAAAAGCTAAATGGTAACCAAAGGTTGAGTAGGGTTCTCGTGCACCAATGGTGGATATGATCCACCAATGCCTCATAGGAGCTTAGGTTGCACTTAATATTACATATAAGTGTAGCCAAAGGACACTCGCCACTATTTGGGTGCAAATAGTACAACACGTATGTCAAAAGAAGGGGGTGGGGTTACGTCAACTATCTAGTCTGTAGTCCCAATGATATTGCTTATCAAGTAAAGCTAGTTAAGTCTGATGCTTAGTAGTTTAGCTATTTAAGGCTTAGGAAGGGTTAGTTCGATAGAAGGCCATTCTTCAAATTGGCCTCAACTGATCAACTCGAAAGTGGGGGCAATTTTGCCTTAAAGATGTATCGACTTAGTAATAAGGTGCTTGGCCTTAGACTGGTGTGCCATAAAGTGGTTGGCTTGGTAACAAGTCGAATACCTTAGGGGCTTCATCAATGAGATGGAGAACAAAGCTTCTCAGTAGGTTAGGATAGAGAATGCATTATTCTTCAAAGTTTAGCTCCCCTTAGACAACTTAGTGAACCATATGAGCGAATACTTAAGCTTAAGAATGAGTAATTGGTTCATCATCTCTATCATACCCTCTAGGATGTTTGAGATTTAGGATCAAATTTGACTCAACTTCTTGTTATGTGTCTTTGAAAGCATAGATGGAGGTTGGCAATATTAAAGTAGTCTAAGACTCTATAATCTTTAGGAAATTCAATCTTGTAGGCATTAGGATTGATCTTTTGTAGCACTTTAAGTGGTCCATTAGCTTTAGGAAATAACTTGCTCTTCCTCAAACTTAGGAATTGATCTTTGTTGAGGTGGATACAGATAAAATCACCAAGCTAAAATTCTCTATCCTTTCATCCTTTGCCTTGTTTCTCGAGCTTGGTGTTAGCTTGGCTTAGTTGCTCTATGACCCTCTAGTACATCATCTTGATGGGCTTTAACTCATTAACAGTAGATCGGTCTTCTAGCTGGCTTTGTAATGGCATTTTATCCAGTGGAAGTTCAAGGTTAAGTCCATAGGTAACTTTAAATGGGGCTTTACTTGTGATGTTGTGTGTGGTTCTATTGTAGGAAAACTTGATTATGGGTAGGCACTCATCCAAATTAGTTAGGCTTCGCCTAATAGTAACTTGGAGCAAAGTTCCTATGGTTCTATTGATAACCTTAGTTTATACGTCCATTTGTGGATAGCAAGACATGTTGCATAACGATTTAGTTGCTAGTCACTTCCATAATGTCCTCTAGAAGTACCTTATGAATTTTGGACCTTGATCACACATGATTGTTCTATGCACTCCATGGAGTTTGATAACCTCTTGTAAGAAAAGAAAAGAGATAGTCAAAGCATTATTTGTTTTAGAATAGGGCATGAAGCATGCCATCTTGCTAAATTGGTCCACGACTACCGTGGTTCTATTGTGCATGAATGGGTCCAAAGTGTAGACCCTTAGCATATAAATCCTTGATCATAGAAAATCTAAGTAACCTGATCTATAGGTTGATCAAGAGGAAATGTCATCTTAATTAGGCATTGGCCACTACATTGTTCCTACCATTCTTGTACTTGACAACATAAGAAAATCCCTCCATAAACTTAACCCCTGTCTCACCTTTGAGACAACTTAGGTTAGCTCTTTAGATATCTCAAAGATTCATATCCAGTATAGATCACAAATTCTTTAGCTAACAAATAATGTTACCAAAAAATTAGAGCTCAGATTAAGGAGTAGAATTCCTTATCATATATAAAGCAGTTAAGCATGGCTTTTCTAAGCTTCTCACTAAAATAGGCAATAGGTCGGCCTTCCCACATCAATACAGCTCCTATACTTAGTTTGAATGCATCACACTCTACTTCAAATACTTTCTCAATGCTCAGTAGAGCTAAGACTGGGCAAGTAGTTAACTTCTCCTTCACCTTTTCAAAACTCCTTTATTCCTTCTCTCCCTACTTAAACTCAACATTTTCCTTCGATAGCTCAATGAATGGGGCCACAATAGTACTGAAATTTCATATAAATCGACGGTAAAATGATGCCAAGCTGTGGAAGCTTCGCACGTTAGTAGAGCAAGTTGGTACAGGCCCAGTAGTAATCACCTTCACCTTCTCATCATCAACTCGTATACCACCAAAAAAATCACTTCAAGTTAGTAGAAGTCACATTTCTTTAAGTCAGCTCAAAGCTTCTCGACTTGGAGTTTTGAGAAGACTGCTTGAAGGTGCTCATAGTCAGTCTCCAAGTCAAGGTTATAGAATGGAATATCAATGAAATATGCAACAATAAATATTCCTATCAGTTCTTATAATACCCCATGATTTCGAGCTAGTTCAATAACCTTAAGATTTGAGCCCCTAAATTAAGGGTGTCAGATTAAGTTATTAGTTTTATTTCAAACTTCACAATAAAGTTAGAAAAGTTAGATAAAGTAATTCATGTAAAATCAATTTCTCATAATAAGCTATATAGAAATATTAATTTGAGAAAAATGTTAATTTATTGATAAAACTAATAATCGTAAAATTCGAGCTTTTAGATATAGCGAGATATTAGAGATAAGTTAATTAACTTTCAAAAATAATAAATGAAGTTGAATTATACATAATATATAAGTATCATAATAATAAATTATTAAAATAAGGGAAAATTAATAAAAAATTGAATGGATGAGTCATCGAATGATGTGATAAGCTAGGATTAATTGCAAATGATGAGTCAATACTTTGTTAAGGAGAGAATGACATTGGTGCCTAGGAAAACGTGAAATTAATATGTGTAATTTTACTTTTTTATATGCAAAAATCCTAAAACCTATAAATAGGGCTTTAAACATCATTTATAATATTTTAGAAACCTAAAAGCACAAGAACATAATTTTAGAAAATTTAAAAAAATTAGAAAAAATAAAAGAAAAAAATAGTAGGAAAATATGGCGAATTATAGTTCCTAAGGCTATAGAAAACCTAACAAGGAGCCACTTGGGACTTAAAGTTGTAGTGGAGAGAGAAGGTAGGCTGACATAGGGTGGTGGCCGAAGCATTATGCACCGGTGAGTCAAAATTTACTGCTTGATTTTCCTTAAGAACATGCCTTATTTAGACGAATTTTAAATAAATTTTTAAAAATATAAATATTATTACTTCAACCTCAAAATTTTTTTATAACGCACTTATATAATTTATTAAATTTTAGTAACAATAATTTTTGAAAATATCCATGTTAACAATTTTTTTTAATTATTTTGAATAAAACTGCTAATTTTACCAAATTATTGAAGTAATTAGTTTTTAATGAAATTAATGAATGAGCCCTACATGTTTTGACTTATGGATGTTTATAATGATATTTAATTTTTTCTCACTCCTAAATTTTTTTATTTTCCTTTATTTTCTGTAATTTCGAGCTAAAACCACTATTTTTGTAGAAATTGGTAATGGCTAGTTTACTATAATTGATGGTCAATAATAAAACTATATATTTTGGTGAGTATATAGGATTTTTTGTGGAATTAATTGGGCTTGTATACTATTTATTATGTATTTCCTTAATATAAACCTATATATTAGTCTAATATATGATGTACTACTTAGTACAAATGTGATACTTGTTAAACGCATAAAGGATTTACATTTTTGAGTACATAATGAATGGTGATAGATTAGAGAATGAGGAATTTTATGACTTTTAATTTATATTTAGAAGTTATTTGAGTTAATTACAAAGTTATAATAATGTATGATCGAATCAATAACACGAAAGGGTAATTTTGGAATTTTGAAGAAAATTGATAAGTACTAATTCTAAAGATATCCGAATAGTACTCAAAATAACAATCGCGATGATATTAAGTTTATCAAAATTGGATAAGAAATTAGTAAGATACGATCAAACAAAGTTTAAAAACGTAAAAATGAAACCTTATAATAGTTTGGGTTTAACCTATAGTTGATTTGAAGACTGTGTTATATTTTTATAGGTGTGATATGTAAGGAAGGACCACGTTGTGAAGTTTAGTATTTTATGCTATTACTAAGCTCAAGTAAGTGGATCTAAACAATGCTTAGAGTAGATATATTGCTACTCATAACACAGTGTTCTGATTAGTGCTGTATTGATTGAATATGGATATATCTTAGGTGAATTGATATGCTACTACAGTGGGTACTGATGTGGTGATTTTGAATGACAATAACTATATCTTGGTTAAACTGTTATGTAGCTATATTTAGGTGATGATTTGTACTAATGATTAATTGTGCTAACTAGGGAAGTTGAGTGATCTAACTCAATCTTCTAGGTGTTTACCTAAGTGAATACTAAGTAAGATACTAAAATTTTACTATGGAGAGTTCGAAAACTAGAATAAAAAAACTAGGTTGAATAAAACTTAAAGATTGATTATGCTGATTGATATTCTTGAGTTGTTATTGCATATAATGGCATGGCACGACACAATACAAAAAGGGACCTACAGGTTAAAACTTTCAAAATGAGCTTCTAAGTGATTGTGGAAAGAATATAGCTTTATAAACTCAGTTTTTGGAAGCATATAAATTACATTACTCGAACATTGTAACTATTTTGATAGTCAAATTTGGTAGATTACAGTGTGTGGTCTAATTTGGATAATATTGCCACTTTAATTTAGTGAACTACAATATATAGTCTAATTTTGTAAAGTTGAGGATCTTACTCTCAAGCAACTCCTTATTGCCCTTTTTGATAATGGTAGACTACAGTGTGTAGTCCAATTTGATAAGGGTCCTACTCTCAAGCAGCTCCTTATTGCTCTAGGTTTTTGGACGTTGTATCTAAATGCCTGATTATATCGACTAACTAAAAGAAGTCTAGAGGGCATAGGATATCAGTACTGATGCATGCCACATACATGAGCATAGTATGATGCATTGCCAGCAACAAATGCCCAATTGAGCGAATGCTTATGTGAAGTTGAACCTGCGGGTTATGATTAAAATGTTTCAATTATGTAAATACCTCATTTTTGCTATTTTTCTTAGTTACTTTATTTTTTGTTAATTGAGCTAGGTTAATAAATAAAAAAAATAAAAAATAAAAAAGTAATAAAAATAATAAAACCAAAATTAAAAGAAAAATGAAAAATAAAAAAAGAAGTCGAGTTGTAGCAAGTTTAGTCAAGTTAAGTCGAATCGAGTCGGATTGTTTAATATCAAATCATATAATGGTGAGTAATCAATTTAGTTAATTCTAAGGCTTTCAAAAATTGGACTTCATGGAAAAATTTTAATCTGGTCCAATATAAAATGGATTTTTATCTGATTTATATTAAGTTAGAATATACTTAGGATTTATTAAGTAGACTATTGGGCTAAATCAAGATAGATCGGATTGAGCTTAGAAAATAGAAGGCCCAAGTAGGGTTCTAGAAGCTAAGACAAATGTTTAAAGAATCAAAATTGTATCTTCTGTATCTTGGTTTAATTGGAATCGAATCTATATTTAAAAAAATATAAATGATTCAGTTTTAGGGTTATTAAATTAGCAGGTAACGTCAATGATGATTTTGGAAGAACCTATACCACAATTCATTCCCTAACCAATCACACATTCACTCGAACATAATTCTACACAACATTCATATAGCTCACATCGTCCACAATCCATAAGTCGATCTAATCTCCAACAGCTAACCAACCCCTTCACTTAACACACACAATCACCATCTACCGATGTAGCCACTATCCATCACTTTAAAGACTAATCAGCCCTCAAATCGTACACTTCCAGTAAACTTTACAGCAGCAACGTTGCAACCTACAAAGCTAAATGTTAACAGTCCATCACTTGACGTCCAAATTCGACAGTTCCAAACAATCCAATTCCCTCGCAATTTAGATCTAGAATTAGCATACTGTCCTTCGTTGTCCTCAACACACTGACTAGATGAAACACATTTACTCTACACCATACTACAACAAAGCCAACTGAAGCACCGGACACATAATTCCTTGATTGAAGATCCCCAACTTGCCTAACTAAAGCAGAAGCTCCTAGATAGTTTCCTCGATGGATCTAACATGTACGTTGAAGCAACTCCACATCTTGAGCACTACTGCTTTAAACTTGTACACAATTTGTACACATGAAACACACGAATGCCTACACCATTTCTCACTCACATCAGCACGACGAGCATATACACAATTACACTTTGGCCTGCACGCTATGCACAAATACACGACTACAGTAACTAGTACACCCTCAATTATGCTTATGATCAACGGAGACAGTAACCAGCACACCCACGATTACGCTCGTAATCAATGGAGACAATAACCAGTACGCCTTCGATCATGCCTGTGATTAGTGGAAACAGAAACCAAGACACCCTCAATCACGCTAGTAACCATTTGAAAACAGTATTCTATGAACAACTCGACTCGTAGGTAAATTTTTATTTTATTAGTTAATTTAATTATTTTTACTAACTTATTTATTTTTTCCGTGTAGGTTTTTATTGTTTTCATATTGCACGTTTTTTTTAGATAATCTCGATTTTTAATAAATTTAGCTTAATTACATTTTTAGTAAGGTCGTGTTTTTTTTAAGAAAATAAACATATGTAGATCATATCTTATCATTAAGATTTAGGAAATATACTTTTTGACATGTAGTATTTTTATAAAAAATTAAAAAAAATCTTAATTGGGATTTTCAAAATGATTTAGTTAGTTAGGGTTTATTTATTTAATTTGCAAAAATTAGATTTCTTAGGTTTTTTTCTTAAAATAATAAATTGATAAAAAATGTAAATTTGGCTTGGTTTTCAAAATAAAAATAACCCACCCATTAAATATTTTATAAAAGAGAATTGCAACCGGTTTGATCTTAAATAGCAAGTACGTAGGCACTTTCGAGGTAACCGTCTAAAAAAAAAAACATTTTCCCTTTTTGTTAAAAATTCGTAATAAAAATAATAAATAAAATAATTTTTAGTTACATTTTCTGAATTTAGGTATATTTTTAATATTTTTAGAAAAATTACAAAAATAAAGCCCATTAGTTTTTTTTTCCTTAATTTTCTTATAGTAACTTAGTCTTAATAGATTAGCCTCTAAACTCAATTTTCTGGTTTAATTTTCTAAAGGTTAATTTTTTAGAATATTCATAAACTATTTGTCAAATTAGGGTTTTTCTATCCGAAAAACCTAATTTTATTTTTTTACCAGTTGAATTAGTTGACGATTTCAATTTTTTAAATTATTTAGAAAAATATTTCCTTAGTTTAATATCGAGTAATTTATATTAAGTATGCTAAACTTAATATAAGTTAAATTAAGAAAATAGAAATAAGGCTCGACAAGTTGTGATATGTAATATTGTCAATCACATTGTCTATATTATGTTGCATGTTATCCACTCTCAGTCAGCTTCAGTAACTGAGGGGATAAAATGTTTTATCCTCAAGTTAACTGTATCATGAAGGGCCTAATGCTAAGGGGGGATATATATACCGAGAGTGTAAGTTGGAGTCAACGACTATTGTATGAAGCTTATGCTAAGTCAGGGATCCTATTACTTTGAAGATGATAAAGGAAAAAGTTAGTTCTTATTTTGATGTAAATATTATATTGTATACATAAGTTATCACAAGGAATCTAACTGAACTTCGATGTAGCAACCCCTGTATCATGTAAACAATGTTGTCTTTTGATGAATGAGCAAGTTGATTTAAGTTTTTAATAGGTATTCTTGTGTGATGGTGCATCCTGTGCTATGCTAGGATGTAACAGTTCTCGAAGTACATGGTTCATTAGTCTCATGAATGTGCTTAGCACATTTGATAGCCTGAAGGGCACCACAAGCCATTCATATAATCCATTGCTGGTCTTGAGCACGGTTTTCCATTTATCTCCTTCTTGCATTCAAATATGATGGTATCTAGATTTGAGATTAATCTTGGAGAATGTTCTTGCTCTATTCAATCCATTTAGCATGTCATCAAGCCTTTGCATAAGGCACCTATACTTGATGGTAATGTGATTAATTACTTGTCTATCTACACACATCGTCTATATCCTATCCTTCTTTGGCACCAACAGAGCTGGCATGGCATATGGGCTTAGGGACTCTGATACATACCCTCTTTTCAATAGTTTGTCTACTTGTCTTTACATCTCAGTAGCTTATTCCAAATTCAGTTTGTAGGTAGGCTTGTTCGATAATGCAGCTCTTAGCTACATGTCTATTGCATATTTAATGCCTTAAATTGAGGGTAGACCTTTTAGCAGCTCACCTAAGATTAGGTTAGCAAACTCATTCAGTAAGCTTTTCACCTCGGCAAGTAGCAGTTCCTTATTTGATCCTCTCATCTCAAGTAACCTTCTAACTAATAGATAGGTCAGCATTTTAAGCTTCATCTCTCTCTTTAGCTTGACATAGGTTATTACCAAAGCTTCCTTCTTGAAAACTCAACTTAGTAGAGTTTGCATGCTTTTAACTTGTTCGACAATCATAGGGCTTAACTTTACCTTCTTACCCTCGTGCTCTAAGGAACATGTGTTCTTCGTCCCATCATAAATCACATTTTGATCAAACATCCATGGCTGCTTAAGAAGAATATGAGACACATGCATAGCTAACACATTACGGAGTACTTCATCTCGGTAGTTTCCAATATAGATTAGTACAACTACTTATTTCTTTACTTGTAAGGCTCCCTTGTTATTGAGCTTATGCAATTTGTAAGGCTTAAGGTAAGGTAAGGTAAGGTTGGCAACTTCAATTGTTAGACTATGAAAGCAGATGTTACATTGGTGCAACTGCCATTATCAACAATTAATGCACATAATGATCCATTTACCTTGCAACCAATGTGGAACAAATTCTCTCGTTGCTCTTTTTTGATGTTGGGTTCACACTCATCACTCTCCTTTGTACCAAAGCCATAGGCATGAAATTCCCTTCTTCATTATAGATAATCTCTTCCTCCTTAGATAACTCACTTTGTCTGGTCTTTTTCAGTTCTTCTACTTCCTCATTAGTACTATCTACCTCAATGGTTGGTGCTTTTCCTCTGATTACCATAGTTCTTTTGGCCTTTTTCTAACTTCCTTAGGATCTCTTTCCCTTGTACTTAAGTAATTTGAGTACGTTGGACCTCAACAACTTTACTTGGTTTTGATTGCATAAGTTTTCTCAAAATATGTCAACTAAGGGCAGGTCAATTGATAGGAGCTCGAAATCTTCAAGCTTGGAGCCTCTTAATTCTCTAAGCAGCTTAAATTGTCTCATCAAGTGTACTGATGTCCATACTCTCTAGAATATCTCTAATCTCTTACGTCAATCTACTAATGAATTGAGAAATAGTTTGGACCTCGGGTTCGACTACTTCACAATGTATCATCAACATTTGAAATTCCTTCACTTACAACTCAACACTTGATCATCCTTACCTCAACTCATGTAACCTCTTATATGTATCCTACAGATGGTAGCACAGAACAAATCTTCTTCTCATGACTCTCTTCATTTCATCCTAATCCCTTATCTAACATTCTCATTCTCTTCTATAGGTGGCTTGTAGATTCTTCTACTATAGAGTTGCATTGCCAGTAAATTCCAGTACAATAAGTCTTACTTTAACATTTTCAAGCGCCTCATGACACTTAAACTACTTCTCAATCTTATCTACCAAGTCCAGGTAGTCTTTAGCATCTCTATTAAAAAAAAAACTAGTAATATGCATCCTCAATTCTTCTACTCTAAGAGCTTAGACATTCCTCTCTTCGAGATCATAATACACTTCCTCCTCATCACCTACTTCCTCATCCTCTTCTTTGATTTTGTCTAATGTTAGTCTCCATCAAGCAACTTTGTCCACTCCACCAACTTAGGGTAGTCGAACTGTAGTGTTAGCTCATCCAAATCTACCATTGCTTCTCTCGAGTAGTTCATTGACTTGGCCTTTGTAGGGGTTATTTCTAGCTCGCTATATATCTTCATTTATAGCAGTCAATAGGCTGGTCACCAATTTAGTAAGCCTATCTAGTCATTTATCAGATTGGGGTATGAAACTTCCTTGTTGGCCTTAGCCATTACAAGCACTACTTTCTTGGTTACTTAAGGTTCCTTGAATACTAGAGTCGGACATTATTGTCTATTATAATAAATTAACAGCTAAAACACAACTCAAAATTCTTTGCATAAACAACAACAATAAAACTACTCTTAAACAACTATTACAACCAATACACGATAAACCAATTAAACACTCATAATTTGTTTTGTGAACAATAAACAAAGGAAAAACAGAGCACTAAATTTCTTTAACACTAAACACTTCTCAAACTCTCATGACAACGTCAAATAGTTTCTAAAACACACTACAACAATAATAAGTCACTCGGAGCATAAAGTAATAGAAACTTGCTCGAATGTAGCTAAGTGCTTTGATACTAAGATGATATGGATTAATAGGAAGGGGTGATACACGGATATCACATGAACTAAGGGTAGATCCAAACCTCAAGAAGGTCCAAAAGCTAAAGGGTCATTGAAGCTTGAGCAAAGGTTCTCATGTATCGACGGTGGATATGATGCACTAATGCCTTACACGAGCTCAAGCTACAATTGATATTATGCACAAGTGTGGTCGAAGGACACTCACCACTAATCTATGCTCATAATGGACTCAATAAGAGCAAATGATAGTAAGCAAGGGATACTTAGTTTACAAGAGAAAGTATGTCTCAAAATTCAATATCACTGATGTTACTGATGATACTGCTATTACATGTTATAAGTATTCATATGACCTAATTAGGGTAAGTCCTAGGTTTACATAAATTAAAAAAAAAAAAAAGATTCCTATTAGAAAAGAAAAAAGGAATAAATTACAAGGGTAAAGTTATCAATAGGAAAAAATGAGTATTCAGGTACAAATAGGATAGTACAGATGTTAGAAAAGAAGGGGAGGGGGGAAGGGGATAGGGGGTAGAGGGTCAATTGTCCAATTTATGGTCCCAATGATACTACTTATTGAGCATAGTTGGTTTGAGCAGAGCAAGTTATGTTGGATGCTTGTTAGTTCGACAATTCAACTGTTTAGGGCTTAGAAAGAGTTGGTCTAATAAATGGCCATTCTTCTAATTAACCTTGGCTGATCATCTCAAAAGTAGGTTAACGTAGCCTTAGAGATGTATTAGCTCAACAACAAGTGGGTTCAATGCTTGGCCTTGGACTAATGTCTCATAAAGAGGTTGGCTCAACAATAGGTTAGGCACCTTGAGGGCTTCTTCAATGAGATAGAGAACAAACTAACTCAGTAGGTTAGGATAGAGAATGCATTGTTCTTTAGAGTTTAGCCCCCTTTAAAAAACTCGGTGAACCATATGGGTGAGACCTTAAGCTCAGGAGCAAGTGATTAGTTCATGATCCTTATCATCAGTCAGGAAGGTTTGCCATCGAAATAGTATGTTGGCCACCACATTAGTCTTGCCATTATTATAATTCACTACATAAGAGAATCCTTCCATGACCTTAACCTACTTGGCTTACTGTTTGAATAACTTGGGCTGGTTCTTCAAGTCCCTTAAAAACTCATGGTCAATGTATATTACATATTCTCTTGGCAATAAGTAATGTTGCCAAACCATTAAAGCTGAAACCAAGGATTGAACTCCTTGTCATACATTGAGTAGTGGAGAGTTGCTCCTCGAAGTTTTTTGCTAAAGAATGCAATAAGTCAACCTTCTTACATTAGTATAGTGCTTATCCTTATTTTAGATACATCATGCTCTAATTCAAACGCTTAGTTGAAGTCGAGAAGAGCAAGGATAGGGGTAGTAGTTAGCTTCTCCTTCAAGTTGTCAGAGGCCTTCTAATCTTTTACCACCCACTTGAACTTAACATTCTTCTTCAATAACTCAATTAAAGGAGCCACCATGGTACTAAAGTTCTTGATGAGGCATTGGTAGTATGAAGCTAGTTCATGAAAGCTTCTAATGTCGGTAGAAAGATTAGCATTGGTAATTTAGTAATTTCTCATTCCCTATCCTCATCAACTTAGATTCCACCTTTATTTACTATAAAACTTGAGACCACCACTTTAGTTCGATAGAAGTTACACTTCTTTAAGTTCCCATAGAGTTTCTTGGCTCAAAGATTGGAAAAGATAGCTTGAAGGTAATTATAATGTGACTTTAGGTGAGGACTTTACACAAGGATATCATCAAAGTAAACAACCACAAAAATTCCCAATTAGATCACAGAGCATATGTTTCATCAATCTCATGAATGTGCTCGAGGCACTAGAGAGGTGAAATGGCATCACAAGCCATTCATATAGCCTATGCCATGTCTTGAAGGAAGTCTTCTATTTATCTCCTACTCACATTTTGATTTGGTGGTATCTAATCTTCGGGTTGATCTTAGAAAAGATCTAGCCCCATGCAATTCATCCAACATGTCATTAAGGCTCAAAATAAGATACCTGTACTTAATGGTAATCCAATTGATAGTTCAACTATCTGCATACATTATCTATGTGTTGTCGTTCTTTAGTACTAACAAAGCTAGCACAATATAGGGACTCAACAAGTCACAAACATAAACCTTCTCAATTAGTTTGTTAACCTACCTCTAGAGCTCTATAGCTTGCTCTAAATTCATTTGATAAGTCCTTGAACACGTAATAGATCTCGAAGTACTATTTTTGCATCCCTCTGACCAAACCCACCCACATTAAGATTACTCATTAATGGATGATCAAGTTTGATGATTCGCACTTTGAAATAAGAAGTTCTGGTCTTAAGGGGATAATATCAACCACTTAACATCCATTCGATGTATCCGTTATGGTTATTTCGTACTCTCCTTTTTTCTTTTCGTATGATTTTACTTATTATACTAGCCACTATAGCGTTATAAAAACTGTATTGTTACTCTTGTTCCCAATGAGATAAATTTGACCCCTTCCTCTATTCCTACCTATATATATGGCATATTTTAAGATTATGGGTTTGTTTAGTATGGTAGTACTTGGTTGTAAGTCATTTACATACTCAATTCCCTAGATTGATGGTAATCCCTTAGGTAGTTTGTTAAGGAATAGGCCAACAAATTCGTCAAGTAAGCTCTTCTTGAAGCTAATAGATTAGGACCTTCTTTCTTTATCTTAAGCAACCTTTGAATCAACATTAATGTTAGCACCTATAACTTCAACTCTCTTGATAGTTTAACCTTAGACATCACTAAGGTTTCCTTCTTTAAAAGCTTGCTTGAGCTGAACTTCTATGCTTTTCACTTAGTTGAGGGGTCATTGGGCTCAATTTTACCTTCCTTCCTTCATGCTCAAAAGGGCACATATTTTTGAATCCATTGTACACTACCCTTTAGTCAAATAACCATGGCCTTTCTAGTAGAATGTAGGAGGCACTCATTAGTAAGACATCATATAGTAGCTCGTCTTGGTACTTACCAATGTAGACTAGCACTAAGGCTTGCTTAGTGACTTTTAAGGCTCATTTGTCACTTAGTCAATGCAACTTATATGGCTGTAGGTAGGGTAAGGTTGATACCTTCAATTACTGGACCATGAATGCAAAATCAACATTAGTATAAGTCCTACTATCAACTATGAGTGCATACAATGTCCCTCTAACATTACACCCAACATGAAACAAATTCTCTCAATGTTCATCCTTGGGAGCAAGATTAATACTCATCACTCTCTTGCAAACTATAGTTGTTGGAATAAAGTCCCCTTCTTCACTATAGATTACATCCTTCTCTTCAAATAAGTCAACTCATTTGGTCACTCTTTCCTTTCCTACCTCTTCATCAGTACTATTAACATCAATGGTTAGTACCTCTCTCTTTATGACCATGGTCCTCCTATTTAGGCATTAGGTTGCCATATGGCTAAATCCTTAGTATTTAATCACTTACCTTTCTTCCTAAGCTTTGCATTTTTCAAACTTCCTCAACAATTCCTTCTCGATAGGTTTAGACTTTAAGCTAGGTTAGATTTCCACATCTTTGCTCAACTCCTATCACATAAGTCTACTTAAAATAAGTTAACTTAGTTGAGGTTTGTTGAGCTTGGTTTTTTTAATTAGGTCTTCTTTTAACTAACCAATATCAAACTCTTCTCGTTTAATATTGACCCTCGACTAGAGTTTAAAGAAAACTAGCCCTTTCTATATTTTGAAAACACTTTGAAGTCACCACCTAACTATGGCTAGGAAAAATAGTTAAGTTGTAATCAATTGGGTGGATTGGTTATAATTTAGCTACTAGTCTTAACGATTAAAACCAATTTTGTAAAATGGTTTTTTTTTTTTTAAACCATAGATCTGGTTTCGTAGGTTAGGAATTTTAAACTCTTATAGGTATCATTAACTTTCTAAATTTAACCTTAATCCTAAAAATTTCCTTTTAATTTCATAAAACAAAAAATCAATTGTTAATTACTCTAATTTAGGTAACCTAAGTAATCTAAACTAAAAAAAGGGAAAATTATGTTATTTTTTTTTTTACCGTCACTCCGTAGCTGCCTATGTACCCGCTATTCGAGATCAAACATACACAGTTCTCCTTTTTTTTTTAAACTTTAGCGAGTTGAGTTGACTTTAATTTTGAAAACACCAGTTTAACATTTTTCATTCAATTTAGTTTAAGTAAAAAAATTTCTAAAAAGGGTCCTAAATTGAAAATTTTATTTTTGAAAAATCTAAAAGTAATCTTAATTTGTAAAGGATCTGTTTATTATTTTTTGAAAATTTGATTTTTCTAAGTGTTAAAAAAAATTTATTCTTCAATTTATGTACTTATTTATTTTCACTTTTATTTTTTTATTTCTTATTATTTTATTTTGTCCATTAGACTAAATAAATAAACCACTTTTTCTTTTTTTTTTCTTTTCTTCCCTTTTTTTTCTTTATTTTTATTTTACATTTACAATTGGAATGAAATAAAGAAATTAAATAACTAAAAAAAAATCTCAAAACAATCATAAAAAGAAGAAGAGGGCTAGACCAAGAAAGCATGGGATAGATTGCAAGTTGATTCAAAGTGATACGCGAGTCGGTTTGGGCATTAGATCCTAATGCGAATTAAGCTACTGGACCTCTTACCCATAGCTAAGCCTAAGGACCAAAGAGGCTGGCGTAACAAATCCTCCTATTCCAATCAACCCCTATCGAAGTTGAGTACTTCCTTATCGAGTTACCTTTAATGCCATGTCGTATGACCACCCATTACGCTGTGGTATGTCGAGTTGATGATTACTCTCCAACACCGAGCCTACTAATTACTCGGCATCTTCCTTGCTGAGAAGATAAAAGAGAGAGATTGAACTGACTAAGCCATCTCTACTCAGATAAACCCACCTGTCCGTGCTTTTTGTCTACATCTCCTAACAACCTTACCAATGCTGCATTGCCATGTGTACATTATTATGTGTAGAATTTGTAGCACCAATGATTGTTTTCCTTATATATTCATTTTTACCTTTTTGTATCATTTACATTGCTTCTTTAGGAAATGTCCTTTTTGTCTTTTGCCTTTTAGGTAAGTTGCCCTAACTAACGAGTATAAATGCCCTTGTACTTGTACCTATAATAGAGGAGATTGCCTTCAATACACTTAAGTACTTTTTTCCTTATGTAAACACTGTTTATTTACTCTCAGCATCACTCTTATCCTTTCCCTTAATCAAGATTAGGTGGTGAGTAACCTCATTAGACCAATTCATGCGTTACATTGAATTATACCGTGAGTCTTCGAAAACTCCATTGATGCATTCGTGGGTTTTGCTTACTGTTTTCATTCTTCATTTCTTTACCCTTTCGTACCTTTCCCCATTAACCCTTTTTGAGCTTTCTGTAAGATTGGACCCATTCAGCAACTAGCCTTATCTGTTCTTGGTCATGATTCACACCATTTTAGTATCACAGCAGAGGTTTTGTGTGAGCTGTAGTTAGTTTTTCTTGAATTCTATTATACTTTATTTTATGTGTGAGAAATAGAGCAAGTTACTGTATTTATTTGATTGCTGTGTTATTAGCTATTGACTTCTTGAAGTGTTTGCTTGAATTTTGAATCAGTGAGGAAAAAAAGAAAAAAAGAGAAAATGACAGACCCAAATATGAATGTTAGTGTTGGTGATAAAAGTGGAGTTGTCCACCATGGACAACAATCTTAGTAAACTCCTAGAAGCACTGACAAGAGACTTGATGAGGTAGCTAACCTTTTAGTAGATCTAACTCGAGCTATTCATGTACTGTCTTGCTAACCCACTAAGGCTGCGTAAAACACTCCACGAGTTGCTCAACCTATTAATAGTTAGAACCCAACTCGACTAATTCAAGGTGGAGGGGTTGGCGAACGAGTAAGGCAAAGGATAGACCTGAGAGAGCTTGATGAGGAGGAAGAAGAGTATTTTGAAGAGAAACGTGTACGAGTCCCTAGAGCATCTAACCATGTGAAGCTTCGGAATCCAAGTTTCAATGAATCTAAGAATATTGACGAGTATTCAGATTAGGAAGAGAAGGTAGAGCGTATATTTTATTATTATTAATATGAGGATTACAAGAAAGTGAGGACTACTACTATTGAATTTTCTAGATATGCCGCCATGTAGTGGAAGAATTTTCAAGCCATGAGAAGAAGAGAGGGGTATCGGGAGATTAACACCTAGCCCAAGATGAAGAGAGTGCTCAAAAATAGATTCATGCTGGAAACGTATTTCTAAGATACTTTCATTTGACTTCAGGAGCTAAGACAAGGAGGTTGAGCTATTGATGAGGATGTTCAGGAATTCCAAATGCTTATGATAAGATGCGAAGTGAAGGAACCACTAGCCCAAATAGTCTCAAGGTTTATTACTAGATTGAGAGGAGAGAGGAGACATCCAAGATATTATAGAGCTCCAATGATTTTTACAATGGATGAAGCTGTTAGAATTGCCCAACGAGTAAAGAGGCAAAGAAGGACCCTAGTAACGACCAGAATGCTGACTAGCCAACTAGGATAAGCAAGTCATTGAGTTTAGTCTAGTATAAGGCCGACTTGAAGATGTAGTGTCAACCTGAACATATGAGAAGGGGTAAGGGTCTAGCAGGAAAACCGGCTAGATCAAGTGCTTCAAGTGTTAAGGGTTCAGATATATGGCTACTCGAAGCCCGAATCGAAGGATGATGGTCATTAAGGGAGACATCTCGAACGTAAAAGTAGAGAGTACGGATGAGGAACCAGAAGAGGAGGAGGTTCCTACCAATAAAGAAAATGCTGAGAAAGAATTGATTAAGGAGGACGTATTTACCGAGGAATTAGACCAATTACTTATGGTTGTCTAGCGCACTATGAATGTGGAACCCTTATGAGAGGAGGAGTAGAGAGAGAACTTGTTTCATATCACCTACAAGGTAAATGATTGAATGTGTGCTCTCATTGTAGATAATGGAAGGTGCACTAATATGGCATTTGTCGATCTTGTTTCAAAACCAAATCTACCAACTATTACACATCCTAGGTTGTACAAGTTGCACTAGTTGAGCGAGAAAAGAGCATTACATGTCCCTTGGTAAATATTACTGCCGATCACTATGGGGAATTACTCTAACCAGATCCTCTGTGAAGTGCTACCTATATGTACTTCCCATTTGTTGTTGGGTAGGATGTGGTTGTTTAACAGGAGAGCTATACATGACGGCTATAAGAATATGTATATGTTAGAAAAGGATGACTGGAAGATCATGTTGAATTCAGTGCTGCCAAGAGAAGTTTACAAGATATCGAAGAAAGCTTTGGTGATGAGTAGAGCCGAGCTCTAAGAAGCCAGCAATGCTGACGAGCCAACCCTATTATTAGTCAGGTGACTATTAGAAATGAAGGAGCAAGGTAAACTTTCTTAGGAAATCAAGGGGTTGCTAGATGACTATGCCAACTTGTTTCTAAAACTGTTACATGAGGGTTTACCCCCAACTCAAGGCATAAAGTACTATATTGACTTAGTACTACTAGCTTATCGGATGAATCTTGAGTAGGCTTTTGGACTTCAATGTCAAGTTAAAGAGTTGCTAGAGAGAGGTTATGTAAGAGAGAGTCTCAGCCCTTATGCTGTGCCTACACTTCTAGTACCGAAGAAGGATGGAACCTGGTGGATGTGTGTTGATAGCTAAGTTGTGAACAAAATCACGATCAAATATAGATATCCAATCCCGAGGCTAGAAGACATGTTGGATGAGTTGAGTAGAGTTAAGATTTTTAGTAAGATTGATCTTAAATCTAACTACCATCAAATCCGCATGAGACCAGGCACTTTTATGAGACTTATGAATCATGTATTGAGACATCTCATAGGGAAGTGTGTCATGGTATACTTTGACGACATCCTAGTTTGTAGCATCGACATGCCAAGTCACTATGAACATCTTAGAGCAGTCTTAAATATCGTTCATGTCGAGAGACTATTCGGCAATTTGAATAAATGTTGCTTCTACTAGGAGGAAGTGATATTCTTGGGGTATGTAATTAGTGAAGGAGGCTTGCAAATTGATGATGGGAAGATCAAGGCAATGGTCGAGTGGCTAATTCCTACTACTTATACCAACATAAGAAGTTTCCATGGACTGCTTAATTTTACAAAAGGTTTATTAGGAATTTTAGCACCATCACTACACTACTTACCAAGCTAATAAAGAAGAACACTGACTTTCGATGGGGAGAAAGGGAGGAGAGGAGTTTTTCCAACATAAAAGAGAGATTGACCTTTGCCACAGTGTTAGTATTACCTGATTGAAAAAATTTTTAAGCCAGAATGCAACACATCGAGTGTTAGTATAGGTGCTATCCTAATGTAAGAAAGTCGACCCATCACCTTCTACAGTAAGAAGCTCTGAGGACTACAGCTGAACTACTCCGTATATGACAAGGAACTTTTAGCATTGACTTAAGCAATGCAAGTGTAGCAACATTACTTACTGCCAAGAGAATTTATCATATATACTGACCCTAAATCGTTGAGGTACCTCCTAAGCTAGACTAAGTTGTCGAAGCGATAGGTGAGATAGGTCAAATTCCATGAAAGGTTCAATTTTGTAATTAAATACAAGCAGGGAAAGAGCAACGTAGTTGTAGATGCTCTTTTAAGGAGACATGCGCTTTTATCAAAATTGCAGGCTAGATTGTTTGGTTTCGTAAGTATCAAAGAACAATACTCTAGGGATCCACACTTTGGACCAATAATTTCGTAATGCATAGATGGAAGGATAGTAGACGAGTATTATGTAGAGGATGGTTATCTGTTCCATAGGGGGAAACTATGCATACTGACTTGTTCCCTATGGGAATTATTAATTATGGAAGCCTACAACAAAGGACTCTCCGAACTCTTTAGAGAGAGAAGGACTTGTGAACTATTGAATAGCCGAGAATGCGAAGAGATGCACACCAACTTGTTGAAAGTTGTACAATGTACAAAAGGGCCAAGTGCCAAGCAGAACAAGGGAAAGTAATTCCCTTACCTGTTTCGATGAGACCATAGACTAAACTGAATATGGACCTTGTTCTCGAACTATCGCGAATTGCTCAAGGCAAAGATTCTGTAATGGTCATCGTGAATTAGTTTAATAAGATGGAACACTTTGTGCCCTACACCAAAATTAACGACGCTTTGGCTATTACTTCTCTTTTCTTACAAGAGATTGTTAGGATATACGGCGTATTGAGAAGTGTAGTCTTCAACAGAGACCTAAAGTTCTTGAGCCATTTTTGCAGAACCCTGTGGCGTCGGCTGGGAACCAAATTACTCTTCAATACCTCATGTTACTCTCAAATTGATGGCTAAATAGAGGTAGTTAATCGTACTTTGGGGTCATTGCTTTGAGTTGCAGTAGACAAGAACTTAGCTGATTAGGATGTCTGCCTGCCAGTGGTCAAGTTCACCTATAATCAAACCATACATAACACCACTAAGCAGACTCCCTTCAAGGTGGTCTATGGATTTAATCTCGAATTGCCCCTCAACCATGCCCTTGTACCAACATTCTCGTAAGAGGACCCTATTGCCTTGACTAGAGCACAATCTCTTCAGCACATCTATGATAAGGTCACTTGGCACATCGACTAAGCTGCTAAAAGAATGTTAGAAAAGACCAAGGGTAAGTCGGCTAAATGATTTTAGCCGGGAGACTTGGTATAGCTATACCTTAGCAAGGAACAATTCCTGAACAAAAGGAAGAACAAATTATCTGCAAGAGCGGAAAGACCTTTCAAAATCCTCTAAAAAATCAGTGGCAATGCCTATAGGTTGGAACTATCTAAGGACTATGGGGTTTCTGACGCCTTCAACATTACTGACCTTAGTTCATATCACCATGATGAAGAATTGAGCAAACACCATTTGGATTTAATTCCAAATAAAAAAAAAACTAGAGGGAATGATAAGAATCAGGCTACCAAACCTCTTACCTGCAGCTAAGCCCGAGGACTAAAGAGGTTAGCATGACGAATCTTCCTATTCTAACCAACCCCTGCTAAGGTCGAGTACTTCCATGTCGAGTCACCTTTAATGCCATGCCATATGACCACCCATTACTCTATGGTATGCCAAGTTGATGATTACTCTCCAACGCCGAGTCAACCAATTATTCGGCATCTTCCTTATCGAGATGCCAAGAGAGAGAGAGATCGGATTGACTAAGCCATCCCTGCTTAGACAAACGCACCCGTCTGTAATTTTTATCCACATCTCTTAACAACCTTGCCAATATAGCATCGCCATGTGTACAGTATCACGTATAGAATCTGTAGCACTAACGATTGTTTTTCTTGTATATTCATTTTTACCCTTTTGTATCATGTATATTGCTTCTTTAGGAAATGTCTTTTTTGTCTTTTCCCTTTTGAGCAAATTACCCTAACTTACGAATATAGATACCCTTATACTTATAGCTATAACAAAGGAGATTACCTTTAATACACTTGAGTACTTTCTTCCTTATGTAATCACTATTTGTTTACTCTCAACACCACTCTTATCCTTTCCCTTAAGCAAGGTTAGGTGGCAAGTAACCTCATTGGACCAATTTATGTGTCACATCGAATTGTATCATGAGTTTTCGAAAGTTCCATTAGTGCGTCATATCCTCTGGAGCAATTCATGGGTTTTGCTTACTATTTTCATTCTTCATTTCTTTACCCTTTCATACCTTCCCCCATTAACCCTATTTGAGTTTTTGACAAGCTTGGACCCATCAGTGACTGACCTTGTCTGTTCTTAGTTACGGTTCGTACCAAATCTGGGTTACTCCAATGTCTTCAACAGTATCACGGTAGAGTTGGTTTGGGGAGATTTGGCTACTAAATCAAGTGGAGGAAAGGGGATTTATGTATTTTGAATTGGGATTATACGGGTTAAATGCGATGCCATGGCCAATTGAGGTGGTTTGGGTGGTGGCACAAAATGGTAGTTCATGACAATGTTTGGGTAGTAATGTTTGGAGTCATTAGGTGTAAGAGGGATATTAGTTCACGGGTTTAGGGATGTGATGAGGTACGTAATGGGCTTGGTTTGGTTCAGGTAGTGGTGGAGATGGTGGTTCAAGAGGGGGGAGTATGGTTGTTAGGGTTTAGCGGCAACTAGTTGGTGGTGAGTAATAGAGGCCGCGACTAAAGGCGAAGGTGGTCGGCTTTGGAAGCTTGAGTGGTAGGGGTTTCAACTATGGTGGTGAGCTTGATTGAAAGTGACGAAAGGGAAAGACTCGAAGAGAGAGAGAGGTTTCGATAGAGAGAAAGAGTGATTCGAAAATGAGAGAGGGTTTGTGATGATTTGTGAAGCTTGTGTATGGTTGTGTCTGATCTAATGAACTCCCTAATACCCCTTTTATACATGCATGTACCCCAATAATCAAGGATACCAAAAATCAGATTAAATGACAATGTCTAAAAATTTATTTATTTTTTTCTCTAAATTTTGGAGCTTAATTTGAATGCTCATTTGACTAAATCTGGACTTATTCTTTACACCAATCCACAATAGGCCATGCAGAGGATGAAATCATACCATTAATTGGTGTGTTTGAGCAAGGAAAACGTGCGAAATCTATGGCCAAAGTGCAGGGAATAGGTTTATTCTTCATTAGGAAAGAGGGGGAAATCAAGGGAAAGGGAAAGAAAGAGAAGGGAAAGAGAGAGAAAATGCCAACATGGCTCTACGTCAACCGTGTCGACCCATCAAATGTTGCCATGTATCCTTACGTGACATATGGCAATTGAAATGGCATGCTACATAGCTTACCATATGGTGCCATGTTAGCATGCGTCCAACCCAATGCTGCCACATATCTAGACATGTAGCTTATGAGACCCTGACTCGTAGCAATTCTTGATTGTTTGAAAAAAAAAATAAAAAACTTTTGTATACCCTCACCAAGATTTGAACCCCTAACCTTATGTTCAAACCCAATGTCAAGTTCATGTGTTTATTCATCAGACCGTTGGCTTGTGCCTTGACCGTTGGCTTGTGCCTTGTCCGTATGTGCAATTAAATTGCACATATAGAGCAAGTCAACCTAGGTTAGATTAAAATCTAAGCTCAAGCCTAATGGTACAACTTCTAAACTTATTTGAAATTAAAAAAATCTATCCTGTTAAATTGTTTTTTTTTTTTAATTCCCTAAATCTTCTATCTATTTTTTTGTGAATTTTCAATTTTCTAAAATTATTTTTTTTTATATTCTAAATTTCTTATTTTTTGTGTTTCTTCCTATTTTCTTATTTTTTGATATTTTTCCTAGATTGGTTATTTTTTTTTTGCTTTTTCTTATTTTTGTATTTTTCTAAATTTCTTATTTTTTAGATTTTCATTAATTTTCAATTTTTTTTTTCCTAATTTAAGACCATTTATCCTATTGAAACAAAATAATTAAATAAAAAATGGGAGAAAAAATTGGGTGATTACAATTGCTTCTATTTGTGGCGGAGTTTGAACAAAACTTTGCCACAAAGATAAAGAAACACTATTTGTGCCCTAAGGAAGACTTTATAATGACTAACTAGCTACCCTAAACTTAATCTACTGAGGATTTGGTGAAGAAATGAGACCTAGTCGTGCTTTTCTATGCTAACTAGCTTAAGCAGGAGTGTCTTTCAAGGACTAGTAACCCTAAGTTAAGATCAATCTAAAGGACCTGGTCGTACCTGGTCGTACCTGTCTAGGCTTACTAACCAAGGCGGGAGCGTCTCGTAGAGACTATTAACCTTAAGTTTAGATCGATCTAAAGAACCTGGTTATGCCTGTCTAAACTCACTAACCTAAGCGGAAGCATCTCTTAAGGACTAACACCCTTAAGTTGGACTAAATGAAATGCCTTATGGGCTTATTAAGAGAATATTAGTGAAGAAGAGTGCCCTACGGGCTTGCTAAGAAGAATATGATGAAGCAAAGTGCCTTATGCGTTTGCTTGAGAGAAAAAGATGAAGGGAAGTGCCCTATGGGTTCGCTTGAGAGAATTTAGTGAACAAAAATTCCTTATGGGCTTGCTAAAAGAACTTTAGAAAAGAAGCACCCCATAGGCTTGTTATAAGAACTTGCAAAAGAGACTGAGTTAATATTGTGTCTTTAAAGGCTAGCTAAACACTAAATGCAAAAGGTGAGTGCCTTATAGGTTGGCTCAAAAAGTTTATTGGGAGTAAAAACTGGTCATAATCTAAATGCGAATGCATTGTTCAAAAATTGGTGTGTAAGGATCATGTGGTAATACTTACTTAGTCTTCATTGATAGCACCCAAACTATCAAACCTTTTTCAAAAGCCCTATCAGAATTAAGTGCTCTTGCTTTGATCCTTTGTTGTCAAACCAAATGATCTTGATATAGAACGTTTGAGACGTTATTGACCCTTTTAGAGAAATTATGGAAATTAACATGATGCACAATGTCACCCACTGTTTTTCTGTCTTTTTGGAACTTTTATGAACTGAAGCCCTTATTGCCAACTAATGAATATCCACTGTGGCTTGATTGCTTACCTGAATTTCATGCTTCCTTGAAAAATAGACAATAAAAACTCCTTGTTAAAGGGGATTAATCCATAATAAAGTATTTGAAAGAGTTTTATCAATTACTAATATATTAGATCTCACTTCTCAACTTCTCTCGTGTTTAAAATGTATGGGTTCAATGAAGTAAGGGGAGCTGGACATTTTAACAGAGAGGGTGATTATTCTAACATTGACAATGGCCATGGATACCTACTTTGCTTACAGGTAATGAAAATTAAACCACAATGACATTCAAAATGATTGGCATTTTCATGTTTCAAGTAAAAATTTCTATTAACTTCTTATGGATAGTATAATTTTACAGCATCGGCATTTATAAGGTCTCTCAAATCAAGACCATCCATTTGGGACAAAATCAAAGCCCCTCCTAGTAATACTTGCTTCACGACTTAAAGGCTTCTATAATTGGGAGCAAATTTCCCTTTAAAGTCTTGTGCATTAAGGAGAGGCTTTCTTAACACTAGATCACCCATATTGAAGTTTCGAAGTTGTACCCTTTTGTTGAAAGCCTGAGCCATTCTTTGTTGATAACACTGATTATGACATAAGGTTGTCAATCTCTTCTCATCAATTAGATTCAACTGCTCGATGCGCTTCTTTACCCAATCAACTTCATCTAACTATGTTTTTAATAGTATCCTGAGCAATGGGATCTTAACCTCTACTGGTAACACTACTTTAGTGTCGTATACTAATGACTAATGTGTTAACCCAATCGACATTCTAATGGAAGGTCAATAGGAGATGAATGCAAATGGCAACATCTCATGCTAGTCCTTATATGTAACAGCCATTTTTTCAATGATTCTTTTGAGGTTTTTTTGGGCTACTTCAATGGCTCCATTCACTTGGAGTCGATAAGGAGTAGTATTCCTATAAATGATCCTGAACTATTGGCACAATTTTGACATAAGCTTATTGTTGAGATTGGTGCCATTATTAGTAATGATCATTTTTAGAGTCCCATATCAAGCTAAGATATCTCTCTTGATGAACTTAACTACAACCCCTTTAATAATGTTCGAGTAAGATAAGGCCTCAACCCATTTACTGAAGTAGTCGATGGCGACTAGCATAAAGCAATGCCTATTAAATGTTTTTGGAGTAATTGGGCTGATGATATCTATACCCCACATTGAAAAAGGCTATAGTGTTGAGAGCATGTGTAGTTCTTGAGGTGGGGAACTTATCTTATTTGCATAAACTTGGCATAAGTACAAGTAACAATGCCTAACATGTTTGATGCAATCACCTTCCATTGTTGACCAGTAGTACCTTAGCCTTATAATTTTCTTAACCAACATGTAACTATTCACATGAGGGCCACATACTCCTTCATGTATTTCTTTCTTTAACATCTCAACCTCCTTATCATCTACATACCTTAAAAGTGTACCATCAAAAGAGCATCGGTATAAGGTGGACTCGTGGACTCGCTATTAAGAATTGAGTAGCCAATCTCCTAATCATCCTTTTATCCTTTTTCTCGGCCTCTTTAGGGTATGTACTTTGTTGGAGGAACACCTTAACAACATGGTACCACGACTTTTGGTCATTTGTACCCTCAATTGTTAGATAGAAGGCAAGCTTGTCTTTAATTTCAATAGTAACAGGCTGAATCTCGACTCTACTAGATATTTGGACCATAGATGTTAGAGTGGCTAAGGCATCAAAAAACTGATTCTAAGTTCTTGGTACGTGATTGAAAGTGATTTCTTTGAATTCCCCCATCAATTCAGTCAAATGCCGGTGATAAGGTACCAGTTTAGAATCTTTTGTCTTGTACTCTCCCCAACCTTAGCCAATAATGAATGAAGAGTCCCCATACACTTCTAATTCTTGAATGTCTTTATCTAGGGCCATTTTGAGTCCTATGATGCATGCTTTATATTCAACAATATTATTAGTGTATGGGAAAACAAGCCTTATACTCATAAGGTATTGAGTACCTTTAAGGAATATTAGTATTGTCCTAATTCCACACCCAAACACATTGGCTATCCCATCAAAGAACATCTTTCATTTTGGTAGCTCATCATCTTCTCCTTTATCAAAGCTTCCCTTGACTGCTAAGATATCTTCATTGGGGAAATTAACTTATACCTCTTGGGGGATACTATTGGAGGGATTTTTTACTAACTAATCTACTAGAGCTTACCTTTTGATTGAATTTCGGTTCACATACATAATATCAAACTTTGATAGTAACATTTGCCATTTTAAGATTTTGCCAATCAAGTCAATTTGTTTGCCAAATACTTTAGGGGATTGTGCTGAGTCAGCAATTCAACTTGGTAGTAGAGTGTGTATTGTTTAAGCGAATGCATTACCCAAACCAAAGCACAACAGGTTCTTTCAGTTTTTGAATATTTTTGTTCCTGTTTAGTGAATTTCTTGCTCAAGTAGTATACAGCCTATTCTTTTCCTTCCTTGTCTTTCTAGCCTAGCATGTACCCTATGGATTCCAGTAATATTGTTAAGTATAGAAATAAAGGCTTCCTAAGTTTTGAAGCCACCAAAATTGAAGGGTTCATGAGGTATTCCTTGATTGTGGTAAAGGCTTACTCGCACTCTTCATTCCAATTGATCTTGGCATTCTTTTTCAACAACTTAAATAAGGGATGACATTCGTCAATGAGTTGAGATATGAACCAGGCTATATAGTTTAAGTTGCCTAACAAGCCTCTGATTTCTTTAAGTGTGCATAGAGAGTGTAAGTTAACTATTGCTTTGACTTTATCAGGGTCCACTTCAATGCCCCTTTAGTTGATTATAAAACCTAACAATTTCCCTAAATTCGCCCTAAAGGTACACTTTTCTAGGCTAAGCATTAATTGGAATTTTCTTAACCTATCAAACAATCTCCTTAGATTATCCATATGACTTTCTCTTTCCTTCAACTTTGCAATCATATCATTAACATATACTTCAACTTCTTTGTGCATCATGTCATGAAAGATTACTACCATGGCCCTTTGATAAGTTGCCCCATCATTTTTTTGTTTGAAAGGCATTACTTTATAGCAAAATGTGCCCTAAGTTGTGATAAATGTTGTCTTGGCTTTATCTTCTTTAGACATTTGAATTTGATTATATCTAGAAAATCCATTCATGAAAGAGAAAAGATGGTTTCTAGCTGTGTTATCGACTAAGACATCAATATGAGGCAAAGGGAAATTATCCTTAAGGGTTACATGATTAAGGTCTTGAAAGTCTACACATACTCTAACTTTTCTAATCTTCTTCATTACTGGCACAATGTTGGCTACCTACTCGGGATAATCAGATACCTTAATGAAACTAACTTCTAGTAATTTTCTAACTTCTTCCTTGATCTTTAACAGGACATTCGATCAGAACCTTCTTAACTTTTGTTTCTTAGGTTTGATATCCTCTCGTATGGATAAATGATGGACTATGATTGATGGATCTAATTTGGGCATATCTTCATAAGACCATATGAATACATCTTGGTATTCAGATATTAATGTAGTCATTTCAGCCTTTTGGTCTTCTTTCAAATTTCCTCTAATCTTCATCAACTTAGGGTTACCATCAATCCCAACATTAATTATCTCAATTGTCTCATCAATGGAAATTCTACTCATTTCATGTCTTTGCTAGCTATCTTGTACGTCATTATGGTTATTGACATCACTCCCGATAACTATCCTAGTATGGCTGGAGGTGATATCAATATTTTCATCACTTATCTGTACAAGGTATCCATGGCCTTTATTCAGAGTATTGGATCTGGAAAAAAAAAAAAAAAGAGTACAAGTAAGAATTGAAGAGAAAGAGATCGATTCTTATTTAGAGGAATCTTCTTTCAAGTACAATTATTAGTAGAACAAAGGTAATTTATTACAAAACTCTATAAAATATTGGACCGCAATTCATTTTTTTACCTTAGGGAAGACTTATTGTTATTCATAGGGATGGAGAACCAATTATTCAAGTGTTAGAACTTATTGGATGGGCTAACCACTTTATGTCTGCTAGAGGTGTTCTCTTTAGCAGGCTCTAAATTCTAGATATCGGTTCGGATGAAAGTTTCTAACAATGATGGGAAGGTCATCAGGGCATAATATAACCTGTCACCTTTTTTGCCCCTAACTTGCATTCTTTGCAACTCTTCCATTTGGGTTAGGATGTAACCTAGCCCATAGGTTCCAAACTAGCCTTCTTTGAACTTTGGCCTCTCATCTTTCTCTTAATCAATAATCATGCATACCTCTTCAAACATTTGGAGCCCAAAGTCCTCTTGCTCCTTAATACCAATATAGAGAATGGCCGTTTCTTTGTAAATTTCATAATCATGGTCTCTTAGGATCATAATGACTTAGCTATTGGAGATGAACTTAATCTTTTGGTGTAGACTCGAAGGTATGGCCCCTACTGAATGTACCTAAGGCCTTCCTAATAATAGGTTAAAGGTCCTCAAATTGTCCAAAACATGGAATTGGATGTTGAATGTATGTGGGCCAATGTCTATAATTCCTCTCCTAGATTCGTCAAAAGCTCTCACTGTTGTTGAACTTAGCTTGATAGTGGTTGTATCAACGCCTAATAGATCCAAGGTGGCTAGAAGGCAGACATTTAAGGCCCAAAAGCACTCTAACACATGAGGAACGCTATTTTTTTGACCCATGGACAGAATTGTATGCCTCATTTCGAAAATCTAACCTCACCACATTAAAGTACATTCGAAAACGATGAAGATTGACAATAAGATCATAAAAATTGGATTTAAAATGAGAAAGTTATACGTGATTGAACTTTTAAGTAAAACAGGGAAAAATTATGAAACCAAGTCCAAAGTATAACTTAAAGGGGACCTGGCTATTGGGAGACGACCTATCTTAGATTATTTTGATTGATCCGTATGGTTAAGTGAGTAAATTCCCGATGACTCTTTACTTGATTTTGCTTGTAGAATAGATGCACCTAAACTTATATATATAAATTTGGATGCTTGTGGGATATGGGAAATGCATGTGTATGAATTTGTGGATGAATGCGATGACTTGTTTATTATATTTAATAATGGGAATTGTTTGCATTATATATACATGTGAATTGTATAGAATAAAATTGTTTGATCACCTTGAAAATCGAGTTAATCACTTATACGATTAAGAAATCAAAATGAATCATGCATTCCCTATATTGCATACGGATAACACCAACTGTCGCTTTATGCAGAAGATGGGAAGGGACTCATAGGAATACGAGTTTCCTGCAAGATTGGGCATGAGCTATGTCATCATATATGTTGAGTCCCTGTCCTAAGCTAATGGGCTTACTAGGCGTTGGGAGACGCCAGCCGTCGGTGAGAGGCCGAGTCTTGTGGCTTCTGCTTAGGGCGTATATTTGTAGATTGTAGAGGCTATCATACCGCTAGACTTGGGATTTTAAAATATGATTTGATTTCGGTAAAGGAAGTATACATATATATATATATATATATAGAAAGAGAGAGAGAGAGAGTTTTCTTTTGGCATGAGCACAATATTGCAAATGAAATAAAACACCAGGTCTAGAACTCGGATTTTGGTTTGGGTCGGTTAATTATCTCCAAACCCCGACTTTAGGGGACGTAATTCTGAGTCGTATGCAGTTCCTAGGCCACTGCATATGTTGTTTAGTATACTAATTGTTCATGCATTCATATAATTGTGCATTTAATAAATTTCTATCATGCGGTATTGATAAGAGTAATTATCTCACTAAGCATAAGCTTACACCCCAACAGTTCTTTTTCTTGCAGGTTGATCGATAGTTAGGAATGGGATAGGAATCAAGTACAGAGTGCTACTATTGAATCAGTATGATGAAAAGGCTTGTGTAGTTAATTCAAAATGCTCCGAAAAAAAAAAAAAAAACTAATGTCTCAATTAAGTTTAGTGTCTTTAGTAAGTTTAGAATATTTTAGAATTGTCTATCTTATTTCACTATTTTGGTAAGGGATACCGATTCTCTGCGATTTTGAGGAATTGTGGAAAAATAGATATCCATAGTTATCTATATTATATAATGAGTCAATGAATTAAAATTGAAGACTCTAGTAAATAACTATTTAGAGTCTTGCAATCTCTAACTTGCAAGGCAATTTTCTTATCATGAGTGCACACATGATATGGAAATTTTAGGCAATACTACTAGGCCCCTTCTAAGGTCACTACAGGATTGGTATCAGAGAATTTGGTTGTCAGAGATAAGAGCAACCTACCAAATGGTGAGATGGGGTAGAACTTGGGTAGCGTTAGGATTTATAAATAAAAGATATAGATTCCTTAGAATATATAATATATGTAGTAGCACCTACGCATATTTATGTTTACTACTATACGTTGTATCTTTAGTAATTGTTATTTTCCCTTAAGCATGATACCCTTGATGAAATCACCTTAAAGACTCTCATGTTGTTTTTAAAACATTCAACCCTAGATGTGAGAAGCAAAGTATTGAAGCCACTGGGATTAAGCATCCCTAAATGTATAATTAAGGAGCATGTATTGGAGGTTAAGGATATTGGAATATCTTAATTGGGAACTAAAGGTTAGACACTCTAAATTACCGAAGTTAACCTTAATTATTGCAATAGAGATTTCAAGATGGAATCATAATAATGAGAATGGAGATATGGAAAGTTGTTACAATGATAAGTTGTAAATCTCATTGTTAAATGAATAGATTCGTAGGTATGGATTATGAGTAGTGTCTGTGAATGCAAATTCCCTTCAAATTTTAGGGGTTGTGTTATGGAAATATTGTTGATTAATGAATATGTTACCAATAGACTTGTTTCAACAGACTTACTACATGAATATGTTGTTTAGAGAAATTCTAATCCTTTAAGGATTATACTCAGTAAGGTCAAAGGATTTTATAAACTATTGACTGATAAAATATGCTTTATAATCATAATGTGACATGAAGGAAATTAGGGTTGAATATAATGACTAAGTTACAAAGATGATAAAGGATGTAGGATTCTTCAGTAAAATAACCAAGTTGAGATAAATACCTATGGACAAATATGGATAGTGAAAGGAAGAAGTGGACATGATGAATGGTGGGTCACAACAAAAAAGGATAAAGTAGTTGGATATTATTTACAGCTAAGCATGGATCAATATAAGATGTAACGATTTTAGGACTTCTATGGGTTGAGTTATCTGAATCATGTAGGACAAGAAGGGGATTATCATAGAAGAAGACATTTTGCAGTTGGAATTCAAAATTTTGATTGATCAAGAAAAGAGGAAGTTGAAGAATTGAAGTTATGAATAAGAAAATAGAATCACCTAAGAAGTTTTAAGCAACGCTTAGCAACATGCTACATAAGTATCTACTTAAGATTCCTAAGGACTTAAGATAGAAATCTTGTTGTTCAAGGAGTTCTACATGTATGTAATAATATTTTAAAAAGCCCATCTTAATACTCCATGAGGACATTTAGTGATCTTAAGGATTTGATCATAAACTATTGAGAACAACATTAAACAAGGTGGGGAGAAATAACTACAAGAAGGATAATGGCAACAAGAAGGCATCATACCCAAATGATATATGACAAAGGAGAACAACCAATAGTTGTATAATAATGATGATGAATATCTCGGAGATCAATACCTAATATAAATATAAGCTCTATACATAAGAAAAACTATGGAATTATAAGAGACCAAGATGGATGATCACGTAAGACGTTAGATAATAATTTTACTTTTAGCAATGAAGCCCAAGATTGATAGGGAAAATGGGAGGTTGACAAAAGCCTTAGAAGAATACAAGCTTAAATAGCAACAGTTGCCAAAAACATGTAAGTTATGATATATGGAGTTGCCTATGAAAGAATAAGTATAAAAATAATAATAATAATAAAATAAAAAAATAAATAAAAAGAACCCATGTGATCAAATTTTGAACAAGGAATGACAAAATATAAAGAGGTGATGATTGGGTGACCTGACTATATAAATTGCTGAATAATATTGACCTTGAGAAATACCATCTTAACAGTACTATGGAAAATGAAAGTAATAACAATCTTCACATGACCTCAAAAGCCCAAGGAGATTTGGACCATTCAAAGGATACCTTAAAGGAGCCAAAAATGTCAACGAGGGTGTTTCTTGACTTGGTCTGAGCAAATAGTTTCTTTATTGGTAAGACGAATAACCCCCTTAGAGGCGAAAGATTGGTTGACCCGAGTCAATTTATCATTTGAGGCATATGAAGTTCTGGAAAGCTTAAAGTTGACCTTTATGCTACAAGATGGAGCAAAAATATGGTGGGATTTCAAGAAAAAAGCCCTACCTAAACCTGTTATTTGGGATGATTTCAAAAGAGAATTTCAAAGGAAATATGACCTGAAACATGAAGGGAAAAGATCAATTAAGGAGTTAAGGTCACAAATAAGAGAGCCAATGAGGAAGATGAAGAAGCCCTTTAGAAATAAATGTTGGAAATGTGGCCAAGAGCACCACCTAAGGAATTGCCTACAACTGAGAAATAAATGCTTTTGTTGTGGAAAGGCTGGGCATCAGGACAAGCAATGCCCCATGAAGAGTAAAGCATGTTATAACTGTGGCGACTGTGGACATGTGTTTTCCTTTTGCCCCTAAAAGTAAGCGACTTGAAATGGTGTCAAGAAACTTATTAAGGAACTCCAAAGTTTGGACTTGCTTATGAAATATGTAATGTATTTTAATGGAATTGCCTATACTCTTTAAGGTACATTGGAAGAAGAGTAGTAATATCAAAAACTATGTATTAGGTATTGTTGAGAAGCATGCTGATTTCATGTGAACTACTCAATTTGAAACCATAACTTAAGCTCCTATAAGCTACCACGAGGATACTAAGATAAAGAAATTATTACTGTTAAGTTTCAAGGACGAAACTTTTTATAAGGGGGGAAGATTGTAGACTCTGTAAATTTAACCTTTTAAACATAGTGTCAGACTTGAGTGTTGTAGACATTTCCCTAAGTTGATAAAACTACATAAAATGAAAACCGAATAAAATTTTGAACTTAGAACTTAAAATGAACTTGAAAGACCTAATGATATAATTTAGAAACCCTTATCATGTAAGAAAACCTCAATCCCTACATACGTGTACTTTAAAAAAAAATGTGTAAACCTAAATTTAATAGAAACAGTAAATATCAAATAAAAAAAAATTAAAACTTTATAAAATTATCTTAATGCTTGAAATGCCATAAAGCAATAAAATTATGAATAATTTTGGGAAATCATATAAAACTAATAACAAACGAATCAAGGAATTATTTCAAGTAATAATAAACAACAAAACTAAGCTAGTTAAAAGAATAAATTAATAAATTTACAAAAATTATTTTACTTGCATACATAAGTAGCCCCACAATATGTATATATATATAAATATATTATTAAGTAATTTCCTTTCCTTAATCTATCATATGATATATATATATATATATATATATATTTATGTTGCATAATAAGCAATGTTCATAAATAATTAAACCAATTAAACCTTAAGCTCTTAAGTGTAAATAAATTATTCCCGAGTTGGTGAAAAACCCTAAAACATACATAATCTCACTCGAACTCTAAAACATACATAAACTCACTCGAACCCTAAAACCTAGGATGATCAAGGACTTACGATCTTAAATAAATAATTAAAAATATAATTTCAATAAATTTTATTTAACTCTAGAAAACTCGAAAATTTCTTAAAAGGCAAATCACAATCGACAAATTAATTTGAGAACTAAGCTCCAAAAGAATTTCATATAAGACAATTCCCTTATTTTCACTTATAAGCCATGTTACATATGGATAAATTATGAACCCTACTTTTAGCGAACTTGTGATTCAACTAAGAACGCTTCCCAAATATTCCCAAGGATAAACTAAGTAAAGAATTCAAATTTACATTTAAAAACGAATTTAATTTTCCAATTCAAAAACCAATTATTGAGAAAACCTGAGCTTGAAGAACTACGAGCTCTAAACTCACCTAAGACCCTAAGCCCTAAAACAATTAGGGAATTTTGACCCTAAGTGACTAATCGATAATTTAATTTGAATAATTTCATTCAACTTTAGAAAATTTCACAATCTTATAGGAATCGAATCATAAATTACAAAACAATACAAGATGAAAACCCTAAAACAATTTTCTATAAGACTATGCCCTTATCTTTATGTCCAAGCCTTACACTTCAATAAGTAGATCAACCAATCACTTTAGATAACTTATCAATTGAGAGTTGGAATCATTTATCAATTGATAACTTATCAAAATATAGTGATAAGACATTTTCCTTATCACCTCTTCACTTATACTACATATGGACAATTTTTCACAAGATTTCACATGCTTAACTTCATTAAATGAGACAAGACCATTCCATGACCCAAAAGGACTTTAAATGGTAGATTTAAACAAGGAAGAAAAGGGGGCCATACTCTTGTCTTTCAACCATCAATCACATTCTCTTACACATCACTATTCACCCCTTAATGCTTACATCATCAATAGTTGCAATTGTTGACTTTTGTGTAAGGTACAAGACAATCAATTAAAGCTTCTTGCACACACTTCTTTTCTCATTCAAAATCTGCCACTCTTTCCCTCTTTCACTCTCATTTTCACTTCCTTTTCTCTCACTTTAAACACAAATCAAAAGAAGGAATTCAACCCCACAAAAATCCTCCATTTGGCCGCTACTTCTAAGTCCCACTCACGGCACTTCCATTTCTTTTTCTTGTGTTATTTTCTTCCAACATCTAAGCTCTTTAAGAACCATTAGAACCTTCCACAAACCCCATTCCAAAGGATTAAACAACTCGTGTTTCCAAAAGGTTGCAAAAAGGAGGAAGCAAAGTTAAGAGCTTAAGTGGAACCTTTATGCATAACCACCATATTTTGCTTTTAGGACGAGTAAGTTATTTCTTTGTGTTAGTGGTTTAGTGTTACATGTTAGGGGACCATGTTTTTATGAAGATATTAGCATGATCATAAGATGATAAAATAGCTAGACCACCTTAAGAAGTATGCTTATGAACCCCTTTACATGAAAGTTGAATTATGAGCATGCTAAGTTGGTATTATGTAAAGATATATGTTTAACACTTAGAATGGAAGATTTTAAGTTAAGAAAATCATGAAATGTGTACATGAATGAGGAGACATCATGCTGGACGTGGAGTACATGTGAGCCATTTAGATGTTACTTCCATTTCTATTAAGTTAAAGATGCTCAAACCTAGCCTTAGGTAAAGGAAAATCCATTACATGAAGCTTTTATGAAGAAATCAACTTTGTATGACATGAGCTATGATATGGAAATTGTAATAAGTGTAAGATCTTCTATTTCTTTATGTGAAGCATGAGTTAAAGAATCATTTTACAGAAGAAAAGTTAAGTTAAGATTTGGATACAAGTAGTTTAAGTGCATGATTTAACACCTAAACTTAAGGAAATGATGAAACAAGTTGAAAAACTAAGTGAGAACCCCTTGGAATCATCACGACCAGATCTGGAACATGGGTAAGAGACACTTAAAAATATGATAAAAGTAAATGAACAAAGTGAAAAGATCAACTAAAGCAAGTATAGTAAGTATACAAAGTCTAAAACTCAAAACCGAGCCTAAAACTCTCAAAACAAGCCTAGAACTCTAAGTTGGGCCTTTAATAAAATTCTGACCAGCACCTTAAAACATCAAGAGAGGATGTTTTGAAGCCCATAAGAAATCCACCTAAGGCCCCATAAGCCCACCAAAGTCACTAACTTTAGTTTGAACCAAAAACAAGCCCATCTGACAACTTAAGTCCACTAAAGGGCCCATGAAGTGATTGTTAGCGTTAGGAATATAAATCAAAGTTGTAAATTTGATCTCAAGGACTATTTTAAGCTTAGGATAAAATCTTAAGACCAAGCCTAAAGGATTTCTCAAGTTATCAAAAAGCCCATTTATCATATAAGGCCCAAAAGCACTCTAACACATGAGGAACACTGCTGTTCTGACCCATGGACAGAATTGTATGCCTCATTTCGAAAATATAACCTCACCACGTTAAAGTACACTCGAAAATGATGAAGATTGACTATAAGGTCATAAAAATCGGATTTAAAACGAGAAAGTTATATGCGATTGAACTTTTAAGTAAAATCGAGAAAAATTATGAAACCAAGTCCAAAGTATAACTTAAAGGGTTTTAACTTAGTTTTCTTGGTTTTATTTCAAATCCTTATAGTATCATATTTGCGATGTCCAGGGGACCTGGCTTTTGGGAGACAACCTATCCCGAATTATTTTGACTGATCCGTATGGTTGAGTGAGCAAATTCACAATGACTCTTTACTTGATTTTGCTTGTAGAATAAATGCACCTAAACTTATATATATAAATTTGGATACTTGTGGGATATGGGAAATGCATGTGTATGAATTTGTTGATGAATGCGATAACTTATTAATTATATTTAATAATGGGAATTGTTTGCATTATATATACATGTGAATTATATGGAATGAAATTGTTTGATCACCTTGAAAATCGAGTTAATCACTTATACAATTAAGAAATCAAAATGAATCATGCATTCCCCATATTGCATACGGAAAACATCGGCTGTCGCTTGACGCAGAAAATAGGAAGGGACTCACAGGAATATGAGTTTCTTACAGGATTGGGTACTAGTTATGTCATCATATATATTGAGTCCCTGTCCTAAGCTGATGGGCTTACTAGGCACTAAGAGACGCCAACCGTCGGCGAGGGGCTAAGTCTTATAGCTTTTGCTTAGGGTGTGTGTTTGTAGATTGTAGAGGCCACCACATCGCTAGACTTGGGATTTTAAAATATGATTTGATTTCGATAAAGGAAGTATACATACATATATATATATATATAGAGAGAGAGAGAGAGAGAGAGAAAGAGAGAGAGAGAGAGAGAGAGAGAGAGAGAGAGAGTTTTGTTTTGGCATGAGCATAATAATGCAAATGAAATAAAAGCCAAGGTCTAGAACCCGGATTTTGGTTTGGGTTGGTTAATTATCTCCAAACCCCGACTTCAGGGGGCGTATTTCTGAGTCGTATGTAGTTCTTAGGCTACTACATATGTTGCTTGGCATACTGATTGTTCATGCATTCATATGATTGTGCATTTAATAAATTTTTGTCATGCAATATTAATGAGGGTAATTATCTCACTAAGCGTAAGCTTATACCCTAATAGTTCTTTTCCTTGCAGGTTGATCAATAGTTGGAAATGGGATAAGAATTGAGTGTAGAGTGCTACCATTGAATCAGTATGATGAAAAGGCTTGTGTAGTTAATTCGGAATGCTCCGAAAAGAAAAACAACTAATGTCTCAATTAAGTTTAGTGTCTTTAGTAAGTTTAGAATCTTCTAGAATTATCTATCTTATTTCGCTATTTTAGTAAGGGATACCGATTCTCTACGGTTATGAGGAATTGTGGAAAAATGAATATCCATAATTATTTATATTATATAATGAGTCAATGAACTAAAATTGAAGACTCTAGTAAATAACTATTTAGAGTCTTGCAATCTCTGACTTGCAAGGCGATTTTCTTATCATAGATGCACACATGATATGGAAATTTTAGGCAATACTACTAAGCCCCTCCTAGGGTTGCTATAGCAGGTTTTAAGTCGTCAAATATCATATTAATGATGGGCCTATGGTTAGGCAAGGGGTTGTTGTTGACGTTTGGAACAAGAGCCTCTACAAAATCTAGCTAGACTGTGCCTTCATCAATTAAGTCTTGAATTTTTTTTTTTAACCTCCAGCATGAGTCGGTTGAATGGCCTACTTACCTTAGATGGTACTGACACTTGCATTGGGATTATAAAATCTTAGCTTATACCTTTCACTTGGAGCCTTGGAATGGAGTGGATTATCTTTTTTTAGTTTTTCAAGCACCCTACTGAGTAGGACAAGTATTTTGGTGAACTGCCTTAGAGCTTTGCTAACCTACGGTTGGCTTTTGTACTGTTGTTGAACAGGGGGAGGATTTTCCCTAAAAGAGACCTAAGCGTTAGGTCTAGTATTCGAATTGACCACGTTAACAGTAGCTTCTCTAGGCTTGTTGGTGGTAGGTTTAACAGAGGGTGGTCTTCTATTTGATGTCTCTTGTAACTGGCCGAAGGAGATGGCACTTTCAATCTAACACCCTGCTACTACTACTTTTGCAAAGCTAGAAGAGGCTTATCTAATTAGGTGAACAAAGTAGGGTCTCTCAAGAGTGTTGACAAAGGTTATAGTTAGCTTTTTCTTAGTTACAAGGATAGGTACTCTTACAGCTAGGGACCTTCATCTTTAGGCATACTCCTTGAGAGATTCATTATGCCTCTTTCTTAGGGCAACCAAGTCCATCATAGTTGGTGCTACTTCAACATTGAATCTATATTGTTCATAAAATGCCCTAGCCAACTTTTCCTATGTGTTCACTTGATCTAGATTCAATTAGGTGTACCAGGTCAAAACAGGGCCGGTTAGGTTATCTTAGAAAGTTTGGACCATGAGCTAGTCGTATTGTACATACTTGCCCATCTTGTGTACATACAGCCAGGTGTGCAGTTTAAGGCATCCAATCTCATTGTATTTTTAGAAGTCAGGTACTTTGAATTTTTCTAGGAAGCTTCCATAATCATAGGTAGAGAAGTTTGTTATACCAACCTACTCGAATCCATCGTAACCTTTAAGTTTTTTCATTTTTTCAGTAATTTGTTAGGTTAGTTGCTTCTTAAGCTCTTTCAGTCTGTCTTAATTAGCTTCGAGTTTTGAATTGACCAGAAATAAGTAAGTATTCGACTCAAAAGTTAGGTTGACCTTTAGAAAGACCCCTTCTATTTTAAAGGATTCGACAGCCTAGTTCACTTTGGGGTAAGGCTTCAGCATTCTTTCCATATCGGGCTTTAAAACTTTCTTTATTTAATGGAGTTATGGACCTAAGCAAGGTGATGCTATCAATACGAAAGGTCAATTGATCTATAATCTTCCCTACTGTTCATTCCAAAGATTAGAACCTTAACTTAGTATGATCAATAACCTTGGGATTGACATTGCCATTGTTATTATTGGTGTTGTTGTTTCCTTGGTTAGCCATTCTAGCTTAAGAGCAAGATCTCATGGGACTTCTTTAGAAGATTTGACGTTTAGAAGCAATCTTAACAACTTGGATTTAAGATCACATCCGAAAATGTTAGTATAGACACCTAATTTTTGCCCCATTTATTTTATTTTTATTTTATTTCCTCAATAGGTCCTAAATTAGGAAAAACACAAAAAATAGGAAATTAAAGAATATCCAAAAAATAAAGAAATTCAAAATAAATAAGAATTTCAGGAAAATACATAAAAATAAAAATAATAAGACAAAAGCACAAAAAATTAAGAAATTTGGGAAAATATCAAAAATAGGAATTTAGAAAGAAAACAAAAAAATGTAACAAGAAATTTAGAAAATAAAAATCGAAAAAGTTAGAAAATTGAAAAATTACAATAAATAGAAAAGTTGAAAAAATAGAAGATTTTAGGGAATTTAACAAATAACTTTTTATTAGGGTAGATTTTTTATTTTTGAAATAAGTTTAGAAGTTAGGTTATTGAACTTGAGCTTAGATTTAGGCTAACTGAATCAATATATATAATTTAATTGCACATATGAACAAGGTACAAGCCAATGACATAACGGTTAAACACATGGACTTAGTATTGGGCATTGAGCATGAGGTCTTGAGTTTGAATCTTGGAGAGGGCATACAAGTTTTTTTTTTTTTTCATCACATACGTGCTGATGTGGCACCACGTGTTAGTCATGTGGCATGCCACGTTAGCTACTACATATCGCGTGATGATACGTAGCAAGTTGGAGTTAGTTGGGCTGGCTAACGTGGCACTATGTCAGCTGATTTTCTCTCTCTTTCCTTTCTTTCTCCCTACTTTCCCCTGATTTCCTCCAATTTCCTTAGGTTTTCTCGCGTTTTCCTTTCCAAATAGTGTACTTTGTAGGTAGATTTGATCCCTTTTTCATTGCAATTTCATCAAATTAGTGATGAAATTGAAGAGCATATGTAGCCTAGTGTTAATAGTGATCAAGAACACATCCAAATTCATACATTAACATTGTCAAACCAAGCTCCAAAAATTGGAAAAAAATGGTAATTTTGGCCATTTGCATTCAAATCCGATTTGAGCTTTCCATAGTTTTTAGGTTTAATTTGTGTATAAAATGGGTGTTAGGGAAGCTCATTCGACATTTAGAACTACACACGAACACTTACAAGCTCTCTCTCTCTCTTCTTTCTGTCATTTTCTCTCTCTAATTATGGCTCTCTATCTCTCTCTCTCTCTTCGAATCTCTCTCTCTCTAGTTGACCACTATAAGCTACCACCCAAAGAACACTACCTACGACTTAGGCTCCCTAACCTAAACACTTTCGACCCCTACCATGCCCCTTAGTGGCACCACCAAACCATCGCTACCGAACTGCCATCTTTACTACTACTCGAACCAAACCAACCCTACTATGACACTCTTCGACCTCTTAACCCTAGAACCAACACCCCACTCATACCCAGCAACCCTCAATGGCACCACTTGAACACTACCACCAACATCGAACTTCCACCACCCACTAAACAGCCACCAAACATGGTAGCACTTAAAAAACACCCTAAACCTAATAAAAAAACCCATGAAAACATCTTCCCTCACTTAATTCAATGTATATATTGCCTTGAACTGCACCTGGTAGCCATAACTACTTTTTCTTCAATTGGCTACCTAGATCTAGATCTAAGCCTAACCTGAGTCTAACCTGTGACCCGAGATCCAACCTATACCCAAAATCAACCCGCGTCCCCATTCTTATCTGAGCCATGCTTTTCATTTCAGTTTTTGTAAATTTTTTTTAATTCATTTATTTATTTATGTACATATAAACTGTAATACCAAAAAAAAAAAAAAGATAAGGAAATGAAAAAGAAAAAGAGAAGAAAAGAAAAAAGAAGTTCATTTATTTATTTTTTTAGTTTAATAAATAAAATATAAAAATAAATAAGTAATTAAGTTAAGGAATAAAAATTACTTTTTAATACTTAGAAAAATCAGGTTTTCTAGAAAAAAAAAATAATTAGATTCTTTTTAAAGTTTAGACATTTTAGAATTTTCCAAAAAATAAAAAATCCAATTTAGGACCTTCTATTTTAGGAATTTTCTTAAATGAATCAAATTAAGTAAAACCTAAACTCAATCGTTTTCAAATTAAAACAAAACCAACGCACTAAAGTTTTTTAAAAAAAAAATTACGTATGTCTGATCCTGATTAGTAGGTAAGTAGACACCTATGGGTGAAGACAAGAATGAAAAACCTAATTTTCCTTTTCTTTTTTTTACTCCATTTATCTAATTAGAATAACTGATAATCGAGTTCTGTTTTTTAAAATTGAGAGGTGATTTTTAAGTTTAAGGTTAAATTTACAAAGTCAATGGTACTCATAAAAGAGAAAAAGAAGAGACATTTCTTTCCCTATATTTTTCTTAGAATTCACCCTTAGCTTTTGTTATTAACTTCATGTTTGTATTGTTATCTTGCATATCACACGCATTGGGATATGGGGGGTCATTTGTTGCATCAAAGATACAGGGTAGATGCGGTTAAACCCAAGCCATCTTAAGACCTTAGGAGAAGAGCTATTGTATAGGCTTCAGGCGCTGTAGTGTAACCACCGCTCAAGGTTGATTAGGTTACCTCACTTAAGCTCAATGTGACCAATGAAAGTGTTCTTTAACAAGTGAGGCCACAAAAATTAATGACCTTTTCAAGACTTACCCTAATTACATATACTTCTCTCTAAGCTTGAGTTAATACAATACCCTTAAGAAATTGCAACCCTGCTAATCATTCAAGATTTTTAATGCAATCAAGTTTCTAAAAATAATAGTAGGGTTGCAACTTAAGGGAGTAAAGTCTTAACCCAAACGATCCTAACACCTGCATGTTTCCATATGCTTTCTTTTTCTACATTAATGATTGATTCTTATCCATGAAATATGTAGACCTAAGAATGATGGGTAACAAACAAAAGAATCATTAAAGAGTCAATAGACTGTTAGATGCCTTAAGGATTCATGAGTAGCAATTGAAGCTACCTATTGGAAGTAGAGGGCTAGGCATTCTGAGGCCTTTAATAGGGCCTTGTTAGCTCAAGTTGAAACAAGCAAGAGGAACATGAGTTGGGCTTTAGAAATGTTGGACAAGATTAAGGCCCAACTGTGAGAGTTAGATTAGAAACTTTAGATGGAGTTAAAGGGCTTTGAATAAATTTTAAAGTTACGAATAATTGTTAGGTTTCCTTTTGTTTTGTTCCTTGTACTCTGATCTTTCCAAAATAAAATTTCTCTTTATCCTATCATTCTTTGTTTTTTTTTTGTTCTTTTTTTTTTCTTCTTTGTAGACAGTCCTTCAATAGAGTTTATCTAACCATTGACTCTCTCACTCAAGAAAATGCAATTAAAAAGCCAAAAAACACAAAAAAAAATCCAACATTTTTATAAAATAAAGCTTTATCTCTCTTTCTCTCTCTTAAAAGAAAAAGAAAAGAAAAATATAGTTGCTAACTAGTAAAGGAATTCTTCCAATCAAGTTCACATGGCTGATGACAGACTTGCCTCTCTAGAAAAGATGATGCATCAAATAGCTTAACAATGGCAAATCTTATTCCCAATAATCACCACTCTCTAGATATCTTAAGATTCAAACCTGGAAAGGAGATTCTCAAATTTGGAAGAGCAGATAGCTATGTTACAAAAGAACACTACAAATCTAGAAATGGCAATGGGCCCATCCTTAAACGATTTCAACACTCGACATCCAATAGTGATCAAGTGCCAGTAAGCACAAGTGATAAGAGAGGCCTAAGAAAAAAGCCTTGGAGGAGTAAAGAACAACAAACCTAAGGGACTCAAAGGAGACAATTCACTCAACTGAAAATGTCAATCACCCGACTCTTTTATCATTTGAAAGTAGTAAGGGTTATAGCTTGTGAAGCCCCTAATCTAAATTATAAACCATGCAGCTTTGACCTAGAAGCACAATTTAACTATCATATGGGTTAGAAGGGGCACTCTATTGAAAAATACTAGAGATTAAAGAACAAGATTCTAAACCTAATTGATGCAAAAGTCATTCAACTAGAGCTACAATAGGTCAGTCTTTCTTTAAGTCATAGGGGTAGTCCAATTGAGTTGATTAAAGCTCCATTTATTTACCAATGCCTTCTGATAAGCTTACAGGTTGTTTCAAGCAATTGGGCGCTTGTTAAGATAAGGGCAAAAAAAAGAAAGTTGTTTTTCAATAAAATCTGTAACAGTTGGAATAATATAATCTTATTACCTTTTCAATTATTACAATTTTGTTTGGGGAAAATAAATCAATAACTCACTTTTAAAAGGTTTAGAATGAAAGGAAGCAAACTATTTTCCACACACTAACCTAAAACACTTTGAGAGGTTATGCGACATAATGGTGAGGATACTTTGAACTCATTCCTTAAAGGAGGTCCACTTTGAATGTGATACGTAGATTAAAATGAAGTTAGGCATTCATTTTTCAAATCTTAAACACAATCATCTCTTGTTCATCCTGTTAGACCCATTTGAAGAATTTTCAAATTTAAACCCTATCGAGAACTACCCTACAATGGGGCAATTTGGAGGTTAGAGTCATTAATAAGGAGAAAGGGATTAAAATTGGTTTGTAATTGCTTCAATAATGTTAAATTCAAAAGAAATTTTTATTTTGGATTATTTTTTTTTAAATAAGGAAGAGCCACATCCTTTTTAAACACCTCAAGCTTTTACTTACCTCACTTGAGCCCATACAATAGAAATCCATGAATTTAGGACCTTAAGTCACTTGAGAGGTAAAAACTTGGCAATGGAGACTTAGGGCCAAAAGAAAAAAGAAAGAACAACAAAAAGAACAATAGGGTAAAGTAATAACAAAATATAAAAGAAAAAGATGAGGAAAAGAAGTTAGAAAATTAGGGTTAAGTGTAAGTCAAGAGCCAAGTAAAAGCCATATTATATCCTAGTAGGGGCAGTCAAATCAAAAGTCAAAGCCTAAATAACCCCAAAGACGCAAAGCTCAAATCACAGTCCGAACTTAAAAACCCAAAATCTCTACATCTACTTTGAAGCCTCTCTCGCACTTGGTCTTCCCATCTACAGTACCACCCTTATAGAATAAAAGCTCTTATAATCTTAAAAGGTAATCTATCCTCAATAAAAGTTATTTTTTTAAACTGGGGCAAGTATATTTCTAATTGTTCTTAAGGTTCTCGACTTGTACACTTAGGATTAATATTTATTTCAAAATAAGTTTCTTAGTTAGTTCCTTTTGAAACCCTTGGACTAAAAGCCTAAACTCCTAATGTTAAACCGAAATAGACCTAATGGATTGATCAAGGCATATCATATGTAAAATGGACTATAATTTTGGGATTAGAGTCAAGAGTGTAATCTAGACTAAGAGTTTATAAGGAAGTCCTCTTTGACAAAACTAGTCATGAGTTACCGTTTTTAAGGATGTTTGAAATCACAAAGCCCTACCAAACAACTAGTCGTCTAGGCTAAGGAGAACATAAGAGGCACCATGTGATTATTAAGGAAGGGTTCTTTACCTATTAGCAAACTAAAAGAAAAAAAAAAGAAAAAGTAAAAAAAAGAAAAGAAAAGAAAAAAGGGGTAATGAAAAAAAAGAAGAAAAAAAAGAAAAGAGAGAGAAAGTATCTTTATTTCAAGTCCCTATCAGCCTATGTGGCTAAGTTTTTAATCCATTTTAAAAAGTCAACTACAATAGTCAAGGTCATTCCTATTCTTCCCAAGGAAATCATTCCTAATATAAATGGTTTTCACTAAAGGGTTCATCTATAAATATTTTCGTCAAATCAAGTAGTGTTTCGGGCAAGTCTAATCCTAGCCAGCTCTTAAAAGGGCTATCCCTCCTTCCATCCATTCAACTCTCTTCAAGATCTTTTAGCAAACCCATAGGGCACTTCTATTCCTTAATTACCTTAAGCATGCCCATAAGGCCCTTTAGTTCACCAAGTTCTTTTAATAAGCCCGTAGGGAACTTCTCTTCATCAATCCTTTTGAGCCAACCTATAAGCCACACATCTTCTACATTTAATGTTTAGCTAGCCTTTGAAGACACAACCTTAACTCAACCTCTTTTCCAAAGTTCCTTTAACTAACCCATAAGGCATTTTTGTTCACCAAATTCTCTCAAGTAAGCCCATAAGGCATTTTTGTTCACCAAGTTTCTCTCAAGCAAACCTATAAGACACTTCCCTTCATCATTTTCTTCTTAGCAAGCTCATAGGTCGCTCTCCTTCACCAATTTTCTCTTAACAAGCCATAGGGCACTTCATTAAGTATAGCTTAGGGCTAGGTTAATGAGCTTAGCGAAGTACGATCAGGTTTTAGATCGATCCCAGTTTAGGGTTGCTAGTATTCTAGAGATGCCTTCGCCAATGTTAGTGAGCCTAGTAAGGCACGACCAAATTTTAGATCGATCATAGTTTAGGTTTGCTAGTCTTTAAGAGAAACTCCCGCTTAGGTTAGTAAGTTTAGTAAGGCACAACCATGTCCTTTAGATTTATCCCAATTTAGGGTTGCTAATCCCCGAGAGATGCTCTCACTTAGGTTAGTGAGCCTAATGAGGCATGATTAGGTTTTAAATCGATCCCAGTTTAGGGTTACTAGTCCCGGAGAGATGCTCCCACCAAGGTTAGTGAGCATAGTGAGGCATAACCAGGTTTTAGATCGATCCCAATTTAAGGTTGCTAGTCTTAGTGAGAGCCTAGTGAGGCTCTCACTTAGGTTAGTAAGCCTAGTGAGGCACGACTAAGTTTTAAATCGATAATAGTTTAGTGTTGCTAATCCCTAAGAGACACTCCCGCCTAAGTTAGTGAGCCTAGTGAGGTACGGCGAGGTTTTAGATTGATCCTAGTTTAGGGTTGTTAATCCCCCAAGAGATGCTCCCGCTTAGGTTAGTGAGCCTAGTGAGGTACGACCAAGTTTTAGATTGATCTTAGTTTAGAGTTGTTAGTCCCAGAGAGATGCTCCTACCAAGGTTAGTGATCATAGTGAGGTACAACCAAGTTTTAGATCAATCCCAATTTAAGTTGCTAGTCTCCAAGAGAGGCTCTAGCCTAAGTTAGTGAGCCTAATGAGGTATGATTAGGTTTTAAATCGATCCTAGTTTAGGGTTGCTAGTCCTTGAGAGACACTCTCACCTAGGTTAGTGAGCCTAGTAAGGTATAACCAGGTTTTAGATTGATCCCAGTTTAGAGTTTCTAATCCCCGAAATACACTCCCGCTTAAGTTAGTAAGCCTAGTAAGGTATAACCAAGTAGTTTAGATCGATCCTAATTTAAGGTTACTAATCCTTAAGAGACGTTCTGTTGAGAATTGTGACTAAGAATAAACGAGGCCGGTTGTTAGATGCATCCAAGCTTGTAGAAAGCTCGAAAAGGTTGATGGGGAAAGGTACAAAAGAAAGCAAAAATGACGAATGAAACAGTAAGTAAAAACCTACAAACAGCTCTAGAGGATATGATGCATTAGTGGAACTTCCGAGAACTCACTACATAATTTAATTTGACGTACGAATTGGTCCAATGAGATTACTTGCCACCTAACCTTACTTAAGGGAAAGGATAAGAGTGATGTTGAGAGTAAACAGTAGTATTTATGTAAGGAAGAAAGTACTCAAAGGTGTATTGAAGATAATTTGATGAATTACAGCTATGAGTATAAGGGTATTTATATTCGCAAGTTAGGGCAACTTGCCCAAAAGGGAAAAGACAAAAAGGATATTTCCTAAAGAAGCAATGTATACGATACAAAAGGGTAAAAATGAATATTCAAAGAAAACAATAATTGGTGCTATAGATTCTACATATAATATCGTACATGTAGCGATGTTGTATTAGCAAGGTTGTTAGGAGATGTGAAAAAATAGTATGGATAGATAGGCTTGTCTAAGTAGGGATGGCTTAGTTAGTTTGGACTCTCTCTCTCTCTCTCTCGACTTTTCGGCAAGGAAGATGTCGAGTAATTAGTCGGCTTGGCGCTAGAGAGTAATCATCAACTTAGTATACTATGGAAAAATCGATGGTCATACAGTATAACATTAAAGGTAACTCAGCAAGGAAGTACTCAGCTTTGGTAGGGGTTAGTTAGGATAATAGGATTCGTCGTACTAGCCCCTTTAATCCTTGAGCTCGGCTACGATCAAAGGTCCAGTAACCTAAGTCCCATCATTCCCTTTAGGTTGTTTTGGATTTAGGATCAAATCTGAATGGTGTTCGCTTAATTCTCCATTAGGGTAATATGGACTAAGGTTAGAAATACTGAAGGTGACAGAAACCCCATAATCCTTAGGCAATTCTAACCTATGGGCATTGTCATTAATTTTCTAAAGGATTCTAAAAGGTCCTTCCACTTTTACAAATAATTTTTTCTTCCTCCTGTTCGAGAACTATTCCTTACTAAGGTGCAGCCATATAAGTCTCTTAACTAAAATTGCTTAGCCGACCTACCCTTGGTCATTTTTCACATTCATTTGGCAGCTTGATCAATGTGTCAAGTGACCTTATCATACATGTACTGAAGAGATTGTGCTCTAGCCGAGGAGTTAGGGTCCTCTTGCATAGATGCTGGTATAAGGGCATGGTTAAGGGGCAACTTGAGATTGAATCCGTAGACCACCTTGAAGGGAGTTTGCTTAATGGTATCATGTATGGTTTGGTTATAGGCAAACTCGACTACTGGTAAGCAAATGTCCTAATCGGCTAAGTTCTTACCTACTATAGCTTGAAGCAGTGACCTTAAGGTAGGATTAACTACCTCTGTTTAGCTGTTAGTTTAGGGGTAACATGAGGTACTGAAAAGTAATTTGGTTCCCAACCGACGCCATAAGGTTCTCTAGAAATGGCTCAAGAACTTCGGGTCTTTGTCAAAAACTACAATTCTCGGCATGTCATGTATCTATACAATTTCCTATAAGAAAAGAGAAGTAATAATTAAAGCGTCATCAGTTTTGTTGCAGGGTAGGAAGTGTGCCATCTTACTGAAATGATCCATGATGACCATTACAGAATCTTTGCCTTTGGTAGTTCGCGGTAGTCTGAGAACAAAGTCCATGATCAATTCAATCTATGGCCTCATCAAAACAACTAGAGGCATTGCTTTCCCTTGCTCAACGCAACTCATGGCCTTTTTGAATACAGCATAGCTTTTGACAACTTAGTGCGCATCTCTCTGCAATCCCGACCAAAAGAGTTGGCCATTCAATAGTTCACAGGTCTTCCTCTCCCTAAAGTGTCCAAAGAGTCCTCCACTGTAGGCTTCCTTGATTAATAATTCCCATAAAGAACAAGTTGGCATACACAGTTTCCCTCCTCGAAACAGGTAGCCATCCTCTACATAATACTCATCCACTATCCTCTCATCCACGCATCGTGAAATTATTGGTCTAAAGTTTGGATCCTCAGAGTACTATTTTTTAATACTCACAAACCCAAATAACCTAGTTTATAGTTCTGATAAAAGTACATATCTCCTCAAAAGAGTATATACAGCTATATTGCTCTTTCCCTGCTTGTATTTAATTACAAAATTGAATCCTTTAAGAAATTTAACCCATCTCACCTACCACTTCGACAACTTAGTCTAGCTTCGGAGGTACCTCAATGATTCATGGTCAATATATATGACAAATTCTATCGGTAGTAAATAATGTTGCCATACTTAAATTGCTTGGATTAGTGCCAAAAGTTCCTTATCATACATAAAATAGTTCAACTACGATCTTTAGAGTTTCTCAATGTAGAAGGCAATTGGTTGGCCTTCCTGTATCATGACAATGCCTATTCCAATGCTCGATGCATTGCAGTCTAGCTCAAAAATTTTGTCGAAGTCAGGTAGTACTAATATTGGGGAGGAGGTCAACCTTTCTTTTATGTCAGCAAAACTCTTCTCCTCCCTTTCTTCCCATCAGAAGTTGGTGTTTTTTTTCATTAGTTCAATAAGTGGTGCAACGAGGGTGCTGAAATTCCTGATGAATCTTTTGTAAAATAAAGCAAGTCCGTGGAAACTTATTACATTATCACAAGTGGTAAGAGTTGGCCAATCAACAATTGCTCGAATCTTCTCATCATTCACTCGCAAGCCTCCTCCACTGACTACATAGCTCAAGAATACCACTCCCACCTAGCACAAGCAACATTTCTTTAGATTGTCGAATAGTTTCTTAGCACAAAGGATATCTAAGACTACTCTAAGAAGTTCATAATGACTTGACATGTTGGCAACATACTTCCCAATGAGATGTCTTAGCATATGGTTTATTAATCTCATGAAAGTGCTCGGGGCATTTGACAAGTTGAAGGGCATGACCTTTTACTCATAAAGTCCATGTCAAGTCATGAATGCAGTCTTCCATTCATTGCTTAGCCTCATACGGATTTAATGGTAGCTAGATTTAAGATCAATCTTGCTGAAAATCTTGGCTCCACTTAATTTATCCAACATGTCTTCTAACCTCGATATCGGATACCTACATTTAATCGTGATTTTGTTCATAATTCGGCTATCTACATACATCTATTAGGTTCTATCCTTTTTCGATACTAAAAGTGCAAGCACGACACAAGGGTTGAGACTTTCCCTTACATAGCCTCTCTTTAATATTTCATTGACTTGTCATTAGAGTTCAAAAGCTTGCTTGAGATTCATCCAATAAGATGGCTTATTCGATAGTATAACACCGGGTACTAAGTCAATGCCATGCTCTATTCCTTGAGTTGGGGGCAACCCCTCAGGTAACTATTCTAGGAATAGGTCGACATATTCATCTAGTAGCTCCTTAATTTCTTGAGGAAGTCTACCCCACTCCTTCATTTCCGATAGTTGCCTGACTAACAATAAGATTGGCTCGTCAGCATTGATGGCCTCTCAAAGCTCAGCTCTACTCATCACTAAATCCTTCTTCGATAAGTGAATAAGTTTTGTCTACAACTTGTTAACTTCTCTCAGCAGCATCAAACTCAGCATGATCTTCTAATCATCCTTCTCAAACATATGTGTATTCCTATAGTCGTCATGTGTAAGTCTCCTATCAAATAACCACGGCCTATCTAGCAACACGTAGGAAGCATACATAGGTAATACGTCACAGAGGATATGGTCAAAGTCATTCCTTATAATGATCGGTAGTAGCGTTTGCCAAGTGACATGTAATGATCCTTTCTTACTGAACCAATGCAACTTGTATGGCCTGGGATGTGCAACAATCGACAACCTCAGTTTGGAAATAAGATTAGCCGATGCCACATTGGTGCAACTTTTACTATCTACAATGAGAGCACACATCTGATCTTTTACCTTGCAAGTAGTATGAAACAAATTCTCTCTCTACTCCTCCTCTAGTGAGGGTTCTATGCTCATCGTGTGTTGGACAACCATGAGTAATTGGTCTAAGTACCTGGGAAACACGTCCTCCTCAATCAATTCTTTCTCAGCATTTTCTTTCTTGATTGGAACCTCCTCCTCCCCTAGCTCTTCATCCGTACTCTCTACTTTTAACTTCGGGATGTTTCCCTTAATGACCATCATCCATCGGTTAAGGCCCTAAGCAGCCATATGTTTGAACCCCTAGCACTTAAAGCACCTGATATGGCTTTTCTTCCTACTAGACCCTTGCCCCTCGTCATAAGTTTAGGTCGACACTTCACCATCAAGTTGGCCTTCTATTCAGCTCTAACATCAACTCTTCTACTTGGTTCGGTACTTGACTGAGCTTGGTGACTTACTTGACTAGGTCGACTAGTCAATCCTAACATTAAGGCACTAGTCAATCCTGACTTTCTATTCTATTAGCATTTTGGTTGTTACTCGAATCCTTCTTTACCTCTCTACTTGCTAGGCAATCCTAACAGCTTAATCCATTGTGTCTAGTCATTAGAGCTCCACAATGTTTCAGATGTCTCCTTTCAATCCAATAATCAATCTTAAGACTATTCTGGCTGGTGGTTCCTCTACTTCACATCGTATCATAAGCATTTGGAATTCTTGAACATACTCATCAACAGTTTAGCCTCCTTATCTCAACTCTTGAAGCTGAGTGAAAGTATCTTAGAGGCATGTTTCCAGTAAAAATTTGTTTCTGAGCACTCTCTTCATCTCAGGCCAAGTGTCAATCTCTCGTTACCCCTCTCATCTTCTCATGGCCTAAAAATTCTTCGACCACATGGTAGCATATTTAGAGAATTCAATAGCAGCAATCCTTACTTCCTCATAATCCTTACATTGATAGTAATCAAATATACACTACACCTTCTCTTCCCAATCCAGATACTCATCAATATTCCTAGATCTATTGAAACTCAAAATCCAAAGCTTCATATGGTCAGATTCTCTAAGGACTCGTACACGCTCCTCTTCAAAATACTCTTCTTCCTCCTCATCAAGCTCTCTTAAGTCTATCATTCGCCTTACTTGTCCACCAACTCCTCCGCCTCGAACTAGTCAAGGTAGGTTTTGACCTCTAATAGGTTAAGTAGCTTGTAAAGTGTTATGTGTAGCCTTGGTGGGTTAACAAGACAACACATGAACAGTTCAAGTCAAATCTACTAAGAGGTTAGTTACCTCATCAAGTCTCTCATTAATGCTTTTAGAAGTTCCCTAAGATTATCGTCCATAGTGAATAACTCCACTATCATCACCAATACTAACATTCATACTTGGGTCTATTATTTTTCCTAACAAATTCAAAACTCAAACAACACTTTAGGAAGGTAACAGTTAACAACACAACAAATAATTTAACATAGTAACTTAATCTGTTTCACATACACAAAACAGAGTATAATAGAACTTCAAAATAAACTACTACAATTCATACAAAACCTCCTCTCTGATACCAAGATATTGCGAACCATAACCAAGAATAGATAAGGTTAGTTACTGGATGAGTCCAAGCTTACAAAAAGCTCGAAAATGGTTAATGGGGAAAAGGTACAAAAGGGGGCAAAAATGACGTATGAAACAGTAAGCAAATACCCATGAACATCTTAAGAGGATATGACACACCAATGGAACTTCCAAGAACTCACAACATAATTCGATATGATGCATGAATTAGTCCAATGAGGTTACTTGCCACCTAAGCTTGCTTAAGGGAAAGTATAAGAGTGATGCCGAGAGTAAACAACAGTATTTACGTAAGGAAGAAAGTACTCAAAGGTATATTAAAGATAATTTGATGAATTACAACTTCAAGTACAAGGGTGTTTATACCTGCAAGTTAAGGCAACTTGCTTATAAGGGAAAAGATAAAAATGACATTTCTTAAAGAAGCAATGTATATGATACAAAAGAATAAAAATAAATATATAAGGAAAACAATAATTAGTGTTACAGATTTTACATATGATACTATACATGTGGCGATGCTGCATTCGTGAGATTGTTGGGAGATGCGGACAAAAAGTATGGATAGATGGGCTTGTCCAAGTATGGATGGTTTAGTTAATTCAGACTGTCTCTCTTGGCTTCTTAGCAAGGAAGATGTCGAGTAATTGGTCAGCTCAATGCTAGAGAGTAATTATCAACTCGGCATACTATAGAAAAATGGGTGATCATATGGTACGGCATTAAAGGTACCTCAACAAGGAAGTACTTAGCCTCGGTAGGGGTTAGTTAGAATAGGAGGATTCATCATGTCAGCCCCTCTAGTCCTCCAGCTTAGCTATGGGTCAGATGTCCGATAACATGATTCCTATCATGCTTCCGCCTAGGTTAATGAGCTTAGCGAGGTACAACCAAGTTTTAAATCGATCCTAGTTTAGGGTTACTAGTGTAAGCCCTTAAAATTTTTTATCTAGCTTTTGAAATAGACTCGAGTATGTTAGATAATTTAGGAGTTGACAAGCCTAATGAAAGTGAAAACCTTAAAAGAACTAATCAATCGCATATGTAACTTTTATACCCTAAATGTATATAAACACTAAAGATTTCATTCAAAAGTGATAAAAACCCTAAAATGATAACCTTAAAGACATACAAGCATTAATTCATCATAATATACCCTAAAACCTTAATTGATAATATAACCTTCATACCTTGCCAAATCATTAGTGAAAGATTAGAGATGACTTTCAATTATGCATATATATTTACAATCTTTAAGTAATCCTTTAGAAACTAAGATAATGAACCATAGATTACATTTATCTCCTAAGTATGTGATTAAGATAGTATTACATAGAGTTAAGGATATAGTTGAAGCTTAGGCTAAATGTAGTGAACATTAACACCCTAATTAGTGCTTTTCATACTAGTTATACTAAGTAACTTACCAAATGATATATACAAGCTATAAATACCAAAAGTGAGATCTCATCATCTATTTTTACTAATCAATTCACCTAATGCCTCATTTCCTTTCATTTTCTTAATTTTTCTCTTAATTTTCCTTAATTACTACATTATGTGTACAAAATGGCATTTGCTTAAGGAAAGTTGACCAAGTCAACACATGTTGACCAAGGTCAAAAGGTTGACTAAAGTCAACAATTAGAAAAGTCAACAAAAGACACTAATGCATAAGAAAAATATCTATCTATCTCTTGATTTCTTTTCTTTTCTTTTCTTTTAGCTTTTCTTTTTTTTTTTTCTTCTCCTCCTAAATTGCCGTCCACTTCTCTCCAACTAGACCCCAGCATCTTCTTCATTCCAAAAATCAAAACAAAACAAAAAGAAACAAAGCAAACCCCATCTCAATTGCCGTAGCATCCCCTCCCCCTTCAACTTTCAAAACCTTCCACTTTGCCTCCATAATTCAAACACAAATTAAGGTATGTGATCATGTTATTTTATATTGCTTTATATTACTCATTAGTTAGGTGATTAGGTAAATTAGATAAGTAGATATATGTTATGTATGATCTTATAGAAGAAGGCATAAAGTTTCTATCTTTAAATGTAGGAAGATAGAAATCATGATGAAGAGGAAAGGAATACATGTGTATATGCCCTTAAGTAGATGTACATAAGGATATACTAGAAGAATACAAGTATGAAAATCTTTGTACATAAGTATTTACTATGTACATAACCTAAACTAAGACAAATCCTAACTATACATACCTATACTATACTAAATACACACTTAAAAACACAAAAGAATGAAATTAGGAAAGTTTTCTTAAGAGGAAAATTTGGCATACGAAATTTGTATAAGAATATGTTTATGACTGTATAAGTATATGAGTATATGTATAAGTATAAATACAGTATAAGTATATGTATAAGTGTACTAGTATACATAAAGTATAGTAAGGGTATATATACATAGTAGTTTAAGTGAAGTGTACATAAGACTTTTAGATATGACATAAGCATAAGGTAAGGCATATGTAATTAAGTGATGAGGTAAGCAATGATGTAATTAAAAGATGACATAAGTGATGACACAAGCGATTGATGACGTAAGCAATGACAAAAGCATAGGTTTATAAAATAAGAAATAAGAAGAGTGCATATTAATTAGGTACATAAATTAGTAAACCCTAATACACTTCCTAAATTGGATTACACTTAATTAAGTACAGGAATTAGTAATAGTAAAGTAAAATTCTCTAAGTATAAGAATTTAAGGGTTAACTAAATAATTAAGTATAAATAAAGGATATAAATATAAGCAATAAGAGTAATTAAGTTTTTATAGTTAAAATTTCTATAAATTTAGTCCATATCATAAAACACGGGTCTTAACGTCCAAAACGGACATCACCGTGAGAATATACGTTCGAAAGAGATGAAAAACGTCTATAAATTCACAAATATCATAAATAGAACAAAAAAATTACATGCAATTAATAATAAAGTCTAACCGAATAAAAGTTAATAGTAATTTAAGTAGAATTAGGTAAATAGATATTTAGAATTACTAGTTAATTCAATTATTTACTAGCGTTATTATATCATAATGATCAGGTGATCCCGAGGTAGGTGAAGATCTCTCAATTGATTATTACGACTAGAGCGAGTCGTCATGGTCGAGTGAGTATTTACTCTATGATTCCATGCTTATTTGTGATTGTAGATAATGGACATAAATATTATTGTTAACTGACTACTAAGTGGGGTTAAGGAAATGCTTGTGTATGTTGTTATGTGCTGAGTTGTCAACTTATCTTAAGTACAGATAATGCTTTGTTTATTGTTTGGTAGTATAGAATATGATTGTGTATATTATTGGATGGTCACAGTATAATTTGAACTTAATTATACTTGGTTTATAAAAAGAAACCGGTACATGCATTAACATGCATTGCATAGACACAATTCTAGTTGTCACATCATACGAAGGTAAAGAGAGGCCATTCGGGGGTTGTTATTATTAATTTATTGGTTCTGTATGGTGCACTCGTACAAAATGACCTTACCTTGGCCTACAGGAACACTAGTCATTGGAGGTACCAATCACCTGGCTAAGGGTTAAGTCTAGAGGCCTCCATTTAGGAGTGAGTGTGGATTGCGGGGGCCCACTCATGATTATACTAGAATTTGGTTTTTATGAAAATAAAAGACTTATTTGATTTAAGTACAGAACGTGAAGTTCCGTAGTAAAGTAAATTCTAGTATAATACCCGGATTTAATTGGTGCCGTGTATACTCCAACCCTGACTTCGGAGGGCGTTAAATCTAAGTTACATATATGAACTAGTTAACTATATGTATTGTTTGGCATTGTATTTGATTATTCATTCATATGCATGAATATAATGTATTTATAACTTGCTTATGGTATAGCTGAGGGTTATGCTCACTAAGCTTAGGCTTCACCCCCTTAGACTTTTGCTGTAGGATAACTTATTTGTAAAGGCTAGTTGGAGGATGCCATAGGTTAGCTTGGGGACTTGGGCAAGAGCAAGTTGTCCTATGTATTGAGAGAGAATAGTTTATATAGACTCTTACTCATGTACTTATGTTTTACTAGTATTATAGACTTAGATATATTAAATTACTATGTATTGTAAGCTTTGTAGTTCAAATTTTATATAAATATGTTTGTGTGATGATATCATGTGAATCTGTATATTCTTGAGAAACTAGTGGTTGTAGAGCCTTGTATATTGCGTGAAGAGTTCATAATTGGAAGGGTAACCAATCAAGGGTTTTTTGTACAATATACGACGTCAACCATGACTAGGCCGTCCTTAGTTTGTGACAGCTAGTCCCTAAGAGACGCTCCTACCTAAGTTAATGAGCCTAGTGAGGTACAACCAAGTTTTAGATCGATCTTAGTTTAGGGTTGCTTGTCCTCAAAAGATGCTCCTGCCTAGGTTAGTGAGCCTAGTGAAGCACGACTAAGTTTTAGATCGATCCCTATTTAAGATTGCTAGTCCCCGAGAGATGCTCTAGCTTAAGTCAGTGAGCCTAGTGAAGCACAACCAAGTTTTAGATCGATCCTAGTTTAGGGTTGCTAGTCCTCGAGAGACACTTTCGCCTAAGTTAGTAAGCCTAATGAGGCACGACCAGGTTTTGGATCAATCCTAGTTTAAGGTTGCTAGTCCCTAAGAGATACTTCCGCTTAGGTTAGTGAGCTTAGTGAGGCACGACTAGGTTTTAGATCGATCCTAGTTTAGGGTTACTAGTCCTTAATAGACACTCCTACCTAAGTTAGTAAGCCTAATGAGGTACGACCAGGTTTTAGATCGATCTTAGTTTAAGGTTGCTAGTTCTCGAGAAACGCTCCCACTTAGGTTAGTAAACCTAGTGAGGCACGATTAGGTTCTGCAATTCAATTCCAAAATAAGGTTATTTATCCCTTATAGATACTCCCACCTAAGTTAGTGAGCTTAAAGAGGCATGATTAGGTTTCATTTCTTCACCCAAATCCTTAGTAGATCGAGTCTATGATAGATTTCCAATCGTTTCAAAGTCATCCTTGAGGGCAAAAATAGTGTCTCTTTATCTTTATGGAAAAGTTTTGCTTAAACTTTGCCACAAAAAGGGATGGCTATAGGTACCCAATTTTTGCCCCTTTATTTTATTTCCTTAATAGGTCTTAAATTAAGAAAAACAAAATAAATAGAAAATTAAAGAAAATCCAAAAAAATAGAGAAATTCAGAAAAACTAAGAATTTTAGAAAAGTACAAAAAACTACAAAAATAAGGAAAAAGCACAAAAAATTAGGAAATTTAGAAAGAAAAAAAAAAGTAATAAGACATTTATAAAATAAAATTTGACAAAGTTAGAAAATTGAAAAATTACAAGAAATAGAAAAGTTAGAAAAATAGAAGATTTTAGGGAATTTAACAAATAACTTTTTATCGAGGTAGATTTTTTATTTTTGAAATAAGTTTAGAAGTTGAGCTGTTTAACTTGAACTTAGATTTGTATCTAACCTATGCTAACCAAGTCCATCTGTACAATTTAATTGCACATATGGACAAAATACAAGCTAACGGCCTAACAGTTAAACACATGGACTTGGTATTAGACATTGAGCATAAGGTCTTGGGTTCAAATCTTAGAGGGGGCATATAAATTTTTTTTTTTTTAATTTTTCATCACTTTAGGGACTACCATGTATCAGGATCTAATTGCACTACGTACCTTGACACGTGGTAGGTTGGGATAGGATGATGTGCTGACATGGCACAATGTGTTAGCTAAGTGGCATGTTACATGAGCTGCCACGTATCGAGTGATGACTTATGGCAAGTCGAGGTTGGTTGGGTTAGCTGACGTAGCGCCACGTCTGTAGATTTTCTCTCTTTTTCCTTTTCTTTCTCCCCTCTTTCCCTTGATTTCCTCCAATTTCTCTAGGTTTTCTTGCATTTTCCTTTCCAAACAGTACACTTTATGGGCAGATTTGATCCCTTTTTCATTGCAATTTCATCAAATTAGTCATGAAATCGCGAAGCATATACGGCCTAGTGTTAATAGTGATCAAGAGCACGTCCAAATTCATACATTAACACAATCAAACCGAGCTCCAAAAATTGGAAAAAAATTGTAATTTCGACCATTTGCATTTAAGTTTGATTCGAGCTTTCCATAGTTTTTGGGTTTAACTTGTATATAAAATGGTTATTGGGGGAGCTCATTCGACATCTAGAACCATACACAAACACTTACAAGCTCTCTTTCTCTTCTTTCTTTTGTTTTCTCTCTCTAATCGTGGCTCTCTCTCTCTTTCTCTCTCTTCGAATCTCTCTCTCTCTAGTTGATCGCTACAAACCACCACCATAAGAACACCACCCAAGACATAAGCTCCCCAACCCAAACACTTTTGACCATTGCTATGCCCCCTACTAGCATCATCGAACCACTGCCACCAACCCCTAACCACCATACTTCCCCCTCTCGAACCACCATCTCCACTACTACCCGAACTAAACCAACCCCACCATAACACTCCTCAACTTCCTTAACCCCAAAACCAATACCCCACTCACACCCAACAACCCCCGATAGTGCCACCCAAACATCGCCACCACTACCGGACCTCTATTACCCACCAAACATGATGGCACTTAAAAAATACCCCTAAACCCAAGAAAAAAACCCATGAAAACACCTTCCCTCACTTAATTCAATGTACAGATTGCCTTAAATCACTCCTGGCATCTGCAACTACTTCTTCTACAATTGGTTACCTAAATCCAAATTCGAGCCTAACTTGTAACTTGAGAGCCGACCCGTACCCAGAGTTGACCCGCGTCCCCTTTCTAGTCTGAGCCTTAATTTTCATTTCAGTTTTTGGAAATTATTTTTTATTTCATTTATTTATTTATGTACATATAAACTGTAATACCAAAAAAAAAAGGAAAAGAAAAAGAAAAAGGGAAGAAAAGAAAAAAGAAGTTCATTTATTTATTTATTTTTAGTTTAATAAGTAAAAATAAAAAAGTAAATAAGTTAAGGAATAAAAATTACTTTTTCATACTTAGAAAAATCAGGTTTTCCAAAAAAAAAATATATATATAATTGGATTATTTTTGAAGTTTAGACATTTTAGAATTTTACAAAAAATAAAAAATCCAATTTAGGACCTTCTTTTTTAGGAATTTTCTTAAATAAATCAAATTGAGTGAAATGTAAACTCGATCGTTTTCAAATTAAAACAAAACCAACTCATTAAAGTTTTACAAAAAGAACTACTTACGTCTAATCTTGAATACTTGGTAAGTAGGCACTTACTGGGTGACAACAAAAATAGAAAAACCTAATTTTCCTTTTTTTTTTTTACTTCATTTATCTAATTAGAATAACTGATAATCGAGTTCTGTCTTTTAAAATTAAGAGTTGATTTTTAAGTTTAAGATTAAATTTGAAAAGTTAATGGTACCCGTAAGGGTTTAAAATCTTAACCCCCGGATCTAGATCTTTAGGTTTCTAAACTGTTTTTTTTTTTCCTTAAAATCGATTTTTATCAAAAGACTAGTGGATTCAATTGGTTATAACTTAACTCTTTTTTTCCAACTTTAGTCAGGTAGTGACTCTAAGACATTTTCAAAGTATAAAAGATTAATTTTCTTTAAACCCTAGTCAAGGGTTAATATTAAACCGGTAAGGATTTAATACTAGTCAGTTTAAAGAAGACTTAATTTTTTGAAAAAAACCAAGAGGTAAAAAGCTAAGCTAAACAGTTAGCACATGAATATTTTAATTTTTGAAATTATGGAATTGAAATAAATGAAATGCAAGTGTACTACATGGATGAAAAGGAGGAGATCGACGATTAACTTAACAAAACGGCAAGTTATTTATTATTCTTTAATTCATGGAGTTTTATTACATAAAAGTAACGAAAAAATACAAATTTATCTATAGTAATCTTCTTTTCTTATATGAGCCGGATGATATTTTCTCCTTCTGGTCACTGGGTTCAATGACCATTGCTTTACCCCACTTTTTCCTATGCTTAGTTGTGTCCTCAATCTCTTAGATTTTCTTCTAGGCTATCTTTAGCTGGTATTCTAAGGTGAACGATCTTTGCCTAGACTCTCAAAAGAGGTTTTTCTACCTATCCTTTTCATCGTAGAGTACCTCTACATAAGCTTTTACTTGGTCCATGTAGGTCACCATTTCAGAGCTAGCATTTGTGGAGGAAGGTTGAAAGACTTCTAGTGCTCAATACCACATCGTGCTTACCTTGTGAAGTTGATCGTATAAGTACTCTTTGGGGACCTAATGCTTGTCCACTTCTCATATGAATGCACTCAAATCGACGTTAAGGCTTATAGTCTAGGTATCCTACTATGCTTTGATCTTATGAAGCTTGGATACCTTTTCTATAGAGTGAGGCTCTTCAAGTTTAAGGGTGAATGGCTCCAATGAAGGCCTATGAACTATGTCCTGGATCCCCCCAAACTACCTTACCATTTTGTTTAAATAGTAGCCTATACACCAACTCATTTCGAGCAATGGTACGACATGATAACCTTTACAAACCAGTATGACTTTATTGTAATTGCTCCATTTGGTGGTCCACAATATGTCTTCAACCTAGAAATCTTGTAGAACTTCTATCCAAAGAAGGGTAGGGATATCTTTTGGTAATTTGATCTTATCAATGAAAGAGTCAATAAGATCAATCTTATTGGCAAATGCAACCCTTATTAAGTCTAACCCAAAACATTTGATGTGACTGACAAACCACACATTAACAGTGCCATGCTTGACCTAAGATCTCCATAGCCTCTTTTCTTAATGAAATTAAGGTTCCTTATCTATTCAGTAAGTTGGGCAAGAATATAAGACTTCCCTTCCTAGAATTGAGCTACTAATTCTACCACCCTAAAGTATATAAGAAAAGATCTACTCAGAAATAAGAAGGTGGTGAATACTGCTAACACATAGGCCTCAATTCGATTCTCCCTCCAATTTCCAAGAAATAAAGCCCATTTGTTAGAGCTAGGTTCATTTTGGAACCAATGGATTAAATCCCATATCTTGATATGTGTTTGTTGCAATCATTTAGGGCCTCATTTATCTTAGTCTTACGGATCCCTAAGAATTTTGAAAAAATGTAAGTCGGATCGAGGCTGAGCTCTGGAACATATATTTCATCCAAAGGAGAAGCTTGGAGCAGTTGGTATACTCTTCCAAAGTTAAACTGATTAGGAGTAGGCCAAAACAAAATGGCACTTCTTTGGGCTCCTAAAAATGGACTAAGGCCCTCACTAGCGTGATGTTAACATTCAATTTGGTTAGTGCGAGTATGGATCTAATCTTGTTGGTAATGAACTGTTGTTCTCTTAGGTTGAAGGTTTGAAACCACTTGTTGAGTATAGGCTTTAGGTTTGTAGGTTTGTGGACACAAATCTCCTTGGCGAAGACCTTGGCATTGGATGAGCTGGCCATTTCTAAAATGTTATAAGGAAAGCATAAATTACAAAGGAAAGACTATTTACATGAAAAGAAATTACAAAAGATTCCCTATGTACATGAATTTTAGAAAAAAATATTAGGAAAGAAAGTCTAGGTTTTGTCATTTTTTCCTTTTTTATAACGTTGCTGTCTTATCAGTTTTTTGTCAATCCTATAGAATGTAGGAAAAAAGGTAAGATCTAAAGGTCCTTAAACTCTATGACCTCATACGTTTTAAAAAACGATTCCTTGGTCACATTACAATTTAAGTAGGGTAGCCTAATCGGCCCTAAACAATGGTTGCCCCACTATGCTCGGAACTTACATAATGGCTCCTAGTCCTATGGTCCTAAGATGACCCTAGTTCAACTGTATCTATCATACATTAATGGTATGAGAAAATAAATTCCTACCTTCAAAACAATTAAATACATAAAACTAAACTTGCAAAGACGTTAGTACAATTATAATACAAATAACAAAGAAAAATAAATAAATTACATTAAGGTGATCTTTAGAGATCAATTTTAATTTTAGAAAGTTAAATGACCAACCCTCTTGACATCCCCAATGGAGTCACTAAGCTGTTGAGCTTGGTTTTTTTTTAATTAGGTCTTTTTTAAACCAACCAATATTAAACCATTCCCATTTAATACTAACCCTTGATTAGAGTTTAAAGAAAACCGGTTCTTTTATATCTTGAAAATACTTTAGAGTTACCACCCAACTATGGTCGGGAAAAAGAGTTAAGTTGTAATTAATTAGGTGGATTGGTTATAACTTAGCTACTGGTCTTAACAATTAAAACTAACTTTGTAAAATGGTTTTTTTTTTTTAAACTAGGGATCTAGATTCGGGGGTTAGAAATTTTAAACCCTTATAGGTATCATTAACTTTCCAAATTTAACCTTAATCTTAAAAATCACCTTTTAATTTCATAAAACAAAAACTCAATTGTTAATTACTCTAATTTAGGTAACTTAAAAAAGGGGAAATTATGTTTTATTTTATTTTTTACCATTGCCCCATAAGTGCCTATGTACTCACTATTCGAGATCATATGTATATAGTTCTCCTTTTTTAAAAACTTTAGCAGGTTAAGTTAACCTTAATTTTGAAAAAATATCTATTTTATGTTTTTAGTTCAATTTGGTTTATTTAAGAAAATTTCTAAAAAATGTCCTAAATCAGAAATTTTATTTTTGAAATATCTAAAAGTAGTCTTAATTTGTAAAAGATCCATTTATTATTTTTTGAAAACTTGATTTTTCTTAGTGTTAAAAAAATTATTCTTTAATTTATGTACTATTTATTTTTATTTTTATTTTATCTATTAGACTAAATAAATAAACCACTTTTTTTTCTTTTCTTCCCCTTTTTTTTTCTTTCTTTTTGTTTTACATTTACAATTGGAATGAAATAAAGAAATTAAATAACCAAAAACTAAAATTACAAAACAACCATAAAAAGAAGAAGAAGGCTAGACCAGGAGAGCATAGGTTGGATTGCGGGTTAGCTCGAAGCAAGTTAGGTCGACACAATCTGCGAGTCGATTTAGGTGTTGGATCTAGGTCGCTCTAATGTCTTCAACAATAGTATGACGGAGTTGGTTTAAGGTAATTTGGCCACGGAATCGAGCGGGGGAAAGGGGATTTATGTATTTTGGATTGGGATTATAGGGGGTAGATGTAACGCCATGGCCAATGGAGGTTGGTTGGGTGGTGGTGCAAAGTGGTGGTTAGTAGCAATGTTTGGGTGGTGATGTTTGGAGTAGCTGAGTGCAAGAGGGGTATTGGTTCAGGGGTTTAGGGATGTAACAAGGTGCTTAGTGGGCTTAGTTTGGTTTGGGTAGTGGTGGAGATGGCGGTTCAAGAGGGTAGAGTATGGTGGTTAGGGTTTAGTAGCAATAAGTTAGTAGTGAGTAGTAGAGGCTGCGACTAGGGGGCGAAGGTGGTCGGGTTCGAAAGCTTAAGTGGTAGGGGTTTCGGCTGTAGTGGTGAGCTTGATTGAAAGTGATGAGAGGGAGAGACTCAAAGAGAGAGAGTGGGTTTAGTAGAGAGAGAGTGATTAAAAAATTAGAGAGGGTTTATGATGATTTGTAAAGCTTATGTATGGTTGTGTCCGATCTAATGAACTCCCTAGCACCCCTTTTATACATGGAAACACGCTAGTAATCAAGGAAACCAGAAATCAGATTAAATGACAATGTCCAAAAATTTACCTTTTTTCCAAATTTTGGAGCTCAATTTAAATGCTCATTTAACTAAATCTGGACTTATTCTTGATACTAATCCATAGTGGGCCATGCGGAGGATGAAATCACACCATTAATTGGTATGTTTGAGCAAGGAAAAAGTGTGATACCTAAGGCCAAAGTGAAGGGGTCAAGTATGTTCTTAGTTAGGAAAGAGGAGGAAATCAAGGGAAAAGGAAAGAAATCAAAGGGAAAGATGGAGAAAATGATGACATAACACTACGTTAGTCATGCTGACCAACCAGATATTGCCACGTGTCCTTATGTGACATGTGGGAAATAACATGGTATGCTATGTAAGCATACATCCAACTCAACGCTACCATGTATCAAGATACATGGCTCAATGAGATCTTGAAATGTAGCCCAATGAGATCCTGATAAGTGGCAATTCTTGATTATTTGAAAAAAAAATAAAATAAAATTTGTATGCCCCCACCAAGATTCGAACCCTTGACCTCATGCTTAAACCCAATGCCATGTCCATGTGTTTATCTATTAGGTCATTGGCCTGTACCTTGTCCATATGTACAATTGAATTGCACATATGGATCAGGTCAGCTTAAGCTAGATCCAAATCTAAGCCTAGGCTAGACCCAATGATCCAATTTCTAAACTTATGTGAAATTAAAAAATCTATCCTATTAAATTGTTCTTTTCCAAAATTCCTTAAATCCTCCATCTATTTTTTGTGAATTTTTAATTTTCTAAAATTATTTTTTTTTATTTTCTAAATTTCTTATTTTTTGTGTTTCTTCCTATTTTTCTATTTTTTGATATTTTTCCTAGACTTATTATTTTTTATGCTTTTTCCTATTTTTTTATTTTTCTAAATTTCTTATTTTTTAGGTTTTCTTTAATTTTCTATTTTTTTTATTTTTCCTAATTTAAGACCCCTTATCCAATTGAAACAAAATAGTCAAATAAATAAAAAAAATGGGACAAAAATCGAGTGTCTACAAGGTCAACTAGAAGGAGTCCATAATCTACTCATATTCTACATCTTTGTCTTTTAGGCAACTCCAAGATGTCTCATATCTTAAGCCATGAATGAATTGGGAAACGATTCAGTCTTGTAGTTCACCAATTGATATTGAATCATCAACATTTAGAATTCCTTCACATAGGCATCTATACTAGATCTACCTTGTCTCAATTCTTCCTACTTTCAAAAAGTGTCCTGTAAGTAGTAGCTTAGCATAAATCTCCTTCTCATCACCCTGCTCTTCTCATCCTAATCTCTAACTTCACATTCCTTATCACATTGATGGGTGGCTTGTAAGTTCTTTCACCATGGAGTGCCATAACCAATGAAGTTTAGCATAGCTATCCTAAGTTTAGAGTTTTCAAAAACCATATGGCATTTAAACTACTTCTTAATCTTATCATCCCAATTAAGGTAGTCTTTGGCATTATTACCACTTAAAAAGCACCATATTAGCAATTTCAGATTCTCCTCTCGTGGAGCTTAGACATTATGTTCCTCAAGCTTATAATACTCCTCTTTAGCTTCCTCATCAACTTCTTCGACCTCATTTAACACTAGTTGTAGTTTAACAAGTCTCCCTACATTGATACCTTGTTTCTACTTTAGGTAATCTTTAGCTTGGCTACCATTCCCAAGTTGGTAACCAGCACCTTATCTTTGTTTATGTTTGAGGAATGGCTTGGACATTATCAAGGGTTTCTTCAATAGCTCGAATGACAATCAACTGATTAATGTCTCTAGCTAACTTGGCCATCGTGAAGATAAGTTCATCAATCTACTCATCGGTAGGCTTAGTATGGCTGATATGGCTCCTCCATGGTGAATAACCCTACTCTTGTTGTCTCCACAATTAATGTTAACATTCAAATGAGTCATTTTTCACAACATAATATCTAAAGCAACACCTAACTCAAAGCATAGACAATCTCGAACAATACACTTATGCAATAGTTTTTATTGAAAAGCTTTGACACCCTTAATACATAAGCCAATACAACCCCAAGACTTATAACTACTATTACTTGCTCTTTTTGCAAGTACTAGATAAAATATGGCAAAGCTTGTTGTGAACTCAATGAGAGTAACTAACAACTTACTTCACAACTCCAACTTACTCCACAAAACCACTCAAAGACAGTCTCTACTACCTCACAACAACACTAAGAACTGATGGCAACAACTTCTAAAAAAAATGTTGCTAAAGCTTTGATACCAAGATGATAGGGGTCTTAGATGTATGTGGACAAACGTAAGCCTATCACACAACACTTAGTAAGGATGCTACTAAGTAGGTTTTTATAGTGTACTTGACCTATTCAACCCATTAAAATCCCTATAGGGTTCTAGGAAGGGGTTTAAAACTCTATAGGGTTTTGAGATGGGTTCTAGGACTTATAAGAAACTTGATAGAAAAACCCAAACTTAGTAAAATTAATTAATATATATATTGTGTGTTATATTTTTTAATGCCGATAAATAAAAGAAAATAAGAAGAGAAATAACTTAAAATAAAAGAATGGTCTAAAAGTTGAAACTTGAAACCTTTAGTATCACGTACCACTTCCACAAGTCATGCACTAATTGAAAAATTTAGCTCTTTTTCAAAATAATGGAATCAATTGACAACTAACCGATTGAGCTTGCAAATTTTGATAAAAACTTATGGAAACCACAATAATTTTGGCAAGCGTACTGGTCAATAATAATATAAGGCAAGCTCCAAGTTCATATTTCTTGAGGGAATGGTATGCTAACTCTCAACCATTTTAGTCTCCTTCATAGCTAGGCAAACTTAATAAAACTAAAATTTTATTTAACTAAAACTAACAATTATCCTAAACCGATAAACTTTACATTTGTAGTAAACTATAGTTACTAACTAACCTAAATATGCCACTTGGGAATTCCAACTCAATGAAAAGATAAAATCATGAACTAAGGGTTGAAATGTCTAATGGCATAGTGTTTATGTCATTTTAACAGTCCACATTATGAGCAAGCTATTAACCAACTATTAAACTAAGTCCTAATTGAATTAGAAGTTGTCAATTTCTAATCTATGTTATCCATTCATAAAACCAGTTAGAATACATGAATAAGTTACATTATCCTAATCTATTTAGTGTTCTTAAAGTGAAACACAATCTCCATGAACAAAATTAATAACCCATAACTTACAAACACAAATGGAAACAACAAAACCACCATTAGACAATCCAGCCCCTACATTAATTCAAAAACTCATTAAGTTCAAAGGATACATCGAGTTAAAAAACAATATCCAAGTAAATATAAGTACAAAAATGGAAAGAAACAATCGAAAAATAGGAGTTCCATGTTCGAATCCATGCTTGAATGATGTTCTTGAGCATCCTTAGGTTGGATTCCCTTATTACATTATAAAAATGAAGCTAAAAGAACCTATAGTTTGAAACCCTAGCAAAGAGAACAAGGACAAGTTGAAGGAAAGAAGAAAGAAATGGAAAATGGACCTATTCGATGTGCTGCATTTTAGCAACCTTTTATATCAGGAAGGTATTGTCTTGATAGTAGCTAGGATTACTGTCAAGCCAGTAGTTCTTGCTCTATGTCTTCATTTTCTTTTTTTCTTTTCTGTCTTTTTTTTAGGCTTCTCATATGGGAGATACCATCATGGTAACACCGAAACCTACATGTTATATGAAAAAAAATACTAAGTTTAAGATCTAAAATACTAAATCTTTTGTGTTAAATTGATCAAATCATAATTTTCATTTGCATAAATCAATTATATGTGATTTTTATACTAGGTTAGTGCATTTGAATTCATTTTCACCCAAAATCACATACAATTTAGAGAAAATTATATATGATAAGTGTGGGATTTTTCACACTTATCAACCCTATGTCCCTATCCTTACCTCCTTTGTTACTCTCTCTCTCTCTCTCCTCACTTAACACAACACATAACAGACTGTAGGTAGTTCTTCACATTAGCAGTTGCAGCAGTTCCCTTCTTCCAATCACCTTCATTGGCTCATTCACACTGATTATAGAATATTAGTGATTTCAGTCAGCATCTATGAATTATAGGAAAGATTTAGAATAGTTTTTAAGTTTTCCATCTAATGACATGATTTGTTATAAAATGTTAATAGTAGGCTCAAATTTCTATCATAAGCTTGTTCTTGTTTAAAATTCTTTGTCAGCTCAGCTTTTCTACATCTCAATGTGAGTAGGGTAGTAACATTGGTGTTGAAGTATCTTCATAGGTGCCTTGATTTTGTGGATGTTGATGACATGAAGTTAGCATACATTTTTTATGATTAATTTGTGCTAAATGAGACATTATTTTAGTTGATTTTATGTTATTTAGAGCTTAATTGGCTTAATTATTGTTTTCAGGGACTCTTAGAATATTTATGAAGGGTTAGAAGGATTTTACAAAGTTTTGAGCTTAATTAAAGCAAGAGCGTTGATCAAGGAGCAAAGTGGATGAATTTCAATCAAGAAAAGAAGTATAGTAGAGGTTACAGTTAAGGACCACAACTGTAGTCCCTACTCCTCATATCATGAATTTTTCATTTAAATTCCAAGATTGCAAACAAAGTATGAGTATAAGCCTAAGCTTCATGGTGGTGCAATTGAAGCACGAATTTGCAATGATTTTTAAATCTTCTATTTTTGTTAGCTTTTCTTTATAATTCTAGGTCCACTTCTTATAAGTAGATGCTTAGGCTTAAGGTTACGGAGAGAGCCCATTTAGCATAAGTTGTTAGGATATAGAATTACCAAGGGGGCTCATCTTTTCTTCTCTTCTTTTATTTGTCATGTTTTTATTTTAAGTACTTAGTAAATTATTGTTGGAACCTATGTTCTAAAGGTTGTTTTTATTAATGAAATTTAGTCTATAATTTTGCATATTGTGATCAAATTGTGTTGTTTATATTGTTTGCTTTAATTCAATAAATTGGTGAGGAGTTATTACTAAAGTTTACTGTAGAGTTCAAGATGGCATGCAGTATCACTAATTAACACAATTGGACAAAACTAGCTACTAAAATGTTTAGCAGTTGGTTTTTCCACATTAGGACAACATAATAGAGGGATTCAATAGTGTTATGTAATCATGCGATGCTCTATTCAAAAGCGATTCAAGTAGAGAATGTTTTAAGATTAGGAATTAGCTAGAGATGTGAGTCTAATTAGTTCGTAATAGGAATCTCCATGGACTAACATAACAATTGAGATTGAATAAATCACCTAAGACTAGGTTATAAATAACAATAAAGATTTACTATGGCAAAAGTTATCCTTCTTATCAATTTAATTGAGTTATTTAATTACTTTGTTATTTTTATTCTTAGTTAGTTTTTTATTTGATTTTCTTACTTTTATCTTTAATCTTTTATATTATTGTTGCAATCTTTAATTTCTACTTCTAATTTATTTCATTAGATCTTTTATTTTTTAGTTAGGTAATTGAAAATTTATAGGGTGCTACTACTAAAAAAAATTATATACATTGCTATATATGATTTCTCGTAAGATTGACACTCGAACTCATAATTTATTTTATCTATACTATAACTTAACTAGGTACACTTGCCTACTAGCGTGATAAATGCCCAAGAAAATGTTTTGCTAAATAAGCATTAAGTTCTCTCCTACTACTAAAAGAAATAAAAAAAAAAAAAAAGAAATTTTTTTCCCTCTAAATTTCCTAAGCATTAGTATTTACAACAATTTGGATGAAAAAATAAATGGCTTATGACTTATAAAGTTGTTTGTTCTCATTTGTGTTGATGAAATATTTTTTTGTTTTTTATTTTTTGGTTTTTGCATGTAGCAGGTTTTTAAATAGTTTTTATCGAACTCTATAGGAGCAGGTTCTAGGAACATGATAAAAACCTAAGTTTTAAGATGCCTTATTAGGTAATAGGACAAGTTTGGGTTTTGTGAAACCCATCGTGTATCACCTCGGTGGTATCCTTGGCTCTCTTGGTTAGTACCTAACCTTAAGAAAGCTAGAAAACTAAATGGTAATCAATGTTTAAGCTGGTCTCATGCACAAACACTCTGATATTACGTAACAAATGCTACATGCAAACTTATGATTCACTTAGTATGACACATAAGCTATTTCTAAGGTTTCTCACTATTAACTCTTGCTCAAGAAGAAGCTAGATAAAAGAACTTCAACTTGGTCCACTAAAGGAAACATAAGCACAAAACTGAAGGAAATGGAGAATTCTATTACATTGTAATTTTCCTATAATTATTACATTTGATGGGTATTTATACTTACCATTTAGGGTAACCACTAGATTGCATTAATTTACCATAAAGGGTATAAAGCTATAAATGCATTACAAGGAATATACATAGGAAAATTGGGAAAGAAATAAAAAGAATATTGTGTACAATAATATACTATTGGAAAGATTGAAGGACACATATCATCAGCTTGTCCTGAATTTTGTGCTTCTAGATGAGGAAGTGCTTTGGTTGGTAATTGATAGTTTGGAGTCGAGAATGGATCTTTGGTACATGTTGTCGAGTTAAACTAGTCAAGTTAGTATCTTATCAAAGTGCTTAGTACCGGATTAGCTAAGTTGTTGGTCCAATTGATCAAGTTGTTTGCCATGCTCCTACTAGGATCTAAATAAGTCAGTAACCTATGGCTTTGGTTTTAGGTGACCTTAGTAGCTGTATTGAGTTTCTTAACCCAAGGGATTGTCATTTGTCTATGAGAGCTTAGGCACTCTAATAGGTCGTTATGAAGGAATTTGGCTTCTTCCTAGATGAATTGATGTTGGAAAGCTTGGCGGAACATGGTGGCAAGCCTACGGGCTGGAGACTAGGTGATTAGGCCATGATTCATATCACCTTTCCACCACATACTACCTCTAAGTTATGACTATCTTACTATGTAATTACTGATTTATCAATAGGCCCTAGATCATCAATATAAGAAACAACAAAAAAATTGATATGTATGCAATAAATGAAGTTACCTCAAGCAATAATCTAAATTGATATTTTAATAGTAAACAATCATCACAAAGCAAACATGGCAATTACTTAATAACTAATTAAGCTTGTTCATTTTTTACATTCTAGAACTCTTCTCCTATTGTAACCCTTTTTCCTATGTAGGCTACATGTGATCTTTAGCAAGTAAGGCCTATGGATTCCTTGGGTAAGAGTAATGTCTAGATAGATAAACGGATGTTCAACATGTGACAACCTATCCTGGTCATCTAAAGGATAGAAGCCAACCCGATAGAAAGCTATTGTTGTGTCCATTTATATCGCTTGGCCATGCACCAAGTGTCATCTATAATAATGGCTACTATTGTAGCAAATACATTAGAATAAACCATCTTGTACATTTGTTGAGACAGAAGTAACAAGGTCTCTCATAGCAAAAGGGCCGATGTAGAACTAGTACCAACTACTAATCCTTTAACTTAGCAAATTCATTCCTACCTATGGCTTGCTACCAATTCAATTAAAGCTCGCTCCTCGAGTCAAGCCACTACCTTAGCTGGGTTGGTTGAGCCCTTAGTTCATGTAGTATTTACTGACAAAAGTATATAATTATTAGGGAAAAATCAATATACTTCTAATGTTAAATTAGGATCCACTAGGACCCTAGTCAAAGACTTAGTTAGATGCAGGATCTACTCCATGAGGAGTGGTACAGACATAGATGATATCATCATGACCTCTCTTTTCATATTGCTAGGGGTAGGTTCCTTTACTTAAGATTTAGATAAGAAAAGAGTTCCAAACCTTTATGCATGTACCTTTGTACAAGTTCTACGTACAAGTTTCGGCCTAGATAATTAGGAAAGATCAAACCTATTTGCCTAGTAGTAAAGTGTCACCTTGACATGGTGGAAGTCATCGATTCGAGCCTAATCATCCCTAAAACCATTGTGAGTTTTTCAATTTTGACTTACTCCCCCATCATGATTGAATGAGAATGGATAAGAAGTTTGTGTTCATTCTATCTACTAGGACTCCCTTCCTCTATCAATCAGTTGATAATAATCATCCTATACCTTAGAGCACTTCATACCTCTCACAACCAAGAAAAAGAGGTTCTAAAGGCATCTTCCATTCATATCAATTTAGGTTTTCCGCACCATATTTTAGTGTACCTCTTCTTCGATCTGGAATTCCCAGCAAATCCTTAACTCCTCGAATACAGTGGAACTTCACATGTTAAGAAGGGAGGGGCAATTAGATTGTAACTCCTCTATTACATTACATTACGGAGAAGTCCATTCTCATCATAATCGATTCACATCCTACCATAGTACTCAAAGAACCAGGCTTGCTTAGCAACCAAAGCTAGCTTACTAAGGTGAAGGAATTTATCGATGATTAAATTTACCTTTATTATTTTAATGATAGTTTATCAAGAGTTGTATAATGATCCCTTGATTTGAAATCACAAACTAGTTAGAGGTTACGATTGATTAATTGATTTCATTTTCTATCTCCCTTACTCTTTCCTTTTGTTAATACCATCTATAATGTAATGATTGATGAATTAACAATTGTTAGAACAAAAAAAATGCGGATATAGTCGAATGGTAAAATTTCTCTTTGCTAAGGAGAAGACATGGGTTTGATTCCTATTATTGACCCAGGTTCAAGTAATGTATTTAATTTAATGGGATAATGGCTTCGGTATAATTGATTGTGATAATATAGTGAATGGCTCTAACCCCAATCCCCACCACCCCCAACCCCCCCTCCCCCCTAAAAAAAAGAAGAAAAAGGGTAATAATAATAAAAACTAATAATTTATTACTAATATAAAAAAACAAATCTTTTAGAGTTAAAATAAAAAAAAATTGTATTTTTATTTATTTTATCAATTGTTTCATTATTTGTTACATTGTTATAAATATATTTATCAATGGGTTCACTTGCCCACCCCTCCTTTCCCAAGAAGTAGGGATGACATTCATTCCTTTTTGGTTCTCACTTGAAGGATTCTTTTTGTCACCGAGTGGATCTATGAACTAAGAATTGCCAATCTTGAAAAGGAATTGCTCCTTGAAAAAACCTTTTGTGAATGCGCTAAAATAAGGCTTTAATCCCGTCATTTGAGGAATTTGATTAGTGATTTCATTGTGATCAAGATGTTAGACGAGTTAAGATTACAAATTCCTTATTTTTATGTTCATACCTCATTCCTTATGTCTATTATATGTCTCTAGCCACTTCTTTTACAATAGCCCTTCCTCTTCATAATAGTAGCAACCTGAAATATTCCACTCATTCTATTACATCCAACAATCCTATGGCATTTAGCAGCTTACCGACATCTTTGTAACTTTTTAGTAACCCATTTTGTGTACACTTCTCCTTCACTAATGGCCACATTCACTTCATTACATCAAGCTTGAAAGTACCTTATGCAATTGTAGAATTTTTTTTTACTAGGACCGCTAGAGGTAGGCAACTTTCATCTCTTAACATAGCATCATAGCTCTCACTAATACTAGTAATCACAAATTTGAAGTTACAGTCCCCATAATATGCTTATGTCCATCTCTCTACATCTATATTTGTGAAGTACTTAAGTTTAGATTCTTTTCTCCCCTCAATTTCTCCATATGGAATGTAAAATTTCGAGGCTAAGCTTACAAACTGGTTGAATTAAAAAGTTTCTTTAGATTGTGCTTCTTCTTGAAGTTGATGGCTACATGACTATGAAAGAGAGGTTGCCATCCAACTCTTTCATCCTTAACTACCTCTACAATGCTATTAATCATAAATAAGACATATACTCTTTTAACCTTAACATACACTTGTAACATAATTCATTAACACTAAAAACGATGACTAAGACACAAAAGATTCTTCGTTAACCTATACAAAGACTAAAGGAACAATATGTTTGGTGCCATCCATACTACATGCAATTAGCAGTTTATGCTTACATTTTCCATGGAAAAGGGTTCCATGAATATTGATAACTAGCTTGCATTGTGCAAGGTCTTGTATGTATGCCTTAGAAGTCTAAAATGCCATGTGAAAAATGACTTCCCCTCCTTTAGCAATTGGCTTATATCTCCAATATGCTTGTGATCTTAGGTTGCTTAACTATTTGACGTTTACTAGTATTGATAATTCCATATAAGAAGAGTCCCAATCACAATATACAACTTTAATCTCTCTCCTCTTATTATACCGTACCATTTTCTTTGTTACCAAGTACCCCAATGTGTCAAAAATAGATATTGAAGAATAGAAACCTTTACATTAGGATTTTCCCTTGACTTGATTAAGAAACCATCGAGCCAATAAGCTAGGTCCCAAGTGTGGATGGTCTTGAATTTAAAGTTATGCATGTAGGTTAAGTGGGCTAACCTCGCCTTACCTAGCATTAAATCATAGATTAAATAAACTAGCTAGCTTTTGCCATAATTTATGGACTAAAATTTTTGGTGTAACCCCACCTCACTATGGTTTGGTGGATTAATTAAACTAATCCACCAACCCTCAACATTTGACCTACATATACAATTTGTTAGGTTAAGTAGGTCAACCTACTAACTGGTTAAGAAAGTTTTCAATACAAATTTTAGTATTTTAAAACAAACCTATAATAAGTAATTATTATATTTCCAATTAAAATTTTACGAAAAATAATATTTGCATAAATAGTCTATAAGTTTTCCCTCTATTTCATCTAGTCACTCTATAATTAATTGGAAGGATAGTTACCCATCTTGGTAAAAAAAAAAAAAAACAATTTGAATTCATCCTAATGAAACAAAAAGTAAGGATAGTGCTTCAAAAAGTTCTTAATCCATTAGGATTATGATATATGATATAAAGCTAAATAGTAACCTTTGTAAGAAAAATTGTGGAAAAAATAACTTAATTGATAGTGTCATGCAATTTATCTATATACTCGGTATATGTCATAATTTACATTTTTAAGCAATACAAATATCGAGAGACAATGTAAAAGACAATATGGAAGCTTCTATCCAAAAATATTATCTTCTCTACCTATGTCTTGGAGATTAGTCTTCTAGCCACAACTTGTTCTTATTTTCATAAACTATATCTCATGACACAAACAACATAATAGATATTTTGTATCTGAAGTTTTCCTATTAATTTTTTAAGTTATATTTGTTATTTTGTAAGTGTAATAGCAAATAACCAATGAGAATGACTAATATGATGAGATGGCATAGAAGGTAAATGTCACACAATTAAGATCTAACATTTGTGTTTTCGTATTTTTGGTTTTTATTTTTTATTTTTTATGAATTGCAAACAGGAAAAATAAATATATTTTTAATTTTTCTGGAAAATAATCATAGAAAAACTAAACTAGACCTATTTAAGGATTGTTTTCGAACTGTGAATCAGCCTAGCCTAGCATGGGCCTAAACCAGTGATTGAATTATAGGGCCTTAAGGGCTTAGGTGGTTCAATCAACCAAAACCGCCATAACCAATGGGCTTTGAACTGGTGGATTGAATTGCCAGGTTTAAAAAAAAGGAAAGAAAATTAAAACACAACAATCTACCCATCTTTATCCTTTTCTTCACATTACATAGGCCCCCCACTATACTCTACTCCAATTATGCAACTTATTCATGTTAAAGACTCAAAATGTGGGATTCCAAAAACACACTGGAGCTTTTATTATGGAACATGTGAGTTGAAATGAAAATGGTGGCATGGTGATGTTAGAGACTCAAAATGAAAATGAAGAAAATTTAAACAGTTGAGTGCGTTTTGCATTAAAAAAAAATTGTAATTTGCAGTGCAAGTGAAGTGAAAGAAATTTTTAGAATGTTAGAACATTATAGTTTTCAAAACTTTAAAATTTCAAACAATGCATGTGTGATTTACAATTCACAATTCTAAAACTCTCTTTCCTGTTTAAGTCTTCCCATTTGTTATATTATATTTTGCTTCTATAATTATGAGTCTATGATTCCATTTTAGGATAAAAAATTTTGATTTTTCGTCACTTGAAAATTTTTTCTATCTTTAAATTATAAATCTTTCTTCTACAATAGAAAAAAAAAATTTCTCAATGAAATGATTCTTGCATTGTACTTTTTCTAAGAAGAAGCATAGTTCTTCCTTAGGTGGGAAAGACAAAGATAAGGCTATGGAATTGGGCACGTTGTTTGTATTACAATGGTTGGATGATGTTGTAGCGTTCTTAGAGTACGAGCACGACCTCAATAAGGAGAGGCACATATGGTGATGGCAAACATCGTACATTAAGGTACACTACCTCTTAGCTTTGAAATTGAATCTTAATGTACGAGTTACTAAGGTACACTACCTCCTACATTCGAACCTCTTTACATGAGTGGCCTTGTGACCATTTTTAAAGATGAGGAGAATGAGATAGAAATGATTCTCGAAATTGAGGAGCAACATATAGGTTAGCATGAACCTAGCGGGTTAAGGCCTTTGGGCTCTGGTTAGCCCCCTAAACTTGGTAAATCTAGTACTTACACAATTCATTACTGTAAAGGTAAAGATGAGAGGGGGAACTCATAGGCATTTTGCAACTACTATAATGCTAACTACGCTTAGAAAACGAGAGAAGGATATGGTGTCACGAATTAAAGATGGTTTAGTCGTAGCAGATGCCATATACTATACGAAGAACCCCTGATTAGTTACCCTTCCAATCATGAATTCTTCACACAATATACAAGGCTCTACAACTATTAGTTTCCCAAGAACATACATATCCATTTGATATCATCACACAAACATATTTATATAAAATTTAAACTAAAAAGTTTACAATACACAGTAATTTAGTACATCTAAGTATATATTACGGATAAAACAAAAGTACATAGGTAAGAGTCTACATAATCTGTTCTCTCAATACACTAAGTGGCTTGCTCTTGCCTAAGTCCCTAAGCTAACCTACGGTATCCCTCGACCAACCTCAATGAACAAGCTATCCTACAGCAAAAGTCCAAGGGGGTGTAAGCCTAAGCTTAGTGAGCAAAACCCTTAGCCATACCATAGGCAAGTTATAAATACATTATATTTAAGCAAATGAATGAATGGTCAAATAGAATGCGAAACAATATGTATAGTTAACTAGTCCATATATGTAACTCAGATTTAACGCCCTTCGAAGTTAGGGTTGGAGTATATACGGCACCAATCAAATTCGGGTATTATATTAGAACTTACTTTACTACAGAGCTCTATGCTCCGTACTTAAATCAAATAAGTCTTTTATTTTCATAAAAACCAAGTTCTAGTATAATCATGAGTGGGCCCCTACTGTCCACACTCACTCCTAAATAGAGGCCTTTAGACTCGACCCTTAGTCAGGCGGTTAGCGCCTCCAATGCCTAGTATTCATGCGGGCCAGGATAAGGTCATTTTGTATGAGTGCACCATACAAAACCAATAAATTTATAATAACAACCCCTGAATGGCCTCTCTTTACCTCTGTATGATGTGACGGCCGGAATTACGTCTATGCAATACATGTTGATGCATGAACCAGTTTCTTCTTATGAGCCGAGTATAATTAAGCCTAATTATGATGTGACCATCCAATAGTACACACAATCATTTTTTATACTAGCATGCAACAAACAAAGTATTATTCGTACTTAAGCTGAATTCACAATTTAGCACATAATAACATACATAAGTATTTCCCGACCCCATACAACAATCAATTAACAATATCATTTAAATCTACTATCTACAATCACATATAAGTAAGGAATCATAGGGTAAATACTCACTTAGCCACGACGACTCACTCTAGTCGTAGTTATCAATTGGGAGATCTTCACCCAACTTAAGATCACCTGATCATTACAATATAATAACGATAGTAAGCAATTGAATTAACTAGTAATTTTATATATCTATTTATCTAATTCTACTTAGATTACTATCAATTTTTATTCTATTAGACTTTATCACTAATCGTATGTAACTTTTTCGTCCTATTTCTGATATTTATGAATTTATAATCATTTTTCATCAATTTCGAACGTACATTCATACGGTGATTTCTGTTTTGGACGTTAAAACTCGTGTTTTACGATATAGGCTAAATTTATTGAAATTTTAACTATTAAAGCTTAATTATTCTTATTACTTATATTTATATCCTATTTTAGGACTTAATGATTTAATTAGCTATTAGATTCTTACATTTAGGGAATTTTACATTAGTATTACTAATTCATATACTTAATTAAGTTTAATTCAATTTAAGAAGTGTATTAGGGTTTAAAAGATTTTCGGATCCTAAATACATGTACATACATATGTTATATTCTTATGTAATCTTATAAGTTATTATTTTATAAGCTTATGCTTATGTCATCGCTTATGTCATCAATTGCTTGTGTCATTGTTTATATCATCATTACTTACATCATTATTTGCTTACATAAGCCCTTATCTCATGCTTAAGTGTCTTATGTACACTTATACATATGTTAAGTATATATTTATACCTTTACTATACATGTATATTAGTATACTCATACATATACTTACACATATACCGTATTTATACTTGTACATATACTCGTATACACATATGGTGACATATGTATTTTTATATGTATTTTCATATGCCTAAAATTCCTCTTAAGAAAGCTTCTCAAATTTCATCTTTTTGTATTTTAAGGGTGTATTTGGTATGGTATATGCATGTATAGTTAGTATATACCTTATTTTGGGTTATGTACATAATGGATTCTTATGTACAAAGGTCTTTATACATGTATTTATCTAGTATACTCTTATGTACACATACTTAGATACATGTACATATGCTCTTCTTCCATTTACTAAGGCTATCCTACACTTCTAAACATAAAAATTGAGACTTTAAGCCTTCAACAACATATATGTACACAACACATAAATTTCTTATACTAACCCACCTATTCATCTAACTATTAAATAATATGGGGCAACACATAATAACATACCTTTGTTTTTTCCTTGAAATATGGTTGCAAAGTTTGAAAATTAATAAAGGTGAAAGGGGAAGGGAATCACGGTTTGGGAAGAAGAAGAAAGGGATTTGATTTTGTGTTGTTTTGTGTTTTGAAAATGAAAACAAGTGAGGTCCTGAGTGGAAAAGTTGTGGATGGCAAAGGGGAAGAGAAAAGGAAGAAAAATCTAAAAGAAAAGAAAAGAAATCATTAGAAAGGAAGAGATAATTCTAGAGTAAAAAGGACATTTTGTTAACTTTTCCATATATTGACTTAGTCAACCTTTTGACCTTGGTCAACTTTCCAAAATTACATACCATTTAGTGTATATAATGAAGTAATTAGAGAAAATTAGGAGAAAGATTAAGGAAATGAAAGAAAATAAGAAGTTTAGTGAATTGATTAGTAAAATAGATAATGAGATCTTCCATTAGGTATTTATATCTTATATACATCATTTGGTAAGCTACTTAGTATAATTATTATGAAAAGTGTCATTTAGGGTATTAATATTTACTACATGCAACCTAAACATCAACTAAACTCTTAACTTCATATAATACTAACCCAATTATATACTTAGAAAATGAATATGATCTATGATGTAATATCTTAGTTTCTAAAGTATTACTTTAGTATTATATGTATTTATGAATGATTGAAAGTTATCTTTAATCTTTTACCAATAATTTGGTATAATACTAAGGTTATATTATCAATTAGGGTTTAAGGATAAATTATGGTGATTTAGTACTTTTCTATCCTTAAAGTTATAGTTTTAGGATTTTTATCACTTTTAGATGAAATCTTTAGTGTTTACATATATTTATGGTAGAAAAATTTTATACGCGATTGATTAATTATTTTAGAGTTTTCACTTTTACTAGCCTTGTCAACTCCTAAAATATCTAACATACTTAAGTCTACTTCAGATGCTAAATCGAAAAATTTAGGGGTTTACATATGGTACCCTCAATAGGCACCTAAAATTGAAGCATCGTGGGGAGGTGCGGATACATAGTACACAACAATAGATTAGCCAAGATAATGGTCCATCTAGACAAGTAATGATGAGATACAATCAAAAGAAGCATAAGTACAATCTCGCGCAATAATTCGCCAACATACACTTATCATTCAATGCAAGTGCATTAGAGTAGATAAGCCAATACGAGCAAGAGACATTCAACCTTAGATCACGATAGCTCAATCGCATCATGTTAAGTCAAGCTAAGTGGGAGCTTTACCATAAAGGTAAGTAAGAGCTCATAAGTAAGTTTGCTTCACTCGATACGTTAGTATCCATATGTGTAGACATATGGACTGATCCTTTTCATAATAATTCTTACAAGAGTGTAATTGTTCACTAGATAGAGGATAATTAGTAACTTAATAAAAGACTATTAGATTTAAGGGCATTTAACAAGCATCACTTGATGTAAAACATTTATAAAATTATTAGATAATCCTAAACAAGTATGGCTTGGCTAGAAAAAAAATTTCCATTGGTTTTGACAATGTAAGTGCCAATACAGCCTCTATAGCAAATTTGTAAAATCTTTGTCAATTGGGGCTTGGGGGTAGGGGTGTCAAGGATGAGATTACATATTTGCTGGACAATATAGCCTTAATTAAGAATGTATTGAAGATAATAACGGAGAGATCGTCTTTACATAAGAAGTAAAGAAACTTTTGCATAGAGAATGGGAAGAGGCCTCCAAAATTCAAGATAAATGTATAGTACTATTGGAGTTCCATATATAAGTTGTTGCATAGCACCGTTCTTTACAATTAATTGTTCAACATTCATGAGGTTGACATTCACCCTAGCGATTAAGATATATGTATCTAGTTGCTGAAGGTTCTTAAAGTCTTTCATAATACAACTAAGACTTTCTCGAAGGTTTATGGGCCTCGTGTCCATCGGTTTACTATGTTAATAGTCAGCATACTTGGTATGCTACTTCAAGCTTGTGATGACTCGAACCTATATGATTGTGTTTATGATATGGTGTTAAAGTGCTTATCTTATTACAAAGACATTTTCTATATTTATCTTGTTGCAATTATTTTAGATCCTCGTTGTAAAGCTGATGTACTACTGATGTATTTGAGAACTTATTATAATTATATTGATGATGTAACAAATTCCTAAGATATATACAACTTGGAAGCATAGACATGAAGGAGCTTCTTACACACTCCTAAGGTCAATATAGTGACCAATCACCAATCTCTCCTTCGTTACCCATCAAGGAGCGTTACTATTCATTTATGGGTGAGCAATTGCTGGTACAGAAAGTGAAGAGGCAACTGTTTAGGAGGTCATTGCCCAAGTTATAGCACTATACGAACATAAATTTTGAGTTCTTTGACAATATCTCCATAAGGGATTTCGACATCTTGGAGTGGTAGCGGAGGCATCCAGAAGACTATCCACTCCTATCTTGCATCACATGTTAAGTACTTATTGCTCCTACATCAACGATTGTTGTTGACCAAGCTTTTAGTACCATAGTCCTCATCCTTGATGATCAACGAGCCTCCCTTTTTGTTGTCAATGTTAAGGTAAGCACTTGTACAAAAGATTGGTATAAGGTAGCTTGCAGACGGCAAGAGCCATGTAGGACATCAAGCTAGGATGATGAGTAGTTTAGTGACTAGAACAAATCTGACGAAAGCCCAACCACCAATAAAAGGAGATAGGTAGTAAGTACTAATAAATATTCCCTTCATTTATTTATTTATTTTTTTGTCCTTCGAAAAAAGTTTTATCACCTACTAAAATTGTTTTTGCAATTACCCTAGAAAAACTAAATGGTATGGTTTTTCGAAAAGTAGTGATCTAACTTAGGCTTTTTCAAATCATCACCAAGCAAAATTACTTTTCTTTAAAAAAATTAAAATGGATAATCATGTACACTTAGCCTTTTTCTCCAAATTTAAAATTGACCAATATACTAAATGTTTTTTAAAAATCGAAACCGAACTACTGTAGTCTAATTTTGATTAGCAAATACGTAGACACCTTTAAGGCGATCTTAAAATCAATTAAAAGAAATTTTCTCCCTACCCATAAATTCTCTAAGACTTAACTTTCACAATAATTTTTTATACTATTAATAAAAATGGATGGTATTTAATTTTATATTCCTACTTAGCAATTATACTCTAATTGTGGAGATAATTTTTTATAACATACCATCACAATTTACAGTTAATAGTGGTGTTATAATTTATTTCTTTCTTGTATTCTAAAATTCTAATGAGAATTATTTATTCTTTGTAACTTCTCTCACTTTGTTTAACATTACTCGATAGTTTAATGTCACACTAATATTAAGTTCACATAGGCCAAACCTATTATTTCATAACAAAGAAAATTTTCAATCGAAAATATTGGTTACTCATATAAGTGGCAATGTGCATTATGAAAATATACATGCAATGTTTTACAATAATCTTGGCAATAAAATACAAGTATGGGAGAGGGAACACGAAAATAGATAAAAAAAATTTTGAAATAATTATAGTAATTAATTTATTATTATAGAAAAAAAAGGTGATATGGTTCAAGGGCCGATGAATTGGTAGTTTAGGGTTAGTTTGGCCTAGCAAACGGGTTTAAACTAAACCATTTGTAACAATCTTAGTAGTAAATAGCATCACAATAAGATAATTATAGACTAAAGGTTAAAGGGTTGATCACCACAATTGATGAAATGAATTGATAAGATCAAAAGCAGGGACAAATCCATAGGGGGCCAAAGGTGACCCTAACCTCCTTAAACTCAAGAAAAAATTAATTACAAAACTTTAATAAAAAAATGAGAAATTATATATGCTATATGTATAATTTAAGAATAAAATTTACCATAATAATGCTTATAACTTAGTGGTTAAGTGGGTTTTTTTGGAAACAAGAGGTCATAGGTTCAATTCCCATGATAATAATGCCATTTATTTAATATTTTTATATCATAACAGTAATTTACAATGCTAATGCTATAAATATCGTTATGTCATGATAATAATTACATTGATAATGCTATGAAAATTATGGTTTATCACTTAAAGTATACGTAAATAATAATAATATATTACTTCATGAACTTTTCTTACAATTATTATTATAAAAGTGAATGTAAATTATTGAATTATTAATCGCCTATCATTTATATTGAAATTAATAATTTTGTTATAGTGTCATCATTCAAAAAGAAAAAGAAATTCAAAGAATACTTATATTGGACAAAGCTAATAGAATTTGTGTAACTTGTACTACACATATATCATGTACATATTATATGGGATCATGTAGGAAAGAATACACGAATTGAGTATGAAAATAAATAAATAAATAGCAAAGAACTAAGAGAGATTAGATTCTATTTGTAATCTACCTAAGATCAATCTTTGGTATACCCATCATCTGCATGAGACAAGACCTTTGTTTAGGTCTTTTAACCAACAAATTACCAACTAATTGAACCTTTCAATGATGCATTTGATACATATTATGAAATATTAACTTTATCTTTGAACGAGAAGGGTTATAGAAAAAACAAATAAAAAAAATATATTGTTCTTTTCACTCTATTTGTGGTTCACATTTTAAGTGCTTTTATATTAAATTTTAGTTAAAGACAAAATTATATATGAGTTTTATCTATTAGTTTAATTTCTTTACATACTAATGATTAAATTTCATTTAATATTTGTTGCAATGAAAATGGAAGAAGTTTATTCTTTTAGTATATTAGAATGTATACCAAATACCCTTAGTTATTTTTTTAACAAAATTCAAAATTTCTTTGCTATTAAATATTGGAAAGTGTTGTGGTACACTTGTTCACAAAATATTTTTGTATAAAAAATGAGTATAAGTAATTCTAATTGTAATTTAAATATAGTAAGTCCACTCTCTTAGGTTTTTAATAGGTAAAAACAAGAACTAGGTTGTCAATACTCAAGATTGCTGAGCTGATTCTGATTAGAAGAAGTGATATTTGTAGTTTCCCTTAATAACCCTATTGGTATTAGTGTAATTTAAAGTAGAAGGCTATTATTAATATTGCCACTATTGGTAATACTGTTAAAGTGCTGAAACGATTGCCTAATAATAATAATAAGAAATATATTCAAATAAAATAAAATAATTAAATGTCTATCAAGATATCGAAATAAAATAATTAATATTTCTTATGAAAAGTGATGTACCTTGGAAGAGAGCTTATCGTAGTGTGAATATGTCCTCTAACAAAAGCTACTGGAGAAAGGTCAAGTAGGGTTTTAGATGGGGAACTTAACACAAAAGGAAAAAAGGGTTAAGCTTTATAAGCTACTCGTAGATGTGACTCATCACATAAGCACTTATGAACGACCACATCATTGGATGTGACTTATTGATCTGAGCAGATGGGTTACTTGTCGACACAACCTTGCTCAAGGGTTGCTATGAGCTGAGATTTCAATAACTCTCAAAGCAAGAAAGGAAAAGGAAACTTAGAGAAAACACTTCATTAATGAAAATAAGTCTAAATATAACAAACGAAATAATAGGGTATGTATACCTGGTTGTACGAAGGTTACATTACTAGCTAAATTTACTGAAAAGGGTAAGAAATACATGTAAATGCTAATGAAAAGATAGAAGGACATTCTCATAATCCTTTTGGCAAGAGAAAATTCCATTCGTCAAGTGTTGCATGTGGATGCAAGGACATGTATCATTGTTGGAGTGGTTAGTGTGCCTACTACTAATGATTTCTAACAGGTAATGATTGGGTCGGTATTTAAAGAGCTTCCTATAAGCTCAATTTCTTTAGGACAGGTCGGGCAAACTAGGTTGAGCATCACAGACAACTCTAACAAATCAGGGCTAATTATGGTTGTATACCAAACAAGTTAGCGATTTAGAAGGTCACATAAAGTGGCATTATCCTATAGGCTAGAGTGGTTAGGGTTAGCTTGGTAGCTAAGTATTCATATGGTTAAGTTAGCTGGCTTCTTGCTTAACTCAAGTTAAGGGTCTAGGTACTTGATTTCCATTGTTCCCTTTGTGTTGCTTAAGATTTAGGATCAAATCCTAAGAATGCTCTAATAAAGCATCTTTGTCATTAGAAATGTAAGGGTTTAGATCGACAATATTGAAGACACCAGAGACTCTGTACCCATCTAGAAGTTCAAGTTTGTAGGCATTGTTGTTTATCCTCTAGAGTACTTGGAAGGGTTCTTTAGCTCAAGGTGAGAGCTTGTTCTTCCTTTTGGGTAAGAACCTTTCTTTGCTAAGATGTAACCACACAAGCTCTCTTGGTTAAAATGGTGTCTATCCATAACTTCCTTGGATTTCATGCGCTGATTTTTAAGTAGCTCCAGTTAGTTGCTCCACCACTCATTGGTAGATCTGTTAAAGGGTCCTAGCTCAATCTAAGGCTCATAGGTCATCTTGGTCAATCTTTGGTGTTGATTGACTAGCTAAAAATGTGAGTGCAAACCTATAAGTGAATCAGATCATGGTAGTAGTATAAACAATTAGTCAAGATCATATTTCATAAAGAGCTAGGTGCTAAGTACTAAATCACTTGTGTTTTTACTTAAGCTAAGCTAAGCTATCGATAATTGAATTAAAAAAGAGTAAAATCTAATTAATAAAGTGAACATTAAACCGAATGTCTTAGCTAAACTATCATGGTCCCAAGTCTAAGAGATAAAAAGGGATCAAATTGGGATTCGTAAATCTATTCTCACTTGAATCAATGTGATGCCTTGAATCAATATTCAAAATTGACTAAACGGGATTTGATTAAACTCACTAGAACTCACTCACCTCTCAGAGTAATGGAATTCTAATTATAGTATAAATCCACTCGTCAAGACAATTTATCTATAATTATCTAGTAAATAATAATCCGCTTACATCAAAATTATTATTCTAGTTAGAAATATGGTTTGAGCATATTTCTATGACTCGAACCATATTTCTAATAGCATGAAGTGCTTGAGCATATATCTCTATGATGAGCTTTTTTTAAAATTCAATCAATATTCTTTACAAGTTAACAGAACCTTCCCGAATATTTTATAACTCCACCGAGCTAAAAAGTGATGACTAAATACTAAATGACTAAACGATGAATACAATAGCAAGATACCGAATTACTCAATAACGATATTGGAATAAATCATAAGACATATCAATCTATTAAATCCATCAATGTAAAACCCAACAAATATAAACTCAATATATTTCATAACATGAACATATCAAGATATAAGACAAATAAAATCACAAAGAAATCAAAAACACTTATAATCGGCTTCATAGATATCTTCGATTTCATCTTCCGATGTTAAATCAACATATCTTGAAATAAACCAAACCAAAACCAGGGATAAGCTGTAATGAGTTAGAACATAAGGATTTGCTGGCCTGAAATTAAAAATAACATCATAAAATTAATAAGAAAATAAATCTTTGTAAAATGCTATTTCAAAAAGAAATTGGAAAACTAAAGCTACTGTGTTCTTCTTGAATTTTTGTAAGCTCTCTATTCTCCTCGTCTCTGCTACTATTTTCTATCTCTCTCCTCGTAAGCTAAAACTCTGCTGCTCCCTTCTATTCCCTCGTCAACACTCTTCATTACACGTCTCACTCCCAGCCTTTTTTTTCAACATGGACCCTAACTGATACTAATACGAATAGAGAGTGGCCTCCCAAACTGGAAGCATGATTCCCAAATGAGAATATTCAATCCAGGTGATGTCCACTTCTAGCTACGAATGTTCTTTTCAAAATAAATGCTACTGGACCTTTTGCAATATTCTGAAATGTTAGCTATTTCTCTCCACGTGGGCATGTGGGATTTAGGTGTGATAGTGAGCTTTTTAAAGTGACAGAGCACAGTCCATAACGAGATTAATCAGCTGCTAGGCATCCTTGCTTCCCATTGGCTCCATGTATCGTGTATAAATGTGCTTGAAGTGGGCTTACTTCTCTTGATCAAACAATTAACATGGCCTAAAGATAACTCACAGTTTAACTCCTTCATATCTTACTTATGTCCATATTTAAAAACTGACTTGAATTCTGTCATCCAAGTTCATTGATGTCATGCTCGGAATAAGTTGAAGAATCAAGAACTGCTGCTCTCGTTGAACTATAGTGTTGAATGTTGGAGTGCACGCCCTGGTCACTTGCTCCGCTGCTGTTTTCATGTTGGATGCCGTGGCTGCTACTGTGGAAAGTGGTTCGCGACCTGAAGTGAGTTGCAGCAGGGGCTGCTCATGTGTAGAGTTCAGCTGCTGCTCGGCCTTGTAGTATGGAGTTTGGAGAGCACGGCTTGGCTACCATTCTCAGACTTGGTGCAAATTCTTGTCCTAAACTTGTGGATGGCTCTCAGTTGGAGCTTAGTTGGATTCTCGCAATTGCTTGTGTTGTGCTTCGAAGAGGGAATGCTGCTATCACGAGCTGCTGTTTTGCTTGAAGTTTGCCGTGGAGTTTGTAGCTGAAGTGGGCTGTTCATGTTGCTGATTTGCTTGTGAAAGTAACTACTGCTGTTGTGATACCATGCTACTGTGGAGCTTGATGCTCGGCTATTGCTGATTGGTGGAGTTGCCGCAGCTGTTTGTTGGTTCGGCTTGAAGTTGCTCGGCCCATCGTTGCCTTTCGGAAATGAAGCACAACTTGCTGGTGGAGTAGTTGTTGTCCAGCACGATGGAGTTGCTCTGCTGTGAGTTGTGCTTGCTGTTCTGCTATTTAGTGTTGCAGTTGCTGTCACAGGTTGGAATTTGGAGTGCTGTTGCATCAGAGTTGCTTTGTTTCAACTGTCAAGAATTGAAGTCCAAAAGCATCTCAACCGTTGCCCAAATTCGTATTCTGCAGATATATAGTGCAGGTGCCCTTCTCAGCCTTGTTTGATTTGGTTGCTCCATATATCAGCTGTTAAACAAAACAAAAGAGAGTAATAAGCTGATGTGAAATTTGAAATAAAAACAATTTGCTTTCCTCAAGAAATTGTAAGATAAAACCAGGAAAAATTAAATAAATAAACACTTGCTCATGAATGAATAGTTTGTTGGTCAATTACCACTTGGATTCATTGATTGCTGCCCGTGTGAAGCTCAGCAAGTGACTTGGTTGCTTGGAGCACTTGGTTATTGTCTTGGAGAAGGAGCTCATCTTGATCCAAGTATAGAACTCCCAAACTAATAGCTGCTACTTGGTTTTGATTTTGGTTTCAGCTGACTTAAAGTCTATACATTTTGCTTTCCAGTTGGTATTTGGCTTTTAAACTTAGTAATTTGTTGCTCTACTTATGTAATTGAGTTTAGCTGTTGAAGAATCAAGGTATACAACTTGCTGGTTGTTTTGGCTAGAGTGTAACTCTTCAAATGAGCTATTGCCACTCTTAACCTGCAATAAAACCGAGGATAATAAGATTACACAATTTTAGCTCAAAATAAAAGAGCATAAGTTGTTGTAATTTGGCTTAATTGTGAAGTGCTTGATTGTAGTTGCTCCAAGTTGCTTGGTAGAGTTTGGAAAATACTACGTTCAAGTATTCATAGTTGCTAGGTAGAGTTTGGAAAATAAGAGAGCATAAGCTATTGTAATTTTGTCTGCAATGTGGTTAGCAAGATTTGTTGTTGCAACAAAGTAACGGTGATCACATTCGTGCTTCCCTTCTTGTGTTGGATTACGTATGAAAACCCTTCCATAAACTCCAACCACTTGGCTTGTCTCTTAAACAGTTTGTTCTAATTCCTAAGATTCAACGTCAACTATGCTCCAACCTCAAATCATTGGTGAAGAACACTATGAAACTATGCAAAGGTTAAAGACTCGTGGTCTATATAAATAACAAACTCTCATGATAATAAATAGTGTTGCTAAATAGTAAGGGCTTGAAAAAGAGAGTATAACTCTTTCTTGTATATAGAATAGTTCAAGGTAGCACCACAAAGCTTCTCACCATGGAGGGCAACGAGTCGTCACTCCTATATCAAGACAATACCAATTTTAACTCCCAATACATTACATTCCTATTCAAAGGGCTCGTTAAAGTTTGGTAGTGATAGGATAGGGGTAGAGGTAAGCTTCTCCTTAATCTCCCTGAAGCTTTATTTAGCTCAGTTGTTCCATTTGAACCCATCACTCTTCTTTGTTAGCTTAGTCAAGGGGGTAGCTATGTTACTAAAGTTTTTAATGAATCGTCTATAAAAAGAAGCTAAGCCATGAAAACTTCAAACTTTAGTGATATTTTTCAGTCTCTCTCTCTTAATTTGGCTCAATTTTCTACACAGTTTCTATACATACGTGCACAATTTCTTGGCTTAAGCTTATTCCATACACAGCTTACTTTGAATAGAACCCCAAAAATATGTATAGATTCATGCATTTGAGCATTCAAATCGATGTTGCAAAATTAAAAAAATAAAAAGGAATTTAGTAAATTGGCATTCATTTGATTTCTGAAATTTCCAAGTTGAATTAGTATTGCATTAGTATAAATAAGAGACTTTTGATTCTTTCACACACACACGATTATTAGAAATCACTCTCTCTCACGATCTCTCTCTACAACTCTCTCTCTCTCTCTCTCTCTCTCTCTTGATTTCCCTCCCTCCATTTGATTTCAGGTAAACCCCCTCACTATCGCTAAACTTCTCTAGCCATCAGCTCCTAAACCAACCACCATCAACAACTATCGTACACCCTAGTTGTGTCTTCGAAACCACTATCCAAACCTTAACCCATAACCATCACCACCATTTGAAACTCCTAGCACCACCACACAACACCTTAATTCAACCTCACTATTAGCTTCACAACGCCTTAAAACCACAAACACAACTTCCTTTGTACTCTCAGCAACCGTTACATAGATTGACCACCACCACCAATCATGACCAAACTACGAGTGGCCACTAAACAGCTACCCTAAGTTGCAACATTCGCTTTACCCCTACCCCCCCTACCCTAAGTCCAATTCAAAACCTACAAAAATCCCTATCTTTGCTCAATTTGGTGGTTGGAGCAAGTGTAGATGAGCACATGAGCTGTTGTTGCTGAAGATCTAACTCGTGACCCACTGGAGCATTGAGATCCAAACCGAGTCGACTTAGGATCCACACACTAACCCAGTTCTGACCCATACACCTAGCTCTAATCTGAGCTTGGTCTAATTTTGTCTTTTTGTTTGTATTTTGGTTCTTGTAAATTTTTTTTTTTTTTTGTAAATATAAATGTAAAGAGAGAAAAAGTGGAAGAGGAAAAATAAAGAAAGGAGAAAGTAAAGAAAAAAAAATATAAGTCTATTTTTTATAAGTAAAATAAAATAATAATACATAATAAATAATATATAAAAAAGAGCTAAAAATGGTAATAATAATAAGTTGATGAAAGATAATAAAAATTAGAAAAACCTTCTTATCACTTAGAAAAATTATTTTTTCACAAATAAATAAGAATAATTAACCATTTTCCAAATTAGGGCTACTTTACAATTTTTCTAAAAAAATAATAATAAACCCTAATTTGAGACCTTTTAGAGTTTCCTTAAATAAATTCGAATCAAGTTAAAACATAAATCTAACTAGCTTTTAGAAGTTAAAATCAACTCACCTACTAAACTTTTTATAAAAGAACTACATACATCTAATCTCAAATAATAGGTACATAGGCACCTAAAAGGTGATGATCAAAAATGAAAAAAAAAAAACTCATTTTTCTTTCTACTTTAGTTTAAATTGTTCAAATTCGTTAACCAATGATTAAATTTCATTTTTTCTAGGATAATTTTTGAAAGGTGATTTCAAGAGATTAAGCCTAAAATTGGAAAGTTAATGAAACTCGTAAGGGTTGATCAATCTTGTAATATATATTTTTTTCTTTGTAATTTAGATTAAGAAATGGCTTATTCATCCAACTTTGTCTACTTTAGGGAAAAACACATTAAGAAGCCCATCAACCCCAAACCCATCCTAAACCAATGGCTTTGACACTTGAATCCAAGGAGATAAGAGACCATCATCAACAAGATCAGGCCCATTCTATTGCTTCCCAAGGTGAAAATAGAGATTAATTTGATTAAGGGCTTAACCAACTTTTGGGACCTTAAGGAAGTAGCTTTTTGAGTTGGGCCCCACTTGATTAGTCCAACACTTGAAGAATATACCCAATTACTTTAAGCCTCTTTCTTAGAAAATATATATACCTTAAATTTGGAATTTGACCCAATGAATGCCTTTTTAAGATTCTTGGCGATCAGAAAAGCTGAAGTAAACAAAGCCCCCAAAAGCTGTAATGGGAAATGCATTAAATTAGAGAACTTAAAAACCTGGTTCGCCATTGAGCTTAAATCCAACAAATGGGGCATTTTCTGTAGCGATCCCAAAGACTAGGGATTGAACAAAATGAAAGCCTTCATCTTAGCTACATTCAGAACTCTCTTATTTCCTAATGGAAAATACCTTATCCATTTCAGACTTGTTGAGTTAGTGGGCCAGTTTCTTAAAGGCAAATCATATGTCCCGACCTTCCTCACAGAACAAATCAAAAGCCTCAACATCTTGAAAGAAAAGAATAATGGTACACTAAAAACTAGCATAGCACTATTGATAGTATGGTTTTTGAGCCACATAAAGTATTATGGGCTCAATCTGATTCAAGGAGAATTTGCTCATAATATTGATCTGATTGATTCTTTTGTCGACAAAGTCCATCTCCCAAAAGGAAAATCCACTTGTTGCTAGGTAGAAGTGTTGCAAATTTCCAAATTGCTGATATCTTATGGATAGCAAGATGGAGCAACTTCAAAAGAGTAATCTTAGTTTGCAAAAATTATTGAGTAATACCCCTAATCAAGATGAAAGTGTACACAGGCTATTACCCTAACAATATAATTAGATAATTTGGGGGTATCAAAGATATCTTTAGGCCTTTGCTAGATATCATGACTTTGGATTATGAGGACCTTTAGATTCTACTATCACAATTATGGGAAATAAGAATTGTCAACCCTAACATCAATTAAAGAGAGTGGTTGTGAGAAGTGGATAAGTATAGGGTTACCAAAGGATATTTGTACGATAAGCTCTATAAGGTAGGGAAGATCTAGTATCAAGCACCAAAAATCCTCCAACCTGCACGAGTTGAACCAATTCTTGAAATTAAAACCTACATCAACCAAGTATAAGCTCGTATAGAAGTAATCTATGAAGAGCAGGACACGTAGGAGGTTTGCTTTTAGGAATCAAAACAACATTCTTAGGCCTTAGAACATCAATTAAGGACGACTCAGAAAAGGCTCAAAGAATTGGATGAAACAAAAGAGCTTAGCTTAGAAAAGAGGAAGGAAGCACCAGCAAGACTCAATAAGCAGAAAAAGGGAATGCTTACCAAGTGCTAGAAGAGATAAGAATACTCTTCTCAAGAAACAAATGTATTTTCTTTTTCAAATAATGTAAAAAGGATATCCGAAAGCTATAAAATAATAAAAATTACCATCTTGCTAGTTTTTCATCGATTCTATTTCTCTACATCCATGTACCATGCATCTTCGCATTCCTATACATTTCTTTGTTTTTCATTCATCTCATTAAAAATATTCATGTGATAACTTGTTGAGAAGTGATCTTAAATCAAGTCACCAAGATAACTCCTAAGCATCAAACCTTCCAAAGATATCTTATCGAAACCTACTCTCAAACTAGAAAGGTTAGCCATGGAAATGACAATATCAACACCAACAACAATAATGTCAACCTTAAAGTTGTTGATCCTACTTAACTGAGGTTCCACTCTTTAAAAATAGCAGTGGGGAAGATTATAGATCAACTAAGCTTCCTTACTAATAGCATTTCCTTACTTAGGTCTATAACTCCATTAAATGAAGAAAACTTTAAAGCCAAATATGGAAAGAATGTTGAAGCCCCACCTCATGAAGCAAAAGAAGCCTACCCCAAATTCAACTAGGCTTTTGAATCTTTTGAGACAAAAGGGGTCTATTCAAAGGTCAACCCAACTTTTGAGCCAAACACTTACTTATTTCCAATCAACCTGAAGCCTAAAGCTAATCAGGATAGATTGAAAGAACTTGAAAGGTGATTGACCTAACAAATTATTAAGAAAATGAAAATGCTTGAAGGGTATGATGGTTTTAAGCAAGCTAGTATTACAAACTTTTCTACTTATGACTATGGAAGCTTTCTGAAAAAATTTAAAACACCTAACTTTATGAAGTGTTAGATATCTCTCATACATTTTAATAATAACAAAAAGAGTTAAAAGCTAATGAATCTTTAAGGGTGCAACCTTACAGAAGGTTTTTCAGAAAGTTAATTTTCATAAAATTAAGTTGCATTCAAAAGCTTATTCAGAAGATTCAAATTGTTTGAAAATAGTCTATACTGGAAAGTCTTCAGAAAGTATTACAGAAGCTCTTATAAAATGAATTGGTACAACATTTCATAAGCTTGTTTAGAGACTTCTAAGAAAGAAAAGCTGATACTCTTTAGAAGGTTATTTAGAAGGTTGGTCTGGAAAAATTACGTGGAATATTAATTTAAATCAGTTCTAAATTAATCAAGACCCAACTCCACTAGATTAAGTGTATTAGGAAAATACACTTAATCTAATTTCACTAAAGATGGAGTTAAGATCTATAGGGATTATTTTTAAGTGAAAATATATTTTGAAAAATCAAGATATGCACTAGATTGGATAAGAATAAGGTTGAATCGGTTTTTGTAGGATCTTAAAATTTGAATATAAGGCTTATCCATAAGTAGTTAACTAAAGCAGATTTTTTTAAATCAAAGCTTAATTAGCAATTACGAATCCATCTAAACATGATAAGGAGACTCAGCTTTGAATTTTCAAATGATTGAGATTTTCTCATAAAAATATCTAAGGAATTACCTAGAATAACTAATGGTTGGATAATTATGGAAGTAAAGAAAATCTTCAGAATTTTAACAATTGGAAAAAGTCAATATAAAAGGAGAAAATATTTAAAACATGTATATATAACTTTGAAGAAATATTATCGTTGCACAAAAAAAAATTCATGATTAGTTTGTACCTTCTGAAAAGCTTTAGAAAGTTCTTTAGATACTTCTTTAGAGAGCTACACCGAATCAAAGTTTTACAACAAGTGTTATTTCTTTCAAATGCAAAATTATTTGAGACTTGTACTTTTGTTCTCACTTATAATCTCTATACTGTATTGTAGAGAAAAGATAGTTTGTACTATGCAAATCTATATTAGCATTGATTGAAGAGAAGCTAGATAGGCAGAGTAGAGTGTTGTAAAGTCATTGTGATGAATAATTGTAATTTGTTTGTGATTTGATTCAGTGGATCAAGTGGAACAGCACTACTGGAGTAAACCGAGTCTCTAGTAGTGGAGTTGAAAGAGAGCAATAGGTAGAAGACTAAAGTTATATAAAATCTTTACCTAATTTTCTCCTTCCTTACTCTTTTACTTTGCAATTTTATTATTGTGTGTTAAATTGTTAAATATCACTATTCACTATTATAAGTTGTTAAGAAGGGTTATTTCATTTTTGTTTAACGAAAATGTTTTCAAAAATTTAGAAATATCAATTCACCCCCCCCCCCCCCCCCCCAACCCTTCCCCTTATATCGCTACCCCCCTTGTTACGAACTGAGGACGGCCTAGTCGTAGCAGACGCCATATACTGTACGAAGAACTCCTGATTGGTTATCCTTCCAATCAAGAACTCTTTATACAATATATAAGGCTCTACAACCACTAGTTTCCTAAGAGCATATAGATTCACATGATATCTTTACATAATCATATTTATATAAAATTTGAACTACAAAGCTTACAATATACAGTAATTTAGTATATCTAGGTCTATAATACTAATAAAAACAAGAGTACATGAGTAAGAGTCTATATAAACTGTTCTCTCTCAATATACGGGACAACTCACTTTTACCCAAGTCCCCAAGCTAACCTGTGGCATCTCTCGGCCAGCCTCTATGAATAGGCTATCCTACAGCAAAATTCTAAAGGGGTATAAGCCTAAGCTTATTGAGCAAAACCTTCAATCACACCACAAGTAAGTTATAAGTACATTATATTCACGTATATGAATGAATGATCAAACAAAATGCCAAACAATACATATAATTAATTAGTTCATATACATAACTCAGATTTAACGCCCTCCAAAGTCAGGGTTGGAGTATACATGGCACCAATCAAATCTGAGTATTATATTAGAACTTACTTTACCATAGAACTCCACACTTCGCACTCAAATCAAATAATTCTTTTATTTTCATAAAAAACCAAGTTCTAGAATAATTGTGAGTGGGCCCTCACAGTCCATACTCACCCCTAAACGGAGGCCTCTAGACTCGACCCTCAGCCAAGCAATTGGCGCCTCCAATGCCTAGTGTTCCCGTGGGCTAGGATAAGGTCATTTTGTACAAGTGCACCGTACAGAACCAATAAATTAATAATAACAACCCCCGAATGGCCTCTCTTTACCTCCGTGTAATGTGATGGCCAGAATTGTGTCTATGCAATGCATGTTAATGCATGTACCAATTTCTTTTTATAAGCCGAGTTTAATTAAGTTCAAATTATGCTATGACCATCCAATAATACACATAATCATTTTCTATACTACCATGCAACAAACATCGCATTATCTATACTTAAGGTAAGTTCACAACTCAGCACATAACAACATACACAAGCATTTCCCCAAACCCCACATAGTAGTCAATTAACAATAATAATTAAGTCCATTATCTACAATCACAAACAGGCATGGAATCATAGGGTAAATACTCACTCGGTCATGGTAACTCACCCTAATCGTAATAATCGATCGGAAGATCCTCGTTCACCTTGGGATCACCTGACCATTATGATATGATAACACTAGTAAGTAATTGAATTAACTAGTAATTCTAAATACCTAGTTACCTAATTCTACTTAAATTACTATCAATTTTTATCCAGTTAGACCTTATTATTAATCGTATGTAACTTTTTCGTTCTATTTCTGATATTTATGAATTTATGGTCATTTTTCATCAATTTTGGACGTAATTCACATGGTGATGTCTATTTTGGACGTTAAGACTCGTGTTTTACGATATGGACTAAATTTATAGAAATTTTAACTATGGAAAATTAATTATTCTTATTACTCATATTTATATCCTTTGTTTATACTTAATGATTTAGTTAACCCTTAAATTCTTATACTTAGAGAATTTTACTGTGCTATTACTAATTCATGTACTTAATTAAGTATAATCCAATTTAGAAAGTGTATTAAGGTTTACTAATTTAGGCACCTAATTATTATATACTCTTCTTATTTTCTTATTTTATAAACCTATGCTTATGTCATCGCTTACATCATCATTCGCTTATGTCATTGCTTATGTCATCACTTGCTTATATCATGGCTTATGTTATCTTTTTATTACCTCATTGCTTATTTCATCATTTGATTACATATGCCTCAACTCATGTTTATGTCATGTCTAAAAAGGTTATGTACACTTCACTTAACCTCTTATGTACATATACCTTTACTATACTTATATGTATACTAGTATACTTATACATATACTTATACTTATACCGTATTTATATTTGTATACATACTCATATACCTATATGGTTATATACGTATTTTTGTACAAATTTCGTATACCTAATTTTCCTCTTAAGAAAATCTTCCTAATTTCATTCTTTTGTATTTTTAAGTGTGTATTTAGTATAATATAGGTATGTATAGTTAAGATTTCTCATAATTTAGGTTATGTACATGGTAAATACCCATGTACAAAGATCCCAATTCTTGTATTCTTTTAGTATATCCTTATGTATACAAACTTAAGGGCATATACACATGTATTCTTTTCCTCTTCTTCATGATTGCTAACTTCCTACACTTAAAGATGGAAACTTTATGTCCTATTCTTCAAGATCACACATAACACATGTCTATTTATCTAATCTACCTAATTACCTAACTAATGAGTAATATAAAGCAACATAAAGTAACTTGGTTACATACCTTAGTCTGTGTTGGAATTATGAAGACAAAGAGGAAAGTGTTGAAAGTGAAAGGGAAGAAGAAGGGTCATGGCAATGGAGGGGATTTTACTTTGTTTCTTTATGTTTTGTTTTGATTATGGAAGAAAGAAAATGGTAGGGTCTAGAAGGGAATGGATGGATGACAATTAAGGAGGAGGGAGGGAAAAGAAAAACCAAAAGAAAAGAAAAGAAAAGTAATGTAGTAATTAAGGGAAATTAAGGGAAAAATTAAGGAAATGAAGTATTTGATGAATTGATTAGTAAAAATAGATGATGAGGTTTTACTTTAGGTATTTATAGCCTATATACATCATTTGGTAAACTACTTTGTATAACTAGTATGAAAAGTACTAATTAGGGTATTAAGGTTTGCTACATTTAGCTTAATCTTCAACTATACCCCTAACTCTATGTAATACTATCTTAATCATATACTTAAGAGATAAATGTAATCTATGATTCATTATCTTAGTTTCTAAAGGACTACTTGAGGATTCTAAATATATATGCATGATTGAAAGTCATCTCTAACCTTTTACTAATGGTTTGGCAAAATACGAGGGTTATATTATCAATTAGGGTTTTAGGGTATATTATGATGAATTAGTGTACATATGTTTTTAAGGTGATCATTTTAGGGTTTCTATCACTTTTAAATGAAATCTTTAGCATTTAGATACATTTAGGGTAAGAAAGTTTCTTACGTGATTGATTAATTCTTTTAGGGTTTTCACTTTCATTAGTCTTGTCAACTCCTAAATTGTTTAACATATTTGAGCCCATTTCAAAAGCTAGATCGAAAATTTTAGGGGTTTACACCCCCCACCCACCACCTCCCCTATACAAGACCAACAATTGGTATCACAGCCTCAATTTAATATCTTTAGAGTTCAAAGATCATAGGTAAATCAAGTAATGGTTTAACAATTTAGCTTGGTAAGCCACCATTTTTTTGTGGAACTAATTTTCCTTATTGGAAATTTTGGATGGAGACTTATGTGAAGGCATCTAATTATTAAGCTTAGCAAATTATTTTCGCAAGAGATCTCAAAGTTCTAACCATCATCACTTGAAGAGATGATATCACCAAAGCTGAACTAAATTTAAAGGCTAAGAACCTTTTATTGAGTACTATTGCACATTCTGAATTTTATCTGATTGCTTCTTGTGAAATAGCTAAAGATATTTAGGACACTTGGTTGCAAACTTATGAAGGCATGGAAACCATCAAAGAGATAAGAATCAACTCGCTGGTGCAACAATATGAGACATTTCGAATTCTCCTTGGTAAAGATATCAAAGACTCCTTTAGTAGATTTACTGCTATAACTAATGAATTGTCTTCTCTTAGCAAAATTATTAGTGATGCTGATATGGTTCATAAGATGCTAAGGATTCTTCCCAAAATTTGGAATGCAAATAAAACAATTATAGAGGAAGCTTGTGATTTGAAGACATTAACATAGAGTCAATTATGTAGCAAGCTCATGGCATATGAAATTGATTTTCTCAATTCAGAAGGCACTTCAGAAGATACGAGGAAGATGACTATAGCTTTCAAAGCCAAAGAAATAGATACTAATTCAAAAGGAGAATATTCATCTGAAGAAGAAGATGAGGACGTAACACTACTAGCTAGAAAGCTTAATAAATGGCTCAAGAAAAAGGGTAAGAGAATGTTTACTAAAAGGTTTACTACTAATAAGAATCGATCTGTTGATGCAAGGAAGTCAATAAAAAAAAAAAAAAAGAAGGGAAGAAGGTCAAAAAGGAGATTATTTGCTATGAATGCAAGAAACTTGGGCATATCAAATACAAATGTCCTTTGTTGATTAATAAAATGGAGAAATTCAAGAAGAAATGTAAATCTCTGATGGCGACATGGAGTGATCTAGAGGATTCAAAAACTGAATCAGAAGGTTCAAAAGAATGTAAGGAAGCTAATTTATGTCTTATAGCACTTTTTGTGGTAGATTCTGAAACTAATTCTGATTTTAATCTAGATATACCTAACGATATATGTGTCGAAATTAACAAACTCCTCAAAGCCATTTCTAAGTCAAGTGAAAAAATATCTAAGTTTGAATTTGAGGTCAAAACTTTGAAATTTGAGAAACATGCACTTAGTTAAGCTAAAAAATTGCTAGTAGATGAAAATGATTTTCTGAAAAATGACTTCAAAGGTTTGCATATTGCCTGTGAAGCTTTCGTTAATGAAAATCTAATTTTAAAAGAAGAAATTAAGAATTTGAAAAACCGTGTAGAAGATCTATCTAAGTCAATTAAGAATACCTTTCGCAAGTTTGATGAAATTGACAAAAAACTAAAAATATTGATTTCTAGCCAAAGGATGAATAATTCAAAATCTGGACTAGGTTTTGAATTTGGTGAAACATCTAAGACAAAGAAAGAAATAGTTTTTGTTAAATTAAAAGACAAAAAGCAAGAAATGATTAAAAGTAAGGAAAACAATAAAACGTTCGAACCCATAAAAAGAACAACAAAAGATTTTCTCAAAACAACAAGAAGCATCCTTTCAAAGGGTACAATAGAAGGTTGAATAGAGGGTATTTCAGAAGGAATCTAAACCAAAAGAAAGTGGTAAGTAATAGGTATATTCAACAGATGTAATAAAATAGGTCATATAGAGAATACTATTTTTTCAAAAATTACAAGCTTAGTAATAACCAAGGTTCAATTCAAAACACGAGCTTGAATTCCTATGGACCCAAGCTTTGCTGGGTTCGTAAATAGATTTGATTATGCATTAATGTGTGTAGGACTTCAAAGCAAAGATAAAAGAAACATGGTATCTTGACAGTAGGTGTTCAAGACATATGACCAGTAACACTTCGTTGTTCACAAATTTAGAATGGAAAGAAGATGATTATGTGAAGTTTGGTAACAATGGTAGAGGTAAAATAATTGTGATAGGCTCAATTGGTTTAGTACCTCATTCAATTGAAAATGTATTGTTAGTTAAAGAATTGAAACATAACTTATTAAGTATAAGTCAATTGTGTGATAAAGGATACAGAATAGTTTTTGAACATGATAAATGTGTTGGGTTTAATCGAGACTATTTAAAGCTGTTTGAAGGTTTCAGGAAATAGAATGATTATCTAATTAAATCATTTGAAGTATCATCTAAAAGCTGCTTTATTTTTGTAAATGATAATGCTATGCTCTAGCACAAAAGACTAGGATATGTATATTTTCATCAACTGGAGAATTTGTCCAAAAAGAATTTAGTCTTAGGTTTGCTTAAGGTACATGCCCATGAAAATGTTCGTTGTGCTGCTTGCTTGAAGAATAAAATGAATTCATCATCTCATAAGAGTAAGAAAGTTATTTCTACTTAAAGACCTTTGGAATTATTACATTTAGATCTCTTTAGTCCCACTCATACATTAAGTTTAGGAAGAAATAAATATAATCTTGTCATAGTAAATGATTTCTCTAAATTTACTTAGATCAAATTTTTACATCATAAGAGTGATGCTTTTAAAAGTTTTGAAATATTTTCAAAAAGAGTTGAAAATGAAAAAGGCCTCTCTATCATCAGATTACAAATTGATCATGAGAAGAAATTTGAAAATTCTGACTTTATTTCGCTTTATGAAGACAAAGGCATCATTCATAACTTTTTCGTACCATATACTCTACAACAAAATGGAGTAGTTGAACATAAAAATAGGACCATCCAAGAAATGACGAGAACTCTTCTTAATGAAAGTAATAAGCTGATCACTTTTGGGCTGAAGTAGCTTCAACAGCTTGTTATATCATTAATCGTGTATATATAAGACCCTTGACAAATAAAACTGTTTATGAGATTTACAAAGGAAGAAAACCTACGATTTTATATTTTCACACATTTGGTTGTAAGTGTTTATTTAAGAAAACATGAAAAGTCTTGGGAAAATTTGGACAGAGAGTAGATGAAGCCATATTTCTAAGCTACTCTCTAAACTTAAAAGCATACCAAGTATAAAACAAAGAAACAAAAGTCGTAGAAGAGTCAATAAATGTTAAATTTATTGAGGAAACAATCCATGAAGAATTGGATCATGAAATACCAGTTACTTCAAACAAAAAGAAGATAGTTCATCCTAATTCAGAAGAAGGAAAAATAGAATCTCCTTCAAAAGCTTCTATAATGATTGATGGAATCAAAACATCATAAGGTACTTCAGAAGCTAATATCAGGTTTGTTGAAAAACCTTTAGAAGGTTTTGAACTCTTTCATACTCCTCCATCAACTTTAAATTTTAAAACCGATTATCCTCCTAAGCTTCTAATTGGTAATATTAGATTTGGAATAAGAACAAGATCAAACTTATAGAATTTTGAAAATCAATTTGCTCTTATTTCTAAAATTGAACCTCATTTAGTAGAAGAAGTCTTAAATGATAATAACCGGATTCTAGCCATACACAATGAACTAAGTTAATTTCAGAGAAATTAGGTTTGGAATTTAGTTCCAAGACCTTAAAACAAGTCAATCATTGGAACTAAATGGGTGTTTAAGAACAAACTGGATGTTTAAGAACAAACTGGATGAGCATAGAAAAATAGTTAAAAACAAAGCACTTTTAGTAGCTAATGGTTATTCATAGGAAGAAGGAATAGATTATGATGAAACATATGCTACTGTTGCTAGATTAGAAGCTATAAGATTGTTACTTGCTTTTGCTTGTTTGAAAAATTTTAAGTTGTATCAGATGGATGTAAAAAGTTCTTTTTTGAATGAATTCATAAAAGAAGAAGTGTATGTTGATTAACCTCCTGGATTTGAAGATCCTTTCAAATCAGATCATGTGTTTAAACTAAGAAAGGATTTGTATGGACTTAAATAGGCTCCCTGTGCTTGGTATGATAGATTAAGTTAATCTTTTTATTAAAAATGACTTTCAAAGATGAAAAGTAGATACTACACTTTTTATGAAACATTTTGATGCAGATATGCTAGTTGTACATATATATGCTGATGATATTATTTTTGGTGCAACTAATGAAATATATTGTCAAGAATTTTCAAGTATGATGTAGGCAAAATTTAAGATGTCACTCATGGGTGAATTAAACTTTTTCTTGGGGTTACAAATGAAACAATCAAAGAATGGAATTTTTGTTCACCAAAAGAACTACACCAAACAGATATTGAAGAAATTTGGTTTTGAGAATACCAAGGATTCTTCAATACCTAAGAGTACCTCAACAAAACTTGACATCATAGTTAATGGTGAAAAGGTAAATGAAAAACTTTATCGCAGCTTAATTGGATCCTTATTGTATTTAACTACTTCATGATTGGATATCTTATTTAATACTTATGTGTATGCTAGATTTCAGAATTCATCAACTGAAACACACTTATCTACAGTAAAAAAGATTTTTAAATATATAAAAATCACTACAAAATTAGAAATTTGGTATCCTAAAAGTAAAAAATTTTGATCTCATAGGATATTCAATTACTGATTATGTAGGTTGTAAAATAGATAGGTATAGCACTTCAGGAACATGTCAATTCTTAGGAGATAAATTGGTTTCTTTGTCTTCCAAGAAACAAAATTCAGTTGCTCTTTCAACTGTAGAGGTTGAATATGTGTTTATTGGAAATTGTTATGCACAAATTCTTTGGTTAAAACAATAATTAAATGACTATGGAATAAGTTGTAAAAATATTCCCATAAAATGTGATAACACGAGTGCTATCAATTTAACAAAAAATCCTATTCATCATTTAAGATCAAAGCACATAAAAATAAGGCACCATTTCATACGTGGTCATGTTACAAATAATGATGTGAGTGTTGATTTTATTTCAACTGAATATCAATTTGCTGATATTTTTACTAAACCTTTAGATAAATTGAGATCTGAGTTCATTTGTAATGAACTAGGTGTGTGTAATCCCTTTTGCTAAGTTTGTTTTTCATTTAATTTTATGTAGATGTTTTGTTTCTCTTTCACAAGCAAGTTCCCTTGAAATCTACTAGACACGAACTCTTTATAGGCTATAACATGTTCTTAGTGGGTCCACAAAATCTTCCTTAATGGGTCCATTAAGTAAATCCAGTTAATAGGTAATTAGCATGTTCTTAATAGGTCTATAATTCTCGGCTAACTGCTAATGAAATTGGCAATTTAAGTTCTTTGAAAGTCTCATTTCTTCTCTTATTTTTCCTCCTTCTCATCAAATCCTCCCTATTCTTCTCTCTCTCATATTTTTCTCTCATCACAACACTAATGGCACCCAGAAAATCTAACCACATTGTAGCTAAAGGAGTCAAATCAAAAATTCAAAATGACTCCAAGAATCCTATTGTTGTTGATGAACAAGAAACCAAAACCACAAACCCTACAAACCCACAATCACATCCAGCTGAAACACACCAAAGATCATCTAAAAGAACTCTAACCCTCGAACTCTAAGATGATCCTTCAAAAGAGGGTGTTCAAGAAGTGAGTCAGAAGAACACCTCTGAAGTACATTCTGGACATGTTCAAGAAGCTGTTCAGAAGGTCATCTAAGATGATAAAGAATCTAGCTGCTCTAAAGAAGTTGCTGATTCAGAAGAGTTTGAACCCTTGAAAGAACCATCTGAAGAAGTCTTTGAAAGAGATCCTTCAAAACTTGATCCTATTTCAAGACCAAGAAAATCTATTCAAAAATCTAAGACAGCTACCTCAATCAAGAAGAAATCAAAGTCTTCTTAGAAAGTAGACAAATTGACCAAAGCTAATATCACAATTACCCCTTTGAAGGAGAAGCCCAAGAAGAGGTACACAGTTAAAGGTAAAAGTCTTTCAATCAAAGAATCGTTTTATTTAAACTCTAAATACTTTGAGAAGAATGGTTTTTACTAGAAAGATTATTTAGATAGATTGGGTTTGAGTGGTCTAACTGATTTATGTAGAGTAATATATGGGGATTTGATTGATGAGTTTTATAGAAAACTTAGTAGTAAACATTAAGAAGTGTGGAAATCAACGATGCTAGGAAAGAGAATAGAAATCACTAGGAAGGATATTCTAAAATGCTTTGGCATTAAAGAATTCAATGATGATGAGAGCATAGGACAGTTGACAAAAGAATAGATATTTACTGAATTGAATGATGGAATTGATTTGGGGATACAAAGAGATATTTTTAATTTAGAGCTTGAGTTGTTAATAAGAATTCTTCATAAGTTTGTTAACTCTTTTATACTACCAAGGAAAGGTAGTGCAACCTCAGTGACAAAGGAAGATGCGTTGGTGATATTGGTAATGTTAGGCAAGAAACAAGTAGATGTTGTAAAGCTAATGATGCGACACATGTTGCAGCATGTAGATGTGAGGACATATGGAAATTTGTTATTGGCCCTTTTTAGTTTCAAAAAGTTGAAATTTCTAGTAAAGACAAATTGCCCTTTTTCTCCCATTAGGCTTAGTGAGAGAATCTTTAAAATGATCGAAATTTATGTGAATGACAAACTGTGGCATTCACATAATGTGTGAATATTTGTTCATCCTTCAAATCTAAAAAGCAAGGTCATTATCATTGGGGAAAAAGGAGTTGGAAAGAAAAGGAAGAGAGGAAAAGAGCTAGCTAAGAAGGAACCAAAGAAGAAAGGAAAACTAATTAGAATGTCAGGTGGCATTGAGTTTAAAGAGCTTATTAGGATGGTTTCAAAAGGAGATTCAGATAGTTTTGAGAGCCAGCCAGTTCAATATAAACAAGGAGAGAGCTTAGTTTTTGTGGAACAGCTCAATAAAGGAATCAAAGCTGTTGTAAGAAAGGCTATCAAGGATCAAATGATTGGCATGAGAGACTTACTTAAGGCTTGGATTAAGGAGTCTATTCTAGAAACCATTCCTTTTGACCAAGCATATAATTCTATTGATCCCGAACCCCTTATACAACACCAAACCTCTCAACCATCTGAACCTGCATTTGAACCTCATTTTCTTACCAAAGAACCATTTGTTCCTATTTCAGATACTCCTATCACACCACCAGGACCTGATCCTTCCTCTTAACCAATCGATCAGAATGTTCTCAGTTTTGTTCTAGCTTCAAAAAAGACTTCGGCCATTTCACCACAATCCCTTGAAAAAGCACCTCAAGCTTCCACTCCTATTCTTAACTTTAAAGAATAGACATGCCCTGAAGGTTACACTGAAATTCTATCTACGACCTCAACCAAAGATGCTTCTCCACTTGCTCCAATCTAAACTACACCACCTCTAATAAAGACAAAGAACCCACTTCATCTGTAGCAACAACTTTTGAAACCACTTCTACTCTTGACAAAGTTCCTCCTTCATACTTTGGTAGATTTAAGTTATATGCTAGGAAGAAAACAAAAAGATCCAAAAAATGATTGCTTTAATGTTTTTCTTTCTCTTTTACTAGCAAAAACCTTGTCTTGTTTGTTTTGTTTTTGTCCATCTATGGACTTCTTATTTCCTTTTCTGAACTTAGTTATGCTACTTCCTTAATCAATGTAGTTTGATCTCTTATGTTTTGTTATTCTTGCACTCAAGATTTTGTTTATTTAAAGTTGCACATTTTATAAGGATTAAAGAGGAGTTTATTTATAACGATAACAAAAAAAGGGGAGAGGAAAACCACAATCAGTCACACTCATATTATATTACATTAGATGAACACCGTATGATGCATGAATATGCGATTGTGAATATAATATTTTGCGATATGGTCTTATAATAACATTTTTGTTATCAACAAAAAGGGGGGGGGATGATAGATATCTCTCATACATTTTAATGATAACAAAAAGGGTTAAAAGCTAATGAATCTTTAAGAGTGCAGGCTTACAAAAGGTTTTTCAAAAAGTTAATTTTCGCAAAATTAAGTTGCATTCAAAAGATTCAAATTGTTTGAAAATAGTCTATTTGGAAAGTCTTCCAAAAGTATTACAGAAGATCTTATAAGAAGAATTGGTACAGTACTTCAGAAGCTTATTTAGAGACTTTTAAGAAAAGAAAGCCGATACTCTTCAAAAGGTTAGTCTAGAAAAATTATGTGAAATATTAATTTAAATCAGATTCAAATTAATTACGACCTAACTCCACTAGATTAGGTGTATTAGGAAAATACACTTAATCTCATTTCACTAAAGATGGAGTTAAGATCCATGGGGATTATTTTTAAGTGAAAATATATTTTGAAAAATGAAGATATGCACTAGATTAGATAAGGACAAGGTTGAATTGGTTTTTGTAGGATCTCAAAATTTGAATATAGGGCTTATCCGTAAGTAGTTAACTGAAGTAGATTTTTTTAAATCAAAGCTTAATTAGCAATTACGAATTGATCTAAACATGATATGGAGACTCAGCTTTGAATTTTCAAATGAGCAAAATTTTCTCATAAAAATATCTAAGGAATTATCTGGAATAACTAACGGTTGGATAATTTTGGAAGTAAAGAAAATCTTTAAATTTTTACCCGTTGGAAAAAGTTAATATAAAAGGAGAAAAGATTCAAAACATGAATATATAACTCTAAAGAAATACTATTGTTGGAAAAAAAAAATTCTTGATCAATTTTTACCTTTTGAAAAGTTTCAAAAAGTTCTTTAGATACTTTTTTAGAGAGTTGCATCAAATCAAAGTTCTACAACAAGTCTTATTTCTTTCAAGTGCAAAATTATTTGAGAATTGTACTTTTGTTCTCACTTGTAATCTTTATGCTGTATTGTAGAGAAAAAATAGTTTGTACTCTATAAATCTATATTAGCATAGATTAAAGAGAGGTTAGATAGGCAAAGTAGAGTGTTGTAAAGTCATTATGATGAATGACTATAATTTATTTGTGAGTCATTCAAAGAATATGCCTAGAGGTAGAGATAATTAGCTGCATAGGTATCTACTCCCTTAACCAAGAAAGAGCTGACTTCATCTTTTATTAACACTTTTGAAAGGCCTTACTTTTCTCATCTGATTAGGTAAGCCTCCTCTAGTTTCATAGAGGTAATAGCTACAGGATGCCAGATTGTAAATGCTATCACTTTTGGCAAATTACAGGAGCCATCACATAGAAGACCACCCTCTGTAAAGCCTACTACCAACAACACTAAGGAAGCAACTGTTGGCATGGTGAATTCAAACACTAGGCCCAATACCCAAGTCTCCCTCAAAATAAATCCTCTACTGATGTAACAATAATTCCAAAGTTAGCCACAAGTTAGTAAGGTTCCGAGACAGTTCACCAAGATACTAGTTCTTCTTAATTAGGTTCTTGAAAAATTAAGGAATAAAATTCATTATCACTTAGGGCAAGTAGGCCATTCGACAAACTCATGCTAGAGATTAAGAAATAAAATTCAAGATTTAATTGACGAAGGCATAATCCAACTAGACTTCGTAGAGGCTCCAATTCCAAACTTCAACAACAACCCCTTACCTAATCATGGGCCTATCATCAATATGATATTTGATGACTTAGATCTCGCCATCAATATGATCGGTTCTAACCGAAAGCCTAAGGTCTATAGATTTTATAAGTACGAGGAAAAGCAAATCCCATAGACCAGAAGGTACACCTTCCATGTGCCTTTAGCCCTTGAAAATTATTAAACTACCCCTTTCAACTACTAAGTAGTAAATCAATGGCAATCAAGTTCACTTATGGGAGGAATTGCTCACTCTAGTAGAATTTACGACCCAAAGGAGGACTTAAAAAAGAAAACTATGTTAGAAAGTCCAATCAATGAATCAATTGAATATGAAGAAGGATTGTCTGTCTTCACTAAAATAATCAAGTCTAGTGAGTATAAAATAATGGATTAACTTGCTAAGACCCCAGCATAAATATCTCTCATGAGTTTATTGATGGCATTGAAACCGCATTGGGAAGCTTTATTTAGAACTTTGAGGGAAGTCAAAGTCCCTCGTAGGATACTAGTTTAAAGAATAAGGTCTATCACCAACTCTATCCTTTCCATAAATCATATTTCTTTCTCCATTGAGGAACTAGTCGAAGAAGGTAACCAACACACCAAGCCTCTCTTTATAATAGTGAGGGTAAACAACATTATCATAGTAAGAGTCCTCATCAACAACAAATCATCATTAAATGTCTACCCTTTTACCACCTTAGATCTACTAGGCATTAACACGACCACTATCAAGCCAAGTCCAACAATAGTCAAGGCTTCTAATGGGTCTAAAAGGGAAATTATAGGGGAGATTGACTTATCGGTTGATATAGGCCAATAGAATTTCAACATCTGATTCCAGGCCTTCGACATCCTAAGGACCTTTAACTTTTTATTAGGAAGACCATGGATACATTCAACAAGGGCCATACCTTCAGTTCTACATCAAAAGGTTAAGTTCATCTCAAATGGTCAAGTCATAACGATTCTAAGTGACTAGGATTACTAAAAATATAAAGAAATGGCCATGCCTTACATTAACATTAAGGAGCAAGAGGACTTTAAGCTCCAAATGTTTAAAGAAGTGTGCATGATTATCGATTGAAGGAAAGATGAGAGGCATAAATTTAAAGAAGGTCAAGTCGGTACCTATGGGTTTGGTTACGTCCTAACTCTAGTGGATAAGCTACAAGCGAAGGGCAAAAGAGGTGATAGATTATATCATGTCTTAATGACCTTCACCCTATTGTTAGAAATTTTCATCCGGGCTAATGTTTAGAATTCAAAGTTTTCTAAAGAGAACACCACCAATAGAAATAAAATAGCTGGCACATCCTATAAGTCCCTGAATAATTGGTTCACCATCCCTATGAATAGTAATAAGTCTTCTTTAGGGTAAAGGATAAATCATGATCTAGCATTTTACAAAGTTTGGTAATAATTACCTTTATTCTGCAATATTGTACTCAAAAGAATTTCTTCTAAATAAGAATTGATCTTCTTTCTCTTCACTTCTTCCTTACTCACACTCTTTCCTTTACATATTTTTTGCCTAGATCTAATGCTTTGAATAAAGGCCATGGATACCTCACGTAAATAGGTGATAAAAATATTGATATCAATTATAGGCCTATTAAGTTAGTTACCGAGAGTGATGTCAATAACCAATGACATACGAAAAAAGTTAGCAAAGACATGAAATGAGTAGAATTTCCATTGACGAGTCAACTAAGATAGTTAATGGTAGGACTGGTGATAGCCCCAAAATATTGAAAATTGGAGAGAATTTGGAAGAAGAACAAAAGGCAAAAATGACCAAACTACTATCTGAATACCAAGATGTATTTGCATGGTCTTATGAAGATATGCCTAGATTAGATCCATCAATCATGGTCCACTACTTACCTATAAGAGAAGATGTTAAACCCAAGAAGCAGAAGCTAAAGAGATTTCAACCACATAACTTGTTGAAAATTAAGGAAGAGGTCAAAAAGTTATTGGAGGTTAGTTTCATCGAAGTGTCTGATTATCTTGAGTAGGTAGTCAACATTGTGCTAGTAATAAAGAAGAAGAGGAAAGTCAGAGTATACATAAATTTTCAAGACCTCAACCAAGCAACCCCTAAAGATAATTTCTCTTTACCCCATATTAACATCTTGGTCAATAACACTGCTGGAAACCATCCTTTTTCATGCATGGATGGGTTCTTTGAATATAATCAGATTCGAATGTTTGAAGAAGATAAAGCCAAGACAACATTCATCACAACTTAGGGCATATTTTGCTATAAAGTAATGCCTTTTTGACTCAAAAACACCGAGTAACTTACCAAAGAGCTATGGTTGCAATCTTTTACAACTTGATGCACAAAGAGGTCGAAGCATATGTTGATGATATGATTGCAAAATCCAAGGAAAGAGAAAATCATGTAGACAATCTGAGATTGTTTGATAGGTTGAGAAAATTCCAATTGAAGCTCAACTTGTAGAAGTATACCTTCAAAGTGACTTAGGGGAAATTATTGGGTTTCATAATTAACCAAAGGGGCATTGAAGTAGACCTTGATAAAGTCAAAGAAATAGTTGACTTGCCCCCTCCACACACACTCAAAGAAATCAAAGGCTTGTTGGGCTGTTTGAACTACATATCTCAACTCATAGATAAATGCTATCCCTTATTTAAGTTGTTGAAAAAGAATAGCAAGATAAACTAAGACAAAGAATGTGAGCAAGCCTTCACAATGATCAAGGAGTACCCCATTGACCCTCCAATTTTAGTAGCTCCTAAACCTGGGAAGCCTTTATTTCTATATCTGACAATACTACCAGAATCCATAGGATATATGCTTGGCTAGAAGGACGAGAAAGCAAAAGGAATAGGTTATATATTACTTGAGTAAGAAATTTACTAAAGGGGAATAGAAATATTCAGAAATTGAAAGAACCTACTATACTTTGCTCTAGCTAATGCATTGGCTTAGACAATATACGTTCTATTACCAGGTTGAATTACTGACTCAATACGATCCCCTAAAATACTTGGTGGACAAATCGACCCTAATTGGTAGAATCTCAAAGTGACAAATGTTACTATCAAAGTTCGACATTACATATGTGAACCAGAATTCAGTCAAAGACTAAGCCTTAGCAAATCAGTTAGTAGACAATTCCCTCTGATAATACCCCTCAAGAAGTATAAGTCAATTTCCTTGATGAAGATATCTTAGCAGTTAAAGGAAGTTTTGATAAGAGAGAAGATGACGAATTGCTAAAATGGAAAATGTTCTTCGATTGGGGAGCTAACATATCTAAATATGGAATTAAGGCAATATTGATATCCCTTGAAGGTATACAATACCCTATAGTTGTAAGGCTCCTTTTCCCATATACCAATAATATCGTTGAATACGAAGCATGCATCATGGGACTCAAAATGGCCCTAGATAAAGATATTCAAGAATTAGAAATGTATGGGGATTCTTCACTAATTATCGACCAAGCTCGAGGAGCATGGAAGACGAAAGATCCTAAACTAGTACCTTATCATTGACACTTGACTGATTTGAAGGAGAAATTCAAAGAAATCAATTTTAATCACACACCAAGGACTCATAATCAATTTGCCGATGCCTTAGCCAAGCTGGCATCTATGGTCCAGATATTTGGTGGAGTCGAGATTTAGCTCCTTACTATTGGAATTAAAGATAAGCTTGCCTTCTATTTGGTAATTGAAGGTGTAAATGGCAAAAAGCTATGATACCATGATATTAAAATGTTCCTACAATAAGGCACATACCCTGAAGAGGCATAGAAAAAGGACGATTAGGAGATTGGCTGGCCAATTCTTAATAAGCGAGTCCACTTTGTATCAGCGATCTTTTGATGGTACACTTTTAAGGTGTGTAAGGGACAAAGAGGCCGATATTTTGATGAAAGAAGTACACAAAGGACTATGTAGTCCTCATATAAATGGTTACATATTGGCCAAGAAAATTATGAGGCTCAGATATTACTAGTCAATAATGGAAGGTGATTGCATCAAACACATAAGGTACTACCACTTATGTCAAGTTTATGCAAATAAGATAAACGCCCTACCTCAAGAATTATATACACTCTCAACGCTATAGCCTTTTTTAATATGGGGAATAGATATCATCGGCTTAATTACTCCAGAAGCCTCCAATGGGTATCGCTTTACACTAGTCGCCATTGACTACTTCAACAAGTGGGTTGAGGCCTCATCTTATTCGAACATTACTCAAGGAGTCATTGTTAAGTTCATCAAAAGAGATATCCTGGCTCAATACGAGACTCCAAAAACAATCACCATCAACAATGGCACTAATCTCAACAATAAGCTTGTGTCAAAATTATGCCGATAGTTTAGGATCATTCATATAAATTCTACCCCTTATCATCCCCAAATGAATGGAGCCATTGAAGCAGCTAACATAAACCTCAAAAGAATAATTGAGAAAATGGTTGTTTCATACAAGGACTGGCATGAGATGTTGCCATTTGTACTTATAGCCTATCAAACTTCCATCAGAACGTCATAGGGCCAGCACCTTACTCTTTGGTATATGGCATTAAAGCGGTGTTACCAGTAGAGGTTGAGATCCTATCTCTCAAAGTACTCTCATAAACCTAGTTAGAAGAAGCTAATTGGGTATAGAAAGGCATCAAGCAGCTGAATTTGATTGATGAGAAAATATTGACTGTATTATGTCATAATTAATGTTATCAACAAAGAATGGTTCAAGCTTTTAATAAAAGAATACGAACCCGAAACTTCAAAGAAGGAGATATGTTTTTGAGAAAGGCTCTCCCTAATACACAAAACTCTAAAGGAAAATTTTCTCCCAATTATAGAGGCCCTTGCATCATGAAGCAAGTATTACCAGTAGAGGCTTTAATTTTGTCTTAAATGGAGGTCTCGAATTGAGAGACCCTATCAATACTAATGTTGTAAAGATGTATTACCCATAAGAATTTGATGGAAATTTTTACTTAGAACATCATGCCAATCATTTTAAATGTTATTATGGTCTAATTGTCATTCTCTATAAGCAAAGTTGGTATCCTTGGGAGTTGTCGATGTTGGAATCATCACCCTCTTCATTAACAGGTCTAACTCCCTTACTCCACTTAATCAAACCCATACACTGAAAACATTAGAGAAGTTGAAAAGTGAGATATAGAACATTGGTAATTGAAAAAACTCTTTAAAATACTTTATTACGGATTGATCCCCATCGACAAGGAGTTTTGATTGTCTATTTTTCAGGGAAATGTGAAATCCAAATAAGCAATCACCTTATGACAAATATTTATTAGTCAAGAATAAGGGTTTCAGTTCATAAAAGTTCTTGAAAGACAAAAACAGTGGGTGGCATTCTATATCAAGTTAATTTCTATGGTTTCTCTAAAAGAGTTGGTGAAGTCTTGGAGGCCCTGTATCAAGATCAATTGGGTTGACAATAAAGGATCTAAGAATGTGTTAGTCGGTTTTGATGGCATTTTTCAAGAAAAGGTGTGATAGTTTGGGTACTATCGGAAAGACTAGGTAAGTACTTCCATATGATGTTAGAGCATCGGTTTTTGAACATTGTAGCAATATTTTATGACTCTTTCCCCTAACAGTCTTTTAAGCTAGCCCATAAGATGCTCACCTTTTGCACTATCTTTTGGTGCATAACTAACTCTTGAAGGCGCTATCTTGACTCAATTCGATTTCTCTTAGCTAGACCTTAAAAGCATTATCTTGACTTAGTTCGTTGTTGTAGACACCTTATTTTTGCCATTTTTATTTTAGTATTTTTATTAGGCTAGGTTAAAAAAATAAAAAATAATAATTTTAGGAAAACGAAAATTGAAAAAATAATAAAAAATCAAGTCAAGTCGAGTTGAGTCAAGTCGTTTAGGGTCGAATTGGATAATGGTCTACATACAATTCTAAGTCGTTAATGAATCGAGCTTCATTAAAATATTTTTTAGTCCAGTTCAATATAAAGTGGGTTTTTATCTAATTTATACTAAGCTAAATAGATTTAGGATTTATTCAATAGGTTAGTGTATATTTTAGGCTAAATAAAGTTAGATTGAATCGTGCCTTAAAAAAGAAAGCCCAAATAAATAAAGGTTTACAGAAGCAGGATTAAATCTTCAATGAATCTAATAAATCAAATTGGGTATTATTATATTCATTATATCTTGGATTTGTTGAGATTAAATCTATATCTAAAAAGATGAAATTGGTAGCTTATAAATAGTAGTTCAATTGTAAAGTTTTGATACGTTTTCATAATCCTCAACGCACAACATAACATCACTACATTCCACCATCCCTCACTTACGACCAGCCCCAAAACACAAACACATGCATCCACCGTCCGTCATACTCTCTCCTTGACACCATTCAACACACACAATTTCCACTGCCTCACAAAACATACATAGATCACTATTGTTGCATGCCATAATTCGCACATTGTTACGCTACAGTCCACATACAAACACATACATTATTGCACATCTATATCTTAACCAAACACAATCTGTACACCATATACGATAATTCATAGCCACTCATGACACTTCAATCACTCAATCACACATTAACACTCACACATACACTAGACACGATCACATGCTCCATCACCTGCACAATCATACACATGTACTACCATACACGATCCATGCTATTGAATATGATTACTCATATAATCACATACAAACACCCACAAGCACTCATACGATCACACATGTTCATTCATCTACTATTGCACACGCTTAGGATCAATTCCATACCGAGCATGTGAGCATAGTCTAGACAATCACGACATAATCGACATGAACATGTCGATTATGCACGATTAGACCTGTTTAGGTAATAAAAAATTATTTTCTTTAGTTATTTGTTTTGGTATGTTTTAGTTAGTTAATTAATTTATTTTACTAATTTTTTTTCTTTAGTGAAGGTTTTTTTATTAATAATTGTCATACTGTTTTGCTATTTCTTTAGACAATTTTCAATTTTTTGATAAATTTAGTTAAATTACAGTTTTTTAACCAAAATTGCATTTTTTGAAAAACCACATATCTTTTCTTCGAGATTTGTATCTTTGGAGAAGATACGTAGCTTAGTATATCTTATTATATCTTATATGTAGGATTTAAGAAAAATAGTTTTTTATATGTAGTGGTTTTTTAAAAAAAATAATATAAAAAAAATCATAACTAAAGGTTTTCAAAATGATTTAGTTAGTTAGGTTTTCTTTTAAAGTAGATTCGCGAAATTACATCTTTTCAAGGTTTTTTTCTTAATAAAAATAATAATAACTAACGTAAATCTGGCTCAATTTTCAAATGTAAAAAAATTCTACCCACTAAATCTTTTCTTAAATAGAATTATATTGGTTTAATTCTAATTAGCGGATATGTAGTCACTTCCGAAAAGGTAACTATATATAAAATAAAAGAAAAATTGTTTTTTTCTTCTTGAAATTTCGTAATAAAAATAATAAAAATTTTATTTTAGTTATATTTTTGCATATCTGTATATATCTTAGTGCTCTTAGAAAAAATTATAAAAATAAAACCCATTAGTTTTTTTATTTTTACATGGTAACTCAATCTTAATATATTAACCCTCGAACTTAATTTCTTCTAGTTAATTTTCTAAAAATTAGTTTTTTAGAATTTCCATAGACCAATGGCTAAATTGGGTTTTCCCACTCGGAAACCCTAATTTCACTTGTTACTAGTATAACTAGTTGGAGACTCCAATTTTTATTAAAATTTTTAAAAATATATTTTTAAAGAAAAATGTTTCTTTAATTTAATATTAAGTAGATTGGACTTAATATAGATTGAATTAAGGAAAACTGAAATAGGGCTTGATAAAATTGGTGACTCCACTAAGGATACTAGTGGGCTAGCTATGCAAAAATATAAAATAGGTAATGGGCTTTCATTTTTTTTTTTTAAATTTCTTTATATCTATATTGTAATATAGTTGTATTAACTGGTTTTTAGTAATACAGACCTTAAGAAAAAACCTAACTCAATGGGCCCATACTAGGGATTTGAGGGGGCTGTATTTATTAAAAATCATTTGTATACTTAGATATGGTCAAACTTAGGCTACCTTAGGAACTTAGGATGAGTCGCTATTATATAACCCTCAGATCACTAGAGTCTTTACTCCCGCTTAGCAGTAATAGGTACGCCCACTCAAGCTTTGAGGTAGCTTACTAGGTCTTTCTTTAAAAATCCTTGAAGCTATAGAGCCTAAGACCCATAGACCCTACCTTCTTGCATCATTCATTTTGAAAAAGAGGTAGTCATTTTTAAATTATAGGAAATGTCTGATTAATCTACAGTTAGTTTAATATTTATTTTTTCTTAAAAGGGGAAATTTAAAAATTGCTACCCTTATGTATAAGTTTTCATAAGCTTCATTGTTTTTTAAAATCTTATTTTGGATCTACTTATATAAGGGTACTCTTTTACTGCGAGTTCATAATAATTCCTATAATTTATTAATTACCGGCCCCTATTGCATTACATGCGTATATAGCATACTGCATTGTTTTTTATATATTTGATTTTATTTTTACTAATGCTTGTTTCTATGTGATTATTTTTATTTCTTATATTATATGTGATTTATTTTTATTATCTCTTAGTGAGTAAAGGGTTGCACAATTTAAAAAAAAAAATTATTAATATCATATACATCCATTTTGTAAATTTAATAACTTCATTGTAAATAATTGCATCATTTCATGTTTCATGTAATATAGATATGGAAAGTTAGGATAGTGTCAATCTCGAGCCCACCTATAAGGTCTAGCTGGATAAGTACTCTTTTCCCAAGGCTACAATGAAAGATTAGTTGAATCAGCTTCTGCCCACCAAGCAAGATTACATTCATAAGAAGATTGGGCCAATCATATCTTTCATGTAGATTTAACTTCACTGGCCTCTAATTCAAGCCCTTATTCATTAGTGGAATCTAGAATTTACAGCTTTTAAGTTCAACCTACATGTGTTGATGCCTACTTTAGAAGAATGCTCTCAATTACTTAGTGCTCCACCTCTCAAAGCAGGCATAACGATCCTAAATCTTAGAGTCTAGCCTGAGAAAGCCTTTATGACTTTATTGGGAGTAAAAAAGGTAGCCTTAGCATCGCTCTTATCTTTAGAAGACAAGAAATGTCTCAACATCTTAAGACTAGTAAAATGGTTTTCAAGCCCAAATGCCTACTAGAAACATTGTTAGATCTTTTGTAGCTGATATGAATCATGGGTTGAGAAGAGAGTAAATGCCTTTATCGTAACAATATTCGGGACAGTGTTATTCCCCTTCAAGTATGGTCAAATCCATTATAGGGTAGCCAAGCTAATAACCGAATTTTTAGTTGGCAAATCCTATATATCGATGTTATTAGCAAAGGAATTTGGAACACTCACCCACTTAAGGAAGCAGGGGCATAGGTATTTTACAGCCAACCCTACAATCCTTATTGCATGGTTTCTCAATTACACACAGGGATATGGAAGGAATCTTCTCAGAGTGTTTTTAATTGAGCATATGAATTTGATTGACAACTTTACCTATCACCTTAAGGTACTAGAAGAAGCTGAGTTTAAAGGATAGGTATCAATTATAAGGAAGATGCGGCTAGTAGATTTTATGTGGACAGCTAGGCAAAGCAACTACACTCGAGCCATCCTAAGTTATGTCAATTATTCAAGGGTCCCTCTCATTAGCATTCTAGGTTGTATAGGGTATTTCTATACAATTAGGTCTACTTCAAGAGATAGCATGTAGAGATTCCTTGGAAGATATTACAATGAATTATTGAGATCCTTGTTTACCCACTGCAACTTTGATTCAATGACTAGTAAAACTTGTGAAGCTGTAAGAACGGAGGGAAGTTAACGTAGGAACTTTAAGGGGTTAAGTCGGAGAGTACCAGGCCACCAAACAGTTTATTTATGATCAACTGAAGAAGATTGGAAAGATATGGTATGAAGCTCTAAATGTATTCAGACATGAGCCAGAGGCCGAATACCTTTCACTTACCAAGTAGGCCTATCGAGACACCATACGAGCTAAAGTTGAAGCCTATTTCCAAGAATGCAAAAGAATTATTAAAGAATTAAAAAAGAAGAATGAGAAGTTGTTGGAAGAAAATCAGTTCTTGAGGAGTAAGATTCAAGAAAGGGATGTTACAATTCGAAGACTTATGAGAGAAGTTGATGAAGCCCGTCTTAGCCAGATTCATCGGCTCTTATAGATATAAAATTTTATTTTTTTAGAAAGATTAGTTAGGAGTTTTTTTTTTTAGTCCACTACATAGGTTTGATTTTATGATTATTAATAAATTTGCAACTTCATGAAAGTCCTTATTAATTGCGTAGTCTCTTACTCATGTTTTTTTTAGTTGCCTTTTAAACAAAAAGATGACAAAATAAAAAAAAAAAAACAATGAAAAATTTTAGTTCATAGAAATGTCTAAACTCAAGTCGTTGTAGGATTTTAAAGATAACGCCCGAGCAAGTAGACTCAGTTAGAAACCCAATATTCACTCATTCCAAAGCAAGCATGTCAACTCATGGTAGTGGAAACGTTAGTTAAACTGAGCTCGACTCGAGAGTAGTAACCTTGGAAGAAAACATGAACAAGATGGCCGAAAAAATTCAAGCTCCCACTCGGGCTATTAGAATTCTCAATGATCAGTAAGCATCTCAAGTTAACCTGAATTAGAATGTAAAAGTGACCCTTCCCCCTGAAATGGAAGATGCAGAATCAATGCCTAATGCTAAGATATGGAGGAAGGAGATCGAGGAAAAACATTGAGAGATGGAAAGGAAGTTTATGTAGAAGTTGATTGAGATAATCAAAACCTTGGAAATGGTTATGAGCATATGGGAATGGCCAATTTGCCGACATATGAAGATGATGATTTCCCAAAAAAAGTTTAAAATTTTGAAGTTTAAGAAAAACAATGGGATCGGCTGCCTGAAGCTCCACATTAGGTTGTACATCAAAAAGACAAGAAAATACATGAAGTATGATAAGGTGATGGTTCAATCCTTTCAGGATAACTTGATCAGGCCCGCCTTAACCTGGTATACCCAACTAGACTTGAACAAAATTGATACATAGGATAAGTTAGCTTAGGCTTTCTATAACCAATACAAGTTTAATATTGAGTTGGCCCCATCTATGTAGGATTTGAATAATCTGTGAAAGAAGGTCAACAAAAGTTTTAAGGAGTATGCCTAGAGATGGAGGGGCATGGCAGCTAGGGTGACTCCTCCCTTAACAGAAAAGGATTTGACTTTTGCCTTTATTAATACTCTCAAAATCCCATACTACCAACATTCGGTAGGTCACCCTACCCCTAACTTTACAAAGATTGTGGCTTTAGGATGTTAAATTGAGGAAGCTATCACTACTGGAAGGCTTCTTAATCCTAAAGTAGCTGAGAAGAAGATGCCTCCCGTAAGATTTTCTAACAAAGCCAAAGAAGCTACTGTAAGCATTGTCAATACTGGCAACCTTATTAGACCTATAGCACTGGTAGCCATGATAGGAGGATTTAATTCCCTACCTAATCCAAATTAGAATAACTGCCTATAAAGGAGACAATTTACTCAGATCCCCATTTCTCTAAGCTAGGTTCTTGCATGACTATGGAAGGAGAATCTCTTAACTTTTGAATTACCAAAGGAGGGACAAAGACTGAGAGACTACAATCTAGAGCTTCATTGCAATTATCATTTAGGCCAAGTGAGGCATTCTACAAACTAGTACTAGAGTCTCAAACATAAGATCCAAGATCTTATTGATGCTAAGTTGGTGCAATTGAACTTCACTCAGACTCCTGCTCCTAATGTAGGTAATAATCCTCTATCGGATCATAGATGCTCAATCAATATGATCATTGCTAAAGTGTCTGAACTAGAAGTTGACTTAGATAGTCTTCTTATCACTATTAAAGAGGTAGCTTGGAATCTGAGGTAGGCCGAACTCTTGTAGAATATGAATCTTAAAGATAGAACTTAGACCAAACCAGTAATACATCAGTTGTTGAAGGATGGTAAGATAAAGAAAGCTGATATTATGGTTATGATGGTTCTAAAACCACGAAAGAGATGTACTCAAAAGGAGCTTAAAGAAAGGTATGAAGCTAGAGATTCGATAGTCAACACCTTGGGAGAGTTTTTAGGAAAGTTTGAGTATCTAGTTGATTACGCTGATTCACTCGTAATGCTGATGAACCACCTACTGGATGGGGTCCCAAATTTGAGGAGGAAGATAAACTTATTATAGAAGCCAAGAAAATAGTAGATGGTTAGAATGATTAGAGGTGGCCTAAACCTTTAGTTTTTGAGTACTACGAGAGGAATGAGAATGTTGAAGAATTGGGTAAGCCCAAGAAGATAACTTTTAATGTCCCAATAACTATAGACAATTACAAAGCAGTCCCTCTAGATTACCAAACGGTGAATCAAACAACTAGGTCCTTATCACCTATGGTCGGTAAGGTTACGCACTCAGGATGAGTCTATGACTAGAATGAGGAAGCCAAGAGGAAGACTACAATGGAAGAGGCTTCTAGAAGGATCTTTGAAGATGAGGATGAGAAAGATCAAAATGTTGCCAAGAAAATAGTGAAGGCTAGTGAATACAAGATTATGGATCAGCTAGCTAAAGTACACACCTAGATCTCCTTAATGGGTTTACTATTGTCATCAAGTACTCACCGAAAAGCTTTAATTAAAATTTTGAAAGATGTTAAAGTGCCTAAAGGGATTTCTACTTAAAAGCTGGGATTGGTGGTTAATTCAATATTTGCAATGGATCATATTTCATTCTCACCGGATAAGCTAGGTAAAGAAGGAGATTGGCACACAAAGACCCTTTTCATAATGGTCAAGTGTGTAGGGAAAGTGATTGCTTGGGTACTGCTTGATAATGGTTCTTTACTGAATGTGTGACTAATGGCAACATTGAATTTGCTTAGAGTAGATTCGACTGAGATATAGCCCAACTTGATTTCAGTAAAGGCTTTTGATGGATCAAAGAAGGAGATACTTGGAGAAATTGGGCTGCAGGTCAAGATCAGTCCACAAGTGTTCACTATTCCATTTCAAGTCTTAGATATACCTCAAACCTTCAATCTTCTATTAGGAAGGCCATAGATTCACTTAACTAGGGCAATTCCATCTAGTCTACATCAGAAGGTAAAATTCATAGCTGATGGGCTATTAGTCATTATACTTAGGGAGCAAGACTACGAGATTTACAAAGAGATAGCTATTCCGTATATTGGGAGTAAAGAATTAGAGGAACTAAGATTGTAGATTTTTTATGAGGTCAACATGATTGAAGTGTCAAGACAGTAGGCATAGGATCACTCAAAACAACCTAAGTAGTGGATTAGAATGTTTGAGCTTAGATATGAGCTTACTGAAGAAGAAATCCAAGAAATGAAGGCCAAAACCAAAGGGAAGAGAGGAGATCACCAATACCATGCTCATATGGATTTTCCAAACATCCGTCAGACATTCCTAATACTAGCTTCTATTTAATAACTCAAAGTAGCTAGTTTAGCTAAAGCTTTGGCTTAACAATGTAGCATCAATCTAGACGACAAGAAAGATGTTGATGTCCCAATTTCATTATGCAACTGGTTTTCCATTCTTGTTAATAGATCTCTTTAGAAAAGCAATATTAGATCAGTTAAGAGCATTTGATTTCATAATTAGTCTGATTAGTTAAGCCTTTTCTTTTAGACAATTTGAATTCATTTAATAAAGTTAGTTCCTTTCTTTCTTTCAATTCTTTTTTGTTAATTACTTGTTATCCTTTTACCTTTTCCTTACTCTTTAGATCCGATAAAAACGATGAACATAATGGATATCTCGTGCTTGTAAACAATGAAAGTATCTATATTACCTTCGGCCTTGCTAGGTTAAACATCAAAGATGATATTGAGACTTTAAGCAAAATATAAGAGAGTTGGTGCTGATTTGAACAAGGTAAAGTGATCATTGATAAACCGATAGTTGTGATTAATTTAGGGACAAAGAGAATTTGTGAAACTTAAAAATTAGGGGTAATCTAACAAATGATCAGAAGCAAGAGTTGTTATGATTTTTATTAGACAACTTGGGTCTATTCGCTTGGTCCTATGAAAACATACTCGTTTAGATTTATCGATCATGGTTCATAAGTTGCCGACAAGAGATAATATTAAACCTAAAAGCCAAAAGTTTAGGCAATTTAGGCCATATATACTCCTTAAAATAAAAGAAGAAGTGAAAAAATTACTAGAAGTCAAGTTCACAGAACTGTTGGACTACCCTAAAAGGTAGCCAGTGTGGTGTCAGTATCGAAGAAAAATAGGAAAGTTAGGGTATGTGTGGACTTCCATGATTTAAACTAGGCAACGCCTAAGGATAATTTCCCTTTACTACACATTGATGTATTGGTAGACATTATGGCCAAAAATCATTTTTTCTCATTTATGGATGGTTTCTTACGATACAACCAAATTAAGATGGCAAAAGAAGATAAAATCAAAACTACCTTCATTACCACTTAGGTAATTTTTTGTTATCGCGTGATGCCTTTTAGGTTGAAAAACGCTAGGGCAACTTATCAACGCATTATGGTAGCCTTATTTCATGACATGATGCATCGGGAAATCGAAGTTTATGTAGATGATATGATTTCCAAATCTAAGGATGATGAGAATCACATCGATGTTTTGAGAAATTTGTTTAAGCGGTTGAGAAAAGTTTCGACTTAAGCTAAATCCAAAAAAGTGCACCTTTAGAGTAACCTTGAGCAAATTGTTGGGTTTTATAGTTAGTAGAAGAGGGAACAAAGTTGATCTAAACAAAGTTAAGGCAATCGTAAACATGCCTACACCAAAGACTGTAAAAGAAGTTCGGGGACTATTGGGGAGATTGAATTACATTGCTTGGTTTGTATCATAACTAACCAATAAATGCAAGCCGTTATTAAAATTTTTGAGGAAGATTGTAACAATAGAATGGGACAAAGAATGTGAGAAAGCATTTGTTGAAATCAAGGAGCATCTTATGAATCCGCTAATACTAGTCACATAACAGATAGGCCATTAATTCTTTACTTAATGATCCTTCCTTAATTGATGGGATATATGCTAAGGTAGAAAGATGAAAAAGGCAAAAAGGAACATCCTATATATTACCTAAGCAAGAAATTCACTAAAGGCAAATAGAAATCCTCAGAGGTGAAAAGAACGTGTTGTGCCTTAACATGGGTAATGCACAGGCTCAAGCAATACACTCTCGATTACTCATGGAGTTGTTGACAAAATATGACCCATTGAGGTATTCAGTAGAAAAACTGGTATTAATTAGGAGAATATTGAAGTGGCAGATGTTGCTCTTTGAGTTTGATATCAAGTATGTGAGTCAAAGTTCAGTCAAAGGGCAAGTAGTGGCTGATAAATTGAGAAGATACCTACTAAAAGATGAAGATAGTGGTTTAGAAGCTTAATTTCCTGATGAAAATGTGATGGTGGAGAATGAATTGAATAGTGAAAAACTAGAATGGAGAATGTATTTTGATGAAGCAGCCAATGTGTTTGGATATGGGATAGGCGTAGTACTGGTATCACTTGAAGGTAATCATTTCCCTATGGTAGCTAGGTTAGCATTTCCATATAAGAATAATATAGTAGAATATGAGGCCTACATTTTAGGGCCCAAAATGGTGCTAGACATGGGAATACAAAGGCTTACAGTGTATGTAGATTCTTTTCTTATAATTCTCTAGATCTTGGGAGAATAGCAAATGAAAGATGAAAAGTTGATAACTTATCATAGGCATTTAGGAAAGTTGATTGAAAGATTCTAAGAAATTTTATTCACTTACATTCCAAGAACCTAAAATCATTTTGCTGATGCATATAGCTATGTTATCATCAATGGTGAAAGTTATGAATGGAATAAAAATTCACCCCTTAAAACTTGGGGTAGAGGAAAGACCAACTTTTTGCTTGACCATCGAGAAAGAATCAAAGAAGACCCAGTATTATGATATCAAAAAGTTACTTCAAACGGATGAGTTCCCTAATAAAGCTAATAGAAAAGATTTAAGGAGATTGGTTGCTCATTTCCTATTAAGTGGAGCAACGTTGTCTAAAAGATCGCCTGATACAACATTGGTAAGAAGTGTAGATGAAGAGGAAGTTAAGAAATTAATAAAAGAAATGCATGAAGGAGTCTGTAGTCCTCATATAAATGGGTATATGTTAGCTAGAAAAATCATGAGTATGGTTTGTTTTTGGATGACAATGGAATCGGATGGTATTAAGCACATGAGGCATTGTCACTTGTGTTAAGTATATGCTAATAAAATCAACGCTTCTCCCTAAGAATTACATCTACTACTGGTTCCTTAGCCTTTCTCAATGTGAAGGATAGCTATGATTGGTCCAATTTTGCCAATGGCTACAAATGGGCATAGATTCATTCTAATCGTGATCAATTATTTTACCAAGTAGGTAGAAGTAGTGTCATATGCTATAGTGACCAAAGGAGTGGTAGTTAGATTTCCGAAAAGAGATATCATTGCGAAATACGGTGCACTAGAGTCTATTATTATAGACAACGTTTTAAATTTGAACAACAAGCTAATGGCTGAAGTATACAACCAATTTAAGATCAATCATAGAAACTTAACTCCATATCGACCTCAAATGACTACCCCGCTAATAAGAATATCAAGAGAATCATTAAAAAGATGGTGATCACTTATAGAAACTAACATGAGATGCTTCCCTTTATTCTCATGACCTATAGAACCTTGGTCAGAACCTCTACAGGTGCAACACCTTATTCATTAGTATATGGAACTAAAGCAGTACTATTAGAGGAAGTAGAAATACCTTCGTTTCGCGTGTTGGTGGAAATTCAACTTGATGAAGCAGAGTAGGTGAAGAAATGAATGGAGCATTTGAATTTCCTTGATAGGAATCAACCCCTTGAATCGATCATACGCAACTAAGCTAAAGGACTCTAAGGATGCACTTGGAAGATACTAGCTCTAAGCCACAACTGAGATTGGGATTCCTATCCCAAGTTGATCTCATGCCAACTTGTCTATCAGATTCTTACATGTGTCAAATCTAGCCCCATTTAGTGGCAACGCTTTATCCCAAGAGACAGCTTAAGAGTAGTCGAGATGAGGTCTCGATCTAACCTCAAGCATCCAACCTCGAATTAAACTAACTTCTTTTCAAAAGATCTATTTGGTCCCCAACTTAGTCCACATCAGGCCTGCCCTTAAACACAAGCGTTACTTTGTTTCCTCTTACCTTGTACCATATTCCCCCATCTAGATGCCAAGCAATACGTATCTTCTGATACAATATTCCAGAATAATTCTTTCTTTCTCATACTAAATATTCTTTATTTCTTTTACCCTTTTTAGTATGTCTTATGTAACCTAGTTATAGAATACCCTTTTGTCTTTTCATACATGTAAAGTAACCCTAGTAGAAGGGTATATATACCCCCACTTTCTTGTATGCAGGGGGATCATATCTTCAACACAGAAATTATTCTCTTGAGTAACCTTAGTGTTTTCGTTATCATTCAACTCTTATTTATTCCCTTTAGTAAGGAGTAGTTGCGAGTGACCCTTTAGTTTGGACCAGTACATCATATCTGGTAGATTGTACGCCAAGTAGGATTAAGTAGTGTATCATATCCATTTGGTAGCCACCCGAACTTTGCTAACCTTTTTCCTATTTTTTTTTTGTTTTCTTTGTTGTGGTGCCACTCGTTGTGTTTGACCTTAGAGACGCATCACTCTTACATAAAAAGAGGCTTACAGCAATATGTCATCTTTAGTGTTACCAACAAAAGATGATCAAGCCTTTAACAAGAAGGTGCTCTCAAGGTACTTTAAGGAAGGAGATTTGGTGTTAAAGAAAGTATTGTCGAATGTAAAAGAACCTAAGGGCAAATTTGCTCCAAATTATAAAGGCCCTTATGTGGTAAAAAGGGTATTATCGGGAGGTGCATTAGTGTTGATGGAAATAGATAGTCCAGAATCAAGGGCACCTATGAATTCAAATGTTGTTAAATTGTATTATCCATGAAAGCTGAGTTCAATAAAAATTCTGATTTTTCTTGAGAATTATTTGTCATTAATCTTTCATCATTTATAAGCAAAGTTGATATTTATGAATATTCTTGAATTCGGATAGTCATCAACTGGCAAACACTTCGTTAATAAATTCTTACATACAATGTTTCTTAGCCTCATAAATTTAAACACCAAACACTTACCAATGAATTTGAGTCACTAAATAAATTGAAATCGAATGCTTCTAATGATTTAATCTTGTTTTTGTTTAAAGGAGATTTATTTTTCAAGAATCATAGATGGCAAGGATCAAGGACCGATTATGCACTCCCGAGCCCAAGGGCTTTCTCAAATGGTTCACCGAGCTGTCCGAGGTAAGTTAAGCGCCAAGGAGCAGTATTCACCTTAGTCCAATCTATCGAGTAACTTTGCTTTCCATACCATCTAAGAGACTATCGAGGTAATCAGTCGACATGCCGAGTTGACCCCTCCGCAATACACCAATCCAAGCACCAAATCTAGATACAGCTATCTCCATAGTGTCGAGGTTCAACTAACAACCATTAGGAGTCAACCATTTGAGGTCAATCTTAAGTGTGAGTCATCTCTAAGCCAACCCTTGTCTAGTCTTAACAATTAGAGCTATCAAACTGTACGACTTACAGTGTTATTGAGACCATAGAATGAGCAAAATTACATTCACACTGTCCTTTTTTATATCTGTATTATCCTTTTTGATAGTAGATATTCTTTTTGCATGATTTCATTAATACCCCTATAAATTATTCCCCCTTTTTCCTAGCTAGTAGAAATCCTTGCCCTAATTAGGTACTATAAATACTTGCAAATTGTCATTACTCTTGAGTTACTCTTATCTAGCCCATTTGGGCGTAGACTAGCGACGAGTGACCTCTAGCCATATTTATGCATCATATTAAGTGTAACTCGAGCTCGTGTTAGGCATTGGTACGTCACATCCATCGTCAATGCATGAGAACCTCTGCTCAACCTTCGACTATTATTTACTCTTTGAGCCATCTCACAACCTAGACCTACCCTTTTGGTTATGCATGATATTGGGTCCATATGTTCATCTACGAAATCTGTATCATCTTAGTATCAAAGCTTAGTTATGTTTGAAGTTGGATTCTGCTACTATGTTCTCTAAGTGGTTTGTTACCACTCTTATGTGATAACAGTTCTACTGTTAACCATGGAGTTTAGTAGTTGAGAAGTGTTCGGTGCTCTATTTTCCCCTGTTTTCCAATATGTAAAATAGAGTGTGGTTAATTATTCATTTGTCATGGTGATTGGAGCATCAATTATTGATCTTTAAGCAATATTATTAGATGTCAATTTTTGTGAAGTAACCATCAATGTTAGACTCAAGTGTTCAAGGAACTTTGAGAAACTAAGGAAGTGGTACTTAACATGGCTAAGGACAGGAAGCAAGCTTCACACCTTAGTCAATAGTTGACTGCTTAGATAGGCTTACTAACTCGATAGCTAGTTTGGTGACTATTATCCAAGAAGGTAGGCAGCAAGCAAGAAATAGCCTCACTAGAGAACATAAGCAATAAGAGCGAGGTAATTTACTTAAACTATATATAAAAAATAAATCGTGAATACTCCAACAAGTATACTGAGTCAAAATCAAGTAATATAGAGCAAGTAAGGTTGTTGATCTCTCGAGGACTAAAAAATTACTAATCCTATGCTAGTTTTTATCAATATTCAGGTAATCAAAATTAAATTAATTAATCTAATAATTACCCTAAAACTATTGAAAAGAAAATAATTATAAGATACTTAAAACTAAGTAATCAATTGAGAATTGTGGGGAAACAGAATCTACCCTAGATTATGCAAATTAAATTGTTATCATATTATACAGATTAATAGATATATGGTCATTCAAGTGAAATTATTATGCCTTAAAACTTAAAGATTTAAACCCCTAATTAATTAGTCATCTCCCACATCTCCAATTAATAGTGGACTCTAAATTATAGTCATATATCTCCCTATACTATGGTTGTCTAATGTCTTAAATCAATTATTCCTAATGTCATAGTGAATAATCAATCGCTGAACATCGCATTAATCTCTAGATAATTTCTAATTAATTCAATTAACGCTGCTTCTACATTAATTAATCAAATTAACCAAGAATTTCTAACAAACCTTATATCAACTCCCGTATCGCTAGGGTTTTTAACAATTTTAACCAATTAAACAATTATAATCAAAATCATAGAAATTGCAATCATGAATCATCTCTATATCTATTAATCATATAACATAAACACAAACATCATCTTAGCTATCTAGAGTTTCATCAATTCCCCACAAATAAATTTAGCCAACCATGGAATTTGAAACGGAAGCATAACTACTAATTGAAATTGCAAGGAAATTCATAATTAGAAGTAGGAATAATTCATAGAATTGCATAAATATAATTAAAATAGATGTCACCGATTCTATAATTGGAAAAGATAAACTTCAATTGTAACTCCAAAACTTGGTCTCTATAGCAAGAGCAAAATCTTCTTAACGATCTAAGCAATTCTACAGAAGAATTTTTCAAGAACTATCTAATGACTGTTCTATGACTCTTTAAGTCTAAGGGAAGTGTATGTATGTGAAAAAGTCTCTCAAACAGTGAAACATAAGGCTATCTATAAAAAAAATTAGGGTTGGCTCGCATAAGGCTTCTTTTTCATAAAGGCTGGCTAATAGGTTGACGATGTAAGCTTCAAGGCCGACAGCGTAGACTTCAAAGGCTACTGATGTACATTATAGGTCCACTGCCTTCAATTCCAAATTGCAACATGTTGATTTGGATTTTGTTCATTTGCGTAAAACTCATCTAAATTGTTCAAAATTCCATTCTTGAATCCTCTAATTCCTAAAATGTCCAAATGAAAATAATTAAGTACCATTTCTTAATGATTTCTATAAAATCAATAATAATTCTATTTAATTTGCACATTAAAACATGAACAATATGCCTTTATCACGAGGCAATAGTTAGTTTGGTTGAGTTAAATCCCCAACTTAACCACCCCAAGCTAAAGGAGTTAGTAGGGATGCTAAATAAAGGCTAGTGCTTGAAGAGATTGAGGAAGAAGCGAAAGGAGACAATGAAGCAGGCGCGTACTATATGCCTGAAGAAAGAAATATATGTGCCCTTAGAGTCAAAGGATAATAGGATGCTTATCTCGAGTTTTTTTGCAAGTGGTGTTGTTGAAGACTACCTAGATTGGATAAATGGGATTGAAAAGCAGTTTGAATGCTACAACATACCTAATAATGCAATGGTTAGACTTACTATGTTAAAAGTTCATTGGTTATGCCACCTTATAATAGAAGAACCTATAAGCTACCCAATGAAGGGAAGGTAAATGAGAGATTAGGAGTTGGGATGAAATGAAGAGGGTTATGCAGAGAAAGTTTGTGCTAAGCTATTATTTACAGGATACCTTCAAAAGACTACAAAAGTTGAGATAAGGAGGGTCGAGTGTAGACACTTATGTTAAGGAGTTCTAAATGTTAAAGACTTGATGTGAAGTCATAGAGCTAGAGGATCGAACTATATCTCGATTCATTGGTGGATTAAAGTATAAGATTAGGAATGTCTTGGAAACCTTAGATATTAGAATGCTTGATGATATAATCCAAGCTGCTTAGAGGATAAAAAGGAACTAAACAAGAAGATTTCGACCACTAGTTAGCTGACCAAGCAGTAGGTGAACCATTCTAAGTAAACTTGTGCGAACAGAACCAAGTAAGGTTGCTAAGACCTGACTTACTCAGACTACCTAAGCCAGGGATAAGGAACCCTCGAGGAATTTCAAGAAAGGCTAGAGTTTAAGAAGGAAGATGAGTAAAATCAAAGTACTTCAATTGCTAAGGATTTGGACACATAGCAGCTCAGTGTTCGAACAGGCGAACAGTGGTGATCTGAGGTAAGGTACCGATTGTTGAGGTCGATAGTACTGATGAAGAAGTAGAGGAGCTAGAAGAGGATGGATAACCAAATTATTCGGGGAGGAAGTTATCTACAGTAAGGAAGGTAACTTTTTGCTGACCACTCTAGTGTTGAGGAGGATAATGAGCGTTAGCCCAGTACCTAAAGATAAATAAAGGGAAATTTTCTTTCATATTGGATGCAAGGTAAATGAGTCATTATGCACCTTGATAATTGATAGTGGGAGCTACACAACTACAACATCTACATTTATGGTCCAGTAGTTGAAATTGCCAACCATGCCCTACCCATGACCTTACAAGCTTCATTGGCTTAGTGATAAGGGATCCCTATTAGTGAACAATAGGTGTTCATGTCGATCTGCATTAGCAAATACCAAGATGAAGTGCTCTATGATGTGTTACCCATAAATGCATCCCACATTCTACTTGGGTGACCTTGGATGTTTAATCAAGCAGTTATGTATGACGAAAGGAAGAATACATGATCTGTAGAGCATGAAGGCAAGATGATGAAATTGAGTCCTATGATTGTCGAACAGGTAAAGGTTATGCAGTCCCAACTTAGCCAAACCCTGAAGAAAGAGGCTTTGGCGATGACTCGAGCCAAAGTGAAAAAAGGAATGGAGCTCAAAGGATCCACCTATCTACTGGTCCAAAGGTTACCAAAGATGAGGTCCGAGGAGAGGGAGTAGCTTACCAAAGGAAAAACCTTATTAGAGGAATTTGCAAACCTGCTTCTAGAGGAGCTACTGAAAGGTCTACCCTAATTTGAGGTATCGAGCATGCGATCGACTTATAGCTTAGAGCTACATTGCCAAACAAGCCTACCTACAAGTTGAATCCTAAATAGGGTACTAAATTGTAGAAGCAAGTAGATGAGCTAATGAAGAAGGGGTATGTGCACAAGTCCCTTAGCCCTTATGCTGTGCTAGCCTTGTTAATGCCGAAGAAAGATGGTTCTTGGAGGATGTGTGTGTATAGTTGAGCCATCAATCGAATTACCATCAAGTATAGGTACCCCATACCTAGGCTTGCTGACATGCTAGACGAGTTAAGTAGAGTAAGAGTGTTCTCTAAGATTGACCTTAAATCTGTATACCATTAGATTCGAATACACGAGGGTGACGAGTGAAAGACCGCATTCAAGATATGACATGGTTTATATGAATGGCTTGTAATGCCATTTAGGCTGTCTAATGTGTTGAGCACATTTATGTGCTTGATGAATCATGTACTCTAAGAATTAATAAGCAGGTTTGTCGTAGTTTATTTTGATGACATTCTAGTCTATAGCCTTGACTTGGAGATTCACTAGGAGTATCTCCAAAGAGTCGTTGCCAAACTCCCAGCTAAATGGCTCTTCGCTAATTTGAAGAAGTGTGACTTTTGCTTATCTGAGGTAATCTTCTTAAGGTTTGTTATGAGTGGAGGTGGCATCTAAGTTGATGATGAGAAAGTAATAGCAATCATAGAATGGCCTAAACCAACCTATTCTATGGATGTGAGAAGTTTCCATGGCCTAGCATTGTTGTATCATAGGTTTATAAAGAATTTCAGTATGATTGCGGCCCCACTCACCAAACTCTTAAAGAAGAACATTAAATTCAGATGGGGAGAGAAGGAGCAGAGGAGTTTTGTAGAAGTAAAGGTTAGGTTGACTACAACCCTTGTCTTAGCTCTATCGAGCTTTGACAAAGTATTTGAAGTAGAGTATGATGCATCCGGACTAGGCATAGGTACTATACTGATGCAAGAAGACTGACCTATTGCTTACTTCAATGAGAAACTTTAAGTGGCTACACTCAACTATTCTATCTATAACAAGGAGTTCTACTCCTTAATCTGAGCCCTAACGATATAGGAACACTATCTGTTGTCTAAGGAATTTGTGATCTACACTGATCATGAATCCTTGAAGTATCTAAAGAGCTAACCTAAGTTGTCTCGAAGGTAAGCCACATGGGTTGAGTTCATGGAGGGTTTTTCTTATGTTGTGAAATACAAGAATGGAAGAAACAATGTAATGGCCAATGCCTTATCAAGACGACAAACCTTCCTGATCGAGCTGCAGATAAGACTACTTGATTTTTCAACAATAAAGAATATTTATGTTGAGGATCTACATTTTGGTCTTATCTATGCCTGGTATGAGGAAGGATAGACACTGGATGACTATTACAGGGAGAACAAATACTTATTTAGGAAGAGGAGGCTATGTATCCCAACCTATTCCATAAGAGAATTATTCGTGCGCGAGGTGTACAAAAGAGGATTGACCAGACACTTTAGCTAGCACTGAACCCATAAAGTACTAGATGTGAGATTCTTTTGGCTGAGAATGGTGAGAGACGTATAGTCTGTATTAGAAAACTGTACAACTTACTGAAGGGCAAAGAGCCAAGCTAAGCAAGGACAATATCTACCCTTGCTCGTCCTAACCAAACCATGGTCCGAGCTACGTATGGACTTCATGTTAGGATTGCTAAGGACATCCCAAAGGAAGGACTCCATCATGCCCTTTTCCAAAACTAACGACGCTTTGGCTATCTCTTTTCTTCTCTTGCAAGAAGTAATCAAACTTAATGAAGTTCCTAAAACCATTGTTTCGGACCAAGACCCAAAGTTCATGAGCTACTTCTAAAGGATGCTATGGATGCGAATGGGAACCAAGTTGTTGTATAGCATATCCTGCCATCCACAGACCAATGGATAGATCAAGGTTGCCAATAGAACGATGCAAACTTTACTGTGGGTTGTTATTGAGCGAAACAAGACTAATTGGAATCTATGTATGTCAATCATTGAGTTCAACTACCAGATTTGATCCCAAATCTCAAACAACCCAGAGGGGATGATAGGGATTAAGGATCAATCACACGCTCCTGAGCCCAAAGGCCTTCTCAAATGGTTCACCGAGCTATTCAAGGTAAGTTAAGTACCAAGGAGCAGTGTTTACCCCTGTCTAATCTATCAAGCTACTTTGCTCTCTACACCATCTAAGAGACTATTGAGGTGATCAATTGATATGTTAAGCCAACCCTACCACAGTACACCAATCCAAACACCAAATCTAGATATAACCATCTCCATAGTATCGAGGCTAAGATAACAACTATCAAGAGCCAACCATCCAAAGCCGATCCTAAGTGTGAGTCATCCCTCAGTGAACCCTTGTCCAATCTTAGTAATTAAAGCTGTCGAACTGCTGACATTGACCAAACCTAATCAAGGCATACCCCTTACAGCTCGCAACGTTATTGGGACCATAAAATGAGTAGAATTACATGTACGCTATCCTTTCTGATATTTGTACTGTGCTTTCTAACAATGGATATTCTCTTTACACGATTACATTGATATCCCTATTAATTATTCCCCCTTTTTCCTAGCTCGTAGAAATCCTTTTTTTTTTTTTTGTAGTTTCCTATAACCTTGAACTTGCCCCAATTGGTTGCAATAAATACTTATAAATTGTAAAAACCACATGAACATATAGAGAATATATTGAACTTTTACTCCCTCTTAAGTTAAGTATCCTTACTCTTGAGCTACTCTTATCTAGCCTATTTGAGCGTAGATTAGTGGCGAATGACCTCCAACCATACTTGTGCATTATATCTAATATGACCCAAGCTCAAGTGAGGCATTAGTGTGTCATATCCATCATTGATGCATGAGAACCTCTACTCAACCTTCAAATATCATTTACTCTTTGAGCCATCTCACAGCCCAAACCTACCCTTTTAGTTATGCATAACATTGGGTCTATGTGTTCATCCATAGAATCCGTATCAATAGAGGTGGAAATTGAGACGCAGCGATGACAAAAGTAGAATCAAGACATGTGCATGGTATGGTTAAAAGACTTTATAACAAAAAGTTTAAATCATGAAGAAGGGCCTATTACCACAAAAACAAAAAAAAACAAAAAAAGAGAGAGAGAGAGAGAAAAGAAAGAAAGAAAGAAGCAAGCACAATCTTAAGAAAAAATTTGGTAATATGTTGCTATCTGAATGAGTGAATATTGGGAGTCAACATAAGGTATGTCGATTGGTTTCTATCTACAAAATTCTCCATTCCCAATTAAAATCATCCTAAAGTCCTTAAAAGAGATATTTAGGAAAATTAAGAAGTTTTTTTTTTTTAAATCTCAAAGAGATCTATCCTCTTTGAATCATCCATCAAACCAAAATAAGTTAATTGACCCCAAGTGGTTTTGCCCCATCCTTTCAAGATAAACACCCTATATTTTGCCTTGTCCTTTTAAAATAAGCCTTCCTATTCCTTTGCCCTATCCTTACAAGATAGGCTCTATAAACCTTTGCCTTATCCTTTCAAGATAGGTACCTTAAACTTCGGCCCTATCATTTCAAAATAGGCATCCTGATTTTTGCCCTATCCACTCAAGATAGACTCCCTTTTACCCATCCTTTCAAGACAGGCCTCCTAATGACTTACCTTATCCTTTCAAGAGAGGCACTTTAGTCATTTGCCCTATCCTTTTAAGATAGGGCCCTTAATCCTTTAGCCCTATCTTTTTAAGATAGGCCCCTCACCCTTTTGCCTCGCCCTTTTAAGACGAGCCTCTTATTCCTTAACCCTATCCTTTCAAGATAAGCCCCCTATCCATTTGCCTCATCCTTTCAAAGAAGAGCCTCCTATTCCTTAACCTTATCCTATCAAGATGGGCCCCCCTAACCTTTTGCCCTATCCATTCAAAACAGGCTTCCTTTGTGTCGTCCTCTCAAGATGAACTTCCTATTCCTTTACCCTATCTTTTTAAGATGGGTTTCCTATTCCTACACCCCATCCTTTCAAGATGGGCTATTTATTCTTTACATCGACCTTTCAAGTTGGTATCTTTATTCAAGATAAAGTACAACTTAGCTGACCATTTAAGTTAGTAATCCTCATTCTATTAGTTCAAAGTAAGGTTTGGTAAAAATAAGTATTTCTTTTATCTTTATAAAGAAGTTCTAATTAAGCTTTATTACAGAGAGGGATAATTATAGATACCTCATTTTTTCCATTTTTATTTTAGTATTTTTATTGGGCTAGGTTAAAAAAATAAATAAATTGAGTAATAATTAAAAAAATAAAAAAAATAAAGTGACAAGTCATATTAAGTTGAGTTAGGTCAAGTCGTTTAGGATAGAATCAAATAATAGTGCACATACAATTCTAAGTCGTTAAAGAATCGAGCTTCATTAAAATATTTTTTAGTCTAGTCCAATATTAAGTGAGTTTTTATCTAATTTATATTTGGTTAAATGGATTTAGGATTTATCAAATAGGTTAGTATATATTTTAGGCTAAATTAAGTTAGACTAAGTTGGGCCCAATAAAAGAAAGCCTAAATAAATAAAGGTTTGTAGAAGCTGAATTGAATCTTCGAGGAATCTAATAAATCAAATTGGGTATTATCATATCCATTGTATCTTAGATTTGTTGAGATTAAATCTATATAAAGAAAAAGATCTAAAAAATCTAAATTGGTAGCTTATAAATAGTAATTTGGCTATAAAGTTTTGATAAATTTTCACAATCCCTAACATCACTACATTCCACCCTTCCTCACTCATTACCAACCCCAAAACATAAACACATGCATCCATTGTCCTTCATACTCTCTCCTTGATACTATACATCACATACGATTTCCACTGCCTTACAAAACACACACTAATCACTACTACTATATGCCACAATCTACATACTAATAGGCTACAGTCCACACATAAACACACACGTTACTACACATCTACGTCCTTATCAAACACAATCCACACACCACATACGATAACTCATAGCCACTCACGAAACTTCGATCACATGATCACATACTAACACTCACATACATGCTACACACGATCACATGTATCATCACCTCAACAATCGTACACACACATAGCCACACACGATCTATGCTTATGAATACGATCACTCACATACCAAGCACTCACATGATCACATACGTTCATTCATGCATTGCCACACATGATCACGATCAATTCCACATTAAGCATGTGAATGTAGTCTAGACAGTTACCACACGATCAACACAAACACACCAATCACGTATGATTCGACTCATTTAGGTAATAAAAAATTATTTTCTTTAGTTATTTTTTTTTGTTTATTTAGTTAGTTAATTAATTTGTTTTCTTTAGTGTAGGTTTTTTTTTTATATATTCTTTAATAACAATTGTCATACTGTTTTTTTTTTTTTAGATAATTTTCAATTTTTTGATAAATTTAGTTAAATTGCATTTTTTTAACCAAAATTGCATTTTTTGAAAAATCACATATCTTTTCTCCGACATCCATATCTTAAAAGAAGATACATATCTTAGTATTTATTGCATGTAAGATTTAGGAAAAATAGTTTTTGACATTTAATAATTTTTTTAAAAAATAATTGTAAAAAATACTAACTAGAGTTTTTAAAAAAGATTTAGTTAATTAGGTTTTCTTAAGTAGATTCACAAAATTAGATTTTTTTTAGGTTTTTTTTTCTTAAAAAAATAATAATAACTAACATAAATTTGGCTTTATTTTTAAATCTAAAAAAAAATCCACCCACTAAGTCTTTTCTAAAATAGAACTATATTGGTTTTAAAAAATAACAATAGCATTTTTTTTCTTCTTGAAAAATTGTAATAAGAAATTCATTCTAGTTATAGTTTTGCATATTTATATATATCTTAACACTCTTAGAAAAATTATAAAAATAAATCCCATTAGTTTTTTTATTTTTACATGGTGACTTAGTCTTAATAAGTTAGCTTTTAAACTTAGTGTATTCTGGTTAATTTTATAAAAATTATTTTTTTATAATTTCTGTAGACTAGTGGCTAAATTAGGGTTTTCTCACCTGAAAACCCTAATTTCACTTATTACTAATTTAACTAGTTGGCAACTCTAATTTTTATTAAAATTTTTTAAAAATATTTTTAAAGAAAACTGTTTCCTCAATTTAATGTCGAGTAATTTATATTAAGCGAGCTGGACTAAATATAAATTTAATTAAGGAGAACTGAAATAAGACTCAACAGTTACTCATAGCAAGCCCATAGAGTGCTTCTCTTCGCCAAGTTGTCTTAGTAAGCCTATAGGATACTTTCCTTCACCAATATTCTCATAGTAAGCCCATAGGGCGCTTCTCTTCACCAAGTTCTCTTAGCAAGCCCTCAAAGCGCTTTCCTTCACCAATATTCTTTTAGTAAGCCCATAAAGCGCTTCTTCTAAGTCCAATTCAAGGTTGTTAGTCTCTAAGAGATGCTCCCGCCTATGTTAATTAGCTTAAAGAAGCATAATTAGGTTTTCAAAATCGATTCCAATTTATGGTGGTTAGTTCCCTAGAGACGCTCTTACCTAGGTTAGTGAGCTTAGAAGAGTACAATCATGTTTTCCAAATCAATTCTAATTAAGGGTTACTAGTCCCCTAGAGAAGCTCCCGCTTAGGTTAGTGAGCATAGAAGAGCACAACTAGGTTTTCTAAATCGATTCTAATTAAGGGTTGCTAGTCCGTAGAGATGCTCTCGCCTAGGTTAGTAAGCTCAAAAGAGCATGACCAGGTTTTATAAAATGATTCTAATTTAGCGTTGTTAGTCCCCTATAAACACTCCTACCTAGGTTAGTGAGCTTAGAAGAGTACAACTGAGTTTTCTAAATTAATTCCAATATAAGGTTGGTAGTTCTTGAGAGATGCTCCCACTTAGGTTAGTAAGCTTAGAATAGCACGCCTAAGTCTTCAAAATCAATTCCACTTAAGGGTTGCTAGTCTCCTAGAGACACTCTCACTTACATTAGTGAGCTCAGAAGAGCATGACTAGGTTTTTGAAATTGATTCCAATTAAGAGTTGCTAATCCCCTAAAGATACTCCTACCTAGGCTAATCAACTTAAAAGGGCATGACCAGTTTTCAAACCATTCTTCTTAGCTAGCTCCTAAGGCGTTAAAGCTTCTTAAACTCAGTTGGTTAGCTTTTAGAGCACTTCCTCTCTCTTTCACCCTTCACTAAATCCCCAATGGACTAAACTAAGGATAGTTAGCTAGTTGTAATACTTCTTAGGAAAAATTCCTTCCTTAGGGCAAAAATAATGTATCATTTGTCTTTATGATAAAGTTTTACTTAAACTTTATCACAAAGAGGAATAGTTGTAGACACCCCATTTTTGCCTCTCTTATAAAAAAAAATAAGAAATTTAGAAAAAAAAAAATAGAAAATTTAGGAAAAGCCAAAAAATATGAAATACAAAAAATAGAAAATCACAAAAGACTGAAAAGTCACAAAAAATTAAAAAGAAAATAGAGGATTTAGAAAGTTTAGAAAATAATAAATTTTTTAGATAGTTTAATAAAGTAAAATTTTTAATTTAGATAAAAATAAGGAGAGAATCTTTAGGTCTAGGCTTAGATTTGAATATAGCCCAAATTGAACTTGTTTATATGTGCACTTTAATTGCATATATGAACAAGACATAAGTCAATGGCCTAATAGATAATCAGTTGGACTAACATTTGGATTTCGCTTGAGGTCATGGGTTTAGATCTTACCAAAGGCAGGAATTGCCTTTTTTTTTCTTTTTGCCTCAAAACGCAAATGATATGTCATTATATGTTAGAGGTTCACTATGCCACGTATCCTTATATGTGATGCCATTGGATTGGACAATGTTGATGTGACGCTACGTGGTATGCCATGTCAGTTATACATATCAATCCCTTTCTCTCCTTTTCCTTTCTCTTTCTCCCCCTTTCCCTCTTCTCCCCTAACTTTCTCGGGCTAAAACAAGCCTACCCCCTAGCTTTGGCTCAATTTTCTACACAATTTCCATACATACACGTACGATTTCTTAGCTTAAGCTTATTCCATGCATGGCCTACTTCGAATAGAACCCTAAGAGCAAGTACAGATTTATGCATTTGAGTACTTAAATCAATGTTACAAAATTGGAAAAAAAATTAGAATTTAGCAAATTGGCATTCACTTGATTTCTGAAATTTCCAAGTTGAATTAGCATTGCATTAGTATAAATAGGAGACTTTTGATTCTTTCACATACATATGATTATCACTCTCACAATCTCTCTCTCTGCAACTCTCTCACACTCTCTCAGTTCTCTCTTTCTCTCTCCCTCTTGATTTCCCTCCTTCTAGTCAATTTCAAGCAAACCCCCTTACTATGGCTAAACTTGTCTAGCCATCAACTCCCGAACCCAACCACCAACAATAGCCACCGTATACCCTAGTTATGTCTCCAAACCTTAACCTATAACCACTACCACCATTCAAAACTCCTAGCACCATCATACAATGCCCTAATTAACCCTTACCACTAGCTTTGTGACACCCTAAAACCATAAACCCAACTCCCTCTATACTCCCAACAACCACTACATAGATCGGCTACCAACACCAATCATGGCCAAACTACAAGTGGCCACCAAACAACTACCCTAAGTTATGACATTTGCTTTGCCCCCCTAACTCCAATTCAAAACCTATAAAAATCCCTTTCCTTACTCGATTTAGTGGTTGGAGCAAGCTTAAACAAGCACATGAGTTACTGTTTCTAAAGATCTAACCTATGACTCACTAGAGCTTTGAGATCTAAATCAACCCAACCCAATATCTGCATACTGACCTAGGTATGACCAATATACCTAGCTATAATCTAAGATTAGTTCGATTTTGTCTCATTGTTTGCATTTCGATTCTTGTAAATTTTTTTTTAAATATAAATGTTGAGAGAGAAAAAGTGGAAGAGAAAAAAAAAAAAAGAAAGGAGAAAGTAAAAAAAATGAAAATAAAAATATAAGTCTATTTTTGAGAAGTAAAATAAAATAATAATAGGTAATAAATAATATAAAAAAAGAGCGAAAAATGGTAATAATAATAAGTAGATGAAAGATAATAAAAATTAGAAAGTCCTTCTTATTACTTAGAAAAATTATTTTTTCACAAATAAAGTAGAATAATTAACCATTTTCTAAATTAGGGCTACTTTAGAATTTTTTCCAAAAAAATGATAATAAACCTCAATTTAGGACCCTTTTAGGGTTTCCTTAAATAAATTTGAATCAAGTTAAAATGTAAATACGAATGGTTTTTGGAAGTTAAAATCAACTTACCTACTAATTTTTTTGTAAAAGAACTATATACAACTTATCTCAAATAGCAGATATGTAGGCACTTACAAGGTGACACTAAAAAATGAAATAACCCATTTTTCTACTTTAGTTTAAATTGTTCAAATTCATTAACCGATGATTAAATTTCTTTTTTTCTATGATAATTTTTTAAAGGTAATTTTAAGAGATTAAGTCTAAAATTGGAAAGTTGATGGTATCTGTAAGGGTTTAAAAAATCTAATCCCTAGACTCAATTTTTTTGTTCTTAAAACTGTTTATAAAATTAGTTTTGTCAAAAAAATCAATAGCTAAATTATAACTAATCTACTCAATTGGTTATAATTTAACTCTTTTTCCCAACTTTGGTCAAGTGGTAACTCTAAAATGTTTTCAAAAATAAAAGAATCAGTTTTCTTTAAACCTTAATTGAAGGTTAATATTAAATAGGAAGAGTTTAATATTGATCGGTTTAGAGAAGATTAATGTATAAAACCGAGAGAAAAACTAGGCTTGATACGGCTCATTACTAAGGCCTTCTTTTTACTAACTCAGATAAGCTAATTATGGGTCTCATTTACTTAGGATGGGGTCATAAGTTATAACACAATCTTCTTTTCATCCTTAACAAAGGCATAAGTGTTCTCATACCTGTTGTGAGTAATACATTAGTTGAACAACCAAGGTCAACCAAGGTCGTCCAAGCAATAGATGTAAAGCCCCAATTGGGACGACATCGTAAACTACTTCATCTTTGTATACGTTTCCAATACTGAATGGTATGGTTACTTGTTCAGTCATGCACAAAGTACCCTTATCATGAAGTTAGTGTAGCTTATAAAGCTGGGGATGCTTTGAGGTTGGCAAACCTAGTCTCTGTACAAAGAACTATATAACTACATTAATATACCTTCCTCCATCTACTATGATGATGCACAATTGTCCTTTGATGGTACACTTGGTATAGAATAAATTTTCCCTCTAATCTTCCTCAAAGTTCGGTAGGGAACCCAATACTCGTCTTAGTAATAGGGTCATTACTTTTCTCTGGTCAGTATAGACACAAGTCTCCTCTTCTTCTTAGGCTTCAACTTTTCCAACATCATTTTCCTCCTCGAGCTCACTCTCGTTGATGCTACCTACTACATTTCCTCAAAGTACCATAATACATCAATTCAGACACTCAGTAGCCATGTATTTGAAGCCTAATGTAATACCCCAAGTTTTTCCAATTAGTTTAATAACCCTAGGATGCGAGCCTCTAAATTTAGGGCACCGGACTAAATTATTTGTCTTATTTCAAATTTCATAGTAAAGTTAAAAAAGTTAGATTAAGTAATTTAAGTAAAGTCAAATTCTCAAAATAAGCTATATAAAAATATTAATTTGAGAAAAATGTCAATTTATCGATAAAGTCAATAATCATAAAATTCAAGTTTTTAGATATAGCAATATATTAGAGATAAGTTAATTAACTTTTAAAAATAATAAATGAAATTGAATTATACATAATATACATGTATTACATGTGATATATATTATATGTATTAAATATATACATATAACAATAAATTATTAAAATTAGGTGAAATAATGGAAAATTAATAAAAAAAAATTGAATGGGTGAGCCACCAAATGATGTGTCAAGCTAGGATTAATTGTCAATGATGAGTTAATACTTGGTTAAGGAGAGAATGACACATGATGTCTAGAAAAACGGAAAATTAATATGTGTAATTTTATTTTTTTACATGCAAAAAATCCTAAAACCTATAAATAGGCTCCAACCGTCATTTACAATATTTTAGGAACCTACAAACATAAGAAAATAATTTTAAACAATTTAAAAAAATTAGAAAAAAATTCAAAAAAACTAAAAGAAAATAGTGAAAAAATATGATAAATTACGGTTCCTAAAGCTATGGGCAACTCGACAAAGAGCTACTTGGGACTTAAAGTTGTAGTGGAGAGAGAAAGTGAGCTGACATAGGGTGGTGGTCAGAGGGTGGCTAAAGCACAGTGCATCGGTAAGTCAAATTTTACTACCTAATTTTCATTAATTCACTAAAAATATCAAATTAGCTTATAAAATTATGAAATTTGGTTTCCCTATATTATTTTATATGTAATTTCATGTGGTAATTTTATTTCTTAAAATAACATTGATTTATGGTACTTGCTTAAGAACGTGCCCTGTTTAGACGAATTTTAAATAAAATTTTCAAAATATTAAATAATGTTACTTCGACCTCAAAATTTTTTTATAACACTCTTATATAATGTATTAAATTTCAGTGATAATAATTTTTGAAAATATACATGTTTACAATTTTTTATAATTATTTTGAATAAAATTACTAATTTTACCGAATTATTGAAATAATTAGTTTTTAATGAAATTAATAAATAAGCCCTACATGTTTTGATTTCTAGATGATATTAGGAATTTTTATTTTCTATCTCACATATAAATTTATTTACTTTTCTTAATTTTCTATAATTTCGCGCTAAAATCGCTATTTTGGTAGAAATTGATAATAGCTAGTTTAATATAATTGATGATTAATAATTAAACTACATATTTTTGTGAGTCCATAAGATTTTTTGTGAAATTAAATGGTCTTGTATACTATTTATTGTGTATTTTCCTAGTATAAACCTATATATCAACTTAATATATAATATCATAATTAGTATTATTAGAATATTTACCAAGTCTATGTCAAATGAACACTTTAGGGTATATTAAGGATTGCTGAACAAGTATGGAAAGTATAACTTTTAGGGATTTTAGTCCAATACTAAAGCTTACTCAAGTCAATTATGAAGTTAGAGTAACGTACAGTTGAGTCGTCACGAGAAAAAGGTATTTTTGGATTTTTAACAATATTGATTAGTTTTTATTCTTAAGATATATCGATAGTACTCAGAATAATGATCATAATGATATAAAGTTTACTGAAATCGAATAAGAACTAATTAAGATACGATCAAATGAAGTTTAAAAACGCAAAAATGAAAGCTTACAATAGTTCGGGTTCAACCCATAGTTGATTTAAAGACTGTATTATATTTTCATAGGTGTAATATGTAAGGAACGATAATGTCATGAAATTTAGGATTTTATACTATTACTATGCCTAGTTATGTGGATCTAACCCATACTTAGAGTAGATATATTGCTACTCATAACATTATGTATTGAATGATGCTATGTTGACTAAATATAAGTATATCTTAGGTGAATTGATATGCTACTACGGTGAATACTGATGTGGTGATTATGAATGATAGTAATTGTACCTTGGTTGAATTGTTATGTTGTTACGTTGGGTAATGAATTGTGTTTACAAATGATTGTGCTAACGAGGGAAGTTGAGTGATTACTAACTCAATCTTCTAGGTGTTCGCCTAAGTAAACCCTATGTATGATACTAGAATTCCGCTATGGAGAGTTCAAAAACTAAAATCAAATAACTAGGTTAAATTAAACTTAAAGATTGATTGTGTTGATTGATATTCTTGAGTTGCTATTGCATATCATGGCACAGTACAGTACGACACAAAAAGGGACCTACCAATAAGAACTTTTAGAATAAGGCTTCCAAGTGATCATGGAAAAAGCATAGCTTTATGAACTTAGTTTTTGGAAGCATATATATTGCATTGCCTAAATATTATGAATATTTTGATAGTTAAATTTGGTAGACTGCAGTATGTGGTCTAATTTGGTAATGTTGCCACTTTGATTGGTGAACTACAATGTATAGTCTAATTTTGTAAAGTTAAGGGTCCTACTCTTAGGCAACTCCTTGATAATGGTAAGCTATAGTGTATAGTCCAATTTGGTGGGGTTCCTACTCCCAAGCAGCTCCTTGTTGCCTCAACTTGTTAGATATTGTGTCTAACTACCTGGCTATGTTGACTAACCAAATGAAAATTAGAGGGCATAGGATATCGGTACCGATGCATGCCACGGTATGAGCATAGCATGCTACATTGCTAGCAGTAAATGCCTGGTTGGGCAAATGTATTTGTGAAGTTGAACTCTGGGTTATAATTGAAATGTTTTAGTTTTGATATGTAATATTGTCTATCATATTATCTATATTATGTTGTTTGTTATTCACTCTCACTTGCTTCAGTAGCTGAGGGGATAAAATGTTTTATCCTCAAGTCAACTATATCATGAAAGGCACAATGCTAAAGGGAGATATATACACTGATAGTGTGAGTCGGAGTCAGTGACTTTTGTATAGAGCTCATACTAAGTCAAAAATCCTATTATTGTGAAGATGATAAAGCAAAAGTTGGTTCATGTTTTGATATAAATATTATGTTATACACATAACTTGTAATAGGAAATCTAGTTGAACTCCCATGTAGAAAGCCCTTTATTGTGTAAACAATGTTGTCTTTTGATGAATGAGCAGGTTGAGTTAAGTTTTTAACAAGTATTCTTGTGTAATGGTACATCCCATGCTATGCCGGGATGTGACACCTAAGCATTTAAAGTGCTTCATCTCACTGGTCTTCCATTTAGAGGTCCATCCTCTCTTATATGTTCTCAGGGTTAGCTTAGCCTTAGTTTGGCTTGGTTGTCTTACTCAACCTTATTAACTTACTCGGCTATCATTAGGTTAGTCATTCCTTTCCTTAGCTCAATATAGCCTCCTCAGCTTGAATTGAATAGGTCAACATAGAACAGAGGTTTTAGAGAATGTCGACCCAAGTTGGCTCGGAGCACTTCTCCTCTACTTTTCGACCCTCTACACTATCTTAATTGCCTTTTCTAAGATATAAAACCCCTATACTTTTATAATATTGCAAATCTCATACTTGAGCTCATAAATGAACCTCAATACTATATAGGCTTCTAGTTCTTCCACATTGGCTCAAATAATAAGTGATTGTCTCTAAATAAAGCTTTTAAGTTTAATAATTTAAAATCCTATAGTTATCCTTTACTCGGTTAATTAGGTAAGTGTACTTATCGTTTGTTAGTTTGAATAAGTAGAGGGTCGTCTCCACTAGTAACATATTCAAACACTAGTATGATCATTCTTCCTATTAACTAGCAAATCGAATGATCAAACAAAGTAATTAAACTAAATTCTACAACTAAACTATACTAATTCTACTATTACACCAAGAAAACACTACAAATAAATTATAACACGAAAACAACAAATCACAAAGTAGGCTTACTTCATCATATTAACATGAGTTATAAAGTATTTATCCTAACAATTACACATCTGTAGGAATTCTCTATTCATGAGTATTCTTCTCAAAATTACTCAATTCTAATCCCAATTACATTCCTTAGAATCTCTTCTAAAAGAATGGACAAGTCAAGATTACATGAAAAGTTTACTAAATCCTTGAATTCCATATAACATGCAGCGAACTTCCTAAAAATATCTCTATTAGCAAGAGTAGTTCATTCTAGTAACTAAGATCTACTTAATGGAATCATTTCTCAACGTATTCCCTTAAGATCTACTATAAGGTTATGTCATACACTATACTATCTCAACTTATATGAAATTCTAATCATAAAAAATTCATAATTATTAGGAATAACAACAAATCAAAATACAGTCATGTTAAAATGACTTCATAAACCCTAAATTATTACTCACACATGATAGACAAAGACCAAACATAAAGAAATAGGAAAAACAAAGTAAAATATAACATAAATAGAAGAAGAGATAAAAAGGAAACCCCTTTTTATTAACTTGAAGAATCTGGATACAACAATGCATAGACACTGGATTCTTTACAATTCTCTCAAATTTAGTGAAGAAGAATACACAAACTCACATTACTTCTAACTACACTAAGAACTAAGAACACAAATAAGAAATTTAATGGATTTTGATAATTTGTTGTGTTTCATGATGATGTTGGTTCTAATCTAATTCTCTCCCTTTTGTCTAAAAGTTGTGGTATATTTATACTTGACTTGTCAAAAGACTCGAAATATATCACTTTAAGACACCGCCTAACATTAAGACATGTTTCACGTACTGGTTTGTGTGAAAAAGTTAAAGAGAAATTGTCATGTCTACACCTATCATGCCCCTGAGTCGGGGAGTGATAGTCACAAAAAAGAAGATGCTACACCAATCATGGTCGTGACTATGGATGTATGCTCCCCATTGCTTCATTACCTCTAATCATACCCATGATCAAAGGAGTGATCATCCTCTTACTATACAATCACGGGATTACAAAACTTCCTTAATCATTCCCTTGATGGAGGGCGTGATCAGTGCTAGCTATTCTAATCCTTCATTATCATGGCTATAATGGATTGCAACTTGGTTTTACTTTAAGGTTTTCTTCTTCTCATGGCTATGATTACCTTAAAATTCATTGTTCTTGTGTAAACTTAATTTCCTTGCTCTTGATTCAGCTAAAATTAATACATTACATAATTAAGTACCAAAAACTTAAGAAATGAACACAATTAAGTCAATTTATGCCTAAATATGTCTTAAAAGTGCAGAGTAATTTACCCTTGTCAATAAGCATCTAGAACTCTCTCACAGTCATCAACAGATCAACCTGCTTGTCAAAGTTCCTGTAACTTTGCAAATGTATCATATAAGTAAGTCTTGGGCACAAATCTATCCCTTGACAAGCTTTTCATCTCATCCTAGGTCCTTACTCCGCGTCTTCCATCCCTTACTTTAGCTGCATTCAGATTCTTCCACTACATAGTGGCATGCTTAGAGAACTCAAGTGTAGTAAGTTAAACCTTAACAACATCTGTATAACCATAATAGCCAAACACCTTTTCAACCTTCTCTTCCCACTTTAAGTATTCATATGCATCTTCACTTTCATTGAAGGGTGGGATTTGGATCTTGATATTATCTAGTCCTCAAGGAGCGTGGCATCCTAGCTCCTATGCTCAGTAATAACCAACCTCTTCTTCCTCTCCATACTCCTCGACATCTTCTTCAATATCCTCTAACTCCAGTCTTCGTCTAGCATCTCGATCTACAACTCCTCTAATTCATTGCAATCAAACTGGGTGATTAGCTCGGCTACCTTGGCAATAACCTCTCTCTTAAATATTTTCAGGTAGGTTGCACTGCGGCAAACCTTAGGGTTATTGACTATTAACTTGGATTACTGTAACCAAACTCTTAACAAGATTAATAAGTTTGTCGTGTTTATCATCAACTGACCTTGGGATGTTGCTATCAGTATGACCATGACCAGGTTAAGCATTACTACTCTGGTGATTGATAACACCCTAAACACTCGAACCTAACATGATACAATATTTCTCAAACAAATTAACAACATAGTACACAGAAAATACTGCTACTGTATTACCTAAAACTTCAATTAACATACTCTAACAATTTCAACACTTAGTAATCACCTAAAGAAGATAAGAATGAAACTTATTATGTTTTCATGGTGGAAACTTGCTATGAAGGGTAATAAAGAATTTCACTTACCAATACAATAACCTCTACTACATAGCTTACAACTCCAAACATTACAAAAACATATTGCAACAACTACGGAAGGAACACAATAGCTACTAACAGCAAAGCAAACCAAAACTTCATTGCAACTTCACATACTCTTTTTTGGAACCATATTCTAATACCAACGAAGCTTATGCATCTCCGAGGTCAGACACATGGAGAAACACCACAACAAGACGAACCACAAAGAAACAAAGCAAAAGCTAGCAAAGTATAGGTAGCTACCAACTGGATATGATACACCAATCGATCCTACTCTACCTATAATTTACCAGATATGACTCACTGGTCCAAACTGAAGAGTCACTTACTACTACTCCTTACTAAAAGGAATAGATAAGAGTTGAAAAATAATGAGAACACTAAGGTTACTCAAAGGAAACTTGAATAACTTCTAGTATTTATGTTTGATGACTACATACAATTAAGTAAAATGTTATATACCCATTCACTAGGGTTACTTTACATGTATAAAAAGACAAAAGGATATTCTTACAATTAGGTTACGAAATATATACTAAAAAGGGTAAAAAAGACAAAGAATATTTTGTATAGAAAAAGTAAGGATCCTTCTAGAATATTATACTAGAAGACACATGTCAATCTGTAGCTGAAAGTTAGAAATATGGTACAAGTGGATGAGAGAGAATCTACAGTTAAGGGCAGACCTGATCTAAATCAAGTCAGAGCTTGGTTAGCCATTCGTTGAAGGGTAATTAACTTAAGTTGTGGTTAGACATTTGTGGTTAACTCGAAGTATGACTAAGATAGTCTTGAGCTATGTTTGGCAAGCCCAGTACAAGTGATAGCTCGGTAGTTAGGTTGGCAAAGAAGGGAAACACAAAGGTTAGGATAGGAATTCTTGTCTCAAAAAGGACTTTTAGCTAGTATTCTCTAAGTGAGTTCTTAGAATCCTTTAGCTTGGCTATGTGTGATCGGTCCATGAGGCTGATTCCAATCAAATCCTTACTTTCCTTAGCCTTACTCTCTCGCTATGCCAATTAAAAGAATTGAAGGCCATCTCTTCAAAGAGTTCATAAGCTTGTTCCACAATCTTCCTCATCAAATCACCTTTGGAAGCCACATTTATCATCATCCTCAATTGATCGCCCTGTGAATTACAAAAGTGTGAATTAATGGTGCATTGGTATACCATGATGAGGACAACACCTAAGCAACTCTTTAAAGCTTTATTATAGTTCATAGAATGTCTCTCCATCATACTGGTGAAAGGAATTATTCTCATTTCTCAATTGAGCAATCTAGTTAGGTAGAAAGAACTTTGCTAGAAACTTCTATGCTAATTGATCTCAAGTTATAGCCGAAGGAAAATCTCATTATTTGAAACTCCATTGCTGTTGAATGTGGCACAAATTTACAAAAAGTTCATCAAATGATCATGTATGTCTACTAAAGGCCCATTACCAAATTGATTTACCTACACTATTTGAATTAATGTCAGCTTTAACTCAAAATATTGTAGGCTATGCAATAGCCGATGCGGATCCCTCAACGGTGGGCATAAATTACTACTTAGCTATCTTGCCCATTATTATCGTCTCCATTATGATCATCTCCATTACTATTACCTTCCATGATTCTCAATTGCTCAAGATTTTCTCTTTTTTCTCTCACACATCAGTGAAATGTTTGCTCAATTTTAGGATAAGAAAGAAAAGTCAAATCAAGCACTCTTTCACTAGACATACATTAAAAAGACCTAAGGGAAGAATCTTTTCAACCCTTTAATGGATTTTTTAGAAATGTTGGATCTTTACAAACTAAACTAACTAAAATCTCTAAAAGATGACTCCTAAAATGTAGAAAGATTAAAACTTTACATATTGAAGTAAACTACCACTACTCTTATATCAAAAGTAATAAGCAAAAACATGATTTTCACAACAAAGGCATATAAAACACACGAAACATGATGATGAGGCAAAGTTGGAATTTTTCATTTTTCTATATGAAATGCAAAATATAAAAGGAGAAAATCATACAAATAGCAAGATTAATGCAAAATGAAAGGCCTAAGCTATTAAACCCGACTTAATTGAAATCTAGAGCAACCAACTATGGTAAACAATATTAAATACTTAGTGACCAGCTAGAGAAAATTTTTTTTCTCAATTAATTGCAACTTTTACAATGAAAAATTAAACAAAGAAAGTGCAAATAAAGTAAGACTAATACGATAAACTAACAAGAAAGGTGAAATCTAAAAATTAACAAGAACATAAACTAGCAAGAAGTTAAACTAAACACAAATAAAAAAAGATCATATTAAGAGATCAATAAACATAAATAAAGATCCTAAAATGCTAGAAAGATCAAAATTTTATGAATTAGAGTACACAACTACTATCACAAAAAGAAAAACAACAATTACAATTATGATTCCACTATGAAAGATGCATAAAACACAAAGAACACCACAATAACATAAAACTAAAAATTATGGGAAAAATTATCAAACAAGTAAAATCTGGCAAATATTTAAGTGCAAACTAACTAAGAGCTAAACAAAGCATGAAACTATCAAACTAAAAAGCAATAAGCTAAGACTCACAATACCAAGAAATAGAAATAAAGTGGGAATTTTTTTTTTATTTATCACTATAAAATGCACTATCAAGAAGAAAAGTTCATCAAATAAGCAACTAAATAGCAAACTAATAGGAATTAGCCCCCTGGACCATCACTTACAATTGAGCTAGAAGACTCTAAGAACTCACTCAGAAGATACTAACTCAAAGGCATATCTAAGAAAGAGACTCTTATCCCGACTTGATCCCCTATCGACCTGATTACCAAACCCTTATGTGTATTAGACCTACTCCTGTCAAGCAGCTGTACTCTATCATAATAGCTGAGAAGATTACCTTAAGACCATTGAGTTGAATTCTGGAGCTAACTACAAGCATTCGACCCCAACTTAAGCTAACAAGTCTACAACAAGATTGGTTAGCCCCAAACCTGATCCAAATCAAGTCAGCCCCTAACTATAAATACTTTTTTGTTTCCCATACTTTATACCATATTTCTAATGCCCAGCTATCAAGTGATATGTGTTTTCTAATATAACATTCCAAAATTATTCTTACTTTTTCTTATTGAATATTCTCTATCTCTTTTACCTCTTTTAGTATATTTTATGTAACCTAATTGTAAGAATAACCTTTTATCTTTTTATACATATAAAGTAACCCTAGTGGATGGGTATATAACCTTCCACTTAATTATATGCAATCATCAACTATTAATACAGAAATTATTCAGGTCTCATTTGAGTAACCTTAGTGTTCCCATTATCCTTCAACACTTATATACTCCCTTTAGCAAGGAGTAATGGTAAGTGACCCTTTAATTTGGACTAATAAGTCACAATTGGTGAATTTTAGGTTGAGTAGGATCGAGTAGTCCATCGTATCCATTCGATAGCTGCTTGGACTTTGTTAGCTTTTCTTTTGTTTCTTTCGGTTCGCTTCTTTGTGGCACCTCTCCTTGTGTCCAATCTTGGAGTGTATGAAGTTGCAGTGAAGTTTTGGTTCACTTTGCTACTAGTAGCTACTGTATTCCTTTTGTAGTTAATGCAGTGTGTTCGTGTAGAGTAAGTTTAGAATTATGAGTTATGTAGTGAAGATTATATGTGTTGATTAATGTGGTTTCATTATTACTTTATTCTTGCCTTGTTTTTCACTATGTATACAGAGCATGTTCATTTCTATTATGTTCAGGTTGTTATTGGGTATTAAAATTGTTGGTGTGTTAGTCAAGGTTTTAGGAAATACAAAAGCGTTGTTTTTCTATGTATTGTATTGTTAATTTGTTTTAGAAACATTGTATCATGTCAAATTCGAGTATTTAAGGTGTTATCGATGACCAGAGTAGTGGTGCTCAACCTAATCGTTGTCATAATGGTAATAACACCCTTAGGTTAGTTGATGACAAACTTAATAGACTTACAAACCTTATTGAGAATCTAGTCACAGCAATGCAAGTTAATAGACCACAACCTTAGGGTATGCCATTGCATAACCTACCCGAAAATATTCTAGAGAGAGGTTATGGCTAAGCTTATCGCCCAATTTGACCCCTTCGAGTTGGAGGAGTTGTAAATCGAGCTGTTAGATGAAGACTGGAGTTAGAGGAAATTGAGGAAGATGATGAAGAGGTCGATGCCAATGAGTATGGAGAGGAAGAAGAGGCTAGTTACTACCAAACATAGGAGCAAGGACCTTGAGCTCCTCGAGACTAGACAATTTCAAGGTCCAAATCCTACCATTCAGTAGAAGTAAAGATGCAAATGAATATTTCAAGTGGGAAGAGAAGGTGGAAAAGGTGTTTGATTGTTATAAATATATAGAAGCTGTGAAAGTTTGACTTGCTGCACTTGAGTTCTTTGGGTATGCTACTATGTGGTGAAAAAATCTAAATGCAGCCAGAGCAAAGGATGGAAGATGAAGTGTAAGGACTTGGGATGAAATGAAAAGATTGTTAAGAGGTAGATTTGTACCTGAGACCTACTTATAAGATATGTTTGTAGAGTTGTAGGAACTCCACCAAGGAAGTCGAATAGTTGATGATTATGTAAGAGAGTTCTAGATGCTTATGATCTTGGCCAACATAGAAGAACTTGAGGCTAATACAATATCGCGGTTTGTTTCTAGACTTAGATATGAAATGTACAATATTGTAAAGGTGTAGAGATTTTATACCTTAGAAAAGATGATTAAGATAACATAGAGGGTTGAAAAGCAAAGGAAAAGTGCTCTGAGCCAACTTGGCCAAACATTCTCCAAAATGCTTGTTCCATGCCAACCTATTTAACCTAAGCCAAGGAGGCAATACTGAGTTAAGGACAGGAATGGCTAACCTAACGATTGTCAAGTAGGCCAGTAAGGTTGAGCAAGTTAGCTAGGTCGAACCAAGGCTAGGCCGACCCTAAGAACATATGAGAGAGCATAGACCTTTGGACAAAAGACTAGTGAGGTGAAGTCTTTTTAATGCTTAGGGCTCAAAGACATAGCTGCTGAGTGTTTGAAGCAACTTGTCATGGTGCTTAAAAGAGATGGAGTGGATAGTACCGATAAGAGCGAGCCAGAAGAGGAAAAGCATGTTGGAAAGCCAAAGCTAAAGGGGAAGAGGAGACCTATGTCTATGCTTAGCGGGGAGAAGTGATGACCTTAGTCTTAAGACGACTACTAAGTTCCCTGTTGAACTTCAAAGAAGAATAGAGAGAAAATTTATTCCATACAAAGTGTACCATCAAGGGGTAATTGTGCACCATTATAGTGGACGAAGGAAGCAATACTAACATAGTTGCAAAGTCCTTTGTGTAGAGGTTATGTCTACTAACTTCTAAGCATCCCCAACCTTATAAGCTGTATTGATTTCATGATAAAGGTGCTTTACACGTGACTAAGCAAGTAACTGTACCTTTCAGTGTTGTGAACATGTATAGAGACAAAGTAGTTTGTGATATCGTCCTTATGGGATCTTTACATCTGTTGCTTGGACGACCTTAGTTGTTCAACCGATGTGTTACTTACAACAAGTATAAGAACACATATGCCTTTGTTAAGGATGAAAAGGAGATTTTGTTGTAGCCTATGACCCCATTCTAAGTGGATGAGACCCATAATCAACTCACCCGAGCTAGTAAAAAGAAAACCTTAGTGATGAGCCAAAGAGAGCTCTGAGCTATTGAAAAGGCTAATGAGCTTATGTTCCTGTTGGTTAGAAGATTGTTACAGATGAACAATTTAGAGGATGTTCTTAATGAGATTCAAAGCTTGCTAAATGAGTTTTTCGATCTGTTCCCTAAAGAATTGTTGAAAGGACTACCTCTAATCTGAGGCATAGAATACTGTATTGATCTACAGCCAAGTGCTCCCTTACCAAACTGATCTACATACCAAATGAACCCTAAGTAAGCTATCGAGCTAAAGAAACAAGTAGATGAACTCATAGAATGAGGATATGTGAGGGAGAACATGAGCCCTTGTACAATACCAACTTTGCACATCCTAAGAAGGATGGTTCATGGTATATGTGCATCGATAATTGAACAATTAGCTGAATTACTATGAAATACGGATATTCAATACCGAGGCTCAACAACATGCTAGATGAGCTCCATGGTTCCAAAATGTTTTTGAAGATTGATCTACAAAGTAGCTACCGGCAAATTTGTATGAAACTAGGTGAAGAGTAGAAGATTACCATCAAGACTAGGCATGGACTCCATGAATGGTTGGTTATGCCGTTCGGACTTATTGACGCACCAAGCACATTCATGAGGTTAATGAACCATATGATTCGCTCCCTGATTGGAAGATGTGTGGTTATGTATTTTGATGACATATTGGTATACATTACCAACCTGAGCCACCATGTTCAAAATCTTCAAGCAATATTTGACATTTTTCAAATTGAGAAGTTACATGGGAATTTGAAGAAGTATATGTTTTGCTAGGATGAGGTGATTTTTCTTAGGTTTGTAGTGTCAGGGAAGGAATCTGAGTAGATGAAGAAAAGATCCGAGCTATCTTAGAATGGCCAATGCCGAAAAATGCCACTAAAGTTCGAAGTTTCCATAGCTTAGTTTTTTCTGTAGGCAATTCATTAAAAACTTCAATACCATAGCCACCTCCTTAATTGAGCTAACAAAGAAGGGTGATGGATTCTGATAGAACAACCAAGCTAAGCAAAGCTTTAAGGAGATTAGGAGAAACTTACCTAGACCCATGTCCTATCATTACCAAACTTTGACAAGTCCTTTGAGTTAGAATGTAATGTATTAAGAGTTGTAATTGGTGTTGTTCTAATGTAAGAGTGATCACCTGCTGCTTACCATAGTGAGAAGCTTAATGGTCTTACCCTGAGTTATTCTTTGTACAAGAAAGAGTTCTACTCTCTTTACTAAGCCCTTACTATTGGGCAATACTATTTGCTATCATGAGAGTTTGTTATTTATATAAACCATGAGTCTTTAAAGTATCTTGGGAGTAAAAACAAACTCTTGAAAAGACAAGCCAAGTGACTGGAGTTTATGGAAGGGTTCTCATACTTCATTTAGTACAAGATGGGAAGTGCAAACGTGGTTGTCAATGCTCTGTTACAACAATAAACCTTGCTGACTACTTTGCTGATAGAATTATTGGGATTCTTACTCATTATTGAGCAGTATGATCATAATCCTCATTTTAGCCCTATCATAGAGCAGTGTAGGGATGGAATTACTATAAAGGGATAATATCTTAAGGAAGGCTATCTGTTCAAGGATTAAAAGTTGTATATACCAAATTATTCCATACATGAGTTGTTAGTCAGGGAAGCTCATAGTAGTGAGTTATCTAGTCATTTCAAAGAGACCAAAACAATCAATTTGTTGAAGGAAAACTTTTTCTAGTCTAGTTTGACCAAGGATGTCTACAAGGTAGTTGGTAGCTATGGAGTATGCAAGCGAGTTAGGGGAAAAAGAGAGCCCCATAAAGAATACATGCCCTTACCAATGCTAACCTTACCTTGGCCTGACCTTAAAATGGACTTTGTCTTAGGGTTCCCTTAAACATCTAAAGGAAAAGATTCTATATTTGTTGTAGAGCTTCAAGAAAATGGCGCACTTTATTCCATACCATTGAACTAACAATGCTTTATACATTATTGATCTGCTTTTGCAAGAAGTTGTCCGACTACATGGAGTGTCGAAGACTATTGTTTCAGATTGAGATATAAAATTCTTAAGCTATTTTTGAAAGACTCTTTAGAAAAGACTTAGAACTAAACTTGTGTTAAGCTCCAATAGCTACCCTCAGATTGATGGCTAGATTGAAGTGGCGAATAGGATGCTATACAGCATACTAAAAGTTATTGTGGGAAAAAAACTTGAGAGATTGGGATTTGTACCAACTAGTTGTAGAGTTCGCATACAACTAGATTGTTTATAGCACCATTAGGAAGACCCCATATGCAGTCGTCTATGACCTTAATCCTATTATTCCCTAAGATATGATCGGTGCCCCAACAGCTACTGAAAAGAGTCAATCTGGAGTTGATTGAGCCAGAGAATTGCATGCACTACATCAATCTATAACCAAGAAGATCACCAGGTTCAATCAAAAACAACATAAGATTGGTAGCCAAGGCTACCGAACTATTACTTTATAGCTGGGAGACATAGTATGGATTCTCCTCAGTCGAGAACAATTCTCATACTTGAGACAAAGCAAACTATCTCCTCATGCTGATGGTCCATTCAAGTTCCTAAAGAAAGTCAACCGTAATGCCTACCAGATCGAGTTACCTGATGACTATGGCATCTCTCCTACTTTCAATGTGTTTGATCTCATTCCTCACTAACCAGCAGAAGAAGACCCTATAAGCACCTTAGAAGGAGTAGAGACTATTCTAGATTTGAAGACAAATCTTTCTTACCCACAAGTAGATAATAGCAATCAACCCCTTGGATTAATCACGTACAACTGAACTAGAGGACTTCAAGAACTCACTTAGAGGATACTAGCTCAAAGCCAAATATGAGATAGAGACTCTTATCCTAACTTGATTCCCTACTGACCTGACTGTCATACCCTTACGTATGTTAAACTTACTCGTACTAAGCAATTGTGCTCTATCAAGATAGTCGAGAAGATAGCCCCAAGACCATCTGAGCTAAATTCCAAAGCTAACCATAAGGATCTAAGCTTAACTCAAGCTGAATGCTTTGCAGCAAGACTAGCTAGCCCCTAACCTAATCTAGGTTAGGTTGGCCCCTGACTGCAAATGCTTTTCTATTTTGCTTACTTTGTATCATATTTCTAACGTCTAACCATTAAGCGACACATATCTTTAAATACAACATTTCAGAATGATTCTTACTTTTCTGTACTAAATATTCTTTATCTCTTTTACCCCTTTTAATATAATTTATGCAACATAATTTTAAGAATACCCTTTTGTCTTTTTATACATGTAAAGTAACCCCTAGTAGATAGGTATATAAACCTCCACTTACTTATACACAGACAATTAGTCATCAATATAGAAATTATTTACATCTTCTTTGAGTAACCTTAGTATTCTCATTATCCTTCAACTCTTATCTATTCCCTTTAATAAGGAGTAGTAGTGAGTAACTTTTCATTCGGACTAGTAAGTCACATCTAGTGAATTGTAGGTCGAGTAGGATCAAGTAGTGCGTCATATCCATTTGGTAGCTGCCTGGACTTTGCTAGCTTTCCTTTTGTTTCTTTCAGTTCGCTTCGTTATAGTGTCTCTCCTTATATCAAACCCTAGAGACACATCACTAGCACAAGAAGTTACACTAGTAGAAGATGAAGCTACGTGAAAATAAGCTAAAATCTCACTAAATTAACCATCAAGAAGAGAGCTACCAGCTAGGAGATATGAAATCAAATAAAGTAACAAAACTACTATTAAGCTAATCTACTAAAAAGTAAAGGAACAAATGAAAATAAAAAGAGGCTTAGTTTAAGAGATTAACTACCAATTTAAAAATAGCAAAACCGAAGCTCCCTAGCAACGATGCCAAAAACTTAACTCACTAAAAATATGAGTGTATACTAACAAGTGAATCAAATCGTAGTAACGGTTAGTCAAGGTCATATTCCATAGAGAGTAGGGAGTAGGGAGCTAGGAGCTAGGAGCTAGGTGCTAGGTGCTAGGTGCTAAGTACTAAATCACTTGAGTTTTTTTCCTAAGCTAAGTTAAGCTAAGCTAAGCTAAGATACCGATAATTAAACTAAAAAAGAGTAAAAACTAATTAACAAGGTGAACACTAAACCGAATGTCCTAGCTATACTATGAGGGTCCCGACTCTAGGAGATAAAAAGGGACGAAATTGGGATTTGTAAACCTATTCTCATTTGAATAGTTGTGATGCCTTGAATCGATATTCGAAATTAACTAAACATGATTTAACTAAACTCACTAGAACACAAGTACCTTCTAGAGTGGCGAAATTTTAATTATAGTATAAATCTACCGGTCAAGGCAATTTATTTATAATTATCAGGTAAATAATAATCAGTCAAACTAGAATTATTATTCTAGTTAAAAATATGGTTTGAGCATACCCTATAACCCGAACAATATTTCTAACCATATTAAGTGCGTAAGTTCATGAATTTAATTAAAACCTGTATATCCCTATAACGAGCATTTTCAAAATTCAAACCATATTCATCACAAGTTAATGTAACTCTCCTAACTATCTTATAACTCTATTTAATTAAAAAGTGATGACCAAATACTAAATGATTAAATGATGAACATAGTAGCAAAATACCCAATTACTCAATAACGATATTGGAACAAATCATAAAACACATTAATCTTATGAATCCATCAATGCAAAACCTGACAAATATAAACTCAATCGTATTTCATAACGCGAACATATCAAGATACAAAACAAATAAAATTACAAAGGAATTGAAAACACTTATAATTGACTTCATAGATATCTTTGATTTCATCTCCCGATGTTAAATCAACATATCTTGAAATAACCAAAACCAGGGATAGGCTATAATGAGTTAGAACAAAAGGATTTGCTGGCCTGAAATTAAAAATAACATCATAAAATTAATAACAAAATAAATCTTTGTAAAACGCTATTTCAAAAAGAAATTGGAAAACTAAAGATACTGTGTTCTTCTAGAATTTTTGTAAGCTCTCTATTCTCCTCGTCCCTGCTACTATTTTCTATCTCTCTCCTCGTAAGCTAAAACTCCGCTGCTCCCTTCTATTCCCTCGTCAACACTCTTCTTTACACGTCTCACTCCCAGACTTTTTTTTCAACATGGACCCTAACTGATACTAATACGAATAGAGAATGGCCTCCCAAACTGGAAGCATGATTCCCAAATGAGAATATTCAATCCAGGTGATGTCCACTTCTAGCTACGAATGTTCTTTTCAAAATAAATGCTACTGGACCTTTTGCAATATTCTGAAATGTTAGCTATTTCTCTCCACGTGGGCATGTGGAATTTAGATATGATAGTGGGCTTTTTAAAGTGACAGAGCACAGTCCACAACGAGATTAATCAGCTGCTAGGCATCCTTGCTTCCCATTGGCTCCATGTATCGTGTATAAATGCGCTTGAAGTGGGCTTACTTCTCTTGATCAAACAATTAACATGGCCTAAAGATAACTCACAGTTTAACTCCTTCATATCTTACTTATGTTCATATATAAAAACTGACTTGAATTCTGCGATCCAAGTTCATTGATGTCATGCTCGGAATAAGTTGAAGAATCAAGAACTGCTGCTCTCGGTGAACTATAGTGTTGAATGTTGGAGTACACGCCCCGTTCACTTGCTCCGCTGCTGTTTTCAAGTTGGATGCCGTGGCTGCTGCTGTGGAAAGTGTATCTCGACCTAAAGTGAGTTGCAGCAGAGGCTGCTCACGTGTGGAGTTCGGCTGCTGCTCGGCCTTGTAGCATGGAGTTCGGAGAGCTCGGCTTGGTTGCCATTCTCGAACTTGCTGCAAATTCTTGTCTTAAACTCGTAGATGGCTCTTGGGTAGAGCTTCGTTGGATGCTTGCAATTGCTCATGTTGTGCTTGGAAGAGGGAATGCTGCTATCACGAGCAGCTGTTTTGCTTGAAGTTTGCCGTGGAGTTTGCAGCTGAAGTGGGCTGTTCGTGTTGCTGTTTTGTCACAGGTTGGAATTTGGACAACAGAGTTGCTTTGTTTCAGCTGTCAAGAATTGAAGTCCAAAAGCATCTCAACTGTTGTCCAAATTCGTGTGCTGCAGATATAAAGTGCAGCTGCCCTTCTTAGCCTTGTTTGATTTGGTTGCTCCATATATCAGCTGTTAAACAAAACAAAAGAGAGTAATAAGCTGATGTGAAATTTGAAATAAGAACAATTTGCTTTCCTCAAGGAATTGTAAGATAAAACCAAGAAAAATTAAATAAATAAATAGTTGCTCATGAATGAATAGTTTGTTGGTCAGTTGCAGCTTAGATGGATTGATTGCTGCCCGTGTGAAGCTCAATGAGTGACTTGGTTGCTTGGAGCACTTGATTATTGTCTTGGAGAAGGATCTTGTTTTGATTGAAGTATAGAACTTCCAAACTAACATCTACAACTTGGTTTTGATTTTGGTTTCAGCTGACCTAAAGTCCATACATTTTGCTTTACAATTGGTATTTGGCTTTCAAACTCAATAATTTGCTACTTTGCTTATGTAATTGTGTTTAGTTGCTAAAGAATCAAGGTACATGACTTATTGGTTGTTTCAGCTAGAGTGTAACTCTTCAAATGAGCTACTATTGCTCTCAGCCTAGAATAAAATTGAAGATAATAAGATTACACAATTTAAGCCCAAAATAAAAGAGCATAAGTTGTTGTAATTTGGCATGGTTGTGAAGTGCTTGATTGTAGCTATTCTAGGTTGCTTGGTAGAGTTCGGACAATACCAAGTTCAAGTATTCATGGTTGCTCTAGTTGAATGAAACTACCGTTTGGTTTGAATCACAATTGTTGAAAGTTGTGTTGCACCTATCTAAGGAGCTACTGTATGTGGAAGAATTTGTTGGTTAATTGCACTCTAGACAAACTAGTTGTTGCCTAAAGTGTATAGGTTTGCCGTTGCTTTTTTCAATTGAGACATGGGTTGCTCAACTCAAATTTTATCTAATTATATCAATCGCTATGCTGGTCTTCAAGTCAGATGAAGTAGCTAAAGCTTGCATATGAGGAAATCTAGGAAAGTCAAGAAACTTAGAAAGAAGGATCTACTACTTGCAACACATGTAGGCTAGCTAAGAACATAAGGAACTCTCCAGCAACTAAACTCAACATCTTCCTTCTATATCATCAACTATGCCTCTTAATTCCAATAAGTATTAAGCTTCTAAGAACCAAGTTAGATTGCTAATCTTGACAAGAAAGAATAGTCTTACTGTTATCTTTGCATCCAAATCAGCAACTTGGTTCTTGTCTTATGTTAGAATGACAATTGCTTCTATAGTTGAGATGGAGCTAAGTATTGTAGAGATATTAACCATTTAAAGCCTAAATCATGGATCCTTTTTCTCAATATGTACACAATTGATCCAAAACATGTATTTACTAATTTTTAAGCAAAATTTACCGCAAAAGTACAATTTACATATATGAGTGTGTGTTTTAAGTGAGCACATTTATCACTGATGTCTGCTCAAGTGGTAGCTCGAGATTGAAACTGTATACTATTTCAAATAAAGTCTTCTTTGTTATGCTATAGGTGGAACGATTGTCAATGTACTCTACTATTGGTAGGCAAGAGTTCTACTTAGCTTGATTTCATCCAAATGTGTTGTAGACTGTGACCCAAAACAAACAAGGTCGATCATTAAATGGGTCCAAGCTTGCTGAATGCTCAAAAAGGAAATGATGGGGAAAGTGTGAAAGAACAGATGAAAAATGAAAAGTAAGCAAAAACCTACTAACAGTTCCAATGAATATGACGTGCCAATAGAACTTCTAAGGACTCATGACATAACTCAATATGACATACAAGAAGGACCGATGAGGTTACTCGCCACCTAGCCTTGCTTAAAGGTTAGGATAAGAGTAAAAATGAGTATAAACAAATAATGTTTATGAGAGACAAATGTCTAGTATATTAATATTCAATCTCTGATGTTTACAGCTATAAGTATAAAAGGTATTTATACTTAAGAATTTAGGGCAACATGCTTAAAAGGGAAAAGAAAAAAAGAGCATTTTTCTAAGGAAGTAATGTATAAGATACAAAAGGGTAAAAATGAATATTTAAGGAAAACAATCATTAGTGTAACAAATTCTACACATGATTCTGTACAAGTGGCAAGGCTGTATTGGTGATGTGGACGGAAAGTACAATCATCTTACTTATCTGAGTAATGGTAGCTTGGTAAGTCCAAAGCCTCTCTATCTCAACTTCTTGGCAAGGAGATGCCGATTCATTGGTTGACTCGAGCATGAGTGAATAATTTATAAGTCAGCATATTATAAAAAGATAGGCAGTTATTCATTGCGACATAAAGAGTGATTTGGTAAATAAGTACTTGGCTTCGACAGTAGTTAGTTGGAGTAAGACAATCCGCTTTACTAAGCCTTCCAATCCTCAAGCTCGGTTATAGGTCAAAGGCCTAGTAGCTTGATTCCTATCATTCCCTTCGGGTTAATTTAGATTTGGGATTAAATTCGAATGGTCTTCAATCAGCTCTTCGTCAAGGTGATATGGGCTAAGGTTGGTAATGTTGAAGGTGTCAGAACCCCATAGTCCTCAAGTAATTCCAATTTATAGGCATTATCATTGATCTTCTAGAAGATTCTGAAAGGTCCTTCAGCTTTTGTAGATAATTTGTTCCTCTTCTTGCTTGGGAATCGTTCCTTGCTAAGATACAGCCATACCAAGTCTCCTTATTAGAATTGTTTAGCCATCTTACCCTTAGCCTTCTCTCACATTCTTCTAACAGCTTAGTCAATGTGCTGAATGACTTTATCATAAAGGGATTGTACTTTAGCTTTCGCGCCAGGGTCCTCTTGTACAGGTATAGGTATAAGGGTGTGATTGAGGGGCAACTCAGGATTAAAACCATTGACCACTTTGAAGGGAGTCTAGTTAATAGTGTCATGCATTGTTCGATTGAAAGCAAATTTGACTATTGATAAGTAGACGTTCTAATTAGCTAAGTTCTTGCTTACTGCAGCTCGGAGTAGTGATCCTAAAGTGCGATTAACCACCTTTATTTGGCCGTCAATTTAGGCATGACAGGAAGTATTGAATAGTAATTTAGTCCCCAACTAACGCCACAAGGTCTTCCAGAAATGACTCAAAAACTTCAGTGACTACACTTCTCGACATACTGTTAACTCATAGAAAATGTGAGTATGTGAACTAACAAGTGTATCAGGTCGTGGAAATAGTATAAACAGTGAGTTAAGGTCATATTCCATAGAGAGCTAAGTGCTAAGTAATAAATTATCTAAGTTTTTCCTTAAGCTAAGTTATTAATAATTGAATTAAAAGTTGGTGAAAACTAAATAACAAAATGAACACTAAACCAAATGTTTTAGTTGCATTATGAGGGTCCTGGGTCTAGGAGATAAAAAATATCAAACTGGGATTCGTAAACCTATTCTCATTTGATTTGATGTGATGTTTTAAATTGATATTTGAAATTGATTGTAAGAGATTTAACTAAACTCACTAGAACTCGCTCACCTCCCAGAGTAGCAGAATTTTAATTATAGCATAAATTCACCCGTTAAAACAATTTATTTATAATTATCTAGTAAATAATAATCTGTTTATACTGAATTTATTATTCTAATTAGAAGTATGGTTTAAGCATGTTCCCATGACCTGAACCATACTTTTAACCGCATTAAGTGCATGAATTCATGAATTTAATTAAAACCCACATATCACTATGATGACCATTTTAAAAAAAAAATTAAGCTATATTCAATACGAGTTATCGAAACCTTTTCAGATATTCTATAACTTTATCTAGTTAAAAAGTAATGGCCACATGCTAAATAACTAGATAATGAATACAATAGAAAAATACCCAAATACTTAATATCGATATTAGAATAATACATGAATATTTCAATTCATCAAATCTATTAATACAAAACCTAATTAAATTAAGTACTAAATTATATCGCAAAACTCAAATGAAACAAGATATATTTAAATTGAAATAATAAGGAAAATAAAACACTTTGATCAGCATATTCAATCTTTAAAACCAATACCAAAATTGGTATATCCCGATTCATTTGGAACTCGAGTTAGTCCTCTAGTAAGTTAGAACAAAATGATTTAGAGTTTTCAAACTAAACACAACATAATTAAATTAAAAAAAATGTAAAACAAAGGTTCTAGTCTTTACTCAAATAAGACAAAAAAAAATAAAAAAAAAATCAAAATCCCTAAGCTGCTGAAAATTCTCTTCTCGTCCCTCTGTCTTCTATTTTTGTTTTCAGCTCCTGTATATTCCCCATTCGGCAGCTGCTCTTTCTTATAAAACCCTTTGTGACCACTTTTCCTTACACGTGGGTCTCAATTCTTCAGTCAAATGGACCTTTTTGCCGTAGTGTCCAATTAAAGAAAGGCCTCTAGCCTAAGGTATGATCCAAAGAATGAGATTATGCAGATTGTGAGGTCAGTTGATACATTCCTTCCAAATAAAGTTACTGGACCTCTTGAAAAATATAGTGAACTTGTGCCTTTTACTCTTCACGTGGGCCACTTAATATATAATGGGCTGACACTTGGATTTTATTTTCCAAACAAAAGTAAATGGCCTGATGAATATCACCAATATAATTCTCTATTTCAACACATAATGTTCTACTCATGTGATATTTGGTTTGGTGCTCTGCTTGTTGATCAGCTGCTGGCATTTGTTGGATCTCTTGGCTGGAGTTGCTGTGTTGGACCTTGCTGCTCGGATTCTTACTAGCTACTCGCTGTTGTAATCTTCAGGAGCTGCTGTTCTCGCCTTGGTGAAGCGTAGGCGTGAGTGGACGGTATTTGGCAAGCTGCTGCTCGTGTATGGAATTGCTGCAATTTTCTGCAGCACACTACAAATCAGTACGTATCTAAGGCCTGCTGCAAATCATGGAGCTCGCGTACTGCTGTTGTTGTTCGCTGCAGCTGCTGTCGTGCAAACTAAGAGCTATTCGGTTGCGAGAAGATGCTACAACTGAAGTCAAAGCTTTCGTCAGCTTGGCGTGGAATTCTTGACTGATATGAGTGCTGGTTGCTATTGTTTGCTTGAAGTTTTAAGTGCCGTGGATGGATTCATGTTGCAGCTGCTAAAATTTAGTCTGTTCGGTGTGGTGAAGCTCAAGCGTGAGTGTATAGCAGCTTAGAAAAATACTCGGCCAACTACTACACTTCTTTGAAACATGTGTCCACGGAGCTGCTGCTGTCTCGATTTCCACCAATTAGAGCCATAGCCTGCGATAAAAACAATTAAAAATGGAACTCCACAAGCCTAACTCAATATAGAAATGGAATGCAGATTTTTCTTCCCTGAATTTATTCTAGAGCTCAGTTTGACTAGTTATTGAATTCTTCAGATAAGGTTCTGTTCTAGTTAGGCTCGGGGAGTTGCTGTTGTCAGTCTTTGCTTTGTTCGTTACAGCTGCTGTGTGTTTCTTGAATGTTTGATCTGCTAGAAAGGATATCACGGTTGCACAATTCTAAGTCCGCGGCCTGCTGTTAGTTAATTTCCGTAGCTTGCTACTGGAGCTCGGACTGCTGTGACATGGAGCTCGCATGAAGAAGCTGCTACTGGTGCGTGCTTGGTTCAAGTTGCTGCTGTTAGGTGGAGTTCTCGACTTGGCAATTTGCAGCTTACAAGTCTGTTATTTGGAGTGCCGTGGCTACTGTCTTCATTTTCCTTTGTTCAGCTTGGTGTGCTTTTTCATTCACGCATGGGCTGATCTGTGTTGCTTTTGTGTTCAATTTCGTGGTGCAGCTGCTGTTCAATAGCATCTGTTACGTGGAAGGAGCTGCTGTAGCTATCTAAACTTCTGTGGAGTGGACTGCTCGGTTGCTGCTCTGGAGTTGGAGTGGAGCTTCTTTTACGGTTGGTTTGAGTGCTGTTAGAGTGCTTGGATCTGCACCAAAGAAAGAGCTGCTGTCAAGTCAATTAATTCTTTGAGCATGAAAGAAATTTGCTCAATGTAGTTCAATGGCTGCTCAGCATCAACTTGGTCCTCAATAGCTCGATTAAAGTTGAGTTTAGAGGGCTTCTTGGTTCATTCATGGTGCTCAACTGCTACTATTTTTCATTCAATAAACTGCTGCTATTCGTGAATGTTTTGGAGTGTCGGGGCTTTGTTCTGTTTCGGAGTTTCTTGAACTTGATTCGTGTTGCAGTTGTTTGGAGCACTAATCATGGGCTCCTATAGCTGAATTGAAGTGCTGTGATTAACTGTAGCTGCATTGCTTCTTGTTTTCTGCTGCAAACTGGAGTGGAACTGCAAAGTACGGCTGCTACTCAACATAGCTTGGTTGCCCGGAAATGGACAGCTGCTGTCCATTAAGTCCATGGCTTGGTCTGCTCTGTCTTCAATTGCTGTAACGGCCTGTAATAAAAATAAAGTCGTAGTGAATTTCTTTGTTGGTCGGTTAGGAAATAAGAGCTGATCGTATACTGATCAAATGCTACTACAAGGATCTTGAAATGGAACTTGGACCGAGGAACTGGTCTATTTGCGTGTTCCAGTCTACTGCAAGTAAATGGATCTTTCAGCTATCCCTAAAAATACAAGTGCTGCTGTAAGTTCCAAAAGGGAACAACCGATTGCTTGTTGATGCTTAGTTGAATGCCATAGCCTATTGAAAGTTGTTGCTCTATTGGACCCTGGAATTGTTGATCAGCAAAACGCCTTCACAAGTTGCTGCCTATGGTGTACCCAAATCAAGAAGGGTTGTTCAGCTTAGCATGTCTGCAAATATAGCTGATATTGGAGCTCGGGAAAAAAAAAAATCAATAAGCTCTGAATCTAAATAAAAATTGATCTCTGCTCTTCACATCAGAGGTGTGCTGCACTTTATCAGCAAGGACAACTTGTGGTTTGCTTTTGACTTTTCAGACTAGTGGCTGTAATTTATCCTTCAAACAATGGTGCAGCTGCTGTTGGTGATTGAGTGAAGCTGTCCTTGCAGTTCTAGGTCATGGCTTGGAGTTGCTCAATTGATGACAGTTGCTAAAATTTTATGCAGTACATGTCCACGGAACTGCTGCAGAATTTCCTCAATTAAGGTTTAAGTTCTGGTTGGTTGCTGTCGCATTCAAGTGGCTCTTGGTCTTGGAGTTTACAACTGCTATCACACATGGAGAGCTGCTCTAGTTGGGACTATGTTCTGCTCTTATCTAATTAAGTCCAGCTGCTGAAAACCAAAGTACATAACAATGTTTGATCTGAAATGAAGTGAACAGCATGTACATCGGTTAGAGTCTTGAAACCATAAAGTCTGCTTCTCTTCTAAACATCCGTAGCATAAAAGCCTAGCTAATCAAACCATTCAAAGCTCAATTTAGCACTTGCAAAAGTCATATTCCAAAAACAAAGATCGATGACATGTAATGGATAGGTTCTCAAGCTACCAAAATCATTCAAAGCTATAATCAACCAAAATTTGACTATTTAACAAATGGAATTTCACTATACACATCAAAAGCACTCCATTAATATTAAAGATCAAAAGTCCAACTCTTTTTATTCATCAGTAATGAAAAGATCATCTATAGCCCAAACAAGTCTTGTAGCAAGTGACATCATATGTTGTAATGATCCTTTATTCAATTTTCATGCAATTTACTCGAAAATTTGCATTTTTCATGATTTCTAAGCATAACTCACAATAAAAGTATCATGAAATGCATAAATATGCAGTAATTAAGTAAAGATAAATATGCAATTTGACACATTTATCAATTGTGTAACCACACAATCTCTTACAAGAAAAGAGCAGCAATAACCGAAGCATCGTTAGTTTTAAAGTAAGGCATAAAGTGTATCATTTTGCTAAACCTATCCACGGCAACCATTACAAAATCTTTGCCTCAAACAGTTCGTGGTAGTCCAAAAACAAAGTCTATGCTTAATTCGGTCCATGGCTTTATTAGAACAGGTAATGGCATTGCTTTTCCTTTCTCAACTCGACACTTAGCCCTTTTTCATATGGCATAACTTTCAACAATGCGGTGCACATCATGCCTTAGTCTCGGCTAAAAGAATCGACCACTCAGTAACTCATACATCCTTTTCTCCCTAAAATGTTCAAAGATTCCTCTACTGTAGGCTTCCCTAATCGGTAGCTCTTGCAATGAACAAGTCGATACACATAATTTTCCCCCTTGAAACAGGTAGCCATCTTTCACATGGTACTTGTCCATTGCTCTTCCATCAACACATTGCACCAATACATGTCTAAAGTGTAGATCCCTGAAGTACTACTCTTTGATGCTTGCAAACCTTAATAATCTGGTCTACAGTTCACTTAAGAGTGCATGTCTTCTCAAAAGAGAATCTGCAACTACATTACTCTTTTCTTATTTGTATTTTATTACAAAATTGAATCCTTCAAGGAATTCAACTCATCTCGCCTGCCGCTTTGATAACTTGGTTAGACTTCAAAGATACCTTAGTGACTCATGGTCAGTATATATGACAAATTCTCTCGATAGTAAATAATGCTATCATACTTGTAGTGCTTGGATCAGCATCAAGAGTTCTTTGTCATATATAGAGTAATTTAACTGAGGTCCTTTGAGCTTCTCACTATAGAAGGCAATTGGTTGGCCTTCTTACATTAGGACAGTACCTATTTCAATGCCTAACACATCGCATTCTAGTTCAAATATCTTCTCAAAGTCAAGTAGAACTAACACTAAGGTAAAGGTCAATCTCTCCTTTATCTTGGCAAAGATCCTTTCCCCCTTTTCTCAACATCGAAAGTTAATATTTTTCTTCATTAGCTTAGTAAGTAGTATGGTGAGAGTACTGAAATTCCTGATGAATCATCTATAGAATGAAGCCAGTCCATAGAAACTTCTTACATTGGCACAAGTAGTAAGAGCTAGCCACTCAAAGATTGCTTAGATCTTCTCATCGTTTACTTGTAAGCCTCCTCCACTTATTACATAGCTCAAGAATACCACTTCCTCCTAGCAAAAGCAACATTTCTTCCAGTTGCCGAATAATCTCTAAACACGAAAGATATTCAATACAGTTCGAAGATGCTCACAGTGACTCGGCATGTCGTTACTATAGACTAAGATGTTATCAAAATACACCACGACACACTTTCCTATTAAAGGTCTCAACATATGGTTCATTAACCTCATGAAAGTGCTTGGGGTATTCGACAAGCTAAATGGTATGACTATCCACTCATAAAGTCCATGTCAAGTTTTAAATACAATTTTTCACTCATCTCCCGACCACATGTGAATCTGATGGTAGCTAGATTTCAAATCAATCTTATCGAAGATCATGGTTCCACTCAATTCACCCAGCATATCCTCTAATCTAGGAATAAGATACCTATATTTGATTGTAATCTTATTCACAGCTAAGCTATCTATACATATTCGTTAGGTTCCATCCTTTTCTAATACTAGAAGCATTAGTATAGCATAAGAGCTAAGACTTTTTCTAACATAACCTATCTCTAATAACTCATTGACTTGTTGTTGCAATTTAGAAGCCTACTTGGGATTCATCTGATAAGTTGGCCTATTTGGTAATACGATACCGAGTACTAAGTTAATGTAGTACTCTATGACTCAAGTAGGGGGCAACCCCTCGAGTAACTATTTTAGGAATAGATTAGCATACTCGTCTAGCAACTCTTTGATTTCTCATGGTAATTTACCTCACTCCTTCATCTCCAACAGGCGCTTGACCAACATGAGGGTCGACTTGCCAGCGATGATGAGCTCACAAAGCTCAACTCTACTCACCATTAGAGCTTTCTTTGATCTGTGAGCAAGTTTTGTTTGCAATTTATTAACTTCTTTCGGTAGCATTAAGTTCAGTGTAATCTTCCAACCACCCTTTTTGAACATGTATGTGTTCCTATATCTATCATAGATAACTCTCCTATCAAATAGCCATGGTCAACCAAGCAATACATGAGAGGTATGCATAGGCAACACGTCTTAAAGAATTTCGTTGAAGTAGTTTCCAATTGTGACCGATTCTGAGTGACATGTAATGCTCCTTTATCATTCCACTATTAATGCTTACACTTGGTCATTTACCTTACAAGTGGTATGAAACAAATTATCCCTCTACTCCTCCTCTATTGAGGGTTCCATATTCATTGCACGTCGAACAACTAAGACTAATTAATCCAAGTCCTTGACAAACACGTCCTCTTTAATAAGCTCATTCTTGATTGCTTCCTTCTAAGTAGTGATCTCTTCCTCTTCGGGCTCTTCATCTGTGCTCTCTAGCTCTAGCTTCATGACATTTCCTTTGATCACCATAGTTCTTCAATTCAGGTACTAAGCAACCATATGTTTAAACCCTTAGTACTTAAGCACTTGATTTGGCTCATCTTCCTACCAAACCCTTACCCCTTCTCATAAATTCAAGTTGGCATGTCACTATCAGGTCGACCTTTTTGGTTGACTTGGACATCTACCTTTCAGGTCGGCTTGGCACTTAACTAAGCTCGGTGACTTCTCTATCTAAGTTGGCTAGTCAGCATTCTGGTAGGTACTCAACTTCTTCTCTACCTTTCTACTCATTGAGCTATTCAAATGGCTTCATCCATTGAGGTTAATTGCTGGAGTTCTACAATGTCTCAGATATCACCTCCCAATCCCATAATTAATCTCTTGATAGCCCTCTCACCTCTTTGTATCATGGAAATTCTTCCACCACATGGCGGCATATCTGGAGAACTCAATAGTAGCAAGCCTCACTTTCTCGTAATCCTTGTACTGATAATATTCAAAAACACGCTCCACTCTCTCTTCCCTTTCTAAATATTTATTAGCACTCCTAAATCCATTGAAGCTTGGAATTCGAAGCTTCACATGGTTAGATGCTTTAGGGACTTTAGCTTGCTCTTCTTCAAAATACTCTTCCCTATCCTCTTTATCTAGTTCTCTCAAGTCTATCCTTCGTCTTACTTGTCAGCCTACTCCACTACCTAATAAGTTAAGTAGCTTATACAACCTTAGTGGGTTGGCAAGCCAATACATGAACAACTCAAGTCAGATTTACCAGGAGGTTAGCCACCTCATCTAGTCTCTCGTTAGTACGCCTAGGGGTTCCTTGAGACTGTCGTCCATGGTGGATAACTTTATTGTTGTCATCTTCAGTATCAATATTTACACTTAGGTAAGTCATTTTCTCCTTAGATTTAAAGCTCAAATTCTTTAAATAGGTAATATAGCAAACACTTTTACTAACCAGAAAAAAAATAACAGCTAATGAATACAGCAATCAAATGAATACAGGAACTTACTCTATTTCACATATGCAAAACAGAGTACCAATAGAACTTTAAACACAAACCATAACTCAAATAAAATCCTCCACTCTAATACCAAGAACTTGCAAACCATAAACAAGAACAGATAAGGCTGGTCATTGAATAGGTCCAAGCTTGTTGAAAGCTTGAAAAGGAAATAATGGAGAAAGTTTAAAAGAACAGATGCAAAATGAAAAGTAAGCAAAAACCTATGAACAACTCCAATAGATATGATGCACCAATGGAACTTCCAAGGTCTCATGATACAACTCGATATGACGTACGTGAAGGACCAATAAGGTTACTCACCACCTACATTGCTTAAAGGTTAGGCTATGAGTGAAAATGAGTGTAAACAAGTAATGTTTATAGGAGACAAACGTCTAATATATTAATGTTCAATGTCTAATGTTTATAACTACAAGTATAAGGGGTATTTATACCCAAGAATTTAGGGCAACATGCCTAAGAGGAAAAAGACAAAATGGGCATTTCTTAAGGAAGTAATGTACAAGATACAAAAAGGCAAAAATAAATATTCAAGGAAAACAATCATTAGTATAACGGATTCTATACACGTAGCGAAGCTATATTGGTGATGCGGACAAATAGTATGGTCAGCTTACTTATCCAAGTAGGGGTAACTTATTCAGTCCGAAGTCTCTCTATCTCGGCTTCTCGACATAGGTAAGGGGATGCGGAGTCATTAGTCGACTCGAGGGTGAGTGAGTAACCTATAATTTGGTATATTGCAGAGAGATGGGCAATCATTTGACTCGGCAATGAAAATCTCGGCCTTGGCAAGAGTTGACTAGAGTAGGAGAATTCGCCTTACCAAGCCTACTAGTCCTTTGGCTCAGCTACGAGTCAAAGGCCCAATAACCTATTTCCTATCAAATTGTAGCTTAAAGAAGAGATCCTAGAGTTCAATGTATGACCTCTGTTTGTCCATTAATCTATAGATGGCAAGATATGCTAAACAACAGCTTTATCCTTAATCTACACCAACAAGTCTTCCAAAATTGACTTAAAAATTTAAGATCTCATTTAGACATGACACTCCTTGGAACTCCATGCAATCTTAAGATCTCATGTAAAAACAAAAAAGTAATAGTTGAAGCATCATTAGTCTTATCGTAGGGTACAAAGTGTACCATATTACTGAACCTATCAACCATAACCATAATTGAATCCTTTCCCCTACCATCCTCGATAAGCCAAGCACAAAGTCTACACTCACATCGGCCCAAGGCCTAGTAGGTATGGGTAGGGGCATAGCTTGCCCTTATTTAGCTTAGCCTCTTTGCAAGTTACACACCTCTCAACAACTTGGTGCACATCTCTCAACATTCTTAGATAATAAAACCTAAACTTCAATAGCTAGTACGTCCTCTTTTCTCCAAAATGACAAGACAATCCTCCACTTTACGTTTCTTTGACAAGTAGATCTCATATTGAACAAGTTGGCACACATAATCTTCTAGCTCAAAGGACGTAATCTTCTTCCACAAAATAGTTATCCAATGCTCTACCTTCCCTACAGTGGGTAAAGATAGCTCTAAAGTAGGGGTCGTGAGAGTACTATTCCTTTAATCTCACAAATCCCAATAACCTCATCTAGAGCTTGGAAAGTAGTACATGTCATCTAAACAAACTATTTGTAGTTACATTTTCTTTTCCCCACTTACACTTGATCACAAATGAGAATCCTTCTAGGAATTCAACCCATTTGATCTTTGGTTGGGTCCTTAAGTATTTCAAGGTTTAGTGACCAGAGTGCACTATAAACTCTTTCAATAATAGGTAATGCTGCTAGGTTTACATAGCTCCAATTAAGGCATATAACTCCTTGTCGTACATAGAATAGCTCAACATTGGTCCTTTGAGTTTCTCACTAAAATAGGCAGTAGGTTAGCATTCTTGCATGAGTACTACTATAATTCCTATGCTTAAAGTGTCATACTCTAACTCAAAGACCTTGCTAAAATCTAGTCATGACAGTACAAGCACTGTAGTCAACTACTTCTTCAACTTAAAAAAACTCTTCTCCTTATCTCTCCATCGAAATTCAATATTCTTCTTGGTGAGCTTAGTAAGTGGTGTAGCAATAAAACTAAAGTTCTAAATAAATTTTCTGTAGAAAGAAGCTAGACTATGGAAACTTCTAACATTTGTATAGGAGACAATGGCTCGTACTTTCTCCTCATCTACTTTAATGACATATCTAGGGAACACAACTTCTTCTTAGTAAAAACTACATTCTTTAGATTTCCATACAACTGTTCAGCTTAGAGAACCTCAAAACAGTTTGAAGATGATTCACGTACCTAGTTAGGTCGAGGCTATACATAAGAATGTCATCAAAATATACCACAACAAACTTCCCTATCTGATTTGATAAACACATGATTCATCAATCTTAAAAAGTACTTAGGGTGTTAAATAATCCAAATGGCATGACTAGCCATTCATACAATCCATCTCTCATCTTGAAGGCAGTTTTCCACTCATCACCTTTACGCATTTGAACTTGATGATATCTCGATTTCATATCAATCTTGGAGTATACACTTTCTCCATGTAGCTCATCCAACGTATCATCTAATCTAAGAATAGGATACCAATATTTAATGGTAATCCTAAAAACTACTTAACTAGCCACTGTAGATACCTTATTTTACTACCCTTCTTTAGGTATTTTTCCTTCTAAGGTAGGTTTATAATAAAAATACAAAAAAAAAAATTAAAAATTTGAGAAAATGAAAAAAAAATAAATAGTATCAAAGGCATTTGAGTTGAGTTAATCAATTATTTAGGTTAGATCAAGTAATAATAAAAAATTTACATGTGATTTAATAATTTTAGAGTTTTTAAAATTTTTGGGCTTCATAAAAAAATGTATATTTTTTAGACTAGTAAAATATTTAAATTGGATATTATCTAATTTAAATAATTTTTTAATTGGGTTATGTTAAAATAAGAAATCTAAATTTATGGAATTTAAAAGTGGTGTTAAAAATCATTAACATATATATTTTGGGATATGTAAATAGGCTATGGCCATTTTAAGATAAATTGGATTGAGTTGGGCTTGGGATTGAAAGGCAAAACAAAATTTTGGCTTGATAAAGGAAGCTTAAGTTTAATTTGTGTGCAAGGCACATGCTAAGATGGGTAAAAGTTAGGTTCGATCCCTAAAGCAGACATAATAGGCGCATTTTGATTTTTTTTTTCTTTTATACAATTACGTACTAGTCACATGACATGTTCTTCCCTATGAAGCTTTAATGGTCCATATATAGAGATGTGGCTAAGGCTTCTAAGATATGAATCTTGAACATGTATTACCAAATCTTTCATATTTTTTTATGAATTTTGATGGAACACCATAAAATCATTATAAAAAACTCAAAATATCTTCGAGATTTACATTAGTAACTATAAATTAAAGATTTGGTAAAATCAATTGAAGCTTAAGCTTTATCTTTTCCAGTCATGATCCTGAGCTTCAAAAACTATGCAAACTACACTATTATGAATAGCGATACTCAAAAAACATGAGGAGGCAGCCAATTTCATTCAAAGGGCACCATCCACACAACAATACATCAACCTATCTCTCTCTCTCAAATAGCCCTGACCATTGTCCTCATGTAACAAAACCTACTATATAAACAATAGCAGCCCTAACTCCATTCGATACGCACATGGAACACCAACGTATACTATCCCCGACCCATCTCTCTCGTTCTTGGGTGACCCTCGACCTTAACTACATCTCATTGATATAATAGTAGCAAACCACAACCGAAACACGAACCTAACACCATATGCACAACCATGCTGACCAACCTATGACCTAAACACGAACCTAGTAGCCCATACACCACCAATACGCACATGCCATGGTCAGCAAACATATCCTAAGGAAACTACCTAACAAACCTACATGACATCCACTGTGACTCAAACCTACTACTAGCTCACTTTCTAAATATTGTCAAATTAGTACTAACATTACGATGTTGGCATAAACCAGTTTCATCAATCACTTTCACACAAAAGCTGAAACTCCCGCTTAATTTAGAGTTTAGAACACTTTGTGGAATGATAGAATTGCTGCTACTGTTGGAGGCAACCCATGACTGTGGGGCGACTTGACCAATTGCCCAACTTCCTCTCCTAATTCAACCCGCATGTGATATGTTGTAGGGGGGTAGGTGGGTAGGGAGGGGGTATTGTAGGTTATAGTTTTGTGTTTTATTTATTCTCCTTTTCTTAGTTTTTTTTTTTTTTTTTTGCTTGGTATTTAATTATACTAACTTAGTTTTTATTTTATTTTATACAAGCTTCGTGTTATCATTAGTCATAGTTTATCTTTTTACATTGTTTATTTTTACTTTGTAAGTTTTATCATATGTATATTATCAATATGTGTTATATTAGTTTAGTTTACTTGCTCTTCTCTTTTATTTTATTTTTTTATTTTTTATTCTGGCTTAAGTAGTTCACCCTATTATTAGATCCTACACTAACTTTAGTTGTTTTTATTTAGGTCTTTAAGCATTGATCGTTTGGTTGTTGTGTTTTCTTGGTTTAGTTGGTTTTTTTCTTTTTTTATCTTTTATGAATAACAGATTTAAGAATACTAACTTTTTTTTTTGTGCAGGTATTTAGTTATAATTTTTATTTTTTTCTTTACTTTGAAAATTGGCTATTTGCATGAAAAGTCCTCACTTGAGTCTTTTTGTAGGTTCTTATATAGATTCTCATGTAATAACATTTTTTTTTTACATAATTTGCATATTTATCATTAAAAGTCACTTTTTTTTTTCATATTACATTTTTACAAGGATTACATTTTTAGAAAATTGCACATTTAGGGTTATTGAACATTTTAAAAAATTACATTTTTTTTCCACAGAAAGTTGCATTTTTTATAAAGTTTCATTTTTATGGATTAGTTGCATTTTTTTTTTCAATATTCATATCTTTAGGATAAACTTTACATCTAGGTTGCGCATCTTAAAATGTTGGATAAGATAGCATATTCTTCATTAAATTTTCACTTTTTAATCACTTAGTTTGTTTTAATAAAATCAAAATCTTTAATTTGTGGTCCTTTTCAAAATTAAGTTTTTTTTTTTAAAGATTTTTGAAAAGTAGGAATAAAAGTTATGTCTTTTGGGATTCTATAAATAAAAATAAAATGGTTCAAAAATGTAAATATGGCTTGTTTTGAAAATAAAAAGAACCAACCCACTAAAGTTTTTATAAGAAAAATGAGAATAATGGTTAATTTGATCCTAATTAGCGAGTACATAAGTACTTTTAGGACACTTGATAAAAAATAATTTATTTTCTTTGTTAGAAAATCCATAATAAAAGAAATAAAAAAATTTATTTCCGTGCATTTTTACATTTCTGTATATTTTCATATTTTTTAGAAAAGTTTTATAAAAATAAAGGCCCTTTAATTGTTTTTCTTAATTTTTACATAGGGATAACATTTTAATAAGTTAGCCACTAAACCCAATTCTTTGGTTCAAAGTTTTCTAAGAAATATATTTCTTTTAGAAAATTAGCAAGTTAGTGACTTAATTAGGTTTTCTTCCACCCAAGGAACCCCAATATTTTTTTTACCAATTTTACTGGTTAGTGACTCCTAAACTATTTTCAAACCTATTTTTTAATTTTTTAGAGAAATATTTTTTTCCTTAATTTTACATCTAGTATTTTATATTAAGTGAGTTGAGCTTAGTATACAATAAATTAAGGAAGAAACCAAAATAGGGCTTAACACCCACAAACATCCTCCAACTCTTGTCCTTCTTAGGGACCAGCAATGCGAGTACAACATATAAACTCATGCTTTCTCAAACATATCCACTTTTAATAAGTTAGTCCACCTATTGTTGTAACTCAATTGCTTACTCAAGGTTCATATGATAGGCCAATTGATTAGGCAATGCTACTTCCAACTGTAACCTAATGTTGTGCTCAATTCCTCATTTTAGAGATAGTTCTCTTAGTAGTTGATCAAGAAATAGATTGGCAAACTCTCAATTTCCTCAGGTATATCGCTTTGTTTCCACATCTCTAACAATCTTTGTAAAAAAAAAAAAAAAGTTGGTTCATTTTCTTTACAATTCTTCTTAGCTTGGATCTATTTGTCACTAAGGTCTTCTTTACCTTTTGGATAAGTTTAGAGTGCATGTTGCTAACCTGGCTTTATATCATTAGATATAGTATAATAGATTGGCCATCTTTCTCAAAACTATAAGTGCTTTGATATCCATTGTGCATAACACTCTAATCAAACAACTATGGTTGTCCTAATAAGATATGAGATGTACACATAGACAACACATCACACATAATCCCATCCTTATAACTCCTGATGGTGATAGACAAAATCACTTGCTTATTAATTTATAGTGATCCTTTCTCATTTAACCTATGTAATTTATATGGTTAAAGGTACATAGTGGTTGGAAACTATAACTACTCTACTATCCTAGCTCAAGCAACATTCATATAACTACCACTATCAACAATTAAAGCACATAGCTGATGGTTTACCTTGCAAGTAATATGAAACAAAAAATCTTACTGCTTTTCTTATTGATCATGCTCCATGCTAAGAGCTTAGCATATATTTAATGTAATCATATCTTGTTACTCGAGATGATCTCTTCACTTGTAACTTCCACCTTCACTCCATCACCTCTTTCTTCTGCAATTTCACCAATTCTTGATCGTACTATCCACTTCAATGTTTGAAATGTCTCCTCTAATGACCATAGTTTGTCGGTTTGGAAATTAAGACACTATGTGTCTAAAATCCTTACATTTAAAGCATTTTATCTCACTTATCTTCTGTCTAGAAGTCTATCCCTTTTCAAATTCTTTTTCTTTCCTTCCTTGTTCTAACCTCACTCCTTCTCCATGAAATGTTTATGATTCTTTAGCACTTAGAAATGAGCCAATATTTTTCATACCATTTCCTTAAATAAGTTAGCTAGTCTAAACAAGTCAAGAATTAAAAGCTTGATAAGGTCAATTTCCCCTCTACCTCTCAACTCGTTAGGCAACCCTAATCGCTTCCTCAAAGGTGTAGACAGATAATACTTCAGTAATTTCCTTAAGCTTGAGTCTCAATCCAATAACAAACCTAAAGATGGTTCAATCTTCAAGATTTTTTACTTCATACCTAATCATCAACATTTGGAACTCTTACACATACTTGTCAATGCTTTGGGTTCCTTACCTAAGCTCTTGTAACTTCAACAAAGTGTCCTAATAATATGATTTAAGAATGGATGTACTACATATAACCCATTTCATTTCTTCCTACGACCTTACTCTCCATCGCCATTCTCTTTCTCTCATTGAATATGGCTTTTTCCACCACATGTGGGTGTAACTAATGAACTCAAGAGTAGCAAGTTTGACCTTCTCACCTACGGTGTATTAATAACACTCAAATAGCTTCTTGACTCGCTCTTCCTAATCTAAATACTCATCAGCATTTCCACTCCATGAAAAGCTTAAAATCTAGATTCTTACATTCTCTATACCCCTAGGAGCTCGAACAAGTCATTCCTCTTCATCATATTCCTCTCCAACCTCTCCTTCATCCATTTCAATCTCTCCATAGTTCATCCTCGATTGAACTGGTTGATCAGCTCATCTTAGGAAGTGTCAAGCATGATGGGGTGCTCGATTAAATCGGTTTTTACATCAATCATCTTTGGGAGCTTAGGCAATTCTTTCCTCAACCTCTTGGAACTCTTCTACGTCGCTCTTATCCTCTTTAATTAACTCTAGCCTTATGTTAACTTGTCATTTAACTCCTCCAACTTGCCCATGATGAATTGGGTGATCTACTCCCCTAGAGGAGCATCATAAGCTCAATGAATAACTTAGTCAGCTCGATTCCCAACTGGGGTATTTAATTTAGTATGACCATCAACCTTATGAGCTTGATCTACTCTTATGGCTACTACCTCTTGCGTCAACAACATCATGTTCTCCATCATTTTAGCCACATGAACCAACCGATTATCAATGGTCTACTCTACACTACTTTCATGGCTAGGAACATCACTATCATTGTCTCCTACTACTGCATTTACACTTAGGTCAGTCATTTTCTATTCTTAACAACTACAATTCCACTATAACCTAGCAATCCAACTTCATACCCAAAAACAACTATTGTGAATCACTACTATGCCTCTTCTATTACTTTATCACATAAGGTTGAAACAAAGTATAACAGAGCATAATAGCATACACTCAATCACAAACACTAAATACTTGGAAACAATAACCAATACAAAATAGAAACTATTTTACCTTCAATAAGCTGCAATAATTGAAATAGTCCAACACAATTGTTTACTACATTGACAATGAAAATGAACACCTCAATAGGGCCAAAACTCACTCGTATGTTGCTCAAGCTTGTGGCCTAACTTGAAACCTCAAGTTCTTATACAAAGATGATGTGCCTAGAAAGAGGGCTTACCATAGCAATAATGGGTCATCTAAAGAAAGCTATTAGAAAAAGGTTAAGTAGGGTTTCAAATAGGGAACAAACATAAAAGGAAAAAGGGGTTAAGCCTCTTAGGTTAATCACAGATGTGACTTATTGTTCAAGCACTCACAACCACCATGTCGTTGGATGTGACTCACCGGTTTGAGGTGATGAGTTGCTCACTAGCATAACCTTGCTTAAGAGTTGCTATGAATTGGGGTTTCAATAACTCTTAATGTAAGAAAGGAAAAGGAAACACTTCATTAATGATAATAAGTCTAAATACAACAAATTACATAACAGAGTATTTATACTTAGTTGCTCTAAGGTTACATTACTAGCTAAGTTTACAAAAATGGGTAAGAAATACATGTAAGTGCTAATGCAAAAATAGAAGGAAATTCTTGTAATCCTTTTAGAAAGAGAAGAATCCATTTGTCAAGTGTTGCATGTGGGTGCAAGGACATATGTTGTTGCTAGAGTGGTTGGCATACCTGTTACAAACAATTTCTAATAAGTAATGATTAGGTCAGCATTTGAAGAGCTTCTAATTAGCTCAAATTCATTAGAACAGGTCTATTAGACTAGGTCGAGTGTCACAAACAACTTAAACAAATTGGGGCAAATTAGGGTTGTACACCAAACAAGATGGTGAATTGGAAGGTCACACAAAGCGACATTATCTTGTAGGTTGGAGTGGTTAGGATTAGCTCGACAATTGAGTATTTAGGCGATTAAGCTAGCCAAGCTACTTACCTTAGCTCAGGTTAAGGGTTTAAGTGCTTGATTTCCATCATCATGTTATTTTCTTCATGCACCATGTAAATATCAACTTTTTATGGCCAACTTTGCATGTGACAATATTATAGTGTATATCTATCACCTTTGCATAGATAGCCAATAATACAATGTATGTTTACCAGCTCTTGTTGCTCCCTTTTGCATAGATCATGTAACCTAATTTGTATAAGCTCCACTAAATTGCCAATATTACAAACTATACAAACTTGATCATAATTATTTTTTGTATGTAATTTATATTTCTCAATAAATAGCCAATCAAATACAACATAAATGTTAAGAATGATTTTGCAAACTAGACTTTAGAGTCCACATGATTGTACCCTAACAATAGGGCCACGATAGTCATCATTGACTTTTTCTTTTTTAATTTTTTTATGAGTTAGCAAGCCAAACCTCGATAACAAGTTAACTTGCTGGTTAAGTAAGGCAAACTAAAGTAGCTCGCATTTTAAATGGTTTATAGCCTTCAATCCTGAATTGTCTCTTTTTTTTTCAGTTAAATGAGCTAACCACCATAGCTTATCTTACATATGCATATCTAGTCTAGATTTATTATAGGATTGACACAAGTGTGCAAGTTCCCAACTATGGTAACTAGATCATACTCTCTCATATTACTCATTAATATAAAAGTTATGATGATGCTTAATATGGTGTATTTTCAATACATAGATCAAATAAGGTTTTCCTATAAACCTCACTTTCTATTTCAACTCATCATCGATAATCAAATCTTTTGATGCTATGCATTAATCTTTCTTAAATGTAATATAACCATCACATTGGGCCTTCTATCATAGAAAGGAATTAGATCATGAATAATAATATTAGTCACTTCAAGCATTGAAGGGTTAGATAGTATAGTTCCTCTAATAATAGTTTCTATTGACTTTTGTGGTAAAGGATCCTCCAATGAGTCAATATCAAGATTATGTTAGTTGCCATCATTCATGTCCTCTTCATCTATTAATTCTTCATTTGTATCAACATAAGGATCTATAAAGTATTGTCGAGCTGAAAATTCAATTTCTTTCTTTTCTTAACTTGATTTTTATTAAGCCTTACCAACTTAATATAAACCTCTTAACCAAACTAAGGGAAGGATTTTATAAAAGAAAACAATAAAAAAAAAATGGAGTCGCCACCTAATTAAAATTGGGAAAGAAGTGAAATTAAGGTTCATAGGTGAATAGACCCTAATTTCAAATGCTGTACCATGGCTTTTCTAAAGAAAACATTAGAAAAGAGAGAAATTAAAAAGCTTGAATTCGAGGGCTAACTTATTAAAACCAAAGATGTTTCCATAAAAGTGATCCATAAAGTGATTAATTGGGCCTTTGACGAGTTTCATAAAATAAAAAGGACTTAATATATTAAAACAAGGAAAAAATTGTATTTTTTAGGGCCACCCAAAGTGCATATGTACTTGCTAGCCCAAATTAGGCCCACCTAGTTCTAAAAGCATTTTATAAAACTTTAGTAGGTTAGTCCATTTTATCTATGAAAATTATTTCACTTTAAATATTTATATGTTGATTAATTTATAAAATATACTTTTTGTCCAAATTTAAAAAAAAAATAGTAACTCTTAATTTTGAAAAACAAGTTAATTTAGTTTTAGTTTTAATTTTTTATGAAGAAAAACATTTTTTTTTTAAGAAAAGCCCATTTTATTGAAAAAAAAAACTTATTGAAGAAAAACATATTAAATAAATCATACAAGGTACTAATCAATCAAAAAATATCATACAACATCATCAAATCACATACATATTTACATGGCATGCTCATTAGTTATATACTAATAATTTATTACTATTACTTGAAAACAAAAAACTACTTTGTTATGGCATTTAATAAAATTCTAGAATCAAAGCCTTTATTTCATGAATAAACACATGTCCATCACTAAATAAATGTCAATATATATTATACAAACATGAATCATGACAAACACATTGAAATTCATTCATTAAAACATCTAATTAATCAAGAACCATCATCAATTTCATGTACATCTATTATCAAGCTACATGAATATTACATTATAGAAACAATAATCACAGCAATTTCTTTTACAAATTTTGCATCAAACAAACTACTTTAATACATAAAACACGATTTCACAAATTATCAATGCATAAGATGCATCAAAATCACCAAGAATACAAAAACAATTAAGAAAACCCAAAGGTTTTAGGAACTTACCTCCTGTAGTACAAACCAATAGCTAGCTTAAGGACTTTTTAGGTGGTTTCTAGCAAGGTGGTGGCAATTCTCGACTCTTGACTTCCCAATCTACAAAACTCCTCCACCAATTTCTAGAAAAATCATGATCCACTCCTTTAATTCACCTAAAGAAATTTAATCTTTCAACAAAACCTTAATAGTAAAGTACAGAATGAGAGATTGAGAATTCTATCATTCTAATTTTTTTTTCTTGCAATTGTGTGTGTTAATGAGAAAAAGGGGGAGCTTATTTATAGAGTAAAGTCGATCTTATTGGACAAGCAACTTCCCCTTTATGTTGGGGAATTATCCTATTGCATCCTCCAATTTTGGCTCATTTTTTTTTTATTTCTTTTCCATATTTTGTTCGACTTTGATGTGTTTTAGATGTTATTTCTATCAAATGGTTAAAATCAATATCCTATGTCTTACTAGCAATTAGATACACTAAATATGTAGTGGGATTGAATCAAGAGATTCAATTTCCCGCCTTTTAGAAGATATGTACATCTAATTTCTTGAAAGACTTCTTTTTTTATTTTTTGCTGGGGTTCTTTCTTTTTATTATTTTTTAAGATAGTTAGACCAAAATAATGTACACTTATTTCCCTTCAATACCTTAATTTTTAGATGTGAAAAAATCGAATCAAATCAAGTTGTTTTTTGGAAGCTAAAATAGCTTTATTCATGTAGCATCTATTTGTGAATGGGAAGAACAAAATAGGAAAGAAGAAGAAGAAGATGAAAGGAAAGGAGAGAAGGGGCTATGTGCTCACATCCCCAATGTGCGTGTGCATCCTAATTTTTAAATGTGAAAAAATTGGATCTAATCGAGTTGTTTGTTGAGAGATAAAATAACTTTGTTCGTGTAGCTTTTGTTTGTAAATTAGAAGGACAAAACAAGAAAAAAGAAGAAGAAGAAAGGAAAGGGGAGAAGGGGCTGGGCACTCACGCATACCCCATCCGTGAGCACATTGCATGTAAGTGCCCCTATATATATATATATATATATATATATATATATTATAAAGCGCTAGTAGCATGGTCACATAGCATGCCACATTAACAAATTTTTTTCCTTTTATTTTCTTTTTTCTTTTTCTCTCTTTTTTTCGTAATATATTTTTTGGTTTTTTTCCATCCTTTATCTTTTGTATTTTTCTAAAATTTTTGAAAATTTTATTTTCTAGATCTCCTAAAGTTTTAAAAGCTTCTTAAATTTTTCGTAAGCAAAAATAAGATATCTATAACCGCTTCTTTTTGTGGTAAAGTTTGGTGAAAATTTTATCACAAAAACAAAAGAGATACCATTTTTTCTCTTATGGGAGAAAGACAATTCTAAAAAAGGTCCTTAATGGTAACTTCAAGATATGAAATGGACTACTTACAAAACAAGCCCCTTTTATGAGCTATTAATCAAAAGAGATTCCTACGATCTATTTTAGCGAGATCCTTTGATGAGATATTCTTTCCCAACATTGAGGCTATTTGAGTGTAGTGCTCATTGTGGTCTATCTTAGCGAGACCTTTTTGTGAAATATCTCACTAAGGCTTTTTTAGGGAAAGGGCTTGTTGTGGTTTATCTAAATGAGACCTTTGGTGACATATCCTATTCAAAGGTAATAGCACTAAGGCCTTTTTTTTTTTTTTTAGGGATAGGGCTCCTTACGGTCTATTTGAATGAAACCCTTTGGTGACATATCCTATCCTTAGGTAAAAACACTAAGACTTTCTTAGGGATAGGGCTCTTTACATCTATCTGAATGAGACCTTTTGATGAGATATCATATCTAAAGGTATGATAGCACTAAGGCTGTTTGAAGGGTAGAAAAAGCTCCTTACAGTCTATGTTAATGAAACCCTTTAGGAAGATATCCTTTCCTAAAATAGCGATAGTTCTAGGGCTATCTTAGGGACAAGGCTCTTAATGATCTATTTAAACAAGACCCTTTGGTGAGATGTCCTATTCGAAACAAATAGAAGGTTTGGGCATATAAAGGATTAGGGCTCTTATGAGGTATCATGGCCTAAACTTCTAACAGGTCAAGGCTCTTATAAGATATCCTACCTTGAAGTTTTGAGTAAGTGTCATACCTATTTTTAGGTTGCTAATAGTAGTTCCTGGTCCAAAGGCCCACAAATATCCCTTGGCTTAAAAACTTCATGAATTAGCCCATCTTCGTTAGGATTAGAAATGGGAGTTTGTAAACTCAACTGTCCTTCTTTCTTCCTCTTTAGGGTCAATTGCACTTCTTTCCTCTTTCTTTATTTTGTTTATATCAATCCTTAGAATAAGAAAGATCAAAGCATAGCATTCGAGGAGTTTTAGTGGTTCATTAGTGTTCGTGATTGACCCTTTTTTCAAGGTTATAATATGAAGTGGAGATGGAGAAAAAATCATCAATGTAGTGGAGAGTGGTCAATGACCAATCTAATGTTGATGATAACTGAGGATATTTACTTTGAGTGTAAAGGGTGAAAAAAAATCAGTTCATAAAGAATTCAGAATTGGAGACAAAATAATATCATTCCATTGATTCTAGGGAGAATACATCTTGATTGCATCAACATTTATATAATCTCTCAAATCTAAGCCATCCATGTAAGACAAAATCAATGCTTCTCTAGATAATACTCTTCTTCCTACATAAGGATCCTCATAATTAGGGGCAAACTTTCCTCTAGGATCTTGCACATTTGGAAGGAACTTCTTTAGCACTAGGTCTCCTTCTAAGAACTATTGGGGTTGTACCTTCTTATTGAAAGCCCGCATCATTTTATAATTGTAGCAATACAAAAACACCTCATTTTTGCTACCATTTTATTTTAAATTCTTTTTTTTCTTGGTTTTTTAAGCCAAGTTTACAAAATATACAAAAAAATAAAAAATGTAAAAAATTTGAAAAAAAAAAAGTGTCAAATAGTGTCCAAATCAAGTCAATCAATCATTTAGGAATGGATTGGCAATATTCAAAATTATACATGTAGTTTAATAAATTTTGAGTTTTTAAAAAATTAGGCTTCATTAGAAGTATATTTTTAAGAAAAGCCTAGTAAAAATTTGAACTCATGTGAGTGCACTTTGCTCACTTTAAATTTTGAATTTTAAATAGATAAGGAAAATTAAGGCTCGGAATTTATTAAATTAAATTTGTGTTAAAAAAAATCCTTTTGCATGTATATATTTTGATTATTTAAAGTGTAGGTCAATTTTAAAATGAAGTAGGTCAAATCAATTATGGAGTTTGGAGTTGAATTCAACCTAAAGATGTGCCATTAATAAAGTTGGTTGCAATCACATTTATGGAAAAATACTTGCTTAAGTAGTTAATACACATGCTGATAAGGGTCAAGGATTAATCACATGCTCCTAAACCCAAGGGCTAGCTTAGATGGTTCACCAAGCAGTCTGAGGTAAGTTAAGCGCTGATGAGTAGTGCTTACCCTAGTCCAACTTGCTAAGCTACTTTACTCTCTACACCATCCAGGAAACTATCGAGGAGATTAGCTAACATGCTGAGCTGACTCCTTCATAACACACTACCCCAAGCATCAAATCAAGATATAGCCAACTTGATGCACTGTCGGTCAGCGGTCTCATTACTCGCATGCACCTCCGATGTCAAGACCCTAAAGGGGGCCTAGTAATATTATCTAAAATTCCAATAACATGTGTGCACCTATGATATGAAAACTGTTTTGCAAGTCAAAGATTGCAAGAATCTAAATAATAAATCATTAAGATTACTGATTTTCAAGTAATTAATTTATTGTAACGTAACATAACATAACATAACATATCATATAAATATAAATAACTATAGATATTCGGCATCCTACGGTTCCTCAGAACCGCAGAGAATCGATATCCCCTATCAAATAATAAGATAAGATATACCAACATTATAAAATTGTAGGAAAAATTAAATTATATTAAATTCTAACATGTGAATATTTTCTACAAAGAGTGTTTGTGTATCACCTATAAAGATCTCAACTAACTCTAACACTAATGTATATATCTTCATCTCGCACTCAACATTCAAGACTAATCCCAATCCCATTGTAGTAAACCTGCAAGAGAAAGACTATTGGGGAATAAGCTACAAGAGCTTAGTGAGCTATCCCTTATACCACACAGGCAAACAAGTTATCAAACAAATTGTTACAACCATATGAATGCATGCACACACAGTATGCTAAACAATATATACAGTTGATTGGTACTACATATAACATCAGATTTTAATGCCCCCTAAGATAAGGGTTGGAGATTCATTGGTACCAATCACAATCGGGCTCTAGCACTTGGGTTTTTACCCATAACTTTTAATATCATATTTCATAAAATATATTTTCATTTCTAAGTCATCTAATAGTACACAAAATCCTAAGCCTAGCGGTAAGGTAGCCCCTGCAATCCACACTCACACCCTATAGCAAAGATCTCTAAACTTGACTCTCAGCCATACAGTTGGCATCTCCATCACTTAGTTTAGTAAGCCCGTAGGTTTGGGTATGGTTATGTTGTACGAGTGCACCGTATAGAAATACTTTAATATATATAAACAACCCCCGCAAGGCCTCTCTTTATCTCTACATGAAGTGACTACCGAAATAAGTAATGCGATGCATAGATAATGCATGACCCTTTTAATTTAAGATAAGCTAAATATAATTAGGTCAAATTATGAGGTGATTAGTTAATATCAGCAAACCATCCAAATCATGTAAAAATCAATCATACCATCAAATCATCAATTATCATGTTTAATAATATTTCTCACAATAATCAATCAATATCAAGCACACGCATATCTCGAAACCCCATGCATCAAGTTATTGATATTCAATTTAAGTGCACTAACTACAAGCACAAACAAGTATAGAGTCATCAAGAGTACTCACTTGACTATGACAACTCGCTTTAGTCATAATAACCGATCAGAAGATCCTCGCCCTCATCGGGATCACCTAATCATTACGAGATAATAGGGATAGCAAGTAATTGACTCAACTAATAGTTCTAGATATCTATCTACCTAATTCTATTTAGATTACTATCAGCCTTTATTCGATTAAACCTAATTGTTAATGGTACATAACTTTTTCATTCTATTTTCAATATTTATGAATTTATAGTCGTTTTCCATCATTTTCAGACGCACATTCACACGGTGATGTCCGTTTTGGACGTTAAGACCCGTGTTTTATGATGTAGACTAAATTTATTCAAATTTTAACTATTGAAGCTTAGTTATTCCTATTGGCTAGTTTTATGTTCCATTTTAGTAGTTAATGATTTAATTAGCCATTTATTCTTATACTTACGGAATTTTACATTGGTATTACTAATTTATGTCCTTAATTAAGTTTGATTCAATTTAAGAAGTGTATTATGGTTTAAAGTTTTGGATCCTAAGTACATGTACATACTTATGTTCTTATTTTATAAACTTATGCTTATATAATCGCTTATATCATCAATCGCTTGTGTCATTGCTTATGTCATCAATCACTTATGTCATAGCTTATGTCATCATGTGATTACCTCATTGCTTAGATCATCCTTTGCTTACAAAAGCCTTACCTCATGCCTATGTGTATTATGTACACTTATGTACATTTATACATTTATTAACTATATACCTATACCTCTGCTATACTTATATATATACTAGTATACTTATATATATACTTATACATATACCGTATTTATACTTGTACATATACTCATATACCTATACGGTAATATAAGTATTTTTGTACAAATTTCGTATGCCAAATTTTCCACGTAAGAAAACCTTCCTAATTTCATTATTTTGTGTTTTTAAGTATGTATTTAGTATGGTATAGGTATGTATAGTTAGGATTTGTCTTAGTTTAGGTTATGTACATAGTAAATACTTATGTACAAAGATCTCCATACTTGTATTCTTCTAATATATCCTTATGTACATATACTTAAGGGCATATACACATGTATTCCTTTCCTCTTCATCATGATTCCTATCCTTCTACACTTAAAGGTGGAAACTTTATGCCTTATTCTACATGATCACACATAATTTATATCTACTTATCTAATCTACCTCATCACCTAACTAATAAGTAATATAAAGTAATATATAATAACATGATCACATACCTTAATTTGTTTTTGAATTATGGAGACAAAGTGGAAAATTTTGAAAGTGAAAGGGGAAGGGGATGTCACGGCAATGGACGTGGGGTTTTGCTTTGTTTCTTTTTGTTTTGTTTTGCTTTTGGAATGAAGAAGATGGTGGAGTCTAGAAGAAAAGAAGTGGACGGCAATTAAGAAGGAGAAGAGAAAAGAAAAGCTAAAAGAAAAGAAAAGGAAAGAAAAGGAATCATGAGATGGATTAGATATTTTCTTATGCATTAGTATCTTTTGTTGACTTTTCTAATTATTGACTTAGTCAACCTATTGACCTTGGTCAACATGTGTTGACTTGGTCAACTTTCCATAAGCATATGCTATTTTGTACACATAATATAGTAATTAACGGAAAAATTAAACAAATGAGGCATTTGGTGAATTGATTAGTAAAAATAGATGATGAGATCTTACTTTAGGTATTTATATCCTATATATATTATTTGGTAAGCTACTTAGTATAATTAAGATGAAAAAATGTCATTTAGGGTATTAATGTTCACTACATATAACCTAAGATCAACTAAACCCTTAACTCTATGTAATATTAACTTAATTACATACTTAGAAGATGAATATGATCTATGAAGTAATATCTTAGTTTCTAATTTATTACTTTAGTATTGTATGTATTTATGAGTGATTGAAAGTTATCTCTAATTTTTTACCAATGATTTGGTATAATACTAAGGTTATATTAATAATTAGGGTTTTAGGGTAAATTATGATGAATTAAAGCTCATATGTCTTTAATGTTATCATTCTAGGGTTTTTATCACTTTTGAATGAAATCTTTAATGTTTACATACCTTTAGGGTAGAAAAGTTTCATACGTGATTGATTAGTTCGTTTAGGATTTTCACTTTCATTAGTCTAGTCAACTCCTAAATTATCTAATATACTTGAGTCTATTTCAAAGCTAGATCGAAAATTTTAGGGGTTTACATCTGAGGCCTCCAATCCCTCTCCTAAAGAATTCTCTCTTAGTAACCTGCTGATGACGAGAGATTGTATATCGAAGAAAGGTGGTTGAACTCCCTAAGCTCCCTAAATTATCATACATTGATCTGTATACTTAGTAGTGATGATGTTGACCTTTCCCTTGCAAAGGACCCTGTACCGAGTGCTCCGACCAACTACTGCTAAGAATCTTTTGCCAAGTGACAAGAAACTCACTTAAATGGTCAAGTAGTTTTCTATTAGCATACCACCATCTATCTCTCATCCTGGCCCCTTTAGTGCTACAACATTTTGACCCTTCCCACCTACTGTGCTTAGAGAATATTCGTACAGGACCAATTCTACATTGCTAGCTATCCACCTCATTTGACATTTAACTACTTTTCCATTTTTGGTTTGTTGTCCTTTTTACCCTTTTCGTATGTACTGGGAATCCCCTTTTTGTAAATACTTTCTTGTAATTTCTTTATTTGTAATGTTGCTCTTGGGACTTACTATAAATAGTCCTTATCTCTTGTAAGCCAGAGATAACTTACATCTTAATACTGAATACTTTGTTCTTGCGAGACAATACTCTCCAAGTCCATCCTCCTTACACTCTTATCTAATCTTACCGAATAGCTTAAGATTAGTGGCGGGTGGATCTTAACACCAACTTGTACGTCATATCAAGTGAGGTGTCAAGTCGTGTTGTGTTTGTTAATGAGTCACATCCTCTGAGCAGTTTCATGTCAGCTACTCTTGTTCGATTGTAGACCATTTTCCTCTAATTTTCTTTGATATCTTGAAGGACCCATTTCAGTTCAATTCTACCTCTGTAAGTCCTAATGATAACTGAGCTCCTAGGCACACCACAACCCTACAGTTTTGAGGCCGAGCTAACAATTGTCAAGAGTCGATCATTAGAGGCCAACCTAAATGTGAGTTGCCCCTAAGCCAACCCTTGTCCTGTCCCATCAATCAAAGCTGTCAAACTGCCGATACCGACCAAACCTAATCAAGACCTACCCTTACTTTACCCACAGTATTATTAGGATCATAGAATGAGCAAAATTATATGTGTGCTGTCTTTTCTAACACCCATATTGTCCTTTTTGACAAAGGATATTCTTTTGGCATGATTACATTACTGCCCCTGTAAATTATTCCCCTTTTTCTAGCTAGTAGAAATCCTTTTCTATAATTTCTTATAACCTAGGACTTACCCTAATTAGGTACTATAAATACTTGCAAATTATAATAGCTGCAAATATCGATTAATAGAGAATATGATGAACTTTCTCATTCTCATGAGCTAAGTGTCCTTTCTGCTTACTCTTAAACTACTCTTATCTAACCTATTGAACATGAACTAGTAGCGAGTGCCTTCCAACCATACTTGTGCATTATATCATGTGTGACTTGAGCTCATGTGAGACGTTGGTGTATCATATCCATCGTTGGTGTATAGGAACCCTTGCTCATCCTTTGATTGCCACTTATCTTTCAGACCATCTCGTGGCCCAAACTTACCCCCTTTTAGTTATACGCAATATTAGGCTTGTATGTTCATCCACGAGTTTATGTTACATGCCTTCCCTCCAACAAGTCTTTAGTTTGTGTTATGCCTAACACAATTTAGGCTTCTTCTTTTTTTTTTTTTACTAAGGCCCTTAATCATGTGCGTTGCATGTAACTACCTTCTTCCCTAATTCAAATCAAGCATGATAGAGAAAGAGATGTACAAGCAAGATCATGATCAAATCTAAGAGTTTGATTTGAATCTATCAATAATCTTATTAGAGATTCAATTGGTTATCAAAGATTTATATCAAAATGACAAAAATTTGTTGAAAATGAGCGAAAAAGATTTAAATCAATATCAAGATAAAAAGAGAAGGGAGTTAAACTGATTAAAGGGGGAATCCAACAGTAGCAGCACACATTAGGTTCTTTTTCTTTTCCACTGTCTAACAGAGCATTATCATCTTCATTGTCTCCTACCTAACAAAAACTAACGCATGGAACCAACAGCATAACATCATCATCTTATTACCTCTTATCCAAACCCAACCCTACAGAAGTACATAACAACAATAGTAAGGCCAATCCACAGTATACCCAACGCCCATCCTTTACCCTTTCTCTTATTCGCATACCCTCTCATACAATAGCACTTATCCAACTACTAGCTACCCACGACACCAACAAGACCCCCCATCGACACACAAACACACCCAACAAAAACACACCAAACTTGACATCGCTAAAGTACAGCAACCCATACGACCCCATCGATTGAACCTTGACTACTTTCTCTCATCTTCACCTACAAACATCTACTAACGCCCCATCCCCACTCTAGTGCACACACCTACTATTGCACACAAATAGTAACACTTACGGTAATGGTGATAAGGCTTGCATGCAATCCCTCACACTTACAATACATGTAGATCAACAACAAATACTCCATCCACACATGCACCTAAAGCCCAACGTCCATCGTCTTTGATCCAAACACCATCGTAATTACGGTTTCGACCCAAAAAGATAGTAGTAATGTGTTTGCCACAATTGAAAACTCCAAACACAACTTTTGTTCCAACTTGAAACACCCTTGGTCACCACCACCGAAGTTCACTTCCACCAACAAAATTTGAAACACCATTAAATGGCCACCATAAGACGAAGTACTAGTGCTAGACTTGTTTTTAACAATCACTATCACATGAATGTATAATTTCCACTTTCATTTCGGGCCTTGAATTCACCATAAGAAGTTAGGAAGACAGCTACAGCAAAGCATGACCCAAAACTAGCATGCAGCATCCAAGCCTAACGTAGACTATGACCTACGACTAGCTTACAACAGAGCATGAACCACACCCCTCTAATCTGACCCCTCTAGTTAGAATAAGTAGTTCTTGGTTTTGTATTTTCTTTATCATTTTAGTTTTATTTTTTTTTATTTAAAAATTATACATAGTAACTTTAATTTGTTCTTTTTGTTGGTCAATAGTTTAATATTAGTTGCAATTTTATTAGTATTGTTGTGATTATTATTATCATTATTATTTTAATGTTATTTTATGTTAATTTTACCATATGCATATTATTGATGTGAAATAAGTGTTTGTATATTGTTTACATGATTATGCTTTTGCATGGAACATTCACTAACATAGTTTCCATAGGCTCTTTTGATGGTGTTAGTTTGTGTTAACTAGTACTTTTCATCCATTCGCATTTTTTTAGCCTACTTCATTAAAAATTTCATATTTTGCTAAAAATTGCATTCTCTTACCTTTTTTTTTTTTTAATTGCATTTATTGTATTTTTTAGAAAAATTGCATCTTTTGGAGAGTTGCATTTTCTTTTGGTATTATTGCATCTTCTTACTAAGATTCATATCTTTAGTTAAAAATTGCATCTTTTACATCTATATTGCATATTTTGGGAAGATTTGAATAGGATTGCATTTTTTTCTCCATTAAATTTGCACTTTTAATAAATTAGGTATTTTAGGGAGTTTTTTAGAAGAAAATATTTTTGTCACTTAGTTGTTTTAATAAAATAAAAAAATCAATGTAGATCTTTTCAAAATTAGTTTTTTATTTTAGGATTTTTTAAAAATTAGGAACAAAATTCGATCTATTAAGGGATTTTTCTTAATAATAATAAAATGAGTAAAAATGTAAATATGGCCACTTTCAAAATAAAAAAGAGTCAACCCATAGGTATATAGGCATCTCTAAGGTAACCGTAAAATTTATAAAAAAAAAAAATTGTTTTCTTATCATTTTTTTAGGAAAAATTTGAAATAAAAATAATTAAAAATATCCATTTTTATGCATTTTCAAATCCTTTGCATCTTTTTTCATTTAAAAAAAATTATAAAAATAAAGGCCCATTAGTTGTTTCCCTTAAATTTTTACATGGAGATAATGTCTTAATTAGTTTAGCCATCAGACCTAGTTTTTGGTGGAAGTTTTTCCAAAAGAATTATTTTGAGAAAAATTAGTAGCCTATTGACTTGATTAAGGTTTCTTCCGCATAAGAAATCTTAATATGTTTTCTAACTAGTTAGTGACTCTTGAACCATTTAATGTCGAGTATTTTATATTAGGTGGGCTAGGTATAGTATAAGATAAATTGATAAAAATCGAAATAGGGTTCGATAGAATTGAGGACTACTAGGGACCTGATGGACTATCCATGTAAAAATTAAAATAATTAATTAACGTGATTTTTAATTTTTTTTTCTTTTTTTTCTTTTATTTAATGTATATATTGTGTATAATTGTACTAACTTAGTGTTAGTAATGTAGACTTGCTAGGGAAAGCCCAACCCTTTGAGCTTATTTTGAGGATTTTATGGGGGCTTAAGTTTTTTTAAAAAAGATCGTATGTGTACTTAGATGTACTTGGACATAGGTCACTTTAAGAACCTATGACAAGCCATCATTATATAACCCTTAAGTCACTAGCCTTTTTTCCCTCGCTTGGCAAAGTGGGCAAGCCTATTCATGTTTCAATGTAGCCTACTATAAGTTTCTTTGGAAATATTTGAGGGTATAGAGCATGAGACCTATAGATCCTACCCTCTTACATCATTATAAAATAAAGAGGGGTTACTAATTTTTAAATTATAGGATTTAGAAAGGAAATTTTATACTCATAGCCAATCGATCCTTCATTTTTCAAAAATTGAATTAATTTGCACACTTATATATATGGGTGTTGGGGAACCTTATTTTAAAAAAAAAAATCGATTTCAAAAAATCACACACACATGCGCACATGCACACAAACATACACGCACACAAGCACACAAGCAACATGTACGCACGCACACATATATATGAGTATGTGTGCAAGTTGACCATAGGATTGTAATAATTCTATTCTTGTAATTTATTAATTACAAACCCATTGCATTGCATGCTTGTGTATCATATTACATCATATTTTCTTTATATTCTAGTGTTATTTCTTACATTTCATCTACTTGCCTATATATATTATCTTGTAACCTATATTTTGTATTGTAATTCTTATTTTACTTTACAAGTAAGGTGGTGCAATAAAATTCAAAATGGTATCTACCAAATTGCATTAAATCTTTTATGGGCTAGCAAATGAATAGTAGTGTAACATATTTCAAAAGAATAATAGTCATGATCAAAGAGTTGCAATTTCATTATTTTTACATGTGATATATCAGTAGTAAGAAAATTTTCTTATAACTTATTAAATGATATTTGTCATTGCAAAATTTTCCTTATACTTTATTCACATTTTTACTTACAGAAAAATTATACATCAAATAGGGGTCTAGGCCAAGTGTAATCAAATCAATATGATCATGGGGGTTACAATAAAGTTGCAACCCCTAATTTTTTTAAATGATCGCATGTTATTTAGTTGACAATCCTAAGCTTGCATGCGTGTGTTTTATTTGTATACTAACAATGTTTTTATTTTTTATACTCATTTTTTTCTCCATTGTTTATTATTGCCTGCTCTACTGAAAATTTTGTATAGTTTCACATATGTACATAAAAATAAAAAGAAAAAAATGAATAAACAAAAAAAAATCCTTAAGCTTGTAAATATTTATTACTCTTGATCTATGAATAGCTATCATCCTTAGATTGTCCTTAATTATCTTTATATAAGATTAAGCACTATTCTTGTAAAATAATTACCCTTTAATCTTCAATTATCCTTTCCAAGCTTTATCATCCTCATCATGTCATCTTCATAATTGGCCTTTTCCACTTTTTAGGCAATGTTAGCAATCTAATCATCTATAGCATAGGTTCTCTTTAGATTCCTTTAGGGTTTTCAAGAGTTTTTTGTAAAAAGAGAGACAATTTTTTTTTTTAACTTATAAATAAGCCATTACCCTCGGTTGTCAAACTTGTAAAGTAGCCATCGACCCTTTAACTTTCCAATTCTTCCAATAAATAAGAGATATCAGTAACTTTGTTTGTAACATAATTTTTTGTAAAATAAGTGCTTTCAAATGCCTTTTGAATAAAGTTTATGAAAAAAACATGGAGTTTTCAAAGGAAAAATCTACTAACAAGTATGGGTTTTATAGACTTTGAATTATTACTTTTAAGTAGTTCAACCCATAGCCTTTCATTTTTTAAGCTAAGACAACTAACAACAACAAATTCGACACATGCTTAATCCTAACAGTCACTCATTCCAAGCCTAAAACATTATGTGGCCTATGAGTTAAACCTAATACTAAGGCTAACACTAAGGGGCAAAAGAAGAAAGTGATAAATGTAAATGGTAGAGACATAGCCCATCTACCCATCCCTAAATCAGATACAACTCTTGATTCCCCCTAGGAAAAGCCCAAACCAAGTACAATTCTTGAAGAGAAGGCCATTACCAAACCTTTTGAAAAGCTTGAGACATAAAATTCTAAACATAAACAACAAACCTTCTCACTTACTTCACCACATTCTAAGCTAGAAAGGACCTAAAAGCATGGTCTATCGAGTTCACTCAAGGTTTTGTTCATCCAACGCCAATCCTTTCTGAGCCTAAAAGTCCTAAACATGATACTTACTCACTTCATAATGCTAGTTGATAACTCTAATTTTAAACATATTTCATATGGTGATTTTATAGTATTTTCCTTACATTTTTGGTTTTCTTTAAAGAAATTGATACTTAATTGAGTAAAATTTTGATTTCAAGGTTTGAACGCGTTCTAGAATCGAAAATGAAGAAAAGAAATCAAGTTTCACTCAATTCCGAGTTCAAACGAAGAAGTTATAAAGTTTTGAAGTTATACAGAAAATTTTGCCTTAGTGCAGAAAGTTACACAACCTAGGGACACGGCCATGTCCCAGGCCGTGTCTGGTGATGAAAATAGAATCCTTGTAATACATATATAAAAAGATATCTTAGGGTTTCAAAAAAGGAGAGACATTACAGAAACGGAGAGACACAAGAGACGAGAGGAGACTTGAGGAGAACATTAAGAAAGAGGCGAGAACAACATCAACTTCAAGATTAAAGAGATTGTTCATCAATTAAAGGGGTTTTCCATGTTTTATTTTATATTCTTGATGAAACTCGTTTTTAGATTTGTTATGATAGCTTAGAATTCAAGTATTTAGGATTATGGAACCTAGGGTTTCATGTAACCCTTGGATTGAATTATAATTTCAATAAAGTTTCTATCTTTTTTTTATTCCATTATGTTGTTTAATTATGGATTGATAATTCTAGAGTATCAATATATGATATTATGCATGTTGATTGAGAAATTGCATGTGTAATTAGATCTTAGCATAATTGGAGAGAATTACATGTATACTTAGAGATAAGATACATGTTTCTTCCGGAAAGTTGATTATTTGTGTGGGAATTCATTATACATTAATGCAATTCTAAGTTATATTACTAAGTGAAGAGATTCTGGTAAATAATTTAGGATTAGGGTTAATATGCTTGAGAAAGATATTAACTTTAATTGTGAATCCCTCCGGTCAAGAATAATAGAAACTAAATTGAATATATTTTAAAAAGGTTACATGTTAAACACTAGGGGAAATAACTCCTAAATACATTATTAATTTCTTGAAGTCGTTCATAGTTTTATTGCTTTCTAATTTGTTTAATCAAGTCTCATAATTAGTTTAGATGGTTAATTTCAGTATTTTTAATTTATTCAACTCGACACAATTTTCCGGTTAGATAATAAAGCTAAGGTTAATATTAGTACTCAAAATCTCTAAGGGATCGACTCAGACTCACATCCGCTATATTAAAATTAATAGGTGCACTTGCCTCATATCAAGTTTTTGGCGCCGTTGCCGGGGATTTTCGATACTAAGAATGCTAGTTGCTTTATTACTTTAACCATTTTTTTTTCTTTATTTTCTTTTGTTTTCTTTGTTTATTTTTATTATCTAGAGCTGTAATTGATTTTATATTTATTGCCCTTGTAGTGCATGACCCGAAGCAACTCGGAAGATTTGGTAGAACTTGATCTTGAAATTGAGAGAACTGTCCTTCAAAATTTGAGATCGCGACCTAGACAAGTTGTGGCGACCATAGACAACGAATCAATCATTGAGATCAAGGAAGAAGGTAAAGAGGCCAACTCTCAATTCATCGAGCAGGAAGATCCACCACACATGGCTAACAACAGGAATGAAGCAAACCGAACCATGTCCGATTATTCAAGGCCTACACTTATTGGAGCTGACTCTAGTATTGCAAGGCCAACCGTCGCGGCTAATAACTTCCAAATTGCACCTAACATCATACAAATGGTGCAACAATATGTTCAGTTTGACGATCTCCAAGATGAAGATCCTAATGCCCACATCTCTAGCTTTTTAGAGATTTGTGATACATTTAAAATCAACGGAGACACGGATGATGCCATTCGATTACGACTATTTCCTTTCTCCTTGAGGGGAAGAGCAAAACAGTAGTTGAACTCCCTACCAAGAAATTCAATCACAACTTGGAATGAATTAGTAGAGAAATTTTTGGAGAAGTATTTCCCACCTACAAAGACCGCTAAACTTCGGAATGATATTTCGTGTTTTGCTCAATTGGAAGCGGAGACGCTTTATGACACTTGGGAGCGGTTCAAGGACTTGCTCAGGAGGTGCCCACATCATGGCCTTCCACTATGGATGCAGATTCAGACCTTCTATAATGGTCTCAATTTATCTACTAGACAGATGATTAATGCATCTGCAGGAGGTACTTTGAACACAAAGACACCTGAGCAAGCCCAAAACCTGATTGAAAGAATAGCAATGAACAACTATCAGTGGGAAAGCACTAGAGCCAAGCAAAAGGCTATGGGAATTTATGATGTGGACTTGACCACTGCTCTAGCAGCCAAGGTGGACTTATTGAGTAAAAAGATTGATGCACTCTCAATTGGCCCTCAACAAGTGCAATCGGATGTAAGTGATTTTGGTATGCAGGGGTATAGAGCACAAAAACAATTGGAACAGGTGGATTATCTAGGAAATCTACCTAAGCAACAAAATAACCCCTACAGCAACACTTGCAATCCAAGATGGAGGAATCACCCCAATTTCTCATGGGGAAATCAAAACCAAGGCCAGCAGAAGACCAACTTTGGCCCATCTGGATTTCAACTACCATTCCCACTTCCTCTCCCTCAAGAAAAGAAGCCCAGTGTGGAAGAACTTCTCACAAAATACATTCAAGGCAATGAGGCTCGCTCATCCAACATTGAATCCTCGCTGAGAAATCAAGAGGCTTCAAATCACAACCTTGAGAACCAAATTAGTCAACTTGCGAAGCTAATCTCTAAAAGACCACAGGGAACACTCCTAGGGAATACCGAGGTCAATCCCAGGGTACATGTTAATGCTGTGACCTTGAGAAGTGGTAGAAAATTGCAAGTGGAGAATAAGGATGGTGAGGAAGTAGTTGAGAAAGAAGTGGAAGTCAACCATAAGGAAGATGAAGAGCCACTAAAATCAAAAGAAAGTATGGAATCACCGAAAGTGAAGGAGTACAAGCCTCCCATCCCTTACCCGTAGCGCCTTAAGCAAAGTTACACTGATCCGAATAAGGAATTTGATAAATTTCTTGATATTTTCAAACAATTACACATTAACTTACCTCTTGTTGATGTCATCTTGCATATGCCAAAGTATGCAAAATTTTTAAAGGATCTTCTATTGAATAAGAGGAAGTTGGAGGAGCTTACAACTGTCACATTGAACGAGGAATGTGAAATAGTTTTTAATGTTAGTGAGCATAAGTTGATATTACGGGTCAAGGATGATGAAATAGTTTTTAAAACTTCAGAGGCAACGAACAAATTTCTCGACCCAGAGGATATATGTCACAATGTTAATGCCACTAATGTCGTTATATCCACATGTGTGCAGGAAACGCTTGCCAAGGATTCCTCGAGCTATTGCTTGCAAAAGGGAGATGAAGATTTGGTGACCAACCCTAATTGTGCAGAAATGATAGCTCAAATAAAAGTTCATGAATCTATTGTGGACAAAAAGAGGGTTGATCAACTCCATAAGTCAAAAGATCCTAGGTTAAAATCCTTCAAAGAGAAGCCACCAATTTTGGAACCAAAACTGTCAAGAAATCATTTGGAACATGCCTTTGTGGTGAAAAGTTCAAAACTTCCAATGACAACCGCATCTAAGGTAAAAGCGAACAAGATGAAGAAGTTTAGGCTACATGAATTTGATAAGTGGCATGATAAGGAGAGAAACTATGGAAGTTATGCACCAATGAAAGGGAATTGGCAAGGTCGATGGCCTAAGGGCAAATTTACGCTCGTATGGAGAGTTCGAAAGCGAGATATAGGAGGAGTCCTATCTCCACCTGAATGAAGAATCATGAGAAGACATATCCCGTCAAGCTATCAACGTTAACTAAAGCGCTTCTTGGGAGGCAACCCATGTCTAACTTTGCTTATACTTTCGTTATTTAAGTTTATTTCAGTTTATTTTCTTTTTATCTAACTCCGCTTTGCTTCTTTTCTTTTTCTTTCAATTTTTCGTCATAGTTCTTTCCCCTTTTAGTTTTATTTTTTCTTTTTCTCTTTAGTTTTATTATTTTTATTTCTTTAAGTTTCTTTTATCTTTAAATTAAATTCAAAAAAAAAAAATTATTACACGAGCAAGGGACATGGTTGTATCCCAACCCGTGTCCATCCAGACCTTCAAAATTGTCCACCTACAGAAAGTTACACGGGCGTGGGACACGGTCGTGTCCCAGCTCGTGTCCGCCCAGACTTTAATCCTACTCCGTAGGCACAGAAAGTTACACGGGCGAGGGACATGGTCGTGTCCCAGCCCATGTGCGCCCAAAATTTTCCACCCACGAACAGAAAGTTACACGGGTGTGGGACACGGTCGTGTCCCAGCCCGTGTCCGTCCAGTTTTCACTAGCCCACCCACTCCAACCTTAAAATTGAATGGAAAGTTTATCTTCATTTTGAATTATGTCACCAATGATCCTAATGAGCTTAGGCTAGTGGGTAGGAAATGTGCAAATCTTTCAAAGGTAAAGGAGCATGTGACCCATGGGGTATCACAAAATATCCAATCTTATCAAATAAGATTAGGGTAAATAAAATGCTTTACGTCTTTCTAATAGGAAAGTCTCTCATTATTTGAACAATACAGAATGATAAGAGGCAAGCCCTAATCCTAAACACCAACCCTAAAACACTCATGAGAGTTAAGAGATATGAAAGTGAGATAAGACTCATTCCTTAAAGGAGGTCTATCTTGCATGTGATATATGGATTGAAAGGACGATAAGCATTCATTTCAATACCTGAAACACAATTATTGCTTGCAAACCCATGTGAACCTTTTAGGGATTGTTCTTGAAATTAGCCTTATTGAGAACCACCCTACGTTAAGGCAATTAAAAGGTTAGGATCATTAATTTTGGAGAAAAGCGATAGAATAATTTGCAATTGCTTTAGTAGTATCAATTCACAAGTAGTAATTATCATGGATAACTCGATTTCTTTAGAAGGAAGAAGAGTTTTAAACCATATGCACTTTACTTAGGCCTTACATTCATTTAGGCACTTCAAGCCCATGATTTTTTCCCAAACACTCTAAACCTTCACACACTTCACTAGCATGGTTGTAGGGCATTGAATCTCTTCAAACAGAAAATTAGATATATGAAGATTGATCATCTTAATAAAGAGAGAAAAAAAAAAGAAAAAAGAAAATAGAGGAGAAAGAAGAAAAGAGAAAAATGAGAAAAAAAGGAAGAGGAGAAAGAAGAAAAAGAAAAATAAAAGGAAAAATAGAGAAAAAGAAAGAAGAAATAAAAGTAAGGTGATCACATTTTAAAGGGTAGCCTCAAGCTCTTAAAGGGCCTAAGACCTAAGTATAATAAAAAGGCTAAGCCTATGAATTCTAAGATAAAAAACTTGAGTTTTCCTTATCATCCTTCAAAACCTAAATCGAAGCAAGATTCTAAGCCCTAATTCTACAATCTTACCCACCATACCACCTTTAACAAAACTCTTTTGACTAAAAAAATTAATTTATCTTAAGTAATGATTGCTCATGAAATTAGGGCAAGCTCATCTTAGCATTTCCATTAAGGTTTTTGACTTGTAAACCCAAGTTGAAATATTAATTTTTTAAAATTGGCCCATACATCAATATTCCCTTTTTTTTTAAGCCAATGACCAAAAGCCTACATTACAACATGAGAAAAAGACCTATGAGATCAGTCAAAGTGCACCGCTTACAAGACTGACCATAATTTTCACAATTGTAGTCGAGAGTGAAAATAAGCCATTTAAGAGTGTGAGGAAGTCCTCTTAGACTAAACAATTCAAATAATTGAGATGTTTTCCCTAATATGGAACTTATGAATGCAAAAGTGAAGCATGCCCTATAGGTATGAAAAGCACTTTGCCTCAAAACTAAATGGATTCCCTTCAGCAAGAGGAACAAGTTGTCAAGTGGAAGCTTTCTTGCTCTTCTATCGGTAACAAATTAACAATCCAAGATGTATAGTGAATAGAAAATGGGCTAAAAGAATGAATATACCACTTATCTATAACTAAATGGAATCCCTACTTATTAGCAACATAATTTTCTACCAAAAGGGTGCATTTTCTGAATTTTTTTTTTTTTTTTTGCAAATAGCCTTTAAAAAAAAAAAAAAGAATGTAGAGTTTTCAAAAGTTGTTAAGAGAGATTTCTTAAAAAGAAAAGCCAAACTTTTCAAAGAATCATCAAAATCCTTTAAGCACAAGTTTAGATCAATTTGTCAAAACTCATCAAAGTCCTTGAAAATTCTCAAATCACTTACCCTTTAGTATACTATCCATTTCTTAAAGTAATATTGGATCGCTTACTTAGTGGAATGCTATCCAGTTCTTTTTAGGATCACTTACTCAAAGGATCGTTGTCCTATTCTTTGTTAGATCACTTACTCATTAGAGTACTATTCAGTCCCTTCTAAGACCACTTGTTTACAGGAGTGCTATCTTATCCTTTGTCAGATCTCCTACTTGCTAGAGCACTATTGATTTCTTTCTAAGATTGCTTGCTAAAAGGAGCGCCAGCCTGTCCTTAGTTGGATCACTTGCTAAAAGGAATGCCATCTTGTCCTTAGTTGGATTGGCTGCTCAAAGTGCATCATCCTATCCTTAGTTGGATCACTTGCTCATTAAAGCACTATCCTGTCCTTTATCGAATCTCTTGCCCATTAGAGCACCATTATGTCCTTTGTCAAATTGCATACTCATAAAAGTGCTATCCTATTTTGTCTCTAATGGAGTTATATGCTTACTAAGAGCGCCAACATATCTATCTTCAAAAGATTTATCCTTTCGAACAACTGATTCTTAAAGATATTTATCCTCTTAAAGATACCTAACTTTTCAAGTTAGGACCCCATTTATTTGACATTTTAAGTTAGAGCCTTTTACCCCGACCCATCAAGATAGGATCTTATCCTTTCTACCCCAACCATCAAGTCAAGTACCCTTTTACCCCAACGCGTCAAGTTTAGATCTTATCCTTTTTACCCTAACCTTTAAGTTAGGTACCCTTTTACCTCAACCCATCAAGTCGGGACCTTATCTTTTTTACACCGACTTATCAAGTTAGGACATTATCTATCTAACACTTCTAGTTGAAAATTTTTACCTTGACCTCTAAGTAGGGTACCCTTTTACCTCGGCTTGTCAAGTTGGGATCTTATCTTTTTTACCTCAACCTATCAAGTCAAGATCTTATCCTTTTTACCCCAACTATCAAATCAGGATCTTATCCTTTTTACCTTAACCTCCATCTTGAGTACCCTTTGACCTTAATCTATCAAGTCAAAATCTTATCCTTCTTTCCCTAACCTTCTAGGCCGAACCCTTATTTATCTAACATTATTAGAAATTGTTTACCCCAACCATTTAAGTATGCATCTTAAGTTAGAAATATTTTACCTTGACTTGTCAAGTCAATACTTTACACCTTTTACCTCAACCTATCAAGTCAGGATCTTACCTATAAGTTGGGAGCTTATCCCTTTGACCCCAACTAGTTAAGTTGAGACCTTATGCATTTCACCATGACCTATCAAGTCAAGACACTATATAGTTGAACCTTAAAATCAATATCTTTTTAAGTTGACCTCTCAAGTCAAGTTCCTTTTTAGTTAACCATTCAAGTTAGTAATTCCTTTCACCCTACCTATTCAAGTCAGGAGTTAGCGAAAAAGGTTATGTCTTTTTGTCTTTGTAATGAAATTTTCATCAAACTTCATTAGAAAGAGCAGTTATAGATACCTCATTTTTGTTACACTTTTATTTTAGGTTCTTTTCCTTTAGGTTTTTTATTCTAAGTTTACAAAAAATTAAAAATTGAAAAAATGCAAAAAAATTTGAATAAAAAGTGTCGAATAGTATCCAAGTTAAGTCAGTCAGTTGTTTATGATTGAATCGACAATATTCAAAATTATACATGCAGTTTAATAAATTTTGAGTATTTGAAAAATTAGGTTACATTGGAAAAAAAATATTTTTAAGAAAAGCTTAGTAAAAATTTGAACTCGTATGAGTAGGCTTTGTTTACTTTAAAATTTGAATTTTAAATGGACAACGAAAATTAAGGCTTAAAACTTATTAAATTAAAAAAAAATTCTTTGGCATGTATAAATTTTGATTATTTAAAGTGTGGGTCAATGTTAAAATGAAGCGAGTCAAATTGGTTGTGGAGTTTAGAGTTGAACTCAACCTAATGACATGACAATAATAAAGTCAGGCTGCAATCACATTTAAGGAAAAATATTCGTTCAAGTGGTTAAGACACATGCCTCCCCTCTAACAAGTCTTAAGTTTAAGTTACGCTTAGTACAATTTAAGCTTCTTTTTCTCTCTCTCTCTCTCTCTCTCTTTTTAACCCAAGCCCCTAGTCATAAAGTTTTGTACATTTATAGTGCAATTTTTGAAAAATAGTACAAAAATGGGGTATCTTGAGTAAATATTACATGAATGGTGTAGTGAAGGGGCGCGACTATACAGTTGTTTTTTTAACACATGCCTTCAATACAAAACTATCTTTGCAAGGAAGGTGCATGTCATAAGTGCACCTTCCTTAATATGGAAGGCACATTGTTGACTTGCACCTTCTTGTTTACTAAATGATAATTTTTTTAGTGTTTATATTTTCTTAATATGCATGTTGTATTTTGTACATTTTTCATATGGTAGTATATAGTTATATAAGTTGTAGTGGTTCCATGAAAAAATAGGTATCCGACCCGTAAATTTTGTGGGTGTGTTTACATTTATAGTATGTGATGAGACACCCCATCAAGAATTGAAATTGTGTGGATGGATAAAACACCCTATTGAGAAGTGAAGTCATGTGGGTGCTTGAATTTATAGAGTGTGATAGGATGCCTCATTAGTATGGTTGTATTGTTAACTATGTGGAGCTAAATGATTAAGAGCATAGGAGATTGGAAGCGTTACCATACTGTTGTAAATATGGGCATGGGATCATTTCCTTCATATTACACCACGAAGCATATTTAGGTTTACTATACAGGAGGGGCTATATGGATTATTAATGCACTTTCCTTGCAAATGCATTATAGGGCGTATGGGAGCCGTACCTAAATGACCTTATTGATCTCCTATCCCCTATTTTATAGTGCTGGTCAAGCTATCTAGAAGGCTAGAGTGTTACTGATCTGCTTCCAAATCGTAGAGTTTTACTTCCCCGACCATGTCATATGACAATTTAAGGGCTTTCAAATGATACTAGTAAATATTAACACAAGTAAGGAGTTACACCACATCGACCTTAAGGGTGAGATGAGCATAGACTGATCGGTTGTACATCAGGGATACATATTAACTTAGATAGACTACCAAATGTAGGTTGTTCATAGTCAAGGACCGAAAGGTGTTGATCTGACTTACTACAACTCATATAAGGAGCATACACGCCTATACATCACCCATCATAGGGTGGTGATGGGACACTTAGCAAGCCTTTCTTCCATTTATCTTATGGCTTTTTGTAAAGGAAAGTGCATGGACATAACATTAACTGTTTTATTAACTATAAGCAGATACTTTATGTTAGGTAAGGCTAGCAGATAATTTTGACACTACTCATCATATCATCGACAGTAGCCTACACCATCTTGAGGAGCACGATAGGTTGATATTGTTTCCTAACCAGCTAGCTAATCCAGCCCTCGTTGCCCCTTAACCGCGTATAGGTGCTAAAGTCCATATGAGAGGACGTCGACAAAGATAGGCATGTGGTCAGAGATGCAAAGACGATGCTATGGCATCAAGATCTCACCATTCCATTGACTTAGGTGAGATTGGTAGTAGTGCACCACCTGTCGATGCCTCCAATTCTAGTCATACCTCATTCGATAATCTAAATGCTCATAGATGGATGTATCTGTAGCAAACATTGCCAGCTCTTCATAAACATCATACCAGTTAGCCTTAGACATTACACATAAGGGAGGCTGTCAACCAGCTACTACCATCACCGCCTACTCTAGTTCCTCCTATAGATTTCACCGATACTCCTCCTTAGCCATTTGAGCCTCAACCATCAAAGGGACCATCCACTTACAGGCCATCACTATTAGCTTGCTTTAGAAAACAATTAACTAGATCTAGGAAGTAGTTGTAAATAACCATGTTTCTATTACTTAGTTTGATTATTATGTATTCTTGACATCTATTATTCACTATGTGAATAGTTTTTGTAAATGATGTTTCATATTGGATTGCTATTCACTTACTATTGATAGTTTACTATATATATACATTCTACATACTATACTTACTTTTCACAGGTTCAGTTGTTAGTTTAGTAAATCATTTTAGCCAATCCACTATGGTAATACTTTTCGTAGGTAATACACTAAATGAAAAAAAAAAAAAAAGCATCAACATTCCTAACTCATAAGACTAATTTGATATGATATTACACCATTTCAGGAATAACAAATATAAGACAAGTCGAATAATATTTGATTAATTACCAAAAATAAGCGAAATGTTAGGTAAAAACTAAGAAGGCGCATGCTTGAATTGCACCTTGTTAATTACACTAAGGGTATGCCTAAGGAAAATGTCCAAAACTTAGGGGTAGAATAGGTAGCTAGCTTACGAGATTGAAAGTACTTAGCTAGGGGGAGTCTAAAGTGTAGAGGAAGGTTAAACTGAAGGCATGCCAAAGGGTCATGCCTTTCTAGTTACACTAAAGGTGCATCTAAGTATCATGCCTTCTTATTTACACTAAAGGCATAGCCAAGGAATGCGCCTTTAGTAGAAACAAAGAAGATGTGACCTTAGATTGTACCTTCAGTACAAAGTAATGCACATCTTCACTATACCATTCTCATAAAATTTACTCAAGCCATCTTATTTTCATACTATTTTTCGAAAATTGCACTATAGGTGTACAAAACTCCCTAGTCACATGCATTATACGTAACTACTTTCTTCCCCAATTTGAATTAAGCATGAGAGAGAGAGAGAGATGCATGAACGGAGATCATGATCAAATCTAAAATTTTGATTTGAATCAATCAATAATTTTATTAGAGATTCAATTGGTTATCAAAGATTTATATCAAAATGTAAACGGGAGAAAAAGATGTAAATCAATATTAAGATAAAAAGAGAAGGGAGTTAGTCAAGGGGAGGAATATGACAATGGGAACAACCATTGGGTTCTTTTTATTTTCCACTATTAAACACAACATCATCATCTTCATTACTTCCTAACCTAACCCAACCTTACAAAATCACAAAATAGTAGCAACAAAGCCAATCCACAGAACACCTAACCCTATCCTTAACCTTTTCTCTCGTTTGCATACCATCTCGTACAACAGCACCCAACTGACCACTAGCTACCCATTGCTAGTCTACTCTCTCACACGTTACTAGAACCTACTACTCTAACAAGATCCCCAATCGACATGCAAACAAACCTAATAAACACACATTAAGCCTAATGTCACCCAAGTACAATGACCTATATGGCCCATTAGATTGAACCCTAACCACTTTCTCTCATCTTTACTTGCAAACAGCTACTAATGCCCCCCATCCTCACACTAGCACACATACTTAGTATTGCATACACATAATAATGCCCACTGTAGCAGCAATAAGGCCTCTAAGCAATCACTCACACTCGTTGCACATGCAGATGAACAACAAAAAACCCATCCACTCATGCACCTAAACCCTAACCTACATTGTCTTTGATCTAAATATCACCATAACTACGTTTTCAAACCAAAAAGACAGTATTAGTGTGTTTGCCACAACTGAAAACCCTAAACGTAGCTTTAGTTCCAACTTGAAACACCCTTGGTCGCCACCAACCAAGTTCATTGCCACCACTAAAATTCAAAACACCATTAAATAGCCATTGTAAGGTAAGGCACTAGTGCCAAACATGTTTTTAGCAATCACTTTCACATGAATGTACAATTTCTACTTTGATTTGGTACCTTGAATTCACCATAAGAAGCTAGGAAGATGGCTATAATGGAGCATGACCCACAACCTGTTTAAAGCATCTAAGCTAAACCCGTGCACTTGACCCATGCCTCTTTGATCTGACCCCTCTAGTTAGAACAGGTAGTTGTTCGTTTTGTATTTTCATTATCATTTTAGTTTTATTATTATTATTTTATTTAAAAATTATATATACTAACTTCAGTTTGTTCTTTTTATAGGTCTGTAGTTTAATATTAGTCATAGATTATTAGTATTATTTAAATTATTATTATCATCATTATTTTGTGTTAATTTTACCATATGCATATTATTGACTTGAAATAAGTGTTTATATATTGTTTACATGATTAGGCTTTTGAGTATAATATTCACTAACATAGCTTCTATAGGTTCTTTTGATGGTGTTAGTTCATGTTAGATACTATTTTTCATGCACTCACATTTTTTTAGCATACTTCATTAAAAATTGTATATTTTGTTAAAAAATTTCTTCTTTTTACATGTTTTGGTAAAAATTGCATTTTTGATAAAAAGTGCACATCTTATTACAAATTGCAATTTTTTACCTATTTTGTTTGAAATTGCAATTTTTTAGAAAACATTGCATCTTTTGGAGAGTTACGTTTTCTTTTGATATGATTATACCTCCTAAATAGGATTCACATCTTTAGTTAAAAGTCACATCTTTTGCATCTAGATTGCATGTTTTTGGAAGATTTTAATAGGTTAAATTTTCACTTTTTAATAAATTAGGTATTTTAAGGAGTTTTGTAGAAAAGAAAATATTTTTGTCACTTAGTTGTTTTCAAAAAATAAAATTCTCAATCTAGATCTTTTTCAAAATTATGTTTTTTTAGGGTTTTTTAAAAATTGGGAGTAAAATAGATCTTTTAAGGGATATTTCTCAATAATAATGAAATGGGTAACAATGTAAACTTGGCCCATTTTCAAAACAAAAAGATTCAACCCATTAAAATGTCATATCCTAACATAGCACGGGATGCACCATTATGCGGAAATACCTATTAAAAACTTAACTCAACCTGCTTATTCATCAAAAGACAACACTATTTACATAATAAAGGGGTTTCTACATTGGAGTTCAATTGGATTTTCTGTTACAACTTATGTATACAATGTAATATTTACATCAAAACATAAACTAGCTTTTTTTTTTTCTCCTTTGTCATCTTCACAATAATAGGATTTCCTAACTTAGTATAAGCTCTATACAAAAGTCACTAACTCCAACTTATGCTTTCAGTATATATATCCCCTTTTAGCGTTGGGCCCTTCATGATACAGTTAACTTAAGGATAAAATATTTTATTACCTTAGTTACTAAAGCTAAGTGAGAGTGGATAACAAACAACATAATATAGACAATATTATAGACAATACTACATATCACAACTAAACCATTTCAATTATAACCTGCAAGTTCAACTTCACATATACATTCGCCCAATTAGGCATTTACTGCTAACAGTGCAACATGCTATGTTTATGCACGTAGCATGCATCAGTATCGATATCTTATACCCTCCAATTTTCATTCGATTAGTCGACATAGCCGAGCATGTGGATGCAATGTCCTAGAACTTAAGGCAACAAGGAGCTAGCTAAGAGTAGAACCCCTACCAAATTGGACTATACACTATAATTTACCATTATCAAGAAGGGTAACAAGAAGCTGCTTGGGAGTAGGACCCCCAACTTTACAAAATTAGACTACATATTGTAGTTCACCAAATCAAAGTAGCAACACTGCTAAATTAGACCACACACTATAGTCTATCAAATCAAAGTGGCAACACTGCCAAATTAACCTACACACTGTAGTCTACCAAATTTGACTATCAAAATAGTCACAATATTCAAGTAATGAAATCTATATGCTTCCAAAAACTGAGTTCATAAAGCCATGCCTTTTCCATAATCACTTGGAAGCCTTACTCTAAAAATTCTGACCCGTAGGTCTTTTTTTGTGCCATACCATGAAATGCAATAACAACTCAAGAATATCAATCAGGACAATCAATTTTTAAGTTTTATTTAACCCAGTGATCTAATTCTACTTTTCGAACTCTCTCTAGTGGAATTCTAGTATCTTACTTGGGGTTTACTTAGGTGAATACCTAGAAGATTGAGTCAACAATCACTCAACTTCCCTAATTAGCACAATCCTTCGTAAACACAATTCATCACCTAACTTAGCAACATAACAATTCAATCAAGGTATAGTTACTATCATTCATAATCACCACATCAACATTCACCATAATAGCATATTAGTTCACCCAAGATATATTCATACTCAATCAACACAGCATCAAACAGCACGCAGTGTTATGAGCAATAATATATCTACTCTAAACATGGCTTAAATTCACTTACCTAGGCTTACCAATAGCGTAATATCCTATACTTCGTGACGTAGTCCTTCCTTACTTATCACATCTATAAAGTTGATTTGAATCAAGTATAGGTCAAACCCGAATTATTATAAGCTTTTATTTCTACGTTTTTAAAGTTGATTTGACCATATCTTACTCATTCCTTATCTAATTTTAGTAAACTTTATGTTGTCACGATTGTTATTTTAAGTACTATTAAGATATCTTAAGACTCAAGTCTATCAATATTATCATGGTCCAAAATACCCTTTTCTCATTACAACTTAACCGTACATTACCCTAACTTTGTAATTGACTCGAATAAGCTTTAGTGTTGAACTAAAAATCCTAAAAATCACACTTTACAAACTTATCTAGTAACCCTTAATATACCCCAAAGTGTTTATTTTACATGAATTTGACAAGTATCTAATTAATACTAATTACTATATTACATATTAAGCCAATATATAAGCTTATATTAGGAAAATATATAACAAATAGTATACGAGCCCGATAAATTTCATGAAAAATCTTATAGACTTAAAAAATTATGTAGTTTAATTATTGACCATGAATTATACTAAACTAGCTATCATATATTTTTACAAAAATAGTAGTTTTAACTCAAAATTAGTAAAAAATCGAACAAATAAGTGAATGTAATCACAAGATAAAAATAAAATGTTCCAAACATCATTATAAGCTTCCAAGAATCATAATACATAGGGTTCATACTTTGATTTTGTGAAGAACATATTAATTCAATAAAATAATGAAATTGCTAGTTTTATCCAAAATAATTACAATAAATAGTAAACATGATTATTTTCAGAAATTCTTATTACTACAATTAAATACATATATTCAGTATGTTATGTACAAGTTTTCAACTTGAAAGAACACTATTTAATATTTCTAAAATTTAATTCAATTTTCGTCCAAACAAAGACATTTCTTAAGGACCTTATATTTCCAATAATTATTTATCAAAAATAAAATTACTACATTAATATAAATAAGAAATAACTCTAGAAAACCAAATTTCATAACTAAATAACATCATTTGTTATTTTTACAAAATTTACAAAGTTTCAGCTAAAAATTTGGTTCACTTGAACTAGCCACCCAACCTTATCGGAGCACCTCCCCTGGTGGTGCTTTCTTTGGCCCCAAATGGCCACTATAATCAGACACCAACAACCTATTAAACCTGCTTGATCAAATTCCATGCTCTATTTTAACTCTAATTTTCTTATTTTTTTCTAATTTCTTCCAAAATTTATTTGAGTTATTTTCTATTTTTTTCAAACTTCTAAATTTTTTTTTTCAAATATGCATACCCTATTTATAATTTTCAAATGGATTAGAATTAATAAAAATTAGACATATGACTTACATATGTCATTTCCTTGGTTTTTTAAAGCATGAGTTGTCAATTTCTTATTTCTTATCTTTTGACTTATCAATTGTCATTCATCTTAGGCTATCACATCATGGGATGACTCATCATTTCATTTTTTTTATGAATTTTCTATTTTTTTACATCATTTTACCTAATTTTAATAATTTATTATTATATGTATATATTTAATACATATAATGTATATCACATGTAATACATGTATATTATATATAATTTAGCTTCATTTATTATTTTTGAAAGTTAATTAACTTATCATTAATATCTTGCTATATTTAAAAGCTCGAATTTTATAATTATCGGCTTTATCGACAAATTAACGTTTTTTTTTAAATTGATATTTTTATATAGCTTATTTTGAAAAATTAACTTTACTTAATTATCATCTAAAAGCTCAAATTTTATAATTATCATCTAACTTTTCTAACTTTACTATGAAGTTTGAAATAAGATGGATAATTTAGTCCAGTGCCCCAAATTTAGCGGCTCGGATCTTAGGGTTATTAAACTAGCTGGAAAAATGTGGGGTATTGCATAAAATTTTCAAAAAATTGAGNAACTTTATTTATTATTTTTGAAAGTTAATTAATTTATCTCTAATATCTTGCTATATTTAAAAGCTCGAATTTTATAATTATCGGCTTTATCGACAAATTAACGTTTTTTTTTAAATTGATATTTTTATATAGCTTATTTTGAAAAATTAACTTTACTTAATTATCATCTAAAAGCTCAAATTTTATAATTATCATCTAACTTTTCTAACTTTACTATGAAGTTTGAAATAAGATGGATAATTTAGTCCAGTGCCCCAAATTTAGCGGCTCGGATCTTAGGGTTATTAAACTAGCTGGAAAAATGTGGGGTATTGCATAAAATTTTCAAAAAATTGAGAACTACGGTCAATATAATTGATTTGCTTAGGAGCTTAGTTATCATTAAGCTTACGGTAGAAGGTAAGAAACCAATGGGTCCTCTAAAATATCAAAGAAAATAAAGTGAGTAGGTCAACAAATGGAATATAGTAACTAACGTGAAGTTGCTTGGAGGATATGACCCACCAATGAACACAACACGACTTAACACTTCACTTGATATGACATATAAGTTAATGTCAAGGTATACTCGCTACTAATCTTGAGCTACTCAGTAAGATTAGATAAGAGTATAAGAAAATAAACTTAGAAAGAGTTGTCTCACAAGAACAAGTATATTTAATGTCTGTAAGAAATGTAAGATGGGTGGCTACAAAGAAAAAGGAACTATTTATAGTAAGTCCCTAGGGCAGCATTAGGAAAATTACAAAAAACATACATGAAAAGAGATTCCTAGTATATACGAAAAAGGGGTAAATAAGACAAATGACAAAAAAAGAAAAATAGTATAGTGTTAGATGAGATGAATAGGTGGTAATGCAAATTTTGGCTTCGTACAATAGATTCTCTAGGTACAACATTCGAGTGGAATCAAGATGTGGCGGTGTTAGGGATGGTCAAGACGAGAAAGGGATGTAATAAGAATTTATAAGAGGCTGGGAGAGAAGTATTCGACTAGTTGGAGGGTATGTCTCATTACTTGGCAAGAAGCTCTCGACAAGCCAAGGTCTAATCATTTAGCATAGAGGCCTTAGCCAAAGAATAATTAATATCAACATCGGTATAAGAGAGAGAACTGAACAGAGAATAACCATTCGGAGCTCTCAAGGAATTCAGCTACCCTCCTTCTATGTATAGTTTCTCATCATCGGCAAGTTGATAAGAGAGAATTCTCCAAGTAAGGGACTAGAGGCCTCTAAATCGTGCATGAGTAAGTAGGCATGAGGTTGGTAACCTATAAAATCCTCGAAGTTGTTAAAGATTTGCCTTCAAATCATGATCTTCGTCAACGTTTGGTACATAGGGAGTCAGGTTGGCGACGTTGAATGTGGTAGACATACCGTATCCTTCAGGTAACTCGACCTCATAAGTGTTGTCGTTAATACGCCTAAGGATCATGTAAGGTCCATCTGCTTTGAGAGATAGTTTGTTCATCCTCTAACCAAGGAAGCATTCCTTGTTAAGATGGATCCAGACAAGGTCTCTATGGGTATAAATGACTCACTTCCTTCCTCCACTTCCTTGCTCCTTCTGTCGAGCTACAGTCTTAGCCAGTTATTCAGTAACCCACTAATGCAACTTTTGGAATTCTTCAACACACTGCAGGTTGGATTGGATTTCCTCTTATATGGTTGGACTAATAATTAAATCTAATGGTAAGTTTGGGTTCAGTCCATAAACGACCTCAAACAGTGATTTTCTTATCGAGTTGTAAGTTGAGCAGTTGTAAGCGAACTCAATGATAAGTAGGCATAAATCCTAGTCCTATAAATTCTTCCTCACGGCTGCTCATAGGTGGTTGCCAACTATCCTGTTCATAACTTCAATTTGGCTCTATGTCTTGGGGTAGAAAAAAGTACTAAACATGAGCTTAATACCATACTTCTTCTACAGGGTCCTCTAGAAGAAATTCATGAACTTTGAATCATAGTCTGACGCAATACTTCTCAGCACTCCCTGTAATTACACAACTTCCTGTAGAAAGAGGTTGGAAATAAATAAAGTACTATTAGTTTTGGTGGTAAGGAATGAAGTGGGCCATCTTGCTGAACTGATCAACCACAACCATAATTGAGTCATGTCTTCTCATCATTTAGGGAAGGCCAAACATGAAATCTATGCTTAGGTTGGGCCATGGGCACTCGGTTATGGGTAGGGGTATATACTCTCCATACAGCTCTCTCCTTCCTTTGGCATGTTTACACACCTCACACCTCTTAAGAATTTGGCACAAATCCTTCATTATCTTAGGCTAGTAGAAGTGTTCCTTCAATATTTCAATCGTCCTCTTTTCCCTAAAATGGCTAACTAAGCCCCTAGCATGAGCTTCTTGGATGAGTAGCTCTCTTGCCGAAGTACTTGGCACACAAACCTGCTTAACCTTTATTAGGAACCCCGGATTTAAGTAGAACGCACTTATAGCTCCTCCAATATTGTACTTGGCCACTAAAGGCCCAAAAATCCGGATCATGCTCATACTGATCAGGTAAAGAGCGAAACCTAAGTATCTTGGCTTGCAATGTTATAACGAGGGTATAACGATAAGAAAGAGCATCTGCCACAATGTTCGTGCTCCCCTTCTTATACTGGATGATATAGCAGAAAGACTCTAAGAATTAAATCCATTTGGCATGACACCAAGAAAGTTTCTACTACCTACAAAGATGCTTGGGAGTCTCATGATCTGAGTAGATGATAAATTCTCTTAGCAACAAATAATGCTGCTAGTGCTGTAGTGTTCAGGCAAGGGAGTAAAACTCCTTATTGTATGCTGAGTAATTGAAGGTAGCTCCCTAGAGTTTCTCACTGAAATAAGTAATTGGTCGGCACTACAATATAAGGATAACACCAATGCCAACTCCAGACACATCATACTCTACCTCAAAAACTTTCTCAAAATCTAGTAGGGCGAGTACTAGAGTAGATGTCAATTAAGAATTCACATCTTCAAAACTCGTCTAAGCTCTCTGTGACCACCTAAACTCAATGTTCTTCTTAGTCAATTCAACTAAAGGCGTAATCATGGAATTGAAGTTCTGAATGAATCTTTGATAAAACGAAGCTAGACCATGGAAATCCCGACTTCAGCAGCACTAGTCGGCATAGGCCACTCAAAAATAGCTTTAACTTTCTCATCATCAACTTGAACTCCTTTCCTTAAAACAACATACTTGAGGAATACAACCTCACTTTGACAAAACACGCATTTCTTCAGGTTATCAAATAATCTCTCGATACGAAGCATGTCGACTACCGATCTTAAATGCTTAATGTAAGCAATGAGGTTGACACTACAGACTAGATTATCATCAAAATAAACAACTCATTTTCCGATTAGTGCTCTTAGCACATGATTCATGAGTTGCATAAAAGTACTCGATGTATTAGTTAGACTAAACGACATCACCATCCATTTAAACAGACCATCCCTTGTCTTGAAGGCTATCTTCCATTCATCTCTAGGTCTTATTCATATTTAGTGGTAGCCACTCTTTAAGTCAATCTTTGAGACGATGCAGGCACCATGCAACTCATTGAACATATCATCCAATCATGGAATTGGATATCGATACCTAAAGTAATTTTGTTGATGGCACAGCTATCAATACATATTCTCTACGACCCATCTTTCTTAGGTACTAGTATGGTAGGTACAACACATGGGCTCATGCTCTTTTAGACGTATCTATAGTCTACCAACTCATTTACTTGTTTCTTTAACTTGACTGCCTACTCAAGATTGAGCCTATAAGCAAGTCAATTCAATAGGGCAACTCCAGGCTAGAGGTCAATGCAATGCTCAATGCATCTTAAGGGAGGTAAACTTTTTGGCATCTCAGTAGGGAAATAGGTTGGCATACTCTTGTAGTAATTGTTGCACCTTGGTACGTAAGCTCTTAGCTTCTCTTAACTCTAAGATTCTTCGAACTAAAAAGAGTACACACTCCTTGGCCTTGACTTCTCGGGCAAATTGTGCTCGAGAAATCACTAAGGACTTCCACTGCAATGATCTAGCAACATTCTCTTATGCCTCCTGTACTTCTTTAGGGCTCATAGAGGCTAGTATAATCTTCTTCTCATCCTTTTAGAACATGTAGATGCTCCTATACCTATCATGTAATGCCCTCAAGTCAAACAACCAAGGTTGGCCAAGTAAGATGTAAGAAGCACACATAGGTAAGACATCACACAATATTTTCATTCTTATACCTATCACCAGTGGCAATCGGTACTCTAACCTGCTTAGTAAATAGCAAACCTCCCTTCTCGTTAAGCTAATGAATCTTATACGGCTTAGGGTACAAAAGGGTCGGCATCTACATAGCCTTTACTACTCCCTACACTATAACATTGGTATAGCTTCCTCTATTAATGATCAAGGAGCATAGCTTGCCATTCACTCAACAATTCATGTGGAAGAGATTCTCCCTTTACGCATTCTCATTGGCTACAAAAGTGCTAAGAGATCGATACACAACAAAACAATATCTGGCTCCTACTTCGGGAGGTGTAAGGGCATCGAGGTCTTCTTGAAACTCCTCTAGTATTAAGCCAACTTCAACCTCCTCCTCTCCTTCACTAGCACTCTCCACTTCGAATTGAGGCTTATCTCCCTTGATCATCATGACACCTCGGTTCGAACATTGACTAGCCACTTGTCCATATCTAAGACATTTGAAACATTTAATTTCTCAGGTCTTCCTTTTAGAGCTCTAACCTTTGTCTCTTCAAACCTTATGTTCCTTGGCTTTCTTCCGGTCGGCTGGCACTTATCCTCGACAGTCCACCCTAAAAGTGTTCGGTGTATGACCATAGTCTAATCGACTCAACATGCTACTTCAACTTGGTAATCCTAGTCAATTAGGTTGGCTTTGTCTCTAGCTCTCAACCCTCTATGCCACTCAAATGGTCTCATCTAAACTTCTCAATCTCATTTAAACTTCCCAGTCTCTATAATTCCATAATATGACCAATCTCCGTTCATAGTCCAGAAATGAACCTTGCTATAGTTTGCATCTAAGGTTCGTCAACATCAAATCGAATCATGAGCAATTGAAACTCTCTAACATAATCATCTACCGATTTGTTACCCTAGCTCAAGTGTTGAAGACGCCGAAAGTGTCTTGCTTACAGTGTTTGGGAATGAACCTACTTCTTAGAACTCTCTTCATCTTATTCCATGTTCGGACTTCGTGTCAGGCCTTTAAGTGAACATTCTGCAGCTTCTTCCACCACATTGCTGCATATCCAAAAAATTCTAATGCGACCACTCAAATACGGACTACATCTTCATAATCATAAAAGTCGAATATCTTTTTTATCTTCTTCTCCTAATCCAGGTAGTCATCAGCACTACCAAACCCATTGAAGCTTGAGATATGTACTTTGAGATGTTTGGCATCCCTAAGAGCTCTAAACTTACACTTGTCAATTTCAACATACTACTCCTCTTCCTCTTCACACTCTTCCACTTCATCTAACTCTAACCTCCTTTTCGCGACTCTATCAGCATGATGAGATGGTGCTTAGTTCACAAGAAGGGGCTCTAGTGCTCACTATTCATTCATTTACCTTCTCAACCTATCCCTCATTTCTCGACCTTATTTAGTGGCAATCTTATCTCGCGGCCTAGTCTCTAAGACTCTTTGCATTGAGATAGCTAGATTGGCTACAATAATGGTAAGGTCTTGTATCTACTCATCAATAGTACGTAGTGTTTGTTAGGTAACACAACTGCATCCTTGAGCATTACTCTTAGCATCATTAATTTCTCCTTAAGCACTAAGATTCAATATTCTCAAAAAGAATATGCTTCAAAACACACTCTTCATGCAAGAAATTACCACATAAAGAAAATACCAATCTAATAGTGAACTATGGACTTGCTCTATTCTTGTAAATAAAAATAGAGTATAATACACAACAGACCAGTAGGAACTAATGCAACACAGCTCTCGGTCACAACCTTAAGCTCTAATACTAGGATTATATGATGTGCCTAGGAGCTCAATTATCACTAGGCTTATCACAGGAGGTAAGAAACCAATGGGTCCTCTAAAATATTGAAGAAAATAGAGTGAGTACATCAATAAATGAAATATAGTAGCCAATGTGAAGTTGTTTAGAGGATATGACCTACCAACGAACACAACACGACTTGACACTTCATTGATATGATACACAAGTTAATGTTAAGGTCCACCTACCACTAATCTTGAGCTACTCGGCAACATTAGATAAACGTGTAAGAAAATGGACTTGGAAAGAGTTGTCTCACAAGAATAAGTATATTAAATGTCTACAAGGAATGTAATATAGGTGGCTACAAAGAAAAAGGGACTATTTATAGTAAGTCCCTACGGTAACATTACAAAAAAGGAAAATTACAAAATGCATACATGAAAAGAGATTCCTAGTACATACAAAAAAGGGTTAAATAAGACAAATGACAAAAAGAGAAAAATAATATAGTGTCAAATGAAATGGATAGGTGGCAGTGCAACATTGGCTCCTCACAAAAGATTCTCTAGGTATAGTAGCTAAGTAGAATCAAGACGTAGTAGTATTAGGGATAGCGAAGATGAGAAAGGGATACAATAAGAATTGGTATGAGGCCGGGAGAGAAGTAGGAGGCTAGTAGGAGGCTATGGCTCATTACTCGGTAGGAAGCTCTTGGAAAATGAAGGTATGATCATTCAGTATAGAGCCCTCAGCCAGAGAATAGTTAGCATCGGCCCAAGAGAGAGAACAAAATAGAGTATAACCATCTGAAGCTCTCAGGGAATTCAGCCATCGTCCTTCTATGTACAGTTTCTTGTCATTGATAGGTTGACGAGAGAGAATTCTTCAGGTGAGAGATTGGAGGTCTTTGAGGCGTACGCAAATAAGTGGGCTAAAGATTGGTAACCCATCAATAATTCTAATTAGCAGGTATGTAGGCATCTCTTAGGCAACTATAAAATTTGTAAAATATTTTGTTTTCTTTTCAGTGTTTGTTAGAAAATTTTGAAATAAAAAAAATTAAAAATCCATTTTTATGCATTTTCACATCCTTTACATGTTTTCTCATTTTTTTAGAAAAAATCATAAAAATAAAGGCCCATTAGTTGTTTTTCTTAAATTTTTACATAAAGACAATGTCTTAATAAATTTAGCCTTTAGACCTAGTTTTTTAGTAGAAGTTTTTCTCAAAAACATTTTTTTAAAGAAAAATTATCAAGCTAGTGACTTGATTAAGGCTTCTTCTACCCAAGAAATCTTAATCTATTTTCATACTAGTTTAACTGGTTAGTGACTCTTGAACCATTTTCAATTTTTTTTCCTTAATTTAACGTTAAGTATTTTATACCTAGTGGGCTAGACTTAATATAAGATAAATTAAGGAAAACAAAAATAGGGCTCGACATACCACCCATGGCATAATGTGGTTAGCCTCTTCTCACCCACCAGGTTTAATTGCTAGATCCTTTTCTTAACCCATTTAACCTCGTCTAGCTAGCTTTCGATTAATACCCTAAGAGAGGATATTTCTCTTACAACAAGCAAAATTGCCTTGGTACCCTAGTAGAAGTCTTATAGTCCATGAGTACAAAAGATAGCATCTTGGGCCAATCTTTGTAGGTTACAGTCATATTCTCCATAATCCTTTTGAAGTTTTTATTAACAACCTCTACTACTCCATTCATTTGTGGCTTATAATGTATAGAATTCCTGTAAGTAATCCCAAACTATGAGCATAACTCTATCATGAGCTTGTTATTAAGGTTTGTGCCATTGTTCATGATGATTGACTCTAGTACTCCATATCGAGCAATTATATCTCAGCTCAAAAACTTGATTACTACCCCCATAGTGATGTTCACATAAGAGGAAGCTTCTACCCACTTTGTAAAGTAATTGATAGCTATTAGGATAAATTTGTGCCCATTCCATGCTTTTAGGTTAATTGGACCAATAACGTCTATTTCCCACATAGAAAATGGCTACAAGAAAGACAAAGCATGCAACTCTTAAGGGGGGGACATTTACCCAGTTAGAATATACCTAGCATGAGTAATAATGGCTCACGTATGTAATATAATATGATTCCTTCGTAAACCAATAATAACCCATTCGCATGCTTTTTCAAGCTAACATGTGCCCATACATATGTATACCTAATGGAGTGTCAACCTTTGGACACCTTACTTAAGCTTGCCTTCGAAGCTTACAATCTCTTACAAGAAGGATCCTATCTTCTCAACCTGTCGATAATGAGCTCTAATAAATGGAAGAACTCCCTAAGGCTCTAGCTTAGATACACTCTGCTCCATTTGGACTCTTACTCAATTGTTAACTAATTGAGTGTTGAGGCTAACTTAGCGAGCACCGTGGCCAACCTGCCAAGTGCCAAGTCAGAGGTCCTTGTAAGCTTGATGTGCCCTTAGGGTTCATATATACGAAGGAGCCCCACAACAAAGAGAACTGAAAGAAAACAAAAGAAGACTAAGAAAGTCTAAGCATCTATCAACTAAATATGCCACACCAATCGATCTTACTCAACTACAATCCATTGAATATGACTCACCGATCTAAACTATAGGGTCACTCGCCACTATTCCTTACTAAACAAAATAGATAAGAGTTAAGGGTAAATGAGAACATTAGGGTTGCGCAAAAGGGAAACTTGTATATTCTAATCATTAAAAGGTGATGTCTGCATACAATAAATGGGGTTTATATATTAGCCCTACTAGGTAACAAACATACATGGAAAAGAGAAAAGGGTAATTTACAATTGGGATACATGAATGATACTAAAAAGGGCAAAAGAGACAAAGAATATTTTGTATGGAAAAGTAAAGAATCCTTCTAAAATGTTATGCTAGAAGACACGTATCACATGGTAGCTAGTGTTCTGAAATATAGTACAGTTTTAGCAAAATGAGGAAAAGAGATTTTATAGTCAAGCTAACTAGGTTGGAGCTCAATCAATCAATCACTAGATAGTACTCAACTTTGATAGGGGTTAGGTGCTGGTGGTTAGCTCGAGAGATTAGCTTGAATAGTCATTTGAGGTTAGTATACTCAGATGTAGTCTATGTCATGGTACAGTTGCCTAGCAGGTTGGCCTGTATGCTTAGCAAGTTGGCATGTCTACTTAATAACTTCGTAAACTATGCTGGCGTACATAAGAGTTCGATATTCAAGTCGGTAGTAGAGTGAAACATGGAGATCGGGATAAGAATTCTTGTCTTAGATGGGGCTTCAAGCTAATATTCTCCATGTAAATCCTTAAAGTCCTCTAGCTCAGTTGCACGTAACTAGTTTGAGATGTTGATTCCTATCATCTGCTTGGGGATCAGAAAGATTTGACCTCAAATCTAAAGTGGTCTCCAATTCCTATTCTTCTTGGGCTCCTACGAGGTCTTCTTCTTCTGGTTGGTAAGGAATTAGGTCAAATACATTAAAGGTGGAAGAAACACCAAAGGCCTCGAGTAATTTGATCTAGTAGCCATTGTAATTGATCTTCAAGACCTTGAATGGAACATCAGCTCTAGAGATAGCTTGCTCTATCTTAGGTGTGGAAATCACTCTCGATTGAGGTAAATCCATACCAAGTCTCCTAGACTAAAAGAAATAGCTCATCGGCTCAGCTACTAATCCTTGTTATCTCTAGTTGAACTTATTGATTTTTCTTATCATAAACTAACGTAGCTCTTATAGTTCTTAGGCTCAGTCGACTCCAGATTGACTTTCTTCAGCTATAGGGGTGCTAATCAAATATAGGAGAATAGTAGGATTCAGATTATAGATAACCTCGAATGGGGTCTTCCTAATAGTATTGTAGATGGTTCAGTTGTATGCGAACTCCACAACAGGAAAACATAGATCTCAATCCTTTAAGTTCTTTCTCACAATATCTTTGAATAAGTTAGCTAGCATCCCATTCATTACTTTAATCTGGCCATCATTTTAACGGTGGCTACTGGAGCTAAATACAAGTTTGGTTCCAAGTCTTCTCCAAAGAGTCCTCCAACAATAGCTCAAGAATTTGGTATCACAATCTGAAACAATATTTTTCGATACTTTGTATAGTCAAATGACTTCTTGCAAAAATAAATCAGCAATATATAAAGCATGATTAGTTGGATGGTATGGAATGAAGTGTGTCATTTTGTTGAAGCGATCCACTACAATAGGGATCGAATCTTTTCCCCTAGATTTTTAGGGCAAGCCTAAGACAAAGTCCATATTGAGGTCACCCCAAGGTAAGGTTGGTATTGGCAGGGGCATATAGTCTTCATGGGGCTCTCTTATACACCTTATAACTTCCAACTACCTTATGAATATCCTTGGCCAAAATAGGCTAGTAAAAATTCTCCTTCAACAAATTAGTTGTTTGGTCTCTCCAAAATGACCAAATAATCCACTACTATGAGCTTCCTTCACCAATAGCTCTTACATGGAATAGTTAAACATCTCGAATATAGTAGCCTCCAACAGTAACTCCATTTTTACATTATTCTACAATAGGACTGAAATGAGGATCATGAGTATACTGCTCGGTGATAACTGAAAATCCCAATAATTTGGTTTGTAAGGTGGTTCGTAAGGTTTGTTGACATGATAGAGCATCGACGACTATGTTAGCACTTCTTTACTTGTGTTGAATTACATGTGAAAACCCTTCCATAAACTCTAGCCACTTGGCTTGCCTCTTCAATAGTTTGTTTTGACTCCTTAGATGCTCCAACGACTCATGGTCAATGTAAATAACAAACTCTCGTAGTAATAAGTAGTGTTGGTAGATAGTAAGAGCTTAAAAACAACAGTACAACTCTTTTTTGTACATAGAATAGCCCAACACAACACCACTAAGCTTCTCACTATGGTAAGCAACTAGTCGTCATTCTTGCATTAGGATAGCACCAAAGCCAATACCTGATGCATCACATTCTAACTCAAAGGGCTTGTCAAAATCAAGTTGAGCCAAGACAAGGGCAAAGGTAAGCTTCTCGTTAATCTCCTTAAAGCTCTACTTAGCTCAGTTATTCCATCACAACCCATCACTTTACTTAGTCAACTCGATCAATAGGGCCACAATGGTACTAAAGTTCTTAATAAATCACCTATAGAAAGAAGCAAGGCCATGAAAACTTCACACTTCATTGACATTCTTCTATGTTAGCCACTCCAAAACAGCTCAGATCTGCTCCTCATCGGCTTAGATTCCTTCTCCTGATATTACATACCCAAGAAAAATCACTTCACCTGAACAAAGTGTACACTTCTTTAAGTTTCTAAACAACCTTTCAACTTATAAAATATCAAAAACAGCTAAGAGATATTAAACAAGGTTATTCAAAGTCAACACTATTGATGGGTTACTGACCACTGGCCCACTCACTCGTACATGCCTCAAAGGCCTCCAATCCCTTTCCTAAAGAATTCTCTCTCGCTAACTTACTGATGACGAGAAAAAATACACAAAAGGTAGATGGCTAAATTACCTTAGAGCTTCAGGTTATTATACTATGCTCTATTATGCCGATGCTAACTTTTCTCTAGACAAGGACTCTGTACCAAGTAATTTGACCTGCTGTTGAGAGTTCTTATTAAGTAACGAGAGCTAGTCTCATACTAGCTGAGTACTTCTCTTTCAGCCTCCTCCTCCTAATTCTCATGACAACCCTTTTTGTCTCAACCTCTTTGTCACCACAACATCTTGATTCCTCTCACCTACTGTGATTAGAAAATCTTTATACATAACTAATGTTACATTACCACTTATCCATTTCATCTGACACTGTACTATTTTTCCCTTCTTGTCGTTTGTCCTTTTTGACCATTTTCGTAGGTACTAGGAATCCTCCTTTTGTATGCCTTTTTGTAATTTCTTTTTTGTATTGTTACCCTAAGGACTTTCTATAAATAGTCCCTTATCCTTGTAAGCCGAAATCATCTTACCTTACAAAATAGGCATTGCATATGTAGTTCTTACAAGACTACCCTCTAAAAGTCTATTTTCATACACTCTTATCTAATCTTACCGAGTAACCCTAAATTAGTGGTGGGTGGACCTTAACATCAACTTGTACATCATATCAAGTGAAGTATCAAACCGTATTGTATTCATTAGTGTATCACATCCTCCGAGCAGCTTTACATTAGCTACTCTAGTCAATTCATCAACCTGCTCACTCTATTTTCTTCAATATTTCGAAGGACCCATTAGTTCAAATCTACTACGGTAAGTCCTAATGATAACTGAGCTCTTAAGTACATCATATAATTCTTGGTATTAAAGCTTGAGGTTGAGGCCAAGTCCTGTGTGGTGATTGTCCTTACTAGTTCACTGTTCATGATACTCTATTTTCATTTGGAAGAACAAAGCAAGTTTATAGCTGAAAGTTCATATGATATTTGTATGTGTGAGGATTTCATGTGTGGAGTATTTTCTAATGCTTCCTTTTGAAAATATCAAATCTTAGTGTTCAAGGAGAGATTAACGATGTTAAAAGTGATGCTCATGGTCATAGTCGAGTTATCCAACAAACACAACATACTACTAATGAGAAAACACAAGACTTTGCTACTATTATGGCTAATTTAGCTGTTTTAATACAAAGAGTCTTAGAGACTCGACTGCAAGAGAGAGTTGCTAAATAAGGTCGAGAAATGAGAGATAGGTCGAGAAGATAGATGAATGAACCGCGTGCACCAGAGCCCATTCTTGTGTACCAAGCACCACCATAACATACTAAAAGAATGGTGAGAAGGAGGTTAGAATTAGATGAAGTGGAGGAGTTTGAAGAGGAAGAACAGTATGTTGAAGATGACGAACTTGAACTTAGGGCTCTTAAGGGTGTCAAATATCTGAAAGTACAGATTCTGAGCTTCAACGAGTCTGGTAGTGCTAACGACTACTTAGACTGGGAGGAGAAGATTGAGAAAATATTCGACTTCTACGATTATGAAGATGCTGTCTGTATTCAAGTAACAGTGTTGGAATTTTCTTGATATGCGGCAATGTAATGGAAGAAGCTGCAAAATGTTCGCCTGAAGGCCCGATGTGAAATCTGAACATGGAATGAGATGAAGAGAGTTCTAAGAAGTAGGTTTGCTCTCAAACACTACGAGCAAAACACTTTCCAACATGTATAAGATTTGAGACAAGGTAATTGGTTAGTGGACAACTATGTCCAAGAGTTACAGTTACTCATGATCTGATGTGATGTTGATGAGCCCGAGATGCAAACTATCGCAAGGTTTATTTCTGGGCTAAGGATCGAGATTGGTAACATAGTGGAGCTACAAAGTCTTACGACTTTGGATAAAGCCATCAGGGTAGTACAGAGAGTCAAAAGGCAAAGGCAGAACCAAGTTAGTTGAATGCTGAATAACCGACCTATGTTACCGAATAGGAGTAGCATGCTAAGCCGACCAGGGAATGACTAAGCATCAGACAATTTTGAGGTGGAACATCAAGGACAAGTGCTGATCCAAGTAGAAGAAAGATGAGGTAAAGGTAAGGCCGAGGAACCCAAGGTCCAAAGAGACCAAGGTTAGAGCTCCAGAAGAAAGACCCGAGAAATCAAATCTTTTAAATGTCTTAGTTTTAGGCACGTGGCTAGTCATTGTCAGAACTGTTGAGTCATGACTATAAAGGGAGACAAGCCCTTGTTTGAAGTAGAGAGTGCAAGTAAAGGAGAGGAAGAGATGGGAGTTGAACAAATACTAGAAGAGTTTCAAGAGGACCCCAATGCCAAGACAAATCTTGAGGGTAGTGCCAATTATTGTTTTGTCGTTTGACGATCTCTTAGTGCTTTTGTAACTAATGAGAATGAGTAGAGGGAGAAAGTCTTCCATGTAAATTACTGAGTGAATGGTAAACTATACGCCTTGAACATTGATGAAGGGAGTTGTACCAATGTCATAGCACAAGGGGTAGTTAAGGCCATGAAATTGCCAACCTTGCCACACCTTAAGCCATACAAGATTCATTAGCTAAATGAGAAAGAAGGCTTACATGTTGCCGTATAGGTTAGAGTACCGATTACCATTAATGGTAGGTATAGGGATGAGGTATTGTGTGATGTCTTTCCTATGTACGCTTCTCACATATTACTCGGCCAACCATGGTTGTTTAACTTAAGAGTGTTGTACAATGAGTATAGGAATACCTACATGTTCCAAAAGGATGGGACAAAAATTATACTGACACCCATAAGTCCTAAGGAAGTGTAGGAAGCCCAAGAGAAGGTTGCTAGGTCACTACAATAGAAGTCTTTAGTGATTTCTCAAGCTTAGTTTGCTTAGGAAGTTAAAGCTAAGGACTATGTGATCCTTTTAGTTAGGAGACTCTTGGAGGTAAGAGAAGCTAAGAGCTTACCTGCCAATGTGTAGCAACTACTTCGAGACTATGCCAACCTATTTCCTGACGAGATGTTAAAAGGTTTACCTCCCTTAAGTGGCATTAAGCATTGCATTGACCTCCAGCCTAGAGCTACCTTATCGAACCTACTCACTTATAGGCTCAATCCTAAGCAAGCAACCAAGTTGAAGAAATAAGTAGATGAGTTAGTAGACCGCAGATACATTCAAGAAAGTATAAGCCCATGTACCATACTAGCCGTACTAGTACCTAAGAAAGATGGGTCATAGAGAATACATATCGATAACCATGCCATCAACAAAATTACCATTAAGTATCGATATCCAATCCCACGGTTAGATGATATGCTCAATGAGTTGCATGGTTCCCACATCTTCTCAAAGATTAACTTAAAGAGTAACTACCACCAAATACAAATGAGACCTAAAAATGAATGGAAGACAGCCTTTAAGATAAGGGATGGTCTATTTGAATGAATGGTAATGCCGTTTAGCCTAACTAATGCGCCGAGTACATTTATGCAGCTAATGAATCATGTGCTTAGAACATTGATCAGCAAATGTGTTGAGGTTTATTTTGATGACATTCTAGTCTATAGTATCAACCTCATCACTCATGTTAAGATTTCAAGATCAATGTTTGACATCCTTCGTGACAAGAGATTATTCGGTAACCTGAAGAAATGTGTATTCTATTAAAGCAAGGTTATAATCCTTGGATATGTTGTTTGAGGGAAAGGAGTTCAAGTTGATGACGAGAAAGTGAGAGCTATTCTTGAGTGACCAACACCAACTAGTGCTGCAACAGTCAGGAGCTTTCATGGTCTAGCTTCGTTCTATCAGAGATTCATTCAAAACTTCAATTCAATAACTACACCTTTAACAAAATTGACCAAGAAGAACATTGAGTTTAGGTTGTCAGAGAAAGCTCAGAAATTTCTGAAGATGTATAATCTAAATTGACATCTGCCCTAGTATTCCCCCTACCAAATTTCAAAAAGGTTTTTTAGGTCGAGTATGACATGCCTGGGGTCGGTATGGTGCTATCCTTATGTAGGAATGCCAACCAATTGCCTACATTAGTGAGAAGCTTAGAGGAGCTACCTTAAATTATTCAGCCTATGACAAGGAGTTCTACGTCCTTGTCCGAACACTACAAAACTAGCAACATTACCTCTTACCAAGAGAATTCATCACCTACTCTAATCATGAATCTCTCAAGCACCTCCAAGGACAATAAAAACTTTCTTAGTGTCATGCCAAGTGGGTTGAATTCTTGGAGACCTTTTACTACATCATTAGGTATAAGAAGGGGTGTACAAACACCATGGTTGATGCTCTTTCTTATTGTCATACATTCATCACAACATTGCAAGCCAAGGTACTTAGATTTGGTACCCTGCTTGATCAGTATGAGCATGATCCTCATTTTAGGCCCCTAGTAGCCAAGTGCAATGTTAGGGGAGCCGTAGATGGATTCTACTTGAATCAAGGGTTCCTAATGAAGGTTAAGTATGTCTATATGCCCAGCGGTTCAATAAGAGAACCACTAGTTTGAGAATCTCATGTTAAGGGTTTGGCCAGCCATTTTAGGGAAAAGAGGATGGCTAAGATATTGAAAGAACATTTCTTCTAGCTTGGGATAATGAAGGATGTGCACTAAATTCTTGAAAGGTATGAGGTGTGTAAGCATGCAAAGGGAAAGAGAGAGCCGTATGGAGAGTATACACCCTTACCTCTACTAAAGCAGCTATGGACTGACCTAAGAATGAATTTCATGCTCGGCCTACCCCAAATGCCAAGACGACATGACTCAATCATGGTAGTGGTTGATCAGCTCAACAAGATGAGCTACTTCATTCCTTGCAACTAGCCAAGACTATGGCCCGATAGAAGGAACAAAGAAGCTGAAGAAGGAGACAAGTCGTTTGTACCTCCAAAGACCTTGTTTGGATCTATCTTAGTAAGGAAGGCTTCCTTGACAAGAGGACGAACAAACTATCTCTCAGAGCGGATGGACCTTACAAGATCCTAAGGCATATCAATGATAATGCTTATGAGGTTGAATTACGAAAGGGGTATGGCATGTCTACCACATTCAAAATCACCGACCTAACTCCCTATGTGCCAAATGACAACAAAGATCGTGATTTGAAGGCAAATTTCCAACAACCCCTGAGAGCTGCTGGGTTACTGACCACTGGCCCACTCATTCGCGTATGCCTTAGAGGCCTCTAGTCCTTTGCACAAAGAATTCTCTCTCATCAACCTACCAATGATAAGAAACAATACACAAAAGGTAGATGGCTAAATTCCTTAAGAGCTCCAAGTTATTATACTATGCTCTATTGTGCCGATGCTGACTTTTCTTTGGCTAAGAACTCTGTACCGAGTGATTTAACCTACTGTTGAGAGTTCCTATCAAGTAATGAGAGCTAGTTTCATACTAGCCTAGTACTTCTCTCTCAGCCTCCTCCTCTTAATTCTCATAGCAACCCTTCTCGTCTTGACCTCTTTGTTGTCGCAGCATCCTGATTCCTCTTGCCTATTGTGATCGGAGAATCTTTATACAAAACTAATGTTACACTACCACCTGTCCATTTCATCTGACATTATACTATTTTTCCCTTTTTGTTGTTTATCCCTTTTACCTATTTCATAAGTACTAGGAATCCCTTTTTTGTATTGTTACCATAGGGACTTACTATAAATAATCCCTTCTCCTTGTAAGCTGAAATCATCTTACCCTACAAAATTGGCATTAAATATATGATTCTCATGAGACTACCCTCTCTAAGTCCATTTTCATACACTTTTATCTAATCTTGCTGAGTAGCTCAGAATTAGTAGTGGGTAGACCTTGACAACAACTTATGCATCATAGCAATTAAAGTGTCAAGTCATGTTATGTTCATTCATGTGTCATATCCTCTAAGCAGCTTTACGTCAACTACTTTAGTCAGTTATTCGATCTGCTCACTTTCTTTTCTACGATATTTCAAAGGACCCGTTGGTTTAAATCTACTACGGTATGTCTTAGTGATAACTGAGCTCCTAGGTACATCAGTTATGCACTAATATGTCATAAAAGTATACAGCCAGACATCGTCTGATCATAAGGTACATCAAATGGTTCACAAGCCGCAAAAATGTGCTCGGCACATTTGTAAGTTTGAATAACATAACCAAACATTCGTAGAGACCATGGCTCATCTTGAAAGTAGTTTTCATTCATCACTTAGTCTCATGCGAATTTGGTGATGGCCATTTCACAAGTTAATCTTCAAAAATATCTTGTCACCATGAAGCTCATCTAACATGTCATCGAACCTTGGTACTAGATATCAGTACTTGACAGTAACTCAATTGATAGCTCAATTGTCGATGAACATATGCCATGAACGATCCTTCTTTAGGACTAGTAGAGCTAGTACAGCAAAAGGACTCTTTCTCTCCCTCTTGTATCCTCTCTTTATGAGCTCATCCACTTGTTGTTTCGGCTTGGCAGCCTACTCGGGGTTCATTTTGTAGACAAGTTGATTTAGCAGGGCAGTGCTTAGCTGTAGATCAATATAATGCTCTATGCTTCGGACTAGGAGTAGTCTGTTGGGAAACTCTTCAAGGGATAGATCTGCAAACTCATCTATCAACCTTCAAATCTCATTAGGCACTTCTTCAAGGTCTCTCATCTCCAATAATCTTCTAATCAATAGGAACATAAGCTCTTTAGCCTTCTTAGCAACTCTGAGTTCTCTTCAACTCAGCACTAAAGCCTTCTTCTTACTAGCTCGAGTAAGCTAATTATGGTTCTCATTCACTTGGGTTGACATCATCAGCTACAATACAATCTTCTTCCCATCCTTAACAAAGGCATATGTGTTCTTGTATCCGTCATGAATAACATGTCGGTGAAATAACTAAGGTCTTCTCAATAATAGATGCGAAGCTCCCATAAGGATGACATCACGCACTACTTCGTCCCTGTATACATTCTCAACACTAAACGGCACAGCTACTTCTTTAGCGACATGTAGTGCACCTCTATCATGAAGCCAATATAGTTTATAAGGTCAAAGGTGCATAGAGGTCGACGGTTTTAACCTATGTAAAAAGGACTGTGCGATGGTATTAGTATAACTTCCTTTGTTCACTATGATGGTGCACAACTATCCTTTGATGGTACACTTCATATGAAATAGATTCTCTCTTTAGTCTTCCTAGGAGTTTGATAGTGCACTTAATACTTGTCTCAACACTAAAGTCATCACCTCTCCTTGGTTAACATAGACACAGGTCTCTTCTCCCTCCTCAACTTCAATCCTTCCAACATTCTTCTCCTCATCAGATTCATTCTCGTCAATGTTATCCACTACATTTTCCTTAGAGCACCATGTCACATCAATTTGAACATTCAGTAGCCATGTATTTGAAGCCCAAACATTGAAAGCACTTTACCTCACTAGTCTTACGTCTTGAGGTTTGTTCTCTTTCATATGTCCTTGGTGTTGGCCTAGCCTTAGTTCAATTCAACTAAGCTACTTGACACTATTGGCCTACTCAACTTTCATTAGGTCAGTCATTTCTCTCCTTGGCTCAGCTTAAGTAGGTTGGCATAGAATAAGGGTTCGGGAAAATGTTGACCCATTTCAGCTTAAAGCATTTCTTTTTTGGTTTTCAATCCTCTATGCTACCTTAATTGCCTTTTCCAAAGTATAAAACCTCTATACTTCTATAATATTATAGAGTCCAAAAATGAACCTTGACATTGTACGAACCTTGGGTTCATCCACATTAGCTCTAATCATCAGCATCTGGAATTCTCTCACATAGTCATTAGCTGATCGGCTTCCTTAGCAAAGTTCCTACAGTTTGGCAAATGTGTCTTGAGCATAAATCTCCCTCTCAGCAATCTCTTCATCTCATCCCAAGTTCCCATACCCCATCTTCCATCCCTTGCTTTAGCTTCGTTCAGATTCTTCCACCATAAAGCAGCATATCTAGAGAACTTAAGTATAACAAGTCACACTTTAACGACATCCGTATATTTATAATAATAGAGCACTTTCTCTACTTCTCTTCCCATTCCAAATAGGGATGAAGCTCATACGAGTACTTGAACTTTTATATTTTTTCATTTTAGTACCTAAACTTCAGACTCATTTATTTTAGTATCCTAACTTTTTAAATGAAACAAATTAATATATCTGTTATGATGTCTGTTATTATAAAATGGTATAATAATAATATAAGTATATCGACTTTCGTTTTACTTCCATTTTAGTGCTCAAACTTTATTTTTTGTTTCATTTTGGTACTTCAACTTTTTAAAGTAAAACAAATAAGTGTTCTTTATAATGGTCGTTATAATAGAAATACTAATTTGTCTCATTTAAAAAGTTGGGGTACTAAAATAAACAAGTTTAAAGTTTAGGTACTAAAATGAAAAAATATAAGAGTTTAAGTACTTCTATTGGCTTTATCCCATTCCAAATATTCATCCATATCTCCACTTCCATTGAAGGGTGGGATTTGGACCTTAACATGTCTAGTCCTCAAACAGCTTGGTGTCTTCGCTCTTATACTCAGAAATAATTAGCCTCTTCTTCTTCCTCTCCATCCTCTTCAACATCTATCTCTTCATCATCTTCCTCAATCTCCTCCAACTCCATCCTTCATATAGCAACTCGGTCTACTACTCCTCTAGCTTAAGGGGGTCAAACTAGGCAATTAACTCGGCTACCTTAACCATAACGTCTGTCTAGAACATTTTCAAGTAAGTTATGGTGTGGTATACCTTAGGGTTATTATCTATTAACTTGTATCACAGTGACTAGACTCTCAACAAGATTAGTGAGTCTATCAAGTTTATCATCAATTGACCTAGGAGAGTTACTACTGTTATGACCACGACTAGGTTAAGTACCACTACTCTAGTCACCAATAACACTTTGAACACTCGAATCCAACATGGCATACTGCTTCTTGAACAAATTAATAACACAATATACGGAAAACACAACTACCTTACTACCCAAAATTTTGATAAAGACACTCTAATAACTTTAACACCTAATAATCACTCGAATAGAACATAAATGAACTTGCTCTATTTTTACAATGAAAAACATAGTAACAACAGGAACTACACCTACCAACACACAAATCTTCACTAAATGGCTCAAAACTTTAGAAATTACTTCACACAAACACACTAAAGTAGTTACAGAAGGAACATAGTAGCCACAAATAGAAAACTCAAACCATGACTTCACTATAACTTCATACACTCCCTCTCGGAACCATGTTATGATACCAACGAAGTTGATGTGTCTCAAAGGGTTGAATACATGGAGGAGCATCATAATAAAGAGAACTGAAAGAAAATAAAAGAAGACTAGCAAAGTATAGGCAGCTATCAACTAGATATGATACATTAATCAATCCTACTCAGCTTATAATCCACCGAATATGACTCATTGGTCCGAACTATAAGGTCACTCGCCACTACTCCTTGCTAAATGGAATAAATAAGAGTTAAGGGTAAATGAGAATACTAGGGTTGCTTAAAAGGGAAACTTGTATAATCTAATCATTAAAAGGTGATGTTTGTATACAACAAATGGCATTATATGCTAGCCCCACTAAGGTTACAAAAATACATGGAAAAGACAAAAGGGTAATTTATAATTAAGATACATGAATGATACTAAAAAGAGTAAAAGATACAAAGAATATTTCACTTGGAAAAGTAAAGAATCCTTCTAGAATATTGTACCAAAAGACACATGTCGCATGGTGGCTGGTGTTCTGAAATATAGTACAGTTCAGACAAAATGAAGAAAAGGGAGTTTGTAGTTAGAGCCAACCTGATTTAGATCAGGTTAAAGCATAGTCAATTAGTCACTAGAGAGTATTTGACTTAGACAGGGGTCAAGTTCTAGTGGTTAACTCAAGAGATTGGCTCAAATAATCATTTGAGGCTAGTACACTTAGATCTTGATAGGTCGGCCTTCATGTTTGGCAAGTTAGCATGTTTACTTAATAGCTTCAGGAACTATGCTAGTGCACATTAGAGCTCGATATTCAAGTCGGCTGTAGAGTAAAACATGGAGGTCAAGGATAAGAATTCTTGTCTTAGACGAAGCTTCGAGCACATATTCTCCACATAAGTCCTTTAAGTCCTTTAGCTTAACTGTACGTAACCGGTTTGGGAAGTTGATTCCTATCAATGCTAAGCTCTCATTTTCCATCCTACCAAGCTACAACTTCCCCCAATCACCTTGGTAACTCTTAGCATGTCTCAACAATAGCAGCCCTAACATCAACTCATCTCAACCACAATGCCCCAAGATTCTAAGTATAAACCTACTAACAAGTTGCCGGCTATTCGTCACATTTTTCCCAACATTGTACTATATTTTCTTTACAATAATTGTCTCATTTACCCCTTTTAGCAATGTACTAGGTTATTATCCTATATTACCCTTCACTATAATTGTACACATTTCTTTGTTACCCTAAGAACTTACTATAAATAGTCCCTTATCTTTTGGAGCCGAAATAATCTTATACCTTATAGTTAATGAATATTCTTCTTCTTGTGAGATACCCTTCTTCTAGTACATCCCTCTCTCACACTCTTATCTAATCTTGCCAAGTATCTCAAGATTAGTGACGAGTGGACCTTAGTGTTACCTTGTGCATCATATCAGGCGAATACTGAGTCATGTTATGTTCATTAATTCATCACATCCTATGAGCAGCCTCACAAAAGCTACTATGTTTGTTGACGTATCCATTCCCTCTTTCTTTGATTCCTTAAAGGATCCACCTAGTTACTACTTCCTATGGTAAGCCTTAGTGATTACTAAGCTCTTCGGCACATCATATAATCCTGGTATCAAAGCTTGAGGTTACAATCGAAAGCTAAGTATTGTAGTAGTTGTTTTTTTTTTTTTTTTATAGTTATGTGTTCTGTTATACTTTGTTTCTCTAATGGAAAAATAGAGTAAGTTCTAAAGTCATTGTATTAAGAATGTTGAATCCCAGTGTTCAAAGAGAAATTAATGATGTTGAGACCGATGCTCATGGTTACAATCGTATTACCTAATAGACCATACGAACTACTAACGAACAATTGCAAGACCTTATTACTATTGTAGCCAACCTAGTTATATCTATATAGATGGCAGTAGAGACTTGAACACTATGAGCAAGACACTTTCTAGCATCTTCAAGAACTCAAGTAAGGTAGTCGTTCTATGGAAAAATATGCCTAAGAATCCTAGTTACTAATAATTTGATGCGAAGTTGATGAGCCTAAGGCACAAACAGTAGCCAAGTTCATTTCTAAACTAAGATCCAAGATTGGTAATGTAATAAAGGTATAGAAGCTTGAAAATCCAGATGAGACCATTAGAGTGGCTTAAAGGGTCAAGAGGTAGAGGCAAAATCAACTTAGGTAAGCATAGAGCAACCAACTTAGCTTACTGAGCATAACTAGTATGCCAAGACAACCTGGATATGATAAAGCTCAGTATAATTCTGAGGTTGATCATTAAAGTTAAATTCTAAGCAGACCTAATGATGGTCGAGGAAAGACTAAGGCTAAAGAACTTAAGTGAAGGGATCAAGATCAAAGCTTTGATAAGAAGACTCAAGAGATAAAAGGTTTTAAGTGCCTTGGTTTTGGACACATAACTAATTAGTGCCCAAACCAATGTGTTATGACTGTCAAGGGAGATAAGCCCCAATTTGAAGTGGAGAGTACTAATGAAGGAGATGAAGAAGAGGCAGATGTTAATCACCTATTAAACGAGTTTCAGGAAGATTTTGATGCTCATATTCGACTTGAACTAGGAGAATATTACATGGTTATGCATCAATCACTCAATACCTTTACTACCGATGAGAATAAACAAAGAGAGAGGCTCTTTTACATGAATTTCCAAGTGAATGGTAACCTATGTATAGTGATAGGAATTAGCCTACAACTATCTCTAGGCCAAGGCTAACCTATTACAAGCCGAGGCTGACCTATCCAAAGTTGAGGCCGAAGTGTCCTAAATTGACATTGACCTGCCAAAAGCCAAAGCCGACCTGTTTTAACCCAAGGACAAACTGTTCGAAACTAAGGTTGATCTACTTTTGCTAAGGCCAAACAAATACCTAAAGGCCAAGAGATGGAAAAGGAGCTATTCAGCATTAAATCTATTGATTCGCTTAAACTATATATATAAAAAATTAAATCGCGAATACTCATATAAATACACTAGGTTGAAATCAAGTAATACAGAGTAAGTAAGGTTATTGATCCCTCGATGACTAAAAAATTACTATCCTATGCTAGTTCTTATCAATATTCAAGTAATCAAAAGTAAATTAACTAATCTAATAATAATACAAAAACTATTGAAAAGAAAACAACTATAAAATATCTAAAACTAAGCAATCAATTGAGAATCATGGGAAAACAGAATCCACCCTAGATTATACAAATCAAATTGTTATCAATATAGTCATTCAAGTAAAATTATTATGTCTTAAAACTTAAGGACTTCAACCACTAATTAATCAATTAGCTCCCATATCTCCAATTAACAATGACTCTAATTTACAATCATATATCTCCCAATACTATGATTGTCTAATGTTATAAATCAATTATCCCTTATGTCTTAGTGAATAATCAACTGCCAAACATCGCATTAATCTCTAGATAATTTCTAATTAATTCAATTAACGTTGCTCCCACATTAATCAAGAAATTCTAGCAAACCTTATATCAACTCCCGTATCACTAAGGTTTCTAACAATTATAATAAATTAAACAACTATAATCAAAATCATAGAAATTTGCAATCATGGATGATCCATATATCGATCAATCCTATAACATGAATACAATTCTCATCTTTGTTACCTAGGGCTTCATCAATTCCTAAAAATAAAATTAGCCAACCATGGAATTTGAAACGAAAGCATAATTACTAATTGAAATTGCAAAGATGTTCATAATTGAAAGTAAGAATAAATTACATAATTGCGTAAATATAAATAAAATAGATGTCACCAATTCTATAATCTAAAAGAGTAAACTTCAATTGCAACTTCAAAATTGATCTCCACAACAAAAGCGAAATCTTCTCAACGATCCAAGCAATTCTACAAAAAAATTATTCAAGAACTATCTACTAATTGTTCTAAGACTCTCTAATTCTAAAGAAGACTTAAAAGTTTTCTTAAATTCTAAAATACATGACTATTTATAGAGAAAACTAGGGTTGACTTTCGAAAGGCATTTTTTTCATGAAGGCTGGCTATATAGCTTCTAAAGCTGGCGGCGCAGTCATCCAAGGCCAGTGGTGTTTATTGTAGGCCGGCTATCTTCAATTCCAATCGTGCCATAACTCATTTCGGTTTCTTCATTTGTGTAAAACTCCTCTAAATTAGTCGTATTTCTACTCTAAATCCTTTAATACCTGAAATGTCCAAATGAAAATACATACGTACTAATTCTTAATGATTTCTATAAAATCAATAATAATTCTCTCTAATTCGCTCATTAAAATATGAATAAAATATACCTTTGTCAACTACCCTACACTTGAACTTTTGCTTATCCTCAAGAAAAATAAATAGAATTAAAGAAATCTATTATTGAAAATACAAATTTCCTAATTGCAAATCCAAAACATCTGATATTTTGCACTTCTAGACTCACTTATTTGTAATGCCCACCGTTCGAACCAAATTGAAATATGTAGTCAAAGTACTACAATTGAAATTAATCAGCTACTCTAGAGAAAACAGATTTTAATATAAGCGTTTAGCCTAAGATTTTTATTTCAAAAGTAGATACTTTGTCCTAAAAAGAAACAGACCCATTTAAACTTTACAGCTATTCATAAGCATATTAGCCCTCTAATTATCTCGATAAATAAGTTAACAAAGTAGTGAAAGCATATGGTATCTGCTTTATCCTTAAGTTTTCTTTCTTTTTATTACAAGCCTTAATTCATTTCTTGAATTGTATTCAAAATTTCCATTTTACATTCCCATTTTTTTTTCTTCTTTTATTTTCTTTTTTTTTTTTTCCTTTTAGTTTAGATATTAAACTTTGCCTTTCCGCCCTTCTCGTTATAGTGAGTGCATTAAGTTAGCACATCTTAGGCTCATCACCCAAGTGACTAGGTTTTAAAAGGACCCCTACGAACTCTTGCTCACTTTAATATTCAAGTTAGGATACTCTTAACTCAATTTCTTAAGTTATTGGAGTAAAGGTTCTCATTTCATAACTTTTTTTTTTTAATGCTCATTAAAAATTTTCAGACTTCTTTTATAGGAATCACTAAGTATAAAACTTCACTTACCTCTTTCACTAAATGTTAAAGTGTTGTTAAAATAACTAAAAAGAACATATACTAACTAACCTTGCATAGAAGTAAACTTGTTTACTTTTCATTTAAGGACTCAACCGACTCTTAAACTTCAAATTCCAAAGCTAAAAACTAGGTAAATTAGGTTTCTAAAGATTTGACTAATTAATTTTAACTAAGTACAAAAATCACAATAATGGTGAGTAGGGCACCTTAATGAGTCAATTATTCAAACTAATCACAATCAGATGCTATCAACAAATTTTTTTTTCTGTGTAATCTCTAAATTCTAAACAAATAAAGTTCAAGCTGATAGGAAAGTATAACTATTTGTAAACAAAAACTGACATCAAAATTGATATTCAATTTAATTCAAAATCCATTTCCTATATTTCCATCCCTCGACTCTAGAATAGATAGTGTCTACACTATTTCCTATTTAATATACAAGAGGAAATAAAATAAAAATTTGAAATAAATAGAATATGAAAAACTGGTACTTCCCTAAATTCAAATTTTCAGCAACAAAGAAAATTCCAAGCATAAGGTCATTACAAGCATAGAATTCAAATCAAACGTGTCACATCAAATGCAAAGAAACACGAAAGAGCATAAATAGCATAAAAGTACACTCAAGAGTACATAGTAAAGTTAATTATCTAGAGTTACGTAAACAGATGGGTACTAAACATAAAAAATAACCTAACAGCAAAATAATTAAAAAGAAAAAGAAAATAACATTAAAAAATCAAAAAGGTACACATTACTCTAACTATCTTGGTCGGTGCTACTACTCTTTGCACTAGAAGTTTCGTAATGTAACTGCTCTGTAGCTGCTAGCTAGAAACATAAGATAGCAGACTTGAGCATGTTGAACATAGTATTTTATAACTTCTTATTCTTCTTCCTTTCTTTCCAAATTTCATTCCGGACTTCTTTAATTTTGGCACTCAACTGCTCATAGCTACTAATTGGAGGATGATATGAAGTAGACACACTAGCAGCAGGAGGATTTTCAAAAATATCCTCCTCATCAACTGGATTGGGCTTATTATTTAACCTAACCAATCCCCAACCCCTAATAGGCTTACAAGAAATACCCTCATCCTCCTTTGGTTGCTAAAAAAGCCTTAAACCCTTCAATAATGCCATAATATAACCACCACAAAATATAACCTGAGTCCTAGTATCATCTATCTATCTATGAATAAAATTTGTTATTTCTACTCCCTAATCAATTTGATACCCAGAAATCATGTTGTACAGATAAACTGTATCAAAACTAGTTACTTTGCTATGGCTAGTCTTCTTACAACTAAGAGTATGAGTAAGATTATGGTGGAGTAACTTGTGCTCTACTACTGAGAAAGTCGTAACAAGCGACTTTGAAGGTATAAAATCATCTAACCTAGGGTGAATCAACTGGAACTAGAATCTTTCAGCAGTCATATCACCAAGTTAGGAGTTAGGCAAATTGACTTCCTCCTCATCATATAAACCTAAAAAGTATCCAATCTGACTCAATTCAATCACATGAATCTCTCCATAAACCTGAAATGTGAACGTAGACATTCGTCCACCTCTCTCCAGCTGCAAAATAAATAAAAACTCAATGGCAATATTTCTAAAAGTAGGTTCTTTTACCTCAAATAACCAAAACCAAGTTTTATCAGGAACTATCTACTGGATCCTATCATCCATCCCATACTCTCATAGAAGAGTCCAATCTAGATATTGTTGGTTCATGAATGTCATTCATTGTAACTTCTTCTTTCTTTCCTTAGCATAATCTTGATGTGAAAGAAGATTGCTACCTAAACTTCTGGAGGATGAAGCAGCTATCGTCTTTTATTTCTTTCGTTGAGGTTGAAGCTTTTTGGGTAGCATGGTGAAGCTAAGAACATAGATCTAAAATAAAAAAAACTATGAGTATGTATGGTAAAGGTGAAAAGAGTGTATGTGGGAGATAGAGTGATTAAGAGGGAGAGAAATCTAAAGGGAAAGTTAGAGAGGGAGAAGGTAGAGAGAAATCGGGGAGAAAATGAGTGAGGAGAGAGAGAGAAAACCGATGGTCATGCTTTAAATAACACCATACACTGGCTCCTCCTATTGTATGCTAACGGCATACATTGCCGATGTATGTAGGTAGGCTGGTTAATAGGCTAGTGGTCTTGAGTGCCGGACTTGAGTTCAAAATTTCATGCTTTTTCCTCTTTTTTTTTTTTTTTGAAAGTAAGAATATTAATAAAAGAATAAATAAATAAAGAATAAAAAAAAAATTGGTTTAGTTAGACATGGGTTACCTCCTATAAAACACTTAGTTTATAGTTACTAGTCTGACTTCTTTGGTCTTACTGTGGGTTTGTGCTTGCCACGATAGTAACGTCACAGTTCAAGTTTTCCCCTTCAAATAGTGTTTGAGGAGATGACCATTTACCCTGAAATTGTGATTGTCACCTACCTTTAACTCAACTGTACCATAAGGAAAAATGTTAGCTATTTCAAATGATCCAGACCATTAAGATTTTAACTTACTTGGGAACAGTTTCATTCGAGAGTTGTATAATAATATTGTTTGTCTAGGCACAAACTCCTGCTATTGAATGTTCCTATCATGCCATTGCTTGGCTCTCGTTTTGTATATCCTATCATTTTCATAAGCTTCTTCTTTGATCTCGTCCAACTGGTTCAATTGGAGTAATCTCTTTTCACCTGCAACTTGTAAATCAAAGTTAAGGTATTTTATGGCCCAATAGGCCTTATGCTCGAGATCTACATGTAGGTAACATGATTTACCAAAAATGATTTTGTATGGGGACATTCATATAGGGTTTTAAAAGCTATCCTATAAGCCTACAATGCATCATCAAGTTTTAAAGACCAATCCTTCCTAGATACACTAACAATCTTCTCAAAGATACATTTTATTTCCCTATTGGACATCTCAACTTATCCACATGTTTGTGGATGATACAGGATGGCAAGTTTATGAGTAACTCCATATTTTGTGAATAATTTTTAAAACTGTTGATTGGAAAATTGCGACCCCCTATCACTTATAATAGCCCTGGGTACCCTAAACTTAGAAAAAATGTTCTTTTTCAAAAATTTAATTACCACTTTGGCATTGTTAGTTTGTAGAGCAACTACTTCTATCCATTTTGACACATAATCTACTACTAAGAGTATATATTTGTTTAAAAAAGATACGAGGAAAGGATCCATGAAGTTTATTCCCCAAACATCAAAAAGCTCGATTACCAGTATACTATTTTATGGTAATTTATGTCTCTTAAAAATATTCCCAATGCTTTGGCATTGAGCATAAGACTTAATATAGTACAATCACTAAATAAACTGGGCCAGTAAAATCCACAAGATAAAATTTTAGCTGCAGTTCTTTCCATAATAAAGTGACCTCCTGATTCTTTAGAATGATGGTGCTGAATTATGCTAAGTTGTTCAGTTTCCGACACACAACATCTAATTACTTGGTTAGTACAACATTTAAACAAATACTGTTCATCCCAGAAATAAATTTTCACATCATGTAAAAACTTCTTTTTCTTTTGAAATGACAAATCGTATGGTATAATTTTACTAACTAGGTAATTAACTATATCAGCATACTAAGGTAACCCTTAGATCTCTATTGTATACAATTGTTCATTAGGGAACTTCTCATTAATGGGTAACTCTAAACAATCAAATTCTAAGCGAGACAAATGATCGGCAATCACATTTTCAAGTCCCTTTTTATCTTTGATTTCAAGGTCAAATTCTTGCAGTAATAAGATTCAATGAATTAAACTAAGTTCAGCATCAGCTTTGGCAAACAAATATCTTAGAGTAGCATGGTCTGTATATGCTATGATCTTAGAACCTATTAGATAAGGCCTAAACTTATCGCATGCAAATATAACTACTAAAAGCTCTTTTTCTATTGTGGCATAGTTTCTCTAAGCCTCATTGAGGGTTCTACTAGTATAATATATAACATGAAATAACTTACCTCTCCTCTGCCCGAGTATTGCTCCTATAACATAGTCACTAGCATCATATATTAACTTGAAAGGAAGCTCCTAATTAGGTGCAACAATCACTAGAGCCAAAATAAGCTTCTTCTTCAATAGCTTAAATGCCTACAAATAACTATCATGAAAAACAAAAACAGAATCTTTTTCAAGTAAATTACAAAGAGATCTAGAGATTTTAGAGATGTCCCTAATAAATCTCCTGTAGAAGCCAGCATGCCCCAAGAAGCTCCTGACTCCTTTGACTGAAGTAGGTGGTGGCAACTTCTCTATTATCTCCACTTTGGCTCTATCAACTTCAATCCCCTTTTTCGACACCTTGTGACCTAAGACTATTCCCTCTCTTACCATAAAATGGTATTTTTGCTAGTTCAGAAGAAGATTAATCTCTTTGCATCTTTTAAGCATACAGCCTAAATTAGTCGAACATGAATCAAATGACTTCCAAAGATAGAGAAGTCATTCATAAATATTTCAATAAAATCTTCTAACATGTCAGAAAATATAGACATCATGCATCTTTGAAAAGTAGCAAGTATATTACAAAGACCAAAGGGCATTCTCCCGAAGGCAAAAGTACCATAAAGACATGTAAAGGTGGTTTTCTCCTGATCTTCGGATGCTATATGAATTTGATTGTAACTAAAATAGCCATCTAAGAAACGATACTAATCATGCCCTAAAAGTTTTTCTAACATCTGATCTATGAAAGGGAGGGCAAAGTGGTCTTTACAAGTAACATCATTCAGTTTTCTATAATTTATGCACACTCTTCACCTAGTTACAGTAAGAGTAAGGATTAACTCATTAACCTCATTTTTTACTACAGTTATACCACCTTTTTTTGGCATTACCTGAATGGGACAAACCCACTTACTATTTGAGATAAGGTAGACAATACCTGTATCCAGCAATGTAAGTACCTCTTTTTTCACTACCTCTTTTTTCACTACCTCCTTAAGAGTTGGGTTAAGTCGTCTCTATGGTTGTACTATGAGTTTGCACTTAATCTATAGCAATATCTTATAAGTGTAAATTAAGAGACTAATCCCCTTGATATCAACAATGGTTTACCTAATGGCTTCTTTATGCTCTCTTAGAACTCCTAGAAGTTGTTTCTCCTTACCACCTATCAAAGAAGAGGAGATAATTATTGGAAAAGTATCATTTGTTCCAACATAAGCATATTTCAAATGATTAGGTAAAGATTAAAGTTCAAGCACCAGGGGTTGTATCAATGATGGGAATAGCTTCTTCTCATTGGTGCTTAACTCTTCATAGTATCGAGCTTTGATTTCTAACACCTGTTTCTTGCCTTCTTCTTCTTCAAGCTCATCATCGCCGCTCTAATCATCTAGATCCCTAAGAACTGATTCCATGGTATCCAATCCTACTTTCTCTTCTATAGACTCATAAGCAATCTCATAAAAAATATCATTATTGAAATAGGATTTGCAATCATCAAAATGTTTTATGGCTTCATAAACATTAAAAGTAACTTGATGGTCCATAACTCTTAAAGTAAGCTTACCCCATTCTACGTCTATCAACGCCTTAACTGTTGCAAGAAACGGTTTGCCAAGGATTATGGGTACCTCTCTATCTTCTTCCATCTCCAAGACTATAAAGTCAATTAGGAAGATAAATTTTTCTACCTTCACCAAGATATTCTCAACAATACCCCTTGGGTATTTGATACTCCTGTTAACAAGTTGCAAGGTGACATGAGTCTTCTTGCAATCTCCAAGTCCCAGCTTCCTGAAAATGGATAAAAGCATTAAATTTATACTTACACCTAAATCAACAAGAACTTTATCAAAATGAAAATTTCATATAATGTAAGGAACAATAAAACTCCCTTGATCTCTTTGTTTTCTAAGTAAGCTAGATAGATTTTCTGAAGGATCATGGAGCACTACCCTATAAGCATCACCAATTCGTTCCCATCAATCTTTCTCTTCTTGGTGAGCAAATCCTTCATAAATCTAACATATGAAGGCATCTGTTGAAGTGCCTCTGGAAAAGGAATGTTGATTTACAGCTTCTTGAAGACATCTAGGAATTTGGTGAATTGGGCATCTAGCTATTGTTGCTTCAGTCTTCCTAGAAAAGGAACTAAAGGAACATACAGTTTCACTTCTAGTGACTTCTGCTTTGGTTCCTCTTCCACCTACTTCCCCTTTCCATTCTTTGGATTCTCCTCTTTTTCTTCAACTCGTCTGTTAACTGTTTCAACTTCCTTTCCACTCCTCAACATAATAGCGTTGACACCTTTAGGATTCTCTTCAGTATTGCTAGGTAAAGACCTTGATGGTCTATTACTCAACTATTGAGAGATCTAACTAATCTGATTCTCTAAATTCTGAATAGTCACCTGTTGATTCTGTAACATGGTGTCAGTCTTCTGCATATAGCTCAACATGAGCTCTTCCATTCTAGACTGATTCTACTAAGGTAGAGCACTCTGAGTAGGACCTTGCTTCTAGAATCTAGGTGGTCGTTGAAATGCATTATTCTCATTCCTCTATGAGAAATTTGGATGATTGTGCCACCCAAGATTATATGTATTCGAATATGGTCCTTGATTACCGCATTGAAAATTGTTGACAAGTTCACCTACTCTCCACTAGTTAGAGCTAAGGGATTCTTAGTTAAGCACTCAAGAGTCAAATGTGGTCCTAAACATAACTCACAAAAAAAAATAAGATTAACATTAAAAGACTGTGCTGAGGTGAGTTTACTTACCTGGGTAGTAAGAGCTATAATCCGAGCTGTTAATTAAGACATTGTGTTATTGTCACTGACTGTTGCCACTCCTAACTTACTTCTTTCGTTTTACCAATTATGTATACTGGAGGCCATCTCTTCTATCAGTGCACTTGCTTCATCATAGGTCTTGCCCATCAGAGCACCTCCAACTATAACATCAACTAAAGACCTCAATGTCTCATCTAGACTAAGATAGAAGATCTTAATTAGGAGATTATCTAGCAAGCCATGATGTGGGCATTTTCCAAATCGCCTCCTTGAATCTCTCCCATGCCTCATAAAGTGACTCACCACTAAACTTGATAAAGTTGGTGACATCATTCCTTAGTTTTACAGTCCTAGCTGATGGGAAAAATCTCCTTAAGAACTTCGATAAAAGATTAGCCCAAGTGGTAATAGATTCTTGTGGCAGTAAATGAAACTAAGCTCTAGCTTTATCCCTTAGCGAAAAGGGAAAGAGCTATAATCTAATAACCTCGTCTATGACATTGTTCATCTTAACTATATTGGAGTATTAGAGGAATCCCGTAATATGTTCATCAGGACTTTCATTAGGATATCCTCTAAACTGATTTTTGTAAACCATTTGAATGAGGGACGACTTCAACTCAAAGTTATTAGCCTGAATAATAGGTCTCCTCATAGCAGAACCCATAATCGTAGGTACTGTATAGTTTCGTAGTACATGCGAAACTCCCTATATCTAATTATTATCCTTGTTACTTGCCATCTCTTCTCTCCTTCTTCTGTTCTCTCGCTTCAACTGATGCAAAGTGCACTCTTTTTCAGAATCTAGTAATAGAATTTCATCACTTCTACTCCTGCGCATAAAACACCTGTAAAGAGAACAAAAATAACATATGTCATCAAGTACACTTAAATTACTAACAAAACTAAAAGGTTTAATATTTCCAATCCTCAGCAATGGCACCAAAAACTTGATTCGCTTAAACTATATATATAAAAAATTAAATCATGAATACTCCAACAAATACACTAGGTCAAAATCAAGTAATATAGAGTAAGTAAGGTCATCGATCCCTCGATAACTAAAAAATTACTATCCTATGCTAGTTCTTATCAATATTCAAGCAATCAAAAGTAAATTAACTAATCCAATAATTATACAAAAACTATTGAAAAGAAAATAACTATAAAATATCTAAAATTAAGCAATCAATTGAGAATCGTAGGAAAACAGAATTCACCCTAGATTATGCAAATCAAATTGTTATTATGTTTTGTAGATTAATACCTATATGGTCATTCAAGTGAAATTATTATATCTTAAAACTTAAGGACTTCAACCTCTAATTAATCAGTTATCTCCCACATATCCAATTAACAATTGACTCTAATTTATAATCATATATCTCCTAATACTATGATTGTCTAATGTTATAAATCAATTATCCCTTATGTCTTAGTGAATAATCAATCACCAAACATTGCATTAATCTCTAGATAATTTCTAATTAATTCAATTAATGTTGCTCCCACATTAATTAATCAAATTAATTAAGAATTTCTAACAAACCTTATATCAACTCCCATATCACTAGGATTTCTAGCAATTATAATAAATTAAACAACTATAATCGAAATCATAGAAATTTGCAATCATGGATGATCCATATATCTATCAATCCTATAACATGAATATAATTCTCATCTTTGTTACCTAAGGTTTCATCAATTCCTACAAATAAAATTAGTCAACCATGGAATTTAAAATGAAAGCACAATTACTAATTGAAATTGCAAAGACATTCATAATTGAAAGTAAGAATAAATTACAGAATTACATAAATATAAGTAAAATAGATGTCACCAATTCTATAATCTGAAAGAGTAAACTTCAATTGCAACTTCAAAATTGATCTCCACAACAAAAGCAAAATCTTCTTAACGATCCAAGCAATTCTACAAAAGAATTCTTCAAGAACTATCTACTAACTGTTCTAAGACTCTCTAATTCTAAAGAAGACGTAAAAGTTTTCTTAAATTCTAAAATACATGACTATTTATAGAAAAAACTAGGGTTGACTTTCGAAAGGCATTTTTTTCATGAAGGTCGACCATGAAGTCCAATAGTGTAGCTTCCAAGGCCAATGGTGTAGTCATCCAAGGTTGACAACGTAGTCATCCAAGGCCACCGGTGTTTAGTATAAGTCGACTGATAGGCTAGCTATCTTCAATTCTAATCATGCCGTAGCTTACTTCAACTTCTTCGTTTACGTAAAAATCCTCTAATACTTGAAATGTACAAATGAAAATACATAAGTACCAATTCTTAATGATTTTTATAAAATTAATAATAATTCTCTCTAATTCGCTCATTAAAATATGAATAAAATATGTCTTTATCATCTATCATTTGTCAAGAAGCCAAGAGACCACACAACCGAGGATTCAAGGCCAAAGATTTACTTGGCACGGCTTAGAAAGACTAATGTCAACTAATCATAGAGCTCAGCAACTATGGCCAACCTTTCAGGCATCTCAACCAAGCACTACAAGACCTCAAAGGCTCCTACCCAAACCTAAGTACCCAATTGCTAACCTCACCTAATTTAAATCCTGCTCTTTCTAAGACAACTCGAATGACTACAAGCCGACTTCTTTTGTTAAATGCAAAGTTTTGTACTCTTGTGAATATTTTCTTTATTTTAACTATAGGTCCATTCTTTAAGGATTAAAGCCTTATGTATTACTTACAATTTTGCCACTAGAGTTTTAGGATTTACTATAAATAGCAATATTTGTAAATAGCTAAATAGTAAAGAATATACAGACAATGGTTACACTTGAACATTCCTTTTTTAGTGAGGATACTCCTGAGCTCTTAGAGCTTGCCTTTTTCTAGATTGTTGAGTGCTTATTAACTCTTTAACCTTTCTCATGTTCTTATCAATCTTGACCTTAAGAATACGGTGAATCGTTCATTTAAACAAGTTAGTAAGTTGCATCTAATCTTCATTTGAAACCCGAGTAACATTTAGTGTTTATGAGTCGTATCAAACCCTATTTCGAGCTCAACCTCTGATTTTATTTGTGTCTTAGTATGTGATATCCATCCACATTCACTATCAAAACCCTCTTCATGCCTCTCTCCTGCATTTCCCCCTAAACCCCAGATACCCATTTATGGCTCAAGTCTTACTGTGTACACTTATGAGTGGTATCATACTTTAATCATCGATGGAAGAAGTTATACCAATGTAATAGCGTAAGGTTTGGTGAAGGCTCTAAAGTTGCCAACCTATCCTCACTCTAAGCCTTATAAGATTCATTAGCTTAATAAGAAGGGAGGTCTACCTATTGCTAAGCAAGTCGAAGTGTCAATCACTAAGGTGTTATGCAATGTCCTACCTATGTGTGCTTCATACATAATGCTTAGTCAACTATGGATCTTTGATCTTAAGGTACTCCATGATGGGTATAGGAACACTTATATATTCCAAAAGGATGGGAAGAAGATTATACTAACCCCAATGAGCCATAAAGATGTCTAAGAGTTGCAAGAAAAGATGACCAGATCGCTATAGAGGAAGTCTTTAGTGATTTCCTAAGCCTAATTTCCCAAAGATGTTAAGAAGGAAGAGTGTGTACTCTTATTAATCAAAAGACTACTAAAGTTAAAGGAAGTTGGGGCATCGCCTGTTGAGGTGTAGACATTACTCCAAGAATATGTCGGCTTGTTCCCAATTGAGTTACCAATAGGATTACCCCATGTCAGAGGTATAGTACATTGCATCAACCTTTAGCTTAGAGCTAATCTACAAAACCAACTTGCCTATAAGCTCAATCCTGAGCAGGTAACTAAGCTGAAGAAATAAGTTGACGAGTTGATCGAGCGAGGGTACGTCCAAGAAAGCATGAGCCCCTATACCGTATCAACTATCTTAATGCCAAAAAAGGATGGCTCATAGAGAATGTGCATTAATAACCGAACTATCAACAAGATCACTATCAAGCATCGATATCTAATCCTACGACTGGATGGTATGCTCAATAAGTTGCATGGTGCACAATTATTTTCAAAGGTCGATTTGAAGAGTAGCTGCCACTAAATCTAAATGAGAACAAGAGATGAATGGAAGATTTCTTTCAAAATGAAGGATGGTCTATTTGAGCGGATGGTGATGCTGTTTAAGCTTACAAATGCACTAAACACCTTAATGCGACTTATAAACTAAGTTTTGAGACCCGTAATAGGAAAGTTTGTTGTAGTTTATTTTGATGATATTTTAGTATATAGTATTGTCCTCAACACTCATGTCAAGCACTTGAAGTAGCATTTGATATCCTCCAAGATAAACAATTGTTTGGCAATTTGAAGAAATGCATGTTCTGTCAAAGCGATCTAATATTCCTTGGATATGTTGTCTTTAGAGGAGGAATCAAAGTTGATGATGAAAAGATCCAAGTTATTCTCGAATGGTTGACACTGACCAGCATTACCGAAGTAAGGAGTTTTCATGGACTAGCTTCATTTTATTGAAGATTCATTTGAAACTTTAGTTCCATAGTTGCCTTATTGACTGAGCTGACTAGGAAGAACTTTGAATTCAAATGGTTTGAGAAGGCCCAAAGTAGTTTTGATGAAATTAAAAGCAAGTTGACCTCTACCTTAGTACTTATACTAACAGATTTCAAGAAGGTCTTTGAATTGAAGTGTGATACTTTAAGAGTGGGTATTAGAGCTGTTCTCATGTAGGAGTGTCAACCAGTTACAGATTTCAATGGGAAGCTTAGAGGTGCCATACTGAATTACTTAGCATATGATAAGGAGTTTGTTGCCCTTATCCAAGTACTTTAGAACTAGTAACATTACCTACTGCTAAGAAAGTTCATTATCTATATAGATCCTAGATTTCTCAAGCATCTCAAAGGATAACAAAAATTCTCCCAACGCCATGCCAAGTGAGTTGAATACTTGGAAACCTTTTGCTACATCATTAAGTACAAGAAAGGAAGTTCTAACACTATGACCGATGCCCTTTCTTGTCGACATGTTCTAATTACAGCATTATAGGCTAGAATACTTAAGTTTGGTACTTTACCTGATCAGTATGAACATGATCTGTACTTTGGACCCTTAGTAACCAAGTGCAACATTAGAGGAGTAGTGAATGGGTTCTATTTGAGCCAAGGATTTTTAATGAAGGGAAAGCAAGTCTGTGTACCGAACAATTTTTCCAAGGAATTACTTATTCAAGAAGCCCACGCTGGAGGCTTAGCTGACCATTTTGGTGAGAAGAGAACTACCAAGCTATTGAAATAATACATCTATTAGCCTAAGATGATGAAGGACGTACATAGGGTTCTTAAGTGTTGCAAACTGTGCAAGCAAGCTAAGGAAAGAAAGGAAGCATATGGAGAATATACATCTTTGCCCATACTTGAATTGCTATAGACCAATCTAAGCATAGATTTCATGCTCGGCCTACCCTAAACACTCATTAACATGAATCTATTATAGTAGTGGTCGAGCGGTTCAATAAAATGAGCTACTTCATCCTTTGCCACAAAACCAATGATGCTTTATTTTGTTGCTAACCTCTTTTTGCAGAAGATCATACAGCTGCATGGTGTCTTAAGGAATATTACATCAGATCATGATTTGAAGTTTACAAGCTTCTTTTAGCGAACACCATGGAAGAAGCTCGGTACAAAGCTCATGTTTAGTACTTTTTACAATCTATAAATAGGTAGCCAAATGGAGGTTATGAACGGAATAGTAGACAACCTCTTTCTATCTATTGTTGGGAAGAATCCATATGATTAGGATCTATACCTACCCATCATCGAGTTCACATACAACCACTCCACCCATAGCTCGATAGGAAAGTCGCCTTTTAAGGTCATCTACACACTTAATCCAAACTTGCCATTGGACATGATGACTAACTCAACCTCTTAAGGAGAAAATCAATCAGGTCTACAGTGCATTGAGTTTCAGAAATTACATTAGAAGGTTGCCGAATAACTAGCCAAGACTATGGCCCAACAAAGAGAATAGGGAAGTCGAGGTAGGAGGTAAATTATTTACAGCCTAATAGACCTTGTTTAGATTCTGTAAACCCTATAAATTTAACTTTTTAAGTAACAAATCGATTTAAATATTATAGGTAATTACCTTAACTCACGAAATCGATAAATTTAAAACTAATTAAAATTTTAAACTCGAATATAATACGAATGAGTAAAACCCTAAAAATTTTGATGGAAACCTTAATCATTTATGAAAACCCTAAACCCAATGTACGCATAAGTACTTGAAATTAAACTCAAACTTGACAAAAACTTTAAAACTATAATTTTAAGCATATAAAATGAATAATTATACCTTTATAGTAATAAAACCTTAATCAAATATAATTATCGATTAATTATCAGCAAACACATTGAGATAATTTTTAAAAATTATAAATGTAATGGTTAACAATTAAATTAATGAATTTTATAAAAATTCAACATTATTTTAAAATTAGTAAATTTCTAATTTTTTCTCTTCCTTTTCTTTTCCTTCTTTCCCCTTTCTTTTCCTTTTTCCTTTTCTCTTCCTTCTCTTTTTCACTTCCACCTAAATCTTTTAAACTTTTGTTCAGCTGCTTTTTCTTTATTTGTTTCATTTATCACATGTTCTAATTTAAGAAGATAAAGCCAACTAAGGATAAGCTACATGTCAAGATTCATTAATTACATTTTATCTCTTCCTTTCTTTTTGTTTTTCTTTTATTTTAACTTTCTTTTCCTACTTTGATCGACTATAAACTTTTGTGTACTTCAAGTGTTTCATTTTTTTTAAACCCAAAATAACACATACCCACTCAATCGAAACTTCATCTTCTTCTCCTTTCATTTCCTTTTCATTTGCCTAAAACTTCTACACATAAATCACTAACTTTCAATCACATATCTTATTATCCATATCTATTATCTTCATATCAAGTTGCAAGAAGAAGAAGAAAAGCTCTTGGATCAATTATGCTTCAAGACATAAAAGAATTAGTTAAGTGGAATTTTAGGATATTTATTTTCTTACTATACATATACTTTTGTTATGTATGTATATTTTGTGGAAAATATATATATATATATATATATATATATGCATCTAGTTATATATATGATTATATGTACATATTGTTAAGCTTAACTTTATACACATAAAGTATGTTAAAATAAAATAATAATAATAATAATATGTAGATAGACGTATGCATAAGGTATGAGTCCTTATTTTCATTTTCTTTATATATATACACTTGTACATATGTCTATCTATATATATACGTATAGTGTATAAATATATATGTATAATACATATACATATGTATAGTATATAATAAATTTAAGTTATTACATATGTATTAATAAAGTAAGGAAATATAGCTATGAAAGTATATGTATACGTATAAATATGCATATAGTAGTAGTATAGTATGAGTACAGGTATACGTATATATTCAAATAATACATGCATAAAAATACTAAATTACTAAATCTCCAAATAAGATAAAATAAAGTATATATATATATATATATATATATATATATATAAGTATGCATGTTGGACCGTGAACCTAAAAGGAAAAATAGGATTAAATTATAATAATAGATATATATATATATGTATAAATATTAAATAATATCACAAAAAATTAAAAAATATGAAAAACATATGGAAATGACATGTGGTACCTTCCTATGCTACCACATCAACATTTAATTAAATCTAATTAAATTCGTAATTAATAATAAAATAATTAATTAATTAGGAAATTACTAATGTAGCAAAAAGTGAATTAAACAAGTATTTGACCTAAAAATAGTATAATAAGTAAATCATTATTTAATGGACTTCAAAATAATAAAATTGCCAAAATATAAAATTTATATAATTATTAAACCATAAATATATGAAGAAAAGCTTAAAATAATAATTTATAATTATTTAAGTCAATATAATAAAATTCGTAATATTTTTAAATCATAATAAAAAAATGCAAGTTATAACTTCCAAAATAGACCTTGCTACAAGAAAGTATATCCAACAAAGATAAAAATCAACTATAAATTCATAAAAATCAAAGTTAAAACAAAAAAATTAGACATACTTAAAGATTTAAGATAAACCAAGAAAAATAGATAGAAGATTTAAGTAAACTATGTTTATAACATATTTGGGTTATAGTAGGAAATTAGGTAAATAGTGATAGATATTTAGTTAACTAAAAAACCTAGTTTTTCAAAATACTCATAAGTTTAATTATCTTCTAGATACCCGATTATCGAGAACTGGAAATCCCAAAGGATTAGAAAGTAAGCATTAACCTAGGTAAAGGAGTTCTTATGATTTGCTATTTACTTGCTGTTTGTTATTTATATGCTGCCTGTTGGTTGATACCAATTCTTTGATTGAATAACTGATTGCTTTATATGCTATCATCCGTATTATCGCTTTCTTAAACTAGTAAATATAACTATTTGACTAAAATAACTAATTATACCTATTGCATGTTTGTGACTCAATTGGTATATTGATGGAGAGTGCTCGCTTTATAGATTTTTGAGAAAAGTATTTTTAGAAAATGTTTTTCCAATCTTAACTATATTTTGTATGATTTTTGTAGGGCTCGTAATGCCCTTAAATAATATTTTATCCCTAAGAAAAAGCTAGCATAGTATCTCTAATTTATTGTGAGAGAACTCACATATTTGTGTCCAAGGGGCCTTAGATATCATTGATAGTAAGAGGACTCGCTTTGTATGCCCAAGGAGCCTTTGATATATTCGATGAATGGCCCTAGTTGGGGTCTACCTATATTGATTGATGTTTCTCAGCTGGGGTAATAATCAAGTGTTGTCTAATAGGATGTTATCCCTAGGCAGCCTCATGCGATTAAGGTGAGGTACTCCGTACGAGTAAGTATAAAGGATAATCGACGTGTAGATGACGTAAATCTATACCTTCCATAGTTCCAAACTCCTACGGATGTATTGCTTGCATTCACTGCGTATGCATTCATTTCGCTTGTAGATAGATTGCATGGGTATTAATAATGTTTGATAACTTACTTGAAGGATAGTAGTGAGGAACGAACTCACTAAGCCATGGCTTACTCATTCCCCTATAGCTTCTTTTACAAGTTCCTTTAAGTAGGGATCAAGGGAAATCTCGAGAGTAAAGTGCAAATCGAAAATAGGTTTGATAATGTTAGAATTGATTGAAATGTGTATAATTGATATAGAAACACTTAATGTTGAAAATATTTATATGATAAGATTATGTATAATATAGTATTTATTGTAAATTATTAAGTTGTTTTACCTTATCTTAGCATTTGGTAAGGGATACCAATTCTCTACGGTCCTGGTGAACTGTAGGATATCGGATATTTATAGTCACTTATATTTAATAATATGATAATTAATTAAAAATCGAAAACCTTAGTGACTAATCATTTAGAGTCTTGCAATCTTTGACTTATAAGGTGATTTTCATATCATAAGTGCATATGTGATATGAAAATTTTAGGCAATCTTACTAGGTTCTCTTAGGGTCATGACAGATTCACCTCAACAAGGAGTGATTCCTAAGAAAGAGAACAAACAAGCTATCTCCCATGTCAAATGGCCTTTTCAAGATACTTCGATACATCAACAACACCTATGAGCTAGAACTACCTGAAGGAGACAAAGTGTCTCCAACTTTCAACATCACCGACCTAGCGTCACATGTGTTGGAAGAAGAAGAAGATCAATATTTGAGGGCAAATCTTTTATAACCTTGGAGAGCTATTGGAGTGCCAACCTCTAGAACCTTCACCCAAACTCACCTTCGAGGCTTACAATGTCTCATGAGATGGATCCTATCTTCTTAACTTGCTAAGGATGAGCTCTAGTACATGGAAGAGCTATAGAAGAACTCTCTATTACCCCAACTCAGATACACTCTACTCTGTTCAAACTCTTACTCAATCATGGACCAACCGAGTCCTAAGGCTAACCTACCAAGTGTTAAGGTTGACCTACCATGTACCAAGTCAAAGGTACCTATACACCAAGCTCTCCTTTTCCATCCCACCAAGCTGTAGCTTTACCCAATCTCCTTGGCAGCTCTTAACATAGCTCAGCAACAGCAACCTTAACATTAACTCAACTCAGCCACAACGCCTTAAGATTCCAAAGCATGAACCCACTAATAGGCTACCACCTGCCCATCACTTTTCCCAACATTGTACTATATTCTCTTTACAGTAATTGTCTCATCCACCCCTCCTAGCAATGTATTAGGTTATTACCTTATATTACTCTTTATTGTAATTGTATACTTTTCTTTGTTACCCTATGGACTTACTATAAATAGTCCCTTATCCTTTTTTGCTAAAATGATCTTACACCTTGTAGTTAATGAATATTCTTATTCTTACGAGATATCTTTCTTCGAGTATATCCCTTTCTCAAGATTAGTGGCGAGTGGACTTTACTATTAGCTTGTGTGTTATATTAAGCAAAGTAATAAGTCGTTTTGTGTTCATTAGTGCATCACATCCTACAAGCAGCCTTACAAAAGGTACTATGTTTTCTAACCTATCCATTCCCTCTTTCTTCGATACCTCAAAGGATTCACCTAGTTACTACTTCTTACGGTAAGCCTTAGTGATTATAGAGCTCCTAGACACATTAAGATCACATGCCCCTTCATGCATCTCATTCATCAGAACAACTACTTCTTCCTCATCTACGCATCTCAATAACATGGTATCAAATGGTTGTCAATACAACATAGCACTACTGAGCAAAAAGTGACTTGTCAACCTCCTTAACATTTTCTGGTCTCTCTTACTTACCCCCTTTAAGTATGTGCCAGTATAAAGAAAATATTTAATATCATAGAACCAAGGTTTCTTATGTTTGGCTACTTCTATCATTAGGCAAAAAGCAAGCTTATCTTCCACCATGATTTTCAAGGGTTGTATTTCCATTCCCCTAACACTTGAACCATGGATGCTAGTATAGCAAGGGTGTTCAGGAACTAATTCTAAGTTCTCAATATATATGTGAAGGAGATGTTTTTGAACTTCTCTACCAACTCAGTATGGTGCTGATGGTTAAGCACCAATTTTGGATCCTTCATCTCATATTCACCGATCGTTTGAAGAATAATCAAAGAGGATCTTCATACACCTCTAACTCATGGACCCCCATATCTATAGCCACCTTAAGGCCTAAAATGAAAGCCTCATACTATACAATATTGTTGGTGTAGAAAGATGTAAGTCTAGCTGCAATAGGGAATTGCCTTTCTTCAAGGGATATCAGTATTACCCTTATCCTACATCTTGAAATATTAGCTACCCATCAGAATACATCTTTTGCTTAGTAAGGTCCAGGTTGTGTTCTACCACTAAGATATTTTCATCTGGGAATCAGACTTCCCTATTCTTAGATGCCTCTTTCATAGGGTACTCAACTAATTGATCTACAAAGGTTCACCCCTTGACCGAATTCTGGTTCACATATCATTTGTCATTTAGAGACTCTTCCAATCAAGGTCGGTTTCTTAACTAACTACTTGAAGGAATTATGTTTGGTCAATATCTCTATTGCATAGTACAAGGTATATTGCTTAAGTCAGTGCATCACCTATACTGAGGCATAATAAGTCCTTTCTATATTAGAGTACTTTTGCTTCCTTTCAGTAAATTTCTTACCCAAGTAGTAAATGACCCTTTCTCTTCCCTCTTCATCTTTTCCCTCCAACATACATCCTATAAACTCCTAGAGGACAATGAGATATAACAACAATGGCCATCTTAACTTTGAGGTAACTATAACTGGAGGATTCATAAGGTATTCCTTAATCTTGCGAAAGGCCTCTTCATACTCTTCATCCTAATTTAGAGGAGCATTTTTCTTAATAATCTGAATAGAAAGTGATACTTATCCGTGAGTTATGATATGAACCAGGCAATGTAATTTAGCCTCCCTTGCAAACCCTTGACTTCTTTAAGTGTATGTAGAGAAGGAAATTCTAAAATCACCTTTACCTTATCCGAATCAACCTTAATGCCTCTCTAGCTGATTATAAATCCCAACAACTTCCTTAACATGACCCTAAACATACACTTTTCTAGGTTTAGTTTCAACTAGAACTTGTGCATCCTTTTGAATAACTTTCTCAATACTTCTACATGATTTTTATTTTCTTAGGATTTGGCGATCATGTTATCTACATTTACTTCAACTTCTTTGTACATCAAGTTATGCAATAGAGTCACCATTGCGCCCTGATAAGTTACCTTAGCATTTTTTACACCAAAGGGCATCTCCTTATAAAAAAACGTTCTCTATGCAATGATAAAAGTCATTTTAGCTTTATCTTCTTTGACCATTCTTGTCTTATTGTACCTTAAAAAAGCCATCCATAAAGGAGAATAGATGGCTCCTAGCGATGTTGTCTACCACAATGTCGATGTAAGGCAATAGGAAATTATCTTTGGGAGTGGCTTGGTTTTTTATCCCAAAAATCTATGTATATCCTTACTTTCACGTTTTTCTTCAAAACTGACTCTATGTTTGCTACCCATTCAGGTTAATTTGAAACTTCAATAAATCTAACCTCCAACAACTTCTTAACTTCCTCTTTTATCTTTAACAAGATATCGAGTTAGAAGAGCCTAAGCTTCTACCTTTTGGGCATAATGTCTTCCCTAATAGGTAATTTATGAATTACAATTAATGAATCAAATCCCAGCATATCTTCATAAGACCATACAAATACGTCAATGTATTTAGCCAATAACTTAGTCATTTCCCTTTTCCATTTTGGCAATAAATTGCCTCCAACCCTTAAGTTCTTAAGGCTATCATTTGAGCCTAAATTAATCAATTCAATGGGCTCATCAATGGATATAGACCTCACTCATATTTTTGCTAACTTTCTTGAATTTCTTTGTGATTGTTGATATCTTTATGACTAACCTAGTAAGATTGAACATGATATTGATATTTTTGTAATTTACGGGCATGAAATATACCCAACTTCCATCAAGAACATTTAATCCAAAATTATGGGGAAAATGAAAAAGAGATATGTAATACAGGAAGAAAGAAAGTGGACATGAAAAGGAAAGGTAACTTTATTGCCATATATTGGGAAAAACAATTAAAAGAGCTAATTTATTAGTAGAGCACTGAAGCTCAATCATAAACAACGAAAACTAAAACAAAACAAAACAAAAAACAAAACTCAGCGAATACTATGCCCTGGCATAAGCTTTACTCTAAAGTAACTTTATTTATCAAGGGGAGAGTAAATCAACTCTATAAGGCTATTAACACTTCAAGTTGGTCTTCTTTTTCAGCTATTGCCTCTAGCATTAGTCTATTGAAGCTTAAGGAAAGTCATAGAGGTATTGTACAACTGATCATCTCTTTTCCCTATAACAAAATAAGTTTACATTAACTCTTTTCCTATGGGCACATACCTTAGGCCAAAAGTCCTAATCTGCCCCTCCTTTAATGTAAGGCCCTTGTTTTCATCTTTCTTTCTATAGACTATACATACTTAGTCAAAAATCTACAACTCAAAATCCTCTAACTCTTCTCTCCCTATGTATGGAATTGTCATCTCCTTGTAAATGACATAATTGTGATCTCCCAAGATCATGACCAATTGACCAGTAGCAATAAATTTGACCTTCTAATGTATGTTGGAAGGAATTGCACCAATTGCATAGATCCAAGACCTTCCAAATAGCAAGTTAAAGGTCCTATGAATGTCTAGCACTTAGAATGTTATACTGAATATTTGAGGCCCAAACATTACTTAAAGGTCTACTTTCCCTATAATCTCTCTTTTAGACCCATTAAAAGCCCTTATAACTATGGAGCTACGTTTAATTTCATTAGCTTCAATCTTGAGTTGCTAAAGGGTATCTAAAGGATAGACATTCAATGAGGACCCATTGTCGATGAGGACTCTAGCTACAATCCTATCTTTGCATCTTACCACTATGTATTAAGGGTTGGTATGGCGATTTCCTTCTTCTCCTAACTCCTCAGGTGAAAAGGAAATTTGTAACTAGCTATGTGCCTTAACTTATCTATTGAGATCTCTCAAGGAGCTTGACTTCTTTGAGAATCTTAAAGAGAGCCTTTATGTATTTGCTTGATGATAGAAGAAGCCCCTTAAAGGAAAATTAAGCCAAAGTCTTGGCTAATTGATCCACGATCTTATATTCACTTCCCTTGATCATCTTATTAAAAGCATCTAGCTTAGATTCCTTCTCTTCTTATGCTTGTATGTTGTGTCTCATTTCTTCTCCCAAGTTGTAAACTCAACCCATCCTAGTAATCCCTCCAACCAATGTTATGGCAATTTTTGACTGGTTGAGATTTTAGTAATCGAAAGGTGCCACTTCATAATTCTTAAGAGTAACCGAGACATTGAACATGTACTTTCTAATCTTACCATATGTAGGTTATTCCTCAGATTGCTTGTTATATTGAATTGTAATTGGCTTTTTGGCTTAACCCAATCATTCCCACCATATAGCCCATATTGTCTTCCCCTTCAAACTTGGGCCCCCATCCAGTTGGTACCCCTTTAGTATATATTGTAGGTATGACCCATGTATCCATTAGGTACTCAAATTCTCCTTAGCTTTGACTCAACAACACAACCATAGGTCCCCTACTAGTTTGTGTTGTTTCAATTGCCTATAGGTGAGGTTTCAAGGTCTAGTTATCCTTATCTCCTATATTTCTTCCTTCCTTACATCACCTTCCTAAAGTAATTGATAGATAACCAACTTGGTGCAGGTTCTGTCTTAAAGATTAATTCCTTGTAAATGTCCCTTTTCTCTAAGAAGCCAAGAGACCTGTTCAATGAAGATAGGTTGCTCATTTAGATCTATCTTGAGCTCAGGTTCCTTGATAATAATCATATTGATTACAACAACATGATTTGGAAGCAGGTTGTTGTTGATGTTGGGAGTCTCAACAAAGTCTAATTGTACTCTCCTGGCATCAATTAAGTCTTGGATCTTATTTTTGAGCCTCCAACACTTCTTGGTAGAATGGCCCACTTACCTAAGATGGTATTCACATTTGGCATTAGGGCTAAAGTTTTTAGGTCTATATCTTTCGTTGGGCAGTTTAAAGTTGATGAGGCAGTTAACTCTCAAGCAAGCCAAGACCTGACTTAAGGGAATTAGGATACTGGTGAATCTTTTAAGGGAGGTCGGTTAGGTTGGGCATATGGTGGTTGATATGGTTAGGTTGGAGCCAGAAGGACTATTAGGCTTAGAGTAGTTTGGTAGGATTTTTATGGGGTAGGTGGTAGGTTTGGGTTAATGGTCACCATGCTTACAGTAGATTCTTTCCCTTTGTTACTATGCCTAATAGGGGTAGGTTTCTTATCTTAGGTGTCTAAAGTGGGTAGTTTGCCAAATGCAATAGCAGTCTCTATTTTGCACCCTGTTGCTTCCACTTCAACAAAGCTGGCTAAGGCAAGTGGTATGAGATGTGTAAAGTAAGCCTTCTCTAAGGTATTGATAAAGGTGAAGGTCAACTTAGGTATATTTTTTAAAAGATTCATTAGGCTTCTTACGAAGGCATCTTAGATCCCATATAGAGGGGGAAACTTCTATGTTGAATTTATACTACTCAAAAAAGGCTTAAGTCAGCTTCTCCTTAGTATTGACTTGATTAAGGTCAAGTTGAGCATACCAAGTCAAGGCTAGGCTGATCAAACTATCCTTAAATGTTTGGACCATTAGATGATCATATTAGGCATACTTACTCAATTTCTTAACATACAACTGAGTGTACAACTTTAGGTTGCCATTTCCATCATATTTCTCAAAATCAGGTACCTTGAGTTAGCAAATCTCTATGTAGCTGACAAACTAAATCATAAGCAAGCTTGGGGAATTCTTCATATCTCCATGTCTTTTGGTCTTGAGGTGACTTATTGATCTGATTTGCTCATTTAAGAAGGTTGGGGCATATGATTTCCCTTTTAGAAACTACGCCACTATTTCTGAAACCTGGAAGTGGATATTAAATACATCTTCTAGAAACAATACAATCCCAAATACTGCTAAAATATATGCATGGCAATAGTTACATTGCCATCCCTAGTTGTCCCTCACAAAGGACGACGTGCTTCTCTTAGAATATGAACTTTCCCACAAACCAATCCAGAAAATGGGATAACTTGAGGTATCTCCCATCATTATCCTTCAAGACTCAAACTATTTTTGTTCTTCTTCATCCCCAATAAGCCACTAAAGATGCTACGAACATCTTTTTCCAGGTTAAGGTGGTAGATCTCACCTATATTAGTAGGGGCCTTTAGTAATTAGGTGTATTCTTCCATCGATAGGCATAACTACTAAGGCCCAAAGCAGAAAGCTATAAGTTATCAGTTCTAGAAGTAAACCAAGGCCCGTATAAAAGTAAGGTTGACTGAGATCTCTATTAGGGACATAATGGGACTAGTATTTGCTTTGATGTAGTTCTACTACTTAAGGCTAAAAAGCTGGAATCATCTCTTAAGCATATCCTTAAGATCCTTAGGCTTGTTGATGTAGATGTCCTTCTTCATTATCCTAAAAATTTCTAGAAAAGAAAAACTAACTTTATACATCTTTCTTTGATAAAAGGAAATACAAGAAATTACAAAAATGATTACAAAGTACATTAATACAAAAATAAAATACGGACACTTCAAATTCCATCATGTTGTAGCCTTTGAATTTAACAAACTTACCACATATGATTTACTTATCGACTCATGCAAGCTCATGAATGCAATTGGGGAGTTCTAAAAGGTCCTCAAGTTTCAAAAGGCCTCACATGGATCATTGATCCATTGAAACTTGAGTGGGGTTAGTTAATGTGGCTTCAAGCGACAATTACACTATATCACTCAAAACTTATACAATGGCTCTTGTCCTAGGACGGTTTAGGTTCAAGCACTTCTAAACATACATTATGATTCTTAAAGAGAAATCCCCTAAGACCCAATGGGCTACCCTACCCACCACCACCCCCACCCCTCCCTTTATTTTTTCTTTTTCCTACATCATTAAAGCCCATTTTAGTACAACTATATACATAAAAATTCAAACACTCAAAAAAAAAAAAAAAAGCCTAATTATTATTATTATTTTGTTACAAAACAAAGGCCCAATTTATTTTTCACGAATCTCTTTTATAGCTAGCCCACAAATCGTTCCTCAATGGAGTCATTAAATTTGTTTAGCTAAAAAAGCAAATTCTCTCTTTTCTTAATCCAATTTATATTAAGCTTAACTTACTTAATATAAGCTTCTTGATTAAATTAAGAAAAGTTTTTATTTAAAAAAAAATGTTTTTTTTAAAAAGATTGAGTTACCATTTAATCCAAATTGGGAAAGAAGTGAAATTAGGGCCTATGGGTAGATGAACCTTAATTTTAGCTACGGGCCTATGGGTTTTCTAAAGAAAACTTTAGGGAAAAAAAAAACAAAAAACTTGGATTTAGGGGCTAACTTATTAAAATCTATATAGTTTCAATAAAAAAGATTCATAAAGTGATTAAATGGACATTTGATGAGTTTCTTAAAATAAAAAAAGCTTAATATATATTTAAAAAAGGAAAAATTAATGTTTTTAGGGCCACCCAGAGTGCCTATGTTCCTTCTAGCTAGAATTAGGCCTACATAGTTTTAATAGAATTTTATAAAACTTTAATAGGTTAATTCGTTTTATTTATGAAAAATATTTCACTTTAAGTATTTAAATGTTGATTAATTTATAAGATAGACTTTTTGTCCAAATTAAAAAAATAAAAAATAAAAAAAACTAGTAACTCCTAATTTTCAAAAACGAGTCAATTTAGATTTTCTATTAAGAAAAACATTCTTTCTAAGGTGGAAAAACATTTTTTTTTCTTTTTAAAAGAAAATCCCTTTATTAAAAAAAAAACTCATTAAAGACAAACATATTAAATAAATCATACAAGGTACTAATCAATAAAAAAAATATCATACAACATGATAAAATCATATATATATTTACATGACATGCTCATTAGTTATATTATAATAATTTATAACTAATATCTGAAAAAATAACAAAACAAAATAAAAGCTACTTTGTTATAGCATTTAATAAAATTCTTGAATCAAAGCCTTTATTTCATGAATAAACACATGTCTATCGCTAAACAAATATCAATCTATATTATACAAACATAAATCATGATAAACACATTGAAATTCTTTCATCAAAACATCTAATTAATCAAGAACTATCATCAATTTCATGTACATCTATTATCAAACTATATAAATATTGCATTATAGAAATAAGAATCATAACAATTCCTTTTGCAAATTTTGCATCAAACTAACTACTTTAATACATAAAACATGATTTCACAAATTATCAATACATAACATGCATCAAAATCACTAAGAACACAAAAACAATTAAGAACACCCAAAGGTTTTAGGAGCTTTTCTTGTACAGTAACAAATCGATAGTCAGTTTAAGGATTTTTTAGATAATTTTTGGTAAGGTAGCAACAGTTCTCAACTCTTAACTTCCTAATCTACAAAAACCCTCCACCAATTTCAAGAAAAACCATGCTTCACTCCTCCTTTGATTTACGTAAAGAAATTCAATCTTTCAACAAAACCCTAAAACTAAAGTATAGAATGAGAGGTTGAGAATTCTCTTAATATAATTCATTTTTCTTGCAATTGTGTGTGTTAATGAGAAAAATGGGGCCTTATTATGGTGTGCAATCGAGCTAATTGGCAAAGTAACTTCCCTTTTATGTTGTAGAATTAAATCCTCTTATATCTTGCAATTTAGCTTGTTTTTATTTCTTTTCCATTTTTTGTTCGATTTTAATGTGTATTAGATCTTATTCCTATCAATTAAATGAATAAAATCAATCTCTTACTATTAAGTCTCCTAATTTATTTTTAATGATAACAAAACATGCTATAAGTTTTTACTAATGTACTAACAAATATGCAAGTATTTAGATAGTTCTTCAAAAAGTTTAAAATTGTAAATTAAGTTGCTTTTAAAAACCTATTCAGAAGGTTCAAATCATTTGAAAAAGAGAGACAAGTTTGAAAATATTTAGAGAATATTTTAGATGTACATATAAGAAGAGTTAGTATAATATTTCAAAAATTTATTTAGAGACTTTAAAGATAAATAAACCAATACTCTTCAGAAGATTATTCAAATAGTTGATATAGAAAAGTAACAACGAAAATTAACAAAACATCATATTTGAAGTAAACAAAGCCTAACTCCACTATATTAGGTGTATTAAGGAAATACATTTAATCATGTTTCACTTAAAGCAGAATTAAGATTCATAAGGATTATTTTTAAGCAAATTTATCTTTGAACAAATCAAGAAAATAACTAACATTAGATAAGGATAAGGTTGACTTCAAATCTTGTGGAATTTCAATTTCAAATCTTAAGCTTATCTAAAATTGTTGATTAAAGTATTTCTGATCAAGTAAGATTATAAGATTAGGTGTAAATTCAAAACTCTAAGATTTTCTCCAAAAAAAATATATATATATGGATTATTTTTAACATTAAATATGGATAAATATGAAGTGAAAATAATCTTCAACAAATTAGCTATTGATCGTAATCAATTTCTACCATCTGAAAAAGCACGGAATGATTCTTAGAGACTTCTTCAAAAAGTTGAACCTAAGCGAATTATTCGTCAATTATCATTTCTGCTTTAGTGCAAAATTATTTTAGAATTGTGTTATTGTTTTCACTTATAATTTGTAAACTTTGTTTGTTGTTTAAGTGTTGAGAGAAGTTTGATTGTATTATGTAGATTTGTAATTAGCCTAGATTGCTAAGAGGCTAAATAGATAGAGTAGAGTGTTGTGGAAGCTCATGTATGGCAAGTGCTTGTAAACTTCTCGTAATTTTGATTTAGTAGATCAAATGTAACGATACCGGTAAAATAAATTGAGTCCTCAATAGTGGAGTTGAAAGGAAGCAATAAGTAGAAGGCAAAAGGCCAAAACTCTATAAATCCTAAACCCGATATTCCCCTCCTTTTCTCCTTTAATTTGCACTATTTAATTGTGTTATTTATATTGAATTATTAGAATATACTATTCACCAAATTAAGTTATTAAGAGAGGTATTTTCAACTTACATTAAAATGTTTCAAAATTTTAAAGATATCAATTTACCTCTCCTTTTGATATCTTATACTGGACCAAAATAAACTAATTTCCTAAAAGACGTCTTTTTTTGTTATTTTTTCTCAAGGTACTTTCCATTTATTTATTTTTTTTCAAGATTTTCGGACCAAAATAAACTTATTTCCCTTTCAATCCCCTAATTTTTCCTAATTTTTAGATGCAACATATCGGGTCAAATCGAGTTGTTTTTTGGGAGCTAAAATAGATCTGTCATGAATAGAAAGAACAAAAGAGGAAAGAAGAAGAAGATGAAAGGAAAGGGGAGAAGGGGTTGGGTGCTCATGTACCCATTGCACATGTATGTTAGAAAATTAAAGAGGCATGCGCTTCTATCTATATTTTTTTATGATCACGTGGCGTCACATGGCACAACTACGTAATGTCACATGGTATACAATGTTAGTAAAAAAAAAAACTTTCTTCTTTGTCTTTTCAAATTTTTTTTATATGTTTTTTTAAGTTTTTTTTTTTTTTCCATCTTTTCTCTTTGGTATTTTTCTAAAATTTTTGAAATTTTATTATTTTAGATCTTCTAAAGTTTTAAAAGCTTTTTAAATTTTTCGCAAGTAAAAATAAGATATCTACAAGTATCATAAGTCTCTTTATAAAGATTATCCCAAAAAGAAGGCAAATTAATGTCATGTAGCTCTATCTCATGGACAGCATCACTTTCTTCAAATCTAGCTGGAGTATTGACAAATTGCTTAACCTAAGAGGTATGATGAGGCATAGCAATAACATTACTAGCGTCTTGCTCATATGGCATGGAAGAGCCATCCTTCTAATTAACATACAACTCTTAAAGGAAAAAATCACTCCTAGATATATAGCCATATGAATAAGAATCTTCACATCATCATCGCCGTTGATGTGCATCAAAGAATATTGGGATCGTATGCCAACTGAGTCAAAAAGTACAGAACGCCTATAAAACAACGCCACTTGATGAGTGCTAAAATATATTCTAATAGCGGGGTACACTTTACGCAGCAACTCCTTATAGCTCGTATAGGGTCTTGCTTTAATTTTGTTCATTGTCGGCATATCATAGTATGTCCCATCTTTGCCAAACAAAATATTACCATGTGCATGTATCACAAATTTAACAAAATCCATCATTTCTACTGGTTTGAAAGAAACAACTTACATTTAAATCTATATAATAACATCTCCATATAAGATCATTATACCCACTTAATAAAATATACTTTAATTTTCTATACTAAAATACTAATATTACTTAATTTCACTACAGTTTTGCATAGGAAATGAAAGCTACTAAGGGGAAAAAACAAAAACAGCAACTGCAATCTGAGAAAATAAAGGGTAGATTGCGGCAAGCATATACCTCAAGAAAACGTAATTACTTTTACTAAATCGAAACTTAAAAGCGAAATCAAAGTTTCTACACCTGCAATAGATAACAAGAACATAATTCAAGTTTTATAGAGACAAAAAAAAAAAAAAAAAAAACCGTTTTTAGTGAGACAAGTAAGAACTAGAGAGAAAAAGAGGGCAAAAAGTATATTACATGAATTTATACTTAATACATCAAGAATGTGAATGAACTTCGAAATTAACTAAAAATTTCAAACTTGGTGCAGTTTTGGGTTGGCGATGGGTAAGCTTATGTGTATGTTGTTTTAGAAAGAGAGTGTGGATGGTATAAAAGAAGATTGACGCATTTTATGCCAGTAAAACCACAAGCTCTATGCATGATTTACTTTAAAATGCATTGTTTCGTTCAAGTGGGTTTCTTTTCTAAAAATTGCAGACAGAGGTGTGATTAATTAATTGTAGGTTATAATTTGTAAATTGCTTTCCCTTTATGCGTTTTCTTTTATCTATTTGACTTCTTTGGGAGCCCAAGCAAAATCGCAATAAGCAAATTAGTTTATCAGGGGCTTTTCTTACAAAATAGTTTTATAGGAAGGGGAATTCCTGCATATTTCTCATCACCTTTGCTTACCTCAACTTATCTTACTGTCGTTCATAACTTAGTACCATAAATATTTATTTCAAAATGAAATTGAACAAGTTTAATTCTTTCCTCCATAATACGTATAGTAGTTACAAAAAAGAAAAAAATCAACGTAGACCTTAAATTTTAGTGGATTAACTTTGTTGCAAATTGCGGCTATCTAAGCCCATGTTTTCGAAAGTACCGTCACATATTCATGTGATAATTTTGGGGGGATTTTAATCTTAACACTGTGTTTGCGGAAAGAAAGAGAATCGAAAGTGGAGGGAAAGTATGAATTTCAAGAAATTTTTTTTTTTTTTTTGGTTTGGAAATAGAAAGAATGTGGGAGGAGATGAATTTAGGAAAAAAAGCTTTCTCTAGAACTCATATATATATATATATATATATATTTACTTTCAAAATAGAATGATTTGAGAAGGAAATTTTTTTAAGTTTCAATTATAATCTTTATATTTTAAGTCCTATCACCTTTTTAAGGAAATAGTTTAAATATTATTTTTAAAATCTTTTCTTCTATATTCATTTCTTTCTCTTTACAACGATCCAAACAAGAATAGTAAATATTACTTTCTTTATGTTCAATGTCTCTCATGACCACGAGAGAACCACCATTGAAGAGTCAGTAACAAAAGTCAAGGAAAAGTGTTTTTCTTTTTATCGGGAAAATAAAATTTTTATTCCTCAAATTTCAGGAAGCTTGACATGAGTCTGTAGTGGTCTAATATTCCTTCTAGAAAAATAGATCACGAAATATTGTTGCATATTTTTCTACCAAATGACTTGTTCATAGTCATTCTTAAACAAGTAGCACTATCTGCCTTGCTTTATACGTTAGAAAGCATACATGCATTAATTTGGCATGATATTCGGTTGAAATGGTTCAGTGCGTCCATCGCGGCCGCATTCCTTCTTATTCTTTTGGGACCCCTTCGTAACAAGGAAAATAACAACATAAATTATTATGGACTACCAAAGCCATTAAATTTATGCAGTTACCAAAAAAAAAAAAGGCCAAACTCTCCAGGGATCATGAAAATTTGAATTAAGCCCCAAAAAGATTGACCATAAAAATTTACTTTATTTAGACGGGCCTAAAGTAGGAGCACCTAATGATTCCCAATTTTTACTATATTAAATTATGGTCTTTCCACCACACCCCCCCCCCCCCCCCCCCCCCCCCCTTC